>CM035433.1:52887928-53620428 GCA_020310875.1 Ceratopteris richardii | reverse complement strand
CTCATTCCATCTATACTTACCATTTCTATAGCAATTCACAACACTACAAAGACACTAGAAGTAGTACATCTGCTTGAATATGGTCACACTATGAGATGATAGTTCAATCTCATAAAAACAACAGTTCTCATGTATCAATAGTACATAGAATTGCTTGGAATTCTGAATCTTGAATATTTGCGTGTTTTTGAATAGAATGCATTATAGTTTTGTAAGCTTACCTGATTTTTCCATGGATTCCACCTTGTGGGCTCAAACTGGAGGTCAAGATGGCTCTGAAATAGAGATCATTTATGAAATGTGATTTCTCCACACCTTCTCATGTACGCTTCACTATCGGTGTTCTCCACGAGCTCTCTATAGTCACATTGGCTCTAATACCATGTCACAAGGAAGGAGATAAGGAAGAGAGCTCACTCACACACTCTCACACTCAAAGAGGAGCATACGTACAGATTGAGGCAAGGAAGAAATGATTTTCTTCTTCTTCTTTTACATAAAAGGAATATACAAGAATGGCGTAAAACAATAATACAACTAACGCAATATATAAAGAATAGTACATAAGAAAAAATCCTAATGTCTGCAAATGAGTGAGTTGACAAGAAACAAATGTGCCATCACGCTTGCTAGATAAATCTAGTAAAGCTCAATGAAGTACCCCTGACATGTATCGGCTTGACCACTATACATGTCAAAGAAATGAAAAAGTGATATGTGTCATCTTGGATCATCACATCTTGAGCTTGGTATCTTAACATGATGGCCACCTAGTTGCTTTGACCATGACTTGGCAGTGCCATTGACTCTAGCTTTTGAGGATTTCAAAGCTTTCTCAATCCCCCTTGCATATATGTCTTGACCTCAAGTTCTTTAATTTGTTTTATCCCTGGATCTTATATTGATCCCTTTATCTCAATCATTTTTTCTTTGATTATCCATTTATCTACTTGGTTCTCATCTTTTCATCCCGTCATCTCATCGTCATGAACAATTTAAGTGTCTCAATTTAGCATTCTTTAGGTTCTGTTTCCCTTAGGTTTTTCAATGTCATAATAAATATTAAAAATCTTGAACTTTATGCTTGTTACTATATCTCAAACTTTTGAGGATCCTAACATCATCCCAAATTCTAATCCTAAGGCTACAATCTTAGCCTAGGCTAAAATGGAACAAGGGGGTTAAGGGTTTTGGGATGTTAGATTTGTGCATTGGGATGTGTTCCCACACTCAAGGGGACGTGCCAAGCAAGCTTATATACATCAGCATTGCAACGCAATGCCCTAGAGACACTAGAAGCCTTTCAATATATGTTAGACCCTGATAAACACCAAAAAAACATTAATTTTGATGCAAATGATTAGCCCAAAAATGTTTTTCCTAGTAGTGGCTTTGTCTCGATAGAGGGGGGTCTATTGTGATAGATTGTTTTATCACGATAGAGGGGGTCTATTGAGATGGAGCACTCTATCATTATTGACAGGGTCTATCACGATAGAGGGGCTCTATTAGGTTTGGTTTGGCATGATAGATGACAGTCTATCATGATTGGTGGGGTCTATCATGGGTCATGTCTATCATGATAGAGATTTTCTATCGTAGTAGATGTAGTGTATCATATTTTTGTTTTGTCATGTTTTTTGTTCTATCTCATTTTTGGTCTATCGTGATAGACCCGTGCTCCATCAAGGTCCATCCATCGCAATAGAGTTCCTTGTCACAACACATAGGTTTTATCTTGATACACAGTCTCTATCATGAATATCGATCTATTGCTATAGACCATTCTATTATGATAGAGGGTGATTTGTCACAATAGACGTGCTTTGTCATGGGGGGTTATCTGTCGTAATAGAACAACCTATCACGATAAAGGATGTGTCTCGCGATGGAGCTTGTCGATCGAGTCTTTTGTCTATCACAATAGAGCCGAAAAATTAGAGTTTCATACAAGTGTTCATGTATATGTACACACACACACACACACACACACACACATATATATATATATATATATATATATATATATATATATATATATATATATATATATATATATATATATATATATATATATATATATATATATATATATATATGCTTGAATGTATGTTAATGTGTGTAAATATGCATATAAAAATATGAACTCACTTTACAATGAATGTGTATTTATGTTTGCATCGTTTTTCTATGCCTCTCAGAATGCACATAAGCATATATGTATATGCATGTGTTTTTTTAAGTGTGCATGAATCTATATATAGATGTAAGTGTGTATTCGTAAATTTATAATTTACATAACCACAAATGTAGACATGTATGCATGTGTATAAGTGTGAATGAACGCATGTGTATAAGTATGAACGCATGTGTATAAGTATCTATAAGTATTCATAAGTTTATATATGCATATATGTATCTATTAATGAACGCATAAGTGTGCATGCATATACATACATATCCTTTCCGTTGTGTCTCTCTCTCTATTCGTGCATGCGTTTGTACACCTCATGAATGTATATACATGTATGCATGAGTATGCGTGAAGCATGTATAGATACATGGCTGAATGAATGTGTGAATACATGAATGTATGTGTAAATGTAGGCATGCATGTATGCATCTAATGCTTGGTGTGGGCATGCTCATAGCCAACTAGGCTAAGCATCTAGATATTCATATAAATGCTACATCTGGAAATTTTCTTATATCATGCAAACTGAATGAAGTACATACTCTTTAAAAAATTTCTTAATGCAATCGCTTATGTTGTCCTTCTGTGCACTTGTAACATTATATATAAACAAAATAATCAGTTTTCATATATGTGGGTATAATACCTTTCAATCTTGGAATAAAGATGTGGAAATCATGTTCTTTGAAGAGTGTTCCCTCCATGAAAAATATCAAATTGCAGGAAATTAAAGAATAAATTTAACTTATGCAAAAGTTGTAAAATTTATTAGCCAGTTGAAACCATTTATATTGTCTCAATGGGCACAAAATCGCTTGAATTGGAAATTTTCGCGTAATTCTAAGATCATTTCTTTACAAAGGCTGAAGTCTCCACAACCATTCTAGAAATGTGCAAGTTAACATTGATGAAAAGTAGATTTGACCTTTGAAATATTGTCCAAAAGACTTGAAAATTGGAATAATATAAGAGTGGTTTGATTTGAATTTCTCTCTACATCTTATCTAATTTGCAAATTCATTTAAGGATCAACATTCAAATCACTGTTATGTTTCTTCTTTTCCAGTATCGCACAATATATATGGGCATTGTTGCGACCAAAATGAAGCATTTTCACAAAATCCTGAAGAGACTGTACCTCAAATGGAAATCACTAGCTAGGACAATGATTCATTTGATCATCTTTTTGTTGGCGAGTGAATGTGCAAGGATCTTATCCCTGATATTGAGGAACTTGATTCAATGCAGATTTTGATACCATAAGTACCACTCATGAAATGACTCTGATCATGCCTCATCTTGTAGTCAATAAAGTGGTCATTAAGAGTAGCAAACCCTCCCTAGAGAAAATTTTCCAAGTTTCAACAACGTCAAGGAGGGGGAGTTCTAAATTGAACCGTCAACAACACAAGCTGACTAAATAGTGCTATATGGATCCCTAGGGCACTAAGTAGATCTAGGCATTGAAAAGAACAATTCGCCATCAAAGAGTTCAACATTCAATATGGGTACCTAGAGGTCTATTATCATAGGCACAATAAACAAATCCAACTCATAGAAAGCATCGGATCATGGCACAATAATAAAAAGCAAGGAGAACTTGATTTAATAGGAAGAGGCATACAAAGGTCCCACACACTTCTCCATATAAAGGGAAAATAGTCATAGTGTTGTGGGTACCTAAGACATTCTTGATAGCACAAAATGGTGAATCATAATTCTCGATTTAAGAGACCCACCCCAATGTATTAACAAAAATGGCCATGCAAACCTAACAGAACAAGGAGGGATCCACAAACAAGGGCACACCAACAAGAAAATTCTTAACAGCAAAAGACCAAAGGAAAGGCATGAGTATACTATGTAGAGAAGCCCCCCCTTAACTACATGACCATTTGGGTTCCTAAGTCCCTCATAGACTCGTATTTTGTTTTCAAGTATCTCTAGAGGGCCAAGCAATTGACTCCTCAAGTACACCGAAATCTATCCTCCAAGATCTCTTTGAAATCCCACAAAGCCCCTCCACCAACTAAACAAATCTAGATTTCCAAATCCTATATTCATATACAAAAGGTGTTAGGTACTTTTGGATACCTAAAACAAAAAACGATTTGGTCCCTTCCAAGGGGATTCAATGACCATGACCAGCCCAATACATGGCGACCCCTAAGCACAAACAAAACCTAAGGTCATGCAACTCTTTGTTTCACAATGTAGCAGGTCATTTATGACAACTCCACAAGTATGGGTTGATAAGCCACAATCATCTCCAACATCAACATCAAGGATATCCAACAATTCGTATTTTTTATTGGGACAAGAATTTCTATCTTTTTTGGAGTCATTGAAGTAGAGAAAGACTAGAACATCCATGCAAGAACCATGTGCTTATGGATAACCTTGCCTTTTGCACAATTTGGTAGATCAATGGCACATAAATTGTACATTCGATTATGAACACATTCCACGTCCTTGCATGAGTCATTGTGGTGGTATCCCATGAATGCAAGAGTGATACATTCTAATGTGAGGTCATCAATTACCTTTCTTTTGTTACTATTGTTTCCTTTCAGATGATTAGTAACCTTTGCAGCAAGGAGACTTGTATGTGATTTCTAATGACATCAATCAAAGTGCTAGTGGAAGAAATCTTATTCATATTGGTGGCACATGACTCATATCACAAGATTCATTAGCCACTATGAGGACCATAATTTGAGATAAACACACAGCCAATTCCCATATCTTTTAGAGAGTGGAATCAAGTTACTACTTTTAAAATCATAAAGACCACGAAAAAGCTCAAGGTTATTATGAGAGATGGCCCAAATTCACCAAAAACATGCAATAGGAATTAATTGTGTCTCAAGAGACTTCGAAGTGTCATGGCTTCCAGAGCTAAGCTCTACACCACATGGAGCCATGCAAATCAGGTCAAGGTCAATCGAATGTTCTAAGGTGAAGTTCTTCCATTATCTCGACTAGGATACCTCATCAACAACAACGCCTTTGGCATTTTGCTCAAGTATCTCTTTCTCTTTTACACCATTTTTTTTCTTTTTCCATTGTACATTATGCATGCATAGGGAAATCATACATTGCTATGCAAAGACACCTTTTCTTCTTCTGACCCATGCACTCCACTAAATAGTATGCCTCTACTATTCTAAATGAATAAGTAGAAAAAAATGAGGAGATATCACTTGCATATCTCTAAAATCGTTTTCTAAAGGAACTCAAAAAACCAAATGTGCTTCAATGCCCACACTCTACAAATCTCAACAAAATTGTCAATGTTTTTCAGTTTAGATGGTTGCGATATATGGTTGTGATTATCTTATTTTAGGGGCTATTCGTTTCCCTATTCAGGAACATGAGTCATGCTAGAACTCGAAGACCAGCTGTCCACTTAGTAATATCTTTACACATCGCTAATTTTCGTAATCATGAGATGAAATTTCCTTTTAAGATATAGAAGATCTTAAAACGAAAAATAAAAATCCATAGCTTGGATTGGATTTGGATATTAAGCCGATTTATATTTGTCCTATTTTGATAGAAATTAGAACTCTACAAGTGAATGGGTCTAGCACCCATGGGACCCCTAGGTCATTCTTGTACATTCCTTTTTATGTAATAGAAGAAGAACAAGAAAAGATCATTCTTCCTTGCCTCAATTTGAGTGTGTGCTTCTCTTTTATTGTGAGTGTGTGTGTGTGTGAGCTCTCTTTCTTATCTCCTTCCTCGCGACATGGTATCAGAGCCAGTGTGGCTATAGAGAGCTCGTGGAAAAAGTTGATGGTGAAGAGTACGTGAGAAGGCGTGGAGAAAGCACGATTCAGAAACGACCTCAAATTGCTATGAAAATTGGCATGAAGGTAGAAGACCTCAAAATATTTTCATGAGTTATTCCTTTATTCTTGTTTTTGTCAGATCAGTGTTTCGATGCCATCTCAATCTCCGTTTCGAGCCCGCATGGTGGGGCCCACAAAAAAACTAGGTCAGTTTGCAAAACTATAACTTGTGTCTTATTTGCCAACACTCGTATATTCTAGATTGAGAATTTCAAACGATTCTATGTACCGTTGATACATGAAAAATGTGTTTTTCTGAGATCGAACTGTCACATCATAGTACAATAGTGTTCAAGCAGAAGTGCTGCTTGTAGTTTTTTGGAATATTGTGAATTGCTGTAGAAATGGCAAACGCAGATGGAATGAGTAAGGAGGTCGTAGAAATTTCCAAAGGAATGATTCAGGTAATGACAGTAAAGGATGTTGGAACTGTGGTAAACCTGGACACTTTGAACGTGATTGCAGGTTCAATAATCAAAATAATAGAAGGCAGCAAAACAACTATGCATCCACAAGTGTATATGATTCTGAGAAGTTGTTCATGGTTCAACATCACATTATGAATATGATGTCTACTGGTGTTTCAAAATCAAATGATAATGTCTGGTATGTTGATTCGGGTGCTTCAAATCACATGACCAGTCATGCCAGTTTCTGGATATGTTGAAACAGGTGATAACACATCACATCCTATCGAGCATACAAGAAACATAGCATTGTCTATGGAGGACGAGAAGGTAAAACATCTTGCTGATGTACTGCATGTTCCAAATATAACAAAGAATCAGGTTTCTATTGGACAAATGGTTGACCAGGGATTACAAGTCAGGTTCAATGCTGATGGGTTATATGTAGAAGAATACAAACGTGATGGAAGATTGATTGCAAAAGGAAACAAAGTGGGTAGGATTTTCACCTTAAATGTGAAAATTCTTGAAATGAGTACATCCATGTTTGCAAAAGGTGCAAGAATCATTGTTGATATAGAGATCTAGCACAAACGGGATTGGGCATGCAAACTGCAAAGGCTTAAATTGATGCTGTCAAAGGAGATTGTCCATGGACTACCAAATTTCAAGGTTGCAGAGATGCAAAAGGTATGTGCAGCATGTCAATTTGGAAAACAGTCAAGAGCATCATTTCCACATGACAAGCATGTTAGTGAGAACATACTAGAAATAGTACATAGAGATGTTTGGGGTCTTGCAAAGACCACATCTATCAGTGGTTGCAGGTTTTATGTTACTTTCATTAATGACCATACATGAAAAGTGTGGGTATATTTCATGAAAGAGAAGAGTGAGGTGTTCAGTTACTTCCAGATTTTTAAAGCTATGGTGGAAAAGTAGAAAGGGAAGTATATTCAGACATTAAGATTTGATGAAGGAGGTGAATACATGTCAAATGAGCTCAAAAATTTTCTAAAAATCATGAAATCAATCTTCATGCAGGTACACACCACAATAGAATGGTATTGCTGAATGCAAAAATAGACATATTGCAAAAATAGCAAGAGCCTTGATGGGTGAGAAGAATATGACTCATTGTTATTGGGCAGAAGTTGTTCATACTACTGTATACATCATGAATAGAACTCCGATTGCTATTGTACATCAAGTTACACCTGAAGAGAAGTTTACACGTAAAAAGCCAAACTTATCACATCTGAAAGTTTTTGGCTATATCGCATATGTACATGTTCCAAATGAATTGAGGATGAAGCTTGATCAAAAATTAGAAAAGTGTGTCTTCATTGGATACTCCCTTGAGCAAAAGGGATATAAATGTTATAACCCACTCACACGACAGGTGAAGGTGAGCAAAGATGTGGTATTTGATGAAATGTCAAGCTTCTATGCAGACGACAAAGAAGGACTGAATCTTGAATCAAATGACAAAGAAAATGCTAAAAAATCAAGTGCAAAATCTCAAGCTTTGAGTGGAACAGATGCATCACCAAGCAATAGTTCCAACTCAAATCCATGGAGTGGAAGATTGCGTAGAAATTTTAGTCCAACAAATTTATCAAATACATCCAAGAAAGGTAAAGAAAAGCTTTTTGCTTGTCATAAAACATGTGCAGGTTTTGAAGATGTTGATGGAGATTCAAGCTGTTCATAAAAGAGTCTTGATGAGGAACTTGGATTGCCCTCTGTGAAGACTCCAAGAGTAAGAAAGGCACATGTAGATGATATAAGGAGAAGTGACCCAGGACCAAGAAGATCTGGGAGGATACGCAATTCAGTGCAACGATTAACATATGATACTTACATGGCTCGTCATTGTGCCTACATGACAAAAGTAATACAAGATGTTGAACCTTCTTGTTTTGAAGATGCAATTGGAAATGCAGATTGGGAAAAAGCTATGGACGAGGAGATGGTTTCACTTTATGGAAATGATACATGGAAGCTGATTCCATTGCCACAAGGAAAGAAACCCATAGGCTGCAAGTGGGTTTACAAGGTAAAGCACAATGCTGATGGTAGCATAAGCAGGTATAAAGCACGTTTGGTAGAAAAACGATTTGCACAAACGTATGGCATTGATAATGAGGAAACATTCAGCCGTGTAGCTAAAATTTCTACTGTTAGAACATGTTGCATTAGCTACAGCAAAAAAATGGACATTGCATTAGATGGATGTGAAGAATGCTTTTCTACATGGTGAGTTACAGGAAGAAGTATACGTGGACCAGCCACAAGGATATGAAGATTCAAAGCATCCAGAATATGTTTGCAGGTTGCAAATGATTTGTATGGTTGAAGTAAGCGCCTCGTGCATGGCATGCAAGGATTATTGATTACTTAACCACCATTGGATTTTCTATGTGTGATGCAGATCATTCACTATATGCAAGGAAGGGTGATGATGGCATCATAATTGTGGCTATCTATGTTGATGACTTTATTGTAGGTGGTGATAATGAAGAAAGCATCAAAGAGGTAAAGCAACTTCTTATGCAAGAATTTGACATGAAAGATCTTGGTGTGTTGCACTATTTCTTAAGCGTTGAGTTTATACATCACGTATATCTATGTTGGTATGCATAATTATTTATGTATGATGTTAATTATATGCCATTACAATCGAGTTCTCTTGTAAAGAAATTATTTTGTAAAAGGTTCAATAAACATTGTGTATGTAAATTCTTCGTGGCTTCTGAGTTTACTAACTGCATCGATAGCGAATTCGAAACCATGATACAACGTATTTTTATTCATATCTAAATTTATGTTGCTGGAATGATGTTTTGAAATCAATGTAGCCACGAAACCACTCTTCGAATGCAATAACAAGAAGAAATTTTGAAATATGTTCAGATAGTTAGAAATGAACGTTCTCTTTCTCTCTCTATATATATATATGTGTGTGTGCGTGATATATGTGTTTATGTGTATGTATGTATGTATATTTGTACGTATGAGTATATATATATATATATATATATATATAGAGAGAGAGAAAGAGAATATATATATATATATATATATATATATATATATATATATATATATATATATATATATATATATATATATATATATATATATATGTGTGTGTGTGTGGATCACATGTTAATAATTAATTAGATAAACAAAAATAAATCGATGAATACATCATTACAACGTCTTCAGTATGTTCCACGATAGCGTGACTGAAGGCCAAAAAAAACCTACCACCAAAACTCCAAACAAAGATAGAATCAATGAGATTATTTGAATATATATATATATATATATATATATATATATATATATATATATATATATATATATATATATATGTGTGTGTGTGTGTGTGTGTGCGCGTGTGTGTGTACGCATGTCTGTATGTACATACGTATAAGCATACATAAGTAGTACTAAAACGGTACTACCTTTTAACCGATGTGTGCAGGGGTTCTCGAAATCGAAACCATTCCCCGCAAAACAAACTGCGGAACTTCGCCACAGAGTTAGCAGCTAAGCAAAGCTTGTTTGTTTAGAATTGCAGGCAATGGACATTTTCATTCTCTAAGAAGTATGTTTGAACCTATAGAGCATGGAGTATAAGAAGAAGATTTCTCCTCGATGGAAATATTTTACAAGTTTGAAGAGGAATAATTCTACATAGTAGGAACCAAGGACCCAAAGGCAAACACCATCAAGAGTCCATATCCCCCAAAATAAGAGAAGAAAAGAAAAAGAAAAAGATTAAGAATCCCATTCAAGACTAGGAGTCGTTATTGGAGGTATCGACAAACTTCAATAACTATGAAATTCAAGATAGGAAAATATTAGTGACAATCATTCATAGGACAAGCATATGATAACAAGGAAATAACGAAAAAAGTAGTGGTAACAATTGAAGACGAAGAGGATATATGTATATACATAGGTAAGAACATAAGCCCTAATGAGGAGGAAGATTTCATAGCTCTATTGCTTGAATATAGAAACATACTCGCTTGGATGTACAAGGATTTGAAAGGGGTAGAGCCAAAGATCTATTCTCAAAGGATCCTGAAGACCCACAAAACAAAGAACCTACACATATAATGATACCTATGTTGCCAAGATAAAAGAAAAAGTCAGTCGGTTAAGAGAATTTGGATTTATCTATGAGATTGAACATAATGAAAGGGTTAACCCTTGTGCCCAAGAAGAATCGAAAACTGTGTTTGTATTAATTTGAATAAAGTTAATGAACCCAAGATTCAAGATTTTGATCCCCTTCATATAAAGCTTTATTGATGGATTCTTAGGTTATAATCAAGTAGAAATAGCCCCAAAGATCAACACAAGATGGATTTTGCAACCAAGTGGGGCATATATGCCTTTCATATGGTGCCTTTTGGGCTGACCAATGCACAATCCAAATTATAGGTTGATGTGCCATGTGTTTGAGGAATTCCTATGAGAGAATTTAGAGGTCTATGTGGATGATCTTTGTGCATGTTCCATCATGAGAAAAAGAATCACATCGAAGACCTCAGACTAATCTTTAAGAACTCCAAAGAATACCAAGTATGATTATACCATGAGAAATGTGTATTTTTTGTGCCAGAAGGTAAGATTTAAAAAGTCATATTTTTTAGAGAATGTTTTATCAAAAGATGAGGACAAGGTTAGAGCTATTGGGAAATTACCAAGATCGAAGAAAATGAAAGAGGTACAAGCCTTTATGTGCCTCTTTGGATACTAGCAATGTTTTAGCCACATGTAAACCATTATAGCCAAATCTCTTTACAACCTCTTGACCAACTTTGAATGGAGTGGGTGTGAGAGTTCCTTCCTAGAGCTTAAGAAACACTTGTGCTTATCTTCTATATTGACCACTACATACTACAACGAGTCGTTCCATGTTCATGTAGATGCTTCCTCATTTGCTACTGGATGTGTGCTAGCACAATCGAGGAGTGAAGGAAATCTTGACTTACTCATAGTTTAAGCTAGGAGACAATTGAACGTAGCAAAAACAAACTATACAACAACTAAACATCAATGATTAGATAATTTATGTGGTAAAGAGACTTTGACATTATCTTTTGGCATCATCAAGCTTTACTATATTTGTTCAATAAACCTTCCAATACATGATGTCTATTATTATGGTTTCTCTTGCTAATGGAATATGATTTTGAGTAGTCCTGAGGGAGGTAAAACCCATATATGGGCCGATCCCCCTTTTGCAACTAACATGAGGAGAATCTCCCAAGGTGTGTCTAATGAACTTATAGGTGCCTATCTTTTAAATTTAGAAGTAGGTCCCAAGTGGTCTAAAACTATTGTGCCCATCTTGAATTTTGGATCTCTTCATAAATACCTAAGAACGAATGAAGGAGACATGAATCCATCACAATAGTATTAGTTTTTTGCAAAAAGTGTATAAAGACAAGACCAATAAGGTATCTTATCTTTTTGCATTGATAAGGAAGAACATGGTAGCTTGCTACAATAGGCACATGTAGCACTATTAGGAAACCATTACTCTAAGAAACAATTTTTTCAAAACTTTAATCAATGAGGTGTATATTGGTCTGCAACAGAGAGGAACATACATACCTTGTTAAAAAAATTTTTTAGATGTATTGTGTGGACCCCCAAGGGAGCATGTAAGTCTTTATCATGCCTCATTGACACCATAATGTAGCACTCTATTGATTTACTTTTTGAGAGCATGAACTTTTTCCCATGATGCCAGTTTAGCAAGACAACAAATCTTAGCTCAAGAAGCTCACGATTATGATCTTTATAGAGTGGAGATAGATACTTGAGACTATGTGTACATGAGAGTGACTACTTGAAGTTCTTAAAAAGTTCACTCTATGGTGTTATAGGTGGACACTTTGGACCTAATCGTGTGAAAAGACTAGTTTATTCTCAAGTCTTTCATGGCCAATTCTACACAGATGCTCATACCTATGTGAAATTTTGTGACACTTTCCAAAGAGTACAATATCCTATCAAAAGATATGAAATGCGTTTGAGACCAATTATGGGAGGACATGCTTTCTCAAAGTGTGGTATAGAATTTGTAGGACCAATCAATGCCCCTAAATTGTAGCCATGCATTATTTAACCAAGTGGATAGAAGTAAGATCCACACAAGAATGATGCTCAAATGACTACAAAATTCCTTTTTGAAAATGTATTCATGAGGTATGGATTACCCATTGAGCTAGTATTGATAGAGGTACACACTTCTTGAATGAAGTCATTGAATACCTACTTCAAGAGTTCATGATCACTCAAAAGAAGCTAACACCTTACCATCAATAGGAAAATGAACAAGTGGAAAGTACTAATAAGTTCCAACATAATGTATTGGCATAGCCTGTCGATAACAAACACTTTGATTGGGACAAACAACTTCATCATGTTTTTTTGGGCATATCAAATGTCCTATAAAATGGTACCTAATACCACCTCTTTTAAAATGGTATCTAGGAAAAACACGATGCTATAGCTACAATTCTTAATCCCTACATTCAAACTAGCACAAGAACATCAATGGGAAGGACACAAGCTATCCTCTAGGATCATGGATTGAGAATGCTTAGCAAAAACTAGATTATGAGCAGCAGTAGGGATATATGTAGCCAAGAGGAGGCAAACAACTTATTTTGATGCTCATATTAAGGAGAAAGGTAAAACTAGAGAAAAGTTCAAAAGATGGAGAGCGAGTATCAATGTATACATTGAAGTAACAAGCCCGTAAGTTGGAAAAACAAGTATATTGACCTATGATCATCAATAAAATTTTCACAAGTGGTGTAGTTCAACTAGCCACACTAGAAGGTGAATCCATAGGAGGCCTATCATGTTAAATAGGAGGTGTAGAAGATCTTTGATTCGGTTAGGTAGGAGTTCCTCTCCTCTTACATGATGCCCCCTTAACAATCAATCTCTTCATTTTCCATGATGAAGATCTCATAGAACATTTAGTATTGTGCCAGGATTGGATATATGATCATGTACTAGACTTATACCTTAGGAAAAAACTTCTTCATGTTTGGGTTAATAAGCAATGCCTTAAAATCAAACTTCAAGGCTACGGATCTTATTGTTCCAAGTCCACACACTTAAAATGCTCTCCAAAGTTTGTTATGTGTAATTCCTCAATCTCTAGTGGACAAGCCATGCAAGTGTTGGAGCCCCCTTCTTTTCCAAAACCAAGTTTGCATACAACAAAAGAGTGACTCCAAGGTAAGAGACAACCATATAATAAAGACACAAATGTGCAACAACATCAATATCAAACATCATGTTCATGAGGGAATCAAACCACCAAGTCTAGGAGAGTGACTGCTAAAAGTCAAGGAAATCAATGATACAATGGGTTAATTCCCAAAATCCTAGTAGCTCTATCACTCATTTACAAAATGAGTATATTAGACACTATGAGAAACTTCCTAATGAGGATAAGATAACTTTAGAACCTGATCTTGTGATCAATTTTCTTAAGCTTCTTGATCTTGAAACTCATAGGGAAGTTGAATGGGGACTAGAAGAGGCGGATAAATGCTATGGTCTTACTCACAATCGGCAAAAAGTGCTTAGATTAGTAGAGAATGTAGCTCATAGACATCAAAGACAAACCATCTTTATGAGCAAACTAGACTTCCTCAAGCTAGTCTTCCACAAGCAAAGGAGAAAGTTAGAGAACAATTACAAGCTATGCTTTTTTATTCTAATCCTATTCCTCAAATGATGAAAGCTAATCAAGGATTTAAATTAGAGCTAGATAAAATTTTAATTGAACAATCTCAAGTGGAAATTCTCACTAAGCAAATGGAAGTTCTTATTTCCACACAATCCAACTTTGTCAAGATTCTAGATGCCTTACAATCTAATCACATCAAAACTTTCAAAAATCAAATGAACCCAATGTCTTTTCAAGAGCCTAATCAACATGTTGTAGCTCCCAATCAAAATCCACTAGTAGCTCCCACTCAAACATATCAAGTTCCTCCAATGCATAATCCTTCAATGCATAAACTTTCAATGCATAATCCTCATCTTCATGTGCAAAATCCTCAAATGGATTAGAAAATGTATCCTCAAGCTTCTCAAACAACTTTCCAAAATCCTCAAAATCAGAATTTTCAAAATCACCAACCATATACTATGGAAGCTCCTCTTGCATCTCAAAAGCCACATGTTTCTCTCTAAGCTCCTCAGATGCATCAATTACCTTACCAAAATCCTAATTATCCTATTCAAGAAATATCTTACCAACAAAATCCTCAATTTTAAAATTTCCCACCACAAGTTAATCAAAATCCTCAAAATTCGAATGGTTTTGTGTATGGTCTTTGTATGTGTCCTTGGTATGATTTGTAAAAGCACTTTTTGAGAGATTGTGAGCCATTTAAAGACGATAAGGATCAATGACTACTAATAGACATAGATTGGAAAATATGTGACTATCGATCTAGGCTACCTTTGCAAGGAAATTACGATAAGGGAGGAATGAAAAAACACTATGAAAACATAACCATGACAGATGTAGGACCTAGAGGAGTGAAACTAGAAGCTCTTGATGAACAAGAAGAAGAATCAAGTAAACCCACAAAGGAAGTTGATCTTTGGGTATAGGCTTTAGTAAGAGCATGAGATGATATTGGGAGATCAATAACAATTTGGGAGTCACCAATAGAAGATCAATCTCTTATTTCTCACATATCCAATGTAGAAGAAAAACAAAAAAGAGATGAAATGGAGCCTACTGAAAGAAGAGTGAATCAAATACAAAACTCAAAGGGAATAGAAACCATCATAGAGCAAGGGAAAACATAACAACCCAAAAGATAAAAAACAAGAATCGCAACCCAATGAATAAAACAAGAGGAGAAACAAAAAGGTAAGAAGAAAAATCGCAAACAAACAAAACCAAAGCCTTTAGAGAAATGAGAACAATCAAAACAAACTCAAGATCAAACACAAGAATGTGAACAAAAACAAGATGTCGAGTAAAACAAAAAGAAACCAAATTCATCATTTCAAAAATTCAAAGAAAAATAGATCCCATGGAGATTTTAGATGACGTTTTGCTTAAGAGTAAAATGACCATGTCTTTAGAACATGTTTTCTCTATTGCAAAGCCTATTTTTAAAGACAACTTTATCAGTCTAATAAAACAGAAGAGTTTTTGGGTTAATCTAGATATTGGGATGCAAGATTCTCTTGATGAAGATCAAGCTATGAATGAATCCTTAAACTTTGATGAATCTTATGAAGAGGACCTTGATGATGAAGAAGTAAATGTTAATAAAATTTTCTTAAGACCTATTCAACCCGACCATGAAAAACATGAAAACAATCATGAAAATCACTTTAAAAGAAAATTTTGGTTTAGAGGTACATTAGAGATGCATTTTAAAATATGCAATGATAAGAATGTTATCATTGTAAATGCATTAGTAAATTCCGGCTCTAAAACCAATTTCATTTCAAGGGAAGTCTATGATAAGTTTTGATAGCTCATTGATAAAGATTGCAGATGGCATATGAGAACTGTAGATAATGGTGTAGGTACCTTGTATGGAGCTTGTGCTAGTGTGCCTATATCCATAGGAGGAATCACAAAAGAATTGCACTTCTTTATTCAAGATAATTGCTCCTATGAAGTTCTCTTAGGTCAGCCCTTTATTTGTGAGAGGAAAGTAAAGCCATGGATGATGGGTCTACCTATGCTAGAATTAAATATAAGGATGGAATGTTATCACTTCAAGTCATGAATATAGGAGTGAATCATCCTAGGAATTGATTGTCTATTAGAACGAATCCTGTTGTTACTCAGGGTCCTGGGCATGTTTCTAGTGATTGTGCACCTTGATTCATGTTTGGAGCCACATACAATCAAAATTCCGGATAGAATCCATTGTTGAGCGAGAAATAATGCACATTGGTTTGACACCTCACAACCGTCCAACTTGTACAATAGTTTGTCACTTTTTTTCCACATGCTAGATTAGGTTTCCTTTATAAAAGTCAAGTATCCAAGTCTTTTATCCAAAAAAACCAAAAAACAAAATACAAAATCAACAGAATCATGGAACATGAGGAGAACATTGAGCATGTGAATGAGACATCTTATTGTTTCTCTACTCTAAAGGAGTTAGAGTTATGTCTTGAGAAAAATTCTAATTCCCACATTATTCTTCTTTCTTCCCTTGATGAGTACTCTCTAATCCAAGAGTATACTCTCAATGTTGATGAGTCTTCAAAATGGAACCAAACACATGATGCCTTAGTTGAAAAAAGTACAAAACAATAGACAAGAAAAACAAACCCATAGCTCAGCCATTACCCCAAGTAACAAAAAAATTATTGATGTGAAAGACGATCCAATTCTTTGGGATAGGAAAATAATAGGACATGTTCATGGACGATACAATAAAATAGGTGAAAATTGGTGGAAATAATGAATATCTTTTGCCAGCAGAGAGAGATAAATCAAAATGCAGGGTGACCAATTTACATGCTGATAAATTTTCAACCATAACCAAGAACTATTAGAAGCACATGAACACTTCAGACTTTTCATTCAATGGATACACCCATTCATGCTTGGAGAATTCATCTATAAAATTCATGAAGTAAAGTTAGTTCCCGAAAGAAGGTGTGTGCATAGGACCAAAGACATCATTATGAACAAGCTGCAATTTATGAGCAACCTGAATTGAACCATCTTTTGGGAAGGAGAAAAATTGCATTTTTCCCAAAATACAGCCTTCACACATGTTTACAAGGTGCCTCAAGTTTGGTTAGAGAGGACAAAATTTCAGATTTCTATGAAGCAAACTAGCAAAATTGAGATAACCAAAGCATGCATGCCAAAGCTTTGCATCTGAGGTAGCTTGAGAATCTTGAATTGCACATGTTGAATCATTGCCAAATTTTGCATAGCCTATACAAACCATGAAATAAAATGTTAGAGGCAATATTAACATCACCATTTGAGATATCTTGAATTGTACATCTGTCATTAACATTTGACAACCAAGCCAATCTTGGCTAATGTTGAAACTCACAATACATTTTTCTTGATTTGTGGCACATATAAAGCATCTGACAATTTGCAAGAACTATCACCAGCAGTAGATAGATTGATCTTACCAACTTTCATTATAGGGATAAGAGGAGTTGTTAGCACATGTGCAGTATTCACTATAGGAGCAGGCTCAAGTGAGCGGAAGAAATTGCATTGCAAGGTATTACGTTTGGTTGCCCCACTATCAAAGCACCAAACATCTAAGTCTACTAACTAGATACATTGCTCATGAGAAGACGGTCATAGCTAAAAAAATAGTAAATGCCCATTCTTCATTCTAAACAAGATTAGCTAACTCTATTTTAGGTCTATAGACCTCTCCAACAACCATTCCAACCTCTTTCTTCTTTGCCTCTTTGGTAGCCATTTTAGGACAACTCTTTATGAAATGATCATTTGCCTTACAATATTTGCAAAACTATTTTTTATTTTCTATTTTCCTCCCATATTCGTCTTCCTTCTTGAATTCTATAGAATTAGCATATTTTTGTTTACTAGTAGATGAGATGCATTTACCTTTTCCCTTTTGATTAGCTAAGAAAGCTTGATCTCCAACACACATAATGGACCTACTCTACCTAGAATGATCTTCTTACAACAAAAGAGAGACCAACTCCTCAAATGTTATGGCAGTTGGATTACCTTTGATCATCAATCAAAGATTAGAAGCAAAATTTGAGATAAATCTCGAAGACCATTAAGGACAGTCTACACAAGCGAACTATCTGGCAACATTTCATTAGCAAAAATCAATTTCTTCTTAAAATTTTTTATTTTTGTCAAAAATTTGTCTATAGAATCTTAGAATCTCCTTCATTCATATGCTCACTCTCCAATTGTTTTCGGATGTAAGCAACAAAGGCCTCATTTCTTTCCTAGTATGAAGTTGTAAGTCTATTCCAAGTATCCTTTACTATCTTGTAGTAGCAAATGTGAGGGATAATTGCACGTTTGATAGACAAAGCTATCAATGCATGTGCTTGAGCATCTTTGCCATCCCAAAAAAGTTGAAATGACTATATTTCTAGGTGTGGTAGGCCATTTTCAACACCTTGTACAATAATCCACAACCCTTTTGCTACCAATACATGATGCATCATATATTCCCACACTAGATAATTCGTACCATCCGACTTATCCTCAATAACCAACATACATAATACACCATTACTTTCAACCATGGCTAGCGACTAAATGCCTTGATGCAAAAAAATGATTGTATTTCAAAACGTTGAATAGAAAAACCCTATTAAGCTCTATTAAACCTATCGTAGACTTTGAGGGGCTTGTACGAGTGAATTGAAACCTATATATATGTTTGGCACAAAAGTAAAAACTCTTAATCACCCTGAGTATGCTCACCAATTTTCATGGGATTCTAAGACTATGACCAGAGGGGTGTCGATGACACCCTAGATGAAGCAGCAACCTAATGTGATACCAATTGTTGGAGTTCAAGGTCTTTAGAATCAAATGAACACTACAAAGAAGAAGAAGCTAGGAGAACAACACAATATATAATATACTACCAATTGAAAAAAATACAAAGATGAGTGACATGTTAGGGCTATAGGCATATACACAAGCTGAGGGAAAAAACTCCTAAAGAGGGAAAAAGTATCCTCACTATCTTAAGTGTGTTCACACACATCACTACCAAAATATGTCAACATAAATCACAATGTGATTGGATTGTGGTCTTCCAACATATCTACTCCATGGAAGAAGATGGTCATGAAACTCATAAAAGGTCACTACCTAGTTAGACAAGCCACCATGTATGTTGTGTCTGACAATCCCAATCGCACCAATGATATGGGAGAGTTAGATACTGAAAATTGGTCTGATGCAAAAGAGTTTGGCATAACTCATGAAAAAACCATTCTATGGATTCCAAGCTCAAGAAATTATACCTCATCATATGAACCAACGTCTCTCTTTGGATTTTCATATCTCCAAATGATTTAGGACCAATCTCTATAATTTTTCAAGGGATGACATGTTTAAAGTAAGAGGTTTTGATGGCTTACATAGATAGAAAACAAAAGGATTATTGGAAAGTGTCTAAGGAGGAGAAAGAAACACATGCATACCTATTACAACCAATCTTCTCTTCAAAGAAGCAAGATCAAAGGAGTCTAGAAAGACAAGAGGTTAGTGGAGACTCACAATAGAAAAGAAATTGGATGGGGAGCAATTCAAAATTCCCAATTATGCTAGATAGTGCAAATGGAGTAGGTTTAGGAGGAGGAAACCCTAATTGTCAATTTAGACCTCCAAATGGGAAAATACCTCCTAATCCTCAAGCGATACAAAAAAAAAACATCCTCTATTTCCATTTGTAAGACCACAATACTTATCAAGAAAGCACTAACCTTCCCAAGTGTCCAAGTGCATGAAAAACTATTATGGTGGCACTATTTATCCATATGATCATGCTCTAAGCAAAGCTAGTGAATATTTTCTTCATGCAATATGAATCTTTTAGAATCACATTGGTAGGAGGTGCATCAACTTGGTTCCATCCACTAGAAGGATAAAAATATAGAGATATTGGACATCTCATAGATGAATTTATCAGTGAGTTTTCAAAGAAAGGAGTCAGGCATGACACCTCTTCTTTGATCCATATCTTCAAGCAACATAGTCAAAAACTATGAGGCATTGAACTATGGGGAGTTGTCTATGTAAAATTCTTGCAAACTCTAGATGCTTGTTTGAAAGAGTGCATGGATTTGGTAGACAACCTAGCAAAAGATCTTAAGCTTCCTCAAGTATAAAAAAAAATGAGACTCTTCTTCTAGTTTTGATTGCACATAACCTCAATGAAACTTTGCTGACTCTTTTTATAGGTAGACAACCAATTGTTGGTTCAAATGAGGCAATTTCTTAGCCTTTGCAAGTTTCAAATAATGATGTAGATCATTCCATTTCTAATGTAGATTTAGATGATGCAATTGTTGATGAGATGATTAACATAGAGGAGGCAAAAACTATGCCTAAACTACTAGTGCAAACCTTGAGAGATAGCAAATTAGATGAACCATTGACATATTTTACTTGTTCAGGCTCTCATAGTGCTTCCTTTGCATTAGATTGTTATGCATTGGTTCTATCTAGTCTTTGTGATGAGAATGAGCATGATTCTTTTGATGAAGCACAATTTTTTTTTTTTTAATGGATGGCTTCTAAGAAACACAAAATGATGCTATTATGAAGAATGGTACTTAGCAAAAAATCCATTGGCAAGTATAGCTTTTTTGAGGTAAGAACTAGTGTACCCGAAAGTTTCATCACCTTTGGTAGCCTATGTGTGGAGTTATAAGTGTCAAAACTTTCTTGGAAGTAGATTTTTTTGCAAAATTTTTTGCATATTCTAAATCTACACTCTAAAAACCCATAAAAAAACTATCAATGTGGAAAACATAGGTGATAAAAATCAAAAATCATCTTTATGGTATTTAGAGAATTGTGTTGAGGAGGTGCCATCATGATTTCGCCCATCCATCATCATTTCGATGGGGCATGACCATTGCTGGAGGACATCACGGCATCACATTAGTTGTAACCATCACCATCATGATCATCCATCATGAGGGTGGAGGGAAATTGTCAATCATAATCAAAAACTCACATATGGAACATTGCCATTGTGCCAATTGTGCCTCACACTCTCCTCTTCTCTTTGGCCCACTATGGATGAAAAATCTCACTCCAAATCCTCCATGCTACTGTGCGATACCAATACTGTGTTGTGTCACACCTATGAGTGCTTTTTTTTATGTTCAGAGACTATGGGAGTCAAGTACTCACCTTCAAGATTATGCCTTCCAAATTTTTCCCTCAACCACCAACATAGCATGCACTCTTCCATGATATGTTGCCCGCGATACTGGTTGCTACTTGCTCACGATACCAGTGTTTGCCACAATGACTTCCCACTGAACTCATTTTTGTATTTTAGGCCTTTCAAATGCCCTATGTCTAAAGTGAAAAGAGAAAATTTTTTTGGGGTTTTTTGGTGTAACTTACCTACCCTAATTCTAACACTCCCTCTTCCCTAAGCCTAACCCTTTCTCATTCCCTCACTCCTAACTCTACCAACTCATTACACACACCACTTGAGTGTGAAGTAACAAGTGCAAAAGTGTTTTGTGACTTGCCACTATTTGAAGTTAACTCTGCTCACATGACTCATTCACTCCTTGGCTATCACCATCACATAGGCACCTTGATTGGACGAGTTCCCCGACAACGGTACCAAATACCTCTTTGGTTCTTTCCTTTGCATTTTCCATAGGATGTGCTAGCTTCATCTTCATCTGTGTCTTTGGACTGATTTTTCCTTCCTTTGCCTCTTCCATTGCCTCTACCTTTCCCTCTATTTCTTGCATATATCATAGATTGAGAACCTTTACCTTTGTTTCCTCCTTGAAGCATCTCCTCATTGATCATCATTCACCTGGGTACCTATTGGTGCAAGGGAATCCCTAATGTTTTTGGCTTTCATAATGTACTCATAGAGTGATAGATTACCTAGATTCTTGAGGTTGTTAAGCTCATTCTTAAGTGTTTAGAAACTTAGTTTGATGTGATACCTCTGTATACAAGGGAAAATGATTAGAAAAGTGCAAAAAATTCAAACAAAATCTTACAGAAAAAACAATTTATTAAGACATACAATTTCCCTAGGAAATCATGACATCTCATAGCAATCATGATGGTTGAGAGTAATCATGAGGACCTTGACAATCGCATGAGAGCAGTTATGATGGCTCGCGATGTATTGTGTATCACCTACATATGATATCATGTATAATATGAAGATAGGTATGGTATCGCTTCAAGAAATTAGTATTGTGTACTATTCTTAGTCAGTATCATGTATCGTGAAGTGAACCAAGTATCGTATCATCCAAGGTGACATCATGTATCATGAGCATAGTGGTATTGTGTATTATTGCCTCGTAAAGTATCATGTATCATCATTGAGTGGTAGCACGGATTGTGGACATAACAGTATCATATCGTCTACAGAAGTGGTATCGTGTATCATACAAAAGTGGTATTTTCCCAAGAGGTATCGTGTATCGTGGGGAACCTAAATATCCTGAAAGAGAAAGTGAGAGAAAACAAGGAATTGGGAGAAGCTTGGAGGGCCAATTGAGAATAAAAAAGACCTAGTACCTAGGTGGTGAATGAACTTGAGATCTAGACGAGTGTTAGGAAGTCGAATCTTTTGCAGGAAGTGCAGTCTAGCCAATCCATCACTCTATCTACTCTAACACCTCTAGTGATTTTGAGGAGGAAGTACCCATGGCTTCTGAGGACATGCATAGTTCAGTACCTAGGGAAGGCTTCATGTCTACTCTAGAAGGAGAATACCGGACTTCCCTATAGTATGTGTCCACCAACCTACAAGGAGTACCCATCTACCTTGTCGGGTTAAATAGGTCAGTAGCAAGAATGATAAATATCACGAAATCAGGGATAGTGCTATCAAGTATGAAGGTGGTGTGTACATGGACAAGATGGGCTAGATGTGTGTAGTAACCAAAAATCTTGACTAGATCAATGATAAAGGAGAGTTAGAGGGACAAGGAACTCCTAGGAGACCCAACAATAGAGACACTGTGACCACCCCCAAGGGAAAGTCAGTGGTGACTCAAGTGCTAAGAGGGAACCTAATACCTCAAGATGACTATTTGTTGGATGTGTACTTAGTACATGGATCAGACTTACTCCTACAATCCAATTCACTGACACAAAGATAGAGCACCAATCTAGTAACTAAATATGAGTTGAAGGATCTAGAAGAGGCATCTAGAGTCACATACCGAGACCAGAATCAAAGAAGATATTGATCGATGGATGAAGAGGATAGGTCACGACTGAAGTATATGGGATTGCTTGTATTCCTTCCTCTTGAGCAGGCAACTACCTCACAAAACTCATTTGGAACCTAGCATGGTATGGAAAACATGACATCAGGACAAACTAGCCAACACTGTGTTCCCATCAAACCTCACGTACAATTTACAATGCTAGGAATAAATTCCAATGACCAAGCTAGTCAAGAGACAAGAAATATGGCAACACCATTGACCAGCTCAGAAACTGCTAATCAAGGTTTTGATTAGAACCAAGGAGAGTATTACTCATATGATGAAAGTCTCATGGAATATGACCAGACTTATGATCAGCAATACTATGGATACAAGGGATATGAAAATTCCTATGGACCAGAATATGCTAACCTCATGTACACAGCACCTAAGGTCCCAACTCCAATTCGACCACCCACCAGACCACCTACCCCTAGAGGACCATGCTATAGGTGTGGAGGAGATCATTTTATAAGGGAATGCACTTTTCCATACAACCCACCATCCCCAGAGTATGGGAAGGCTATTGCAATGACTGCAAAAAGGAACATCTATTTAGAGATTGCCCTAAGAACCCCAACAAGGTTCCCACCACTACCCAGATCAATGTGATAGAAGTGATTGAATCATCAAGAAGTGATAAAGAATACATAGTGTCACTAAAGGCTATTAATCAAGCCCAAGCCAAGGGGAATTCAATAAAAGAAAGATTATCTGAGTTTGATATGGATAAAAGACTAGAACCTAAAATTTAGGTAGTCGAGGATTTAGAAGGCCTAGAAGAAACTGACAAAACAAGGAAGAATCAAAGATGGAAGGTTAGAAGAGAAAAACTCAAGAATAAATTGATGAAAAAGAAAATTTAAGAGGAAAAGAAAGCTATAACAAAAAGGGAGTAGCATCAAGAAACAGAGGTGCAGAGGACCCCTCATTAGACGATCAAAGAATCTAAGCCAATAGAGGCAGGATCAATTTTAGTTGACCCCATGCCAAAAGATTTTAAAATGTGGTTGAAAGCTTATCAGTTCAGAATCAAGATGGGACCTAGCATAGAGTTGCATGACAAACTCTACCCAAGAGGAGAATTGGAGAACGAAAGACTGGAAATCTATAGAAAACTAATAGAAATAGCTCAAACCGCACTTGAACAAACCATGCCAACCCTCCCCAAGATAAGAATACCAAAAGACAAATTCAACGAATGCATAAATAAAAACAACCTAAAATCAAAGGAGAAAACGAAGGAAGACATTCATAGTAACAAGGAAGTACAACCCTCAGTGATTCCAGAATTAGAGGCACATTGGTCACATGACCTTTGGTCCAGGATTCAAGAGGAATGGTGGAGAAAGAATGAGAACTCTTTATCACCTTTTGAAAGATTAGACGCTTGGGAAAATAAACCTATAATGAACTTGGAAGAAGTATATGAGTAACTGTCCATCCTAGATCAAAATTGGGAAGAAGTAACTAGGTTATCTACATTACCCAACTACATGAGAGAGTACAAGAGAAAATCAGAAGTGTTCCATGCTCCCACTATGAAGGGCAAAGAGGTAGGATCACAAAAGGAGACTTCACATAACTTGTCAAAACTCAGGAAAACAAAAATACAATGCTCATTAACTATAGAGGAATTATTGCAAGCAAAACCCCAACTGTGGAAACAATTGGCTGAAGAGTTGAAGGTAAAAATGGAAGAACCTATTGAAGGGAGTAAAGAAGTAGAGGCACCACCAACCATCCAAATCCCAATAGATAATGTTGGAAAATTTAGTGACGGTGATGAGGGAAACACGTGTCTACCCATCACCTTTAACAGATACATGACTAAAGCGATCTTAGACACCGAAGCGGGTGTAGGCATAGCCACCAAAGAGATTTGGGAAAAATGGGGAAAGCCAACCCTACAACCTACTAGAATGAAACTCCAGCTAGTCCTATAAGATTTTGTTTGAAATTTTTTGACTTTTCCAATCCTTGTCCCTTGGTATACATGGATATGGCATGAAACTAAGTGTGTAAACAATCCAAAACACAATAATTCATAAATTAAGATTTGGAGAAGGCATCATGCTACTTGGCACCTATCAAGGAGTTCAACATGCAAGTGAACAATCCAAGTACTCTTATTTTTCATCTCAAAGCTAAAAGAACAAATGGCATCTCATTTAGACACCTAAATCATTGACGATGAAAAAGGGTCACTAAAGATCCTAAGAACTTGATAATTAAGGAAAGAAAGCTCTAAACAAAATGAAAACTAACATATGCACTTAAGATCATGTCATACATTAGGGCATACAGTTAAAGCTTCAAGTCATTTTTCTTCAAAAGAGATTTTGACTCAATTTCCATCTAGAAGAATCACTTTTAGTGGGTCTAGTGAGTTGGATATTGGCTTATAAGTCATGGCTTGTCTTAATGACATACAAGGATAGCCTACAAGTGAGGAATTCATGTTTAGGATTGAGAATGAGTATTGTTCTGCTTTTGAATTCATGTGTAGCAATGCTCATGGGGCTGCAATCAATTTAAATGTATTAAATTGTTGGAGTTTGAGGTTTGCAGAAGCACGTGAACAACACAAGGAAGAAGAAGAAGTTTGGAGCACAAAACAATAAAAAATGTGTTACCACGTGAAAAAATACAAAGATAAGTGACCAATGAGAGTTATAGATGCATAAACAATTTGGGGTATAAAACCTCTTAAAGAGGGAAAAAAGTGCCCCAATGATCCTAAGCTTGTTCACACACATCACTACTCAAATATATCAATAAATCTCCCCTAAGAGTGATGTGGTGAATAAGGAGTTGGCAATCATGTATAAGGAAGTGCCAAGCTATGTCGAAAGAGATCAATCCACAGAAGGAAGTAAGCCCAAAACTTTGCAAAAAGCTTCAAACTTCTCCTGAGGTAGAGCTTTTGTGGAAAGATCTACATCGTTATCCTATGTGGGCACATAATCCAAACTCATCTTCCAGCAAAGAACCTCTCCTTGACATTATGATAGTGCACCTCAATGTGCTTTGTGTGAGCATGGAACGTTCAGTGTGCTCTGATTGTTAGTGAAGATGTGGTGGTAGAAGATTGACCAACACCCAAATTAGCCAAAAGGCATATGAGCCACACACACTCAACAATCGCTGTGAAAGTTTCCCTATAATCAACTTCACAACTAGAAGTTACCATAGTAGGCTCCTTCTTGCTCAACCAAGATATGCATGAGCTACCAAACATGAAGCAAAAAAACCATTGGTGGACACATGAGTGTCATAGCAATGAACCGAGTCTGAGTTAAAAAGTATGTAAATATTGTGATAATGATTTCCAAAGATTCCTTTCCACCTTTCAATTCTCCCACAAGCTAAAACTCCACATGAATTGCAATTTTTGATGATTGTAGCTAATAATTTAGCTTGTGAAGTAAGGGCTCTTGAAGAATCCTTCAACTTGTTAGCTCTTTTACACCTTCAAAGCAAGACCATTATGTTCTTCTAGCACCAAAGAAAAGGCTTATATCCTTGGAAATGTTGCCAACGGTGTTTGCCATAGAATCCTAATGCTCCAAAGAGTCACCTATCTGTATCAAATGAATGGTTTACAAGCAACAAATTCTCAACTAATCATCTACCTAGTTGAGGGCATGGAAACCTAGAAGAAGAGCCTAGTTTTGGAGAGAAATGGGAAAGAAGAAGAGTGAATTTTGAAATTCACAAGCTAAAGAGTTTATGGAAGTGATATCTTAGCATGTTTCATAGATATCTCCCCCTTTGTTGCATATGAAAATGTGTGGAGTTTCAAGCCCTACATATTCACATGTCTAGACCTACAAAAAACAAAACCTACAAAGAGAAAACAAATTTGGAAGTTCTATTAAGAATTTCATTACCTCATTGTAGAGCTCCTTACACTCACATGAAGTCACCAATGCAAGGAAAATACATGTCAAGATCAATAAACCCTCTTGGGACACTCTTTTCTCACCATATCTGTGGAGAATGATTTATCCTATGCGCAACGGAAGTGTGTAGTGAGCCCTTGTATGTCCAGCACTTGGACAAATAGCTGCACCTTAGATAGCTTGCTGCTCTCAATACAAAACTCAAATGGACTTTAGCCTTTAGTCAATCAAAGTAGACAAAGAGAGCTTTCTAACAAGCTATAAAGAACTTAATTTGGACAAGTTTTGATTAGGAAACACAACTGACAAAGATGAATTACCTGTCCACATAGGTATGCTGAAGAGCTGAGCTTCACTCTCGGACTGATTGCTCTCTGAATATATATCCTTTGAGAAATATATTTGATATAGAGAATTTAGACACAAATAGCTTTCCAACAACCTAAAAGACAAGTAATTTGGATGAGTTTTGCTCAAGAAACTCAACTCACCAAAATAGACCACCTGCAAACATAAGTACACTATAAAACTGGACTTTACTCTGTGATAGATATCTCATAGAATATAAACGATCCGAATAAGATATTTTAGGCAGTGATAGTAGATGCCAAGATCTTTCCAACAAGACAAAAATCATGCAATTCAGATATGTTTTGGTTTGGCAACTTTACCAAAAAAGATAGACTACCTATCTACACAAGTATACTAAAAAACGGGACTTCACTCTTTCACTGATATCTCACAAACTACATAAGCTTTCAAAGAGATATTTGCTATGCAGAAATTAAACAAGATAAAATTTTCAATGAATGCTTAAACACAAGAAATGGTTACATATGCACTGAGATATGAGCTCTGCAACAGGGTTGTGTACAAACTGACGTGCGGCTAGAAGGAGTCTGAGGGAAGACAAAAATGACAAAATGACTAGATCAGACTACTGGGAGCTCTTGCCTCTTTCTCTCCTTGTTTTTAATGTGCCCCCACTTCACTTTTATAACCAATGAGCATGTGAAGAAGTTTGTGCTTCTTCTTAACTCACCACTTTCTCCACTACATGCTACTAACTACAAGGCAAGATATTGTATCTCTTACTCATCATGAATTCTGACTAGACTTTTTCCTTTTATTATTTTTTCCTTTTTTTTCTCTACTTTTTCTTTATCTTTATATTTGGTAAATTTATCCAAACATGGCTCATATGAAAGTGAGCTTGTACATTTATCTTCAACACTCCCCCTCAAGCTCATTTGGGAGTTATCTTCATCCATGTTCTGCAAGTTTATCACATGCTTGAAGCCTTTGAGTTTAGAAGCATCCAAGAACTTTGTAAAAATATCTGCAACCTGCTCCTTGGTTCTGATGAACTTTATACCACATCTTTGCTCAACACCTTCTCCTTTACATAATGGCAGTGGACCTCTATGTGCTTGCTCCTTGCATGAAACATAGGATTGCTTGCCAAGTAAATACTTGACATGTTATCACCGTATATAGGGATGGTTCCAACTTGCACTCCAAGATCAGCCAAAATCTTTTTAATCCACATTGCTTCACATGTGGCAAATGCTAATCCTCTATATTCAGCCTCCATAGATGAAAGTGCAACAGTAGGTTGTTTCTTTGAGCTCCACGTGATAGGTTTGCTTCCTATCATGAACACATAACCTGAGGTTGATCTTCTATCTTCCTTTGAGCCTGCCCAATCAGCATCACTAAAGCCTTTGACTTGCAGTTCTTCATCAAACTTGTAAAACAAAGCATGATTAACTGTATGCTTTATGTATCTCAACACTCTCTTGGCTGAATTTAAGTGTTCATTTGTAGGGGCTTGCATAAACTGAGAAAGTACACCAACAACATAAGACAAATCAGGTTTTGTAATGTTTGCATAGATTAATGATCCTACAATGCTTCTGTATGTCGTTACATCTTCCAATGGTTCTCCATCATTTGAACAAAGCTTTGTATTTGTGTCCATGGGTTGAGTGAGTGGTTTGCATCCACTCATTCCAAATCTGAAAAGAACATCCAACAAGTACTTCCTTTGCATCAAGTAGATGCCACTCTTTCCATAAATAACTTCAATTCCTAAAAAATATTTTAGCTCTCCAAGATTTGAAATTTAAAATCTTCCTTTTGATATCTTTAATCCCTGTAACATCAATTCCTGTTATGATGAGGTCATCGACATATATGCAAATATATACCTCTTTATTTTCTTCCTTCTTCATGTACAAAGAAGGATCTGCACTACTTGGGTTGTATCCACACTTAGTTAGATACTCTACCAATCTCTGATTCCATGCTCTTGGTGCTTGCTTCAAGCCATAAAGTTCCTTCTTCAACCTGCAAACAAAATCTGGATGGTTTTCATCTTCAAATCCAACCGGTTGACTCATGTATACCTCTTCTTGTAGTTCTCCATTAAGAAAAGCATTTTTGATGTCGACTTGATATAATGGCCATCTCCTTGAAGCACCAATTGCTATTATGGTTCTGATAGTTCCCATCTTTGCAACGGGGCTGAAAACTTCATCATAATCTATGCCTTGTGTTTGTTTAAATCCTTTGGAAACTAATCTAGCTTTATATCTGGCTAGTGAACCATCAGCATTCCTCTTTGCTTTAAACACCCATTTGTTTGGAACAATCTTCATACCTTCTTTCTTTGGCACTAGCTCCCATGTGTGATTATCTTTGAGAGCTTTGATCTCCTCTTTCATAGCTTGCTTCCATTCCTTTTGTGTGCAAGCTTCTTCATATGTCTCGCGCTCTTTGTCTTTGATAACCTGCATCATGTATGCAAAATGTGCCGCCATAAAACTATCATAACTCAACCTTTGAGTTGGATACCTTGTCCTTGAAGATCTTCTTTCATTGCCTTTAGAGAGTTGCTTCTTTAACCTATTTAGCTTTACCATCGGAGTGATTACCTCTTCATATTCTTCTTCACGTGCATCTACCTCACTGTTTGGAGTAGCACTTGCTTCTTCGGCTCTACTATGAGCTGAATTTGAAGACAAGGAATGAATCCCCCTCCATGTTGAACATTCTTCATTTGATGTAGATGCCTCTGGACCTGAAACCTTTGTGCTTGATTGTTGAACTTCTCTTTGATTTGTTCCTGCATAATCATCACAATCTTCTTCGAGAATCTTTTCCTTTCCTTTATCTTCATACCATGGTCTTAGTTCATCAAAGACCACATCTCGCGAGACTCTTAATTCCTTTGTTCTAGGGTTGTAACACTTGTATCCTTTTTGCTCCGTCGAGTAGCCCATGAAGATGCATTTTTCTAATCTTGGTTCCATCTTTGTTCTAACTTCTTGTGGAATGTGAACAAAGCAAACACATCCAAACACTTTGAGGTGTGTAAGATCAGGTTTCTTACCGGAATATACCTCTTCTGGAGTCAAGTGATGTATTCCCAATGTTGTGCACCTATTCATCAAGTAAATGGCAGTTGTGGTAGCTTCGGCCCAATAGTACAATGGTACCTTCATCTCGTTGAGCATGCATCTTGCAATTTCAGCAATTTGCCTATTTTTCCTCTCAGCTACTCCATTTTGTTGTGGTGTATACCTACAAGTGAATTGCCTTCTAATCCCATTCTCTTGTAGAAAATCTGAAAATTCTTTGAAGAAGTATTCTCCTCCACCATCGGACCTTAAGGTTTTGATAGACCTTCTTGTTTCTTTTTCAACTTCAACTTTGAATCTTTTGAATATAGAAAACACCTCTAATTTTTGCTTCATACAAAACAACCATACCTTTCTTGAGTGATCATCAATGAAGGTGACAAAGAATCTATTACCAGCCATTGATGCATCTTGGGTTGGTCCCCATACATCTGTATGTATCAAGTCCAAGACATTTGGAGCCACATAATTGCTCCTCTTGAATGGCTGCCTCGTTTGCTTTCCTAGTTGACAAGCTTCACATAACTCATGTAGTCCAATGCTATTAAATTTTGGAAGACCTCTTACCACTTCATGTTTGCTCATGTCCTTCAGCTTTGGAATGTTGATGTGTCCTATTCTTTTGTGCCATAAGTCCAGCTCTGAAATCTTCTTGTTCCCACATTGAATGTACATGACCTTTCCATGTGGATGTTGGACGTCCAAAGTGAACATCCTTCCTTCTCTTCTACCTCGAGCAATGACCTTGAAGCCTTCCTTTGGATCCTTTATGAAGCACCCATTCTCATTGAATATGACATGATAACCCTTCTCTAACATTTGTCCTACTGAAATCAAGTTCTTTGAAATTGTATGAACACGAAGAACGTTAGATAGTACCTTTGCTCTACTTGTATCTCCAAGCCTTATATCTCCAATTTGTTCAATCATGTGATGGGTATCATCACCTGTTTCAACACATCCTTTTCCACTTGGTACATGTAGATTAGTGAACAAACTTCCTTGGCATGACATATGGTTACTACAACCTGAATCAATGTACCATTTTTTGTCATCTTCACAAGAGCTTCTGTACTCATGTCTCATTGCAAGTACTGTGTCCTTGCTTCCTTCACTTGAGGTGCTTGCATAGTTGCTTTGGTTCCTTTGATTGCCTCCATTTGGTCTTCCATTCTTCAGCCAACAATCACTAGCATAGTGTCCTACTTTACCACAATGATAGCATGTTATACCTTTATGAGAATTGTAGGAGCCTCGGCCTCTTCCTCTACTTCTACCTCGACCTCTTCCTTGTGTGTTGGCATTTGATGCATCCTTGTTGTCCTCCGAACTGTTTTGGTTGTAGTTGGAGTTGTTATAACCTCTTCCTTTTCCTCTTGAGCCTCCTCTTGAGTTCCTTCCTTTACCTCGACCTGCATATAACATTTGGTTGTGGTTGTCCTTTCCTTTGGGACCACCGAAGCTAAGCTCTTCTGTGACAAGATGAGGGATTAGTTGTTCAAAACCTAGATATGCATCTTTCAAGTTAATGGAAGTTATAAAAGGCTTCCATCTTTCATCTTCTCTCAACCCATTGAGAGTATAACACACAAGATCTTCATCTTCAAACGTTGTGCCAATAGAAGCCAAAGCATCGCTTAGCTCCTTAATCTTCAAAGTATATTCAGCTATGGATTGACTCGAACTTTTCTTGATTGTGTTCAACTCATTCTTGAGTTGAAGTTTCCTAGCTTTGGCATTTGTTGAATACATCCTTTCAAGAGCTTCCCAAGCATCCTTAGCTTTCTCTAGATGTTGAATATGACCTGCCATGGCATTAGTAATGACTTGCGAAATGAGGAACATGACTCTCCTATTCCTCTCCTCCCATTCTTTTGCTTGCCTCCTTTGGACTTCGGTGGCAATAGCTTGATTGATTTGAGGTTGAGCATCATTGCCGCTCACAATACCCCATAAGCCTTTGCCCATTAGGTAGTTGGTCATTCTAAACCTTCACACGGGATAGTTATCCTTATCCAACTTCTCTACTTGTTGACCCAAGTCAGCCATTGAAGAGTATCAAAAACTTTGAGAGTTACCTCGAATAGTTATAGTCCTTTGCTCTTGTGTTTGTGAAGCTCCTCCTTGTTTTATAGCTCCTCTTTTGCTTTTCTTTATCTCCAGCTCTGTTTATGAAGCTTCAGCACCAATTTTGCTCTGATACCAACTGTGGAGAATGAGTTCTCCTATGCGTAGTAGTGAGCCCTTGTATGTCCAGCACTTGGACAAATAGTTGCACCTTAGATAGCTTGTTTCTCTCAATACAAAACTCAAATGGAATTGAGCCTTTACTCAATCAAAGTAGACAAAGAGAGCTTTGTAACAAACTATAAATAACTTAATTTGGACAAGTTTTGATTAGGAAACACAACTCACAAAGATGAACTACCTATCCACACAGGTATGCTGAAGAACTAAGCTTCACTCTTGGACTGATAGCTCTCTGAATATATATCCTTTGAGAAAGATATTTGGTACAGAGAATGTAGACACAAATAGATTTCCAACAAGCTAAAAACAAGTAATTTGGATGAGTTTTGCTCAGGAAACTCAACTCACCAAAATAGACCACTTGCACACATAAGTACACTATAAAACTGGACTTTACTCTCTGATAGATATCTCACAGAATGTAAACGATCTGAATAAGATATTTTTGATAGTGAAAGTAGATGCCAAGAGCTTTCTAACAAGACAAAAATCAGCCAATTTGGATATGTTTTGGTTGGGAAGTTTTACCAACCAAAATAGACTACCTATCTACACAGGTATACTGAGAAACTGGACTTCACTCTTTCACTAATATCTCACAAATTGCATAAGTTTTCAAAGAGGTATTTTTATGCAAAAAGTAAACGAGATAATCTTTCCAATGAATGCTTAAACGCAAGAAATGGTTACATATGCACTAAGATATGAGCTCTGCAATAGAGCTGTGTACAAACTGACGTGCGACTGGAAGGAGTCTAAGGGAAGACAAAAATGACAAAATGGCTAGATCCAACTACTAGGAGCTCTTGACTCTTTCTCTCCTTGTTTTGAATGTGCCCCCACTTCACTTTTATAACCAATGAGCATGTGAAGAAGTTTTTGCCTTCTTCTTAACTCACCACTTTCTCCACTACATGCTACTAACTACAAGGCAAGATATTGTATCTCTTACTCATCATGAATTTTGACTAGACTTTTTCCTTTTATTATTTTTTCCTTTTTTTTCTCTACTTTTTCTTTATCTTTATATTTGGTAAATTTATCCAAGCATGGCTCATATGAAATTGAGCTTGTACATTTATCTTCAACAATATCCACCCCAAATGAGCAAGAATGAAAGAGAAAAATGAGAAAGAAGACAGAGTTACGAGATTTGTAAGAGCTCAATTTTTATAAATGGCAAAGATTCTACAAATTGAGCTTTTTTTTATCTTTATATAAAATGGGCAGTTGTGTTCAAACCAAAATGATTAGCCTAGTTAAAAAAATTCCACTACTTGTAGAGCTATTCTAACCATGTTATTGACTTATCAAGGCTATGGCAAGCAGATTGTGTGTATATATAGTAGTCTTCACATGATCTTGAGAATTAAAAAAGTAATTACATCTAAAAGAATGGTCTATCATATAGAGGTAAGTTACAAGAAATGATGATGGTTTCAAAACTTTTTGGGCATGCACTATGTCTTCTCTCAGCTTTCCTTGCTTTTCCTTGTCACTTTCTCTTCATCCACTTATCCTTGGTCTTCTACTAAGTCTTTATATGCTCAATAAATATCAAGGCACTACAAAAAGGATTGATTTAACCTCCAACTCTTATAGATATATGCCACCACTCAAGTGTAAATCCATCTACCAAAATGTTGATGAATTTACAAATAAAGAGTCTTCTAGTGGATCAAAGCCTAATGGAGAGTATTTGATGAATAAGAATACTCACTTGTGGATGTGAAAATTATTGCATATACACTTTATAGCTTTGATGATGATTATTTCTCCAAGGTAGGACTCTTAAGTTCAAGGATCACACCAAAGTCATTCACATATAGGAAGGATGTGTATCAAGTCAAATATAATAATCCTCTATCCATCATCCCCAAAAACCAACACAAGAAATATTTCATGATAGAATGGGGTATGTGTAGTTTGGGTCATGCCCTTTGGGCTTACAAATGCACGAGCAAACTTTTAGAGGTTAATGTGTTATGTGTTTAAGGAATTCATTATGGAATTCTTAGAAGTGTATGTTGATGATCGCACACTCCAAGATGAAAGTTCAACACATACTTGACCTTAGTTAGATACTGCTATGTCTACAAAGTTTGTTTGAACCTTAAAAGTGAGGGGTGTGCCAAGGAAAAATCTTGGGACACCTCATTTCTAAACATGGTATATCCATATGAGGAGTATATTAGAGTAATCACAAAATTACCTAGGCCAAAGATGGATAAATATGTTCAAGTTTTAATGGGCCATTGTAGCTATTTATAGACATTTCATTCATATGTATGTCTTGATTGCTAAGACCCTTCACGCCTTAATAAACCATTTTGAATGGATGCAAGACTATGAATGCTCATTTCAAGAGGTCAAAAGAGACTAGTGTTAGCACCAATACTCAAATTTCCAAACTACAATAATTCAGTCCATATACATGTAGATGCATCCAATTATGCTATAGGATATATCTTACTCCGATTGGATAAGAATGGAAAATTGGTCTTCCCTATAGCATATGCAATTTGGCAACAAAATAGTGTTGAATTTAATTATTCCATGATGGAAAGAGGAGGCTTAGGGATGTTCTATGTTTTAAAAACGTTTAGACACTATTTTTCTATGTCTTAGACACAAGTGTTAGCACCAATACTCATTATTCCAAACTACAATAATTCATTCCATATACATGTAGATGCATCCAATTATGCTATAGGACATATCTTACTCCAACTAGATAACAATGGAAAATTGGACTTCCCTATAGCGTATGCAATTCGGCAACTGAATAGTGTTGAATTTAATTATTCCATGATGGAAAGAGAAGGCTTATGGATGGTCTATGTCTAAAAAGTTTAAGATTTATGTGGGCCATTGGGAGCTATTATAATTGTGCCACTTTTTAGATAGTTAGATGGTTTTTTCTCATCATTGAATAAAACTTTGATCTGGTTGTTAAGAAAGGATATTTTCTGTCCAAACAGCTCATTTATCTAGATAAGCCAATGGAGAAGCATTAGGTGGCATTAACAATGACAACCCATTTGTGTGTTTTTTCTAATGTGGAAATTATACTTAAGTGGGTAGAGCATCTTGTCCCTATTCTCACTTCTAGAACAAGCCACAAAATGTTTGGGTAGCACACAAAAGAACTCAAGAGGGATAAATATTCCACATCACCATAGGGTTTTTGTACTATTGGGACAATCAAACCATGCTCTATTATTATCTGGATGATGATGAGCATATTTATTAATTGATAGGGCTCAAAGACATGTCCCAGGTTTCCATCACTTTAGCTTACAAAATCTACAAAACCTAAAAAAAGAGAGTACATTGGCAATCCATAGATAAATATGTATTCCAATATACACACAATTGCCTAGATTTTAAGTATGAGCATCCCACTGAGCATGTTAAACTCTATTGAATAGCTCCTAGCCTAAGTGGAGTCAACCTATGGTCAATTTCCAGTTAGGTGGCGAGCTACATGTTAACATTTCTACTTTTATGCAATTATGGCTTAGTATGTTGCCACAAAATGACTAAGTGCAAGTCCATTTAACATGGTCTATGGAAACATGCGATCTTACTGATTAATTTCTTGGTGTAGCCCTCGGAGTTAGATACACATGGATTGTATATGAACTCTCATGACTAGTGGATAGTCCAAAATAGGTACATGAAACATGCCTCACAATTATAGAAGCATCTATGTGGCCAAGAAGAAACAAAAGGCATACTTTGATGAACATATCAATGATAAAAAAATACAAGCAGGAGAATTCGTGTTTGTGTATACATTAAAGAAACATGCTAAAAACATCCTAAAGAGAGATTGTGGCCCATTTTTAATACATCATATATCACCCAGTAGTGTTGTGCAATTGGCTCAATTAGAGATGACGTGATCCCAAATATATGTTAAACTCTACCATGAGCCTCTCACTGAAGAGATGTTACACCAACTACAAAAGACAAGGGATCATGAAGAACAAGAGCAACATAAGCAAAAAGAGGTTCAAGAAGAATCCATTGCTCAAATCAAAAGGTGAAAATTACATCATCAAGCATGTGACTATATTGACAATCAACAAGGCATTCCTATGGGGATGTGAAAGATCGATAATTCTTCCCAAAGGATTATTGATCAAATAACATACATTTGGGCCTCACTTGGACCTAAGTCCTCCACACCCATCAGGATTCTCATTGATATGGGATCAGTGAGTAATATTACATGTATGCCCCATGTCCAATGGCTTGGAAGTAAGATGACACAAGTAGAGGTGACTCTCATTGGCATTAGTGGCGCATGTAAAAATGTTTTGGAGAAGTTTCTCTACCACTCCACATATGAGGCAAAACCATGAGACTCAACCTCTTGGCGTGCCAATACCATGATTTAGTGAGCAATGAATGCTTAAGAAAGATAAATCTTAGATCATTCAAATGCTAAATCTTGCTACTAACTTTCTCATAGCCAAATCAAGAAATGTGTGTATAAAAATGGAAGTAATTCAAGTAGTAAGCACTATATCACACACAGCCACATATAATCATGAACGACTTGTGATTCAATCATAAAATCATAAGAAATCTTTAAAGAACTCATGGTGTAATCAAGTGACATAAAAATCTTGAAAGAAGACCAAATCCACAAGCCATTCATACCAAAACAAATCTGGGTGGTTTATGCATCAAAACCTTCTCATCTAATGGATGATGCAACAATAAGAAACTCTCAAGAATTGAAAGTAGCCAATGATTCAATTCAACATCAAGAATGAACACTTAATTCTCACATACCAAGAAATTCTAGACACCCAAGGTATTGTTGCAAGTACACAAAGGTCATACTTAGATTTGAATATGCAAGTCTCATATACCTCCTAACAACCATTAACCTCAGGGATATCCTTACAATCAAGTTAATAAAAACCAGAAGAAGTATCTAACATTGATCCCCCCATCTCATGGGGACCTATTCAACCTCTCTAAGCACCAAGCTTCAAGATCCCCCAAACAAACCTTATCTAGAAAGTAAAAGCTCTAAGGAAATTTTCCTATGCTAACATTCTTAAGTGTGGAGAAATTTAATAATGAAAGTTAGAGAACCTCTTCTAGAAACTATTTTGTCGAACACCTACTTACTAAAACCTGATTCAATCACACCTCAAATATCCAATGAGTTTGAGATTTTTTCAACACATAGTAGACATTACCAGATTTCTAAGTAGCTATAGATCACTCCACTTCGAGTTCACATGATCAAGCTAAAAGTTATCTATATATAGACTACCTATAAACTCAAGTTAAGCAAAAAATATAAGCTCAAAAGAATTTCTCATAGTAGCTAGTAGAGAAGAATTTAGTAGAGATATTCGGATTAGAGAAATAAATAAGATAAGATTTGCTCAAAAATATTATATGGATTAAATGGATATCTACATAGAGAGAAGTGGCTTCTAAGAGATGATTGTGTCGAGAAAGGTATACTACTAGAATACTTATGTGCCTTGTAGCACACCATTCGGGGAAATTCGATAATCTTTGGCAAAAGAATGGCCATGATTTGCATCTACAATAGCTCCTTGTCATCTCTTCAAAATTGCACGCCCAAAATCCTTTTACATATAGAGAAACTTGCACATGATTTTGTGTCTCTTCATCTATCCTTGAATCTTCTCTCACCTCATGACTTTCCACTTATTATCTCTTGTCCTTGCATTTCCTTTGGTCACTTTTGGTGTTCCAATTCACTTCATATGGACAAGGTGCTGCCTTTTTGTGTAATCCAGCTATTGACTCATATTTTTGCTTTTATACAAATCATAAGCACATAACCTTATACCGTTATTTTCAATGCTCCCCTTGAAGGTTATGATTGTAGTGTCTGTTAGATATACTCAATAATCCACTCTCAAGTGACCACAAATGATCCATGGTGCTCTAAGTTGTAAGGACTCCATTATGACGACAAGCCATTGTGAGAGCTTGGACATTTGTGGAACCCTAAATCCAAAGTTAGAGGAGTTCTATGTGTGATCATTGATGGTAATAGATGATTTTTGTGAGCGTAGCCATTAGTTAGGTAGTGCATAAACTTTTGGGCCATTAGGTTGCCATTTAAGGTGAAAATAAAGGCCTAGTGGCACTGTGTAGTTTCCCGTTAGAAACTTAATGGGGGGGAGTGCAGAGGGGGGCTTGTCCCCTTCTATGGGGTCCAAGGGTCCTATCCCCTCCACTCATAGGGCCAAGATGGTAGGACTTCTAGTCGTGGAGATATTTCTGGATTATATATTTTTCTGACTATTTTTTATCTCCCCACCACTTTTACCTATACCAACTCCCCTTGTAAAAGCTATATAAGCATGGCCCATGTGTAGCTTAACATAGCATTGCACATTAGTAAGCCCTTCATCTAGAGTCTATCTAGATCTCCATCTAAGCTCCGCATTATGAGCACACGGGTGGACAGCACCATCATTGTATCTACATTACTCTTGACAATTTGAGAATTTGAGTTCTTTATCTCTAAATTTATGTCTATCTTTATCTCCTCTTTTCTCTAAAATCTATCTATTGGTCTATTCCATTGTGTTGTTATTTTCTTGCATGGTATCAAAGCTCAAGAGACTATGAGTGGTGTAGAAGCAAAAACAAAGAGGTTGTAGAGGTTTCAATGACAAAAGAGAGAAGATTTCAAGTGGTGCATCATCATCTACACTTGGAAATCAAGGTGGTTCATCAACAAGAGTAGGTGGAGCATAGGTAGGAGTAGAAATTATGTCGGTCATCCCAAGTTTGTGCATACAACCACCGATGTTCATAGAAGGTAAACTTGAAGGTATGAATTACACCCTTTGGAAGTTTAAAATCAATTCTGTCCTTGATTCATATGAGCTTTATTGGAGTCTTTTCTTGCGATTAATCATCGGCCCCAAGAAACACTTGATCCAAATAATCTTGGTCGAATGATTACTCCTTATGCTAATCTTTTACATGCTTGGAGATGTAGAAACACAGATGCACTTTGTGCTCTAGTTACAATTACTACTAATAGTGTTCTAACTCTCATTCAGCATACTACCAAGGCATGTGAAGCATGGAACATATTGAGAAATTTATATGAAACTTGTTATCAAAAACGGATTCAAAACTTGGAGAATCAGCTAGCTGCAGAAAGGTTTGTTGATGGGGAGACTGCAGAGGGGTTTATCACTCGCATAAAGAATCTACGAGATCAAATGGTAGGAGCAGGTGTACAAAAGTCAAGTGAGGATCTAGCTTGGAATTGTCTTTGAATCTATCCACCAAATTTTGATGGTTTGGAAACTGCTCTTAATACTCAAATCAGACCTCAACTTCTAACTTTTGAAGAATTCAGTGCCTTACTCATGGAAGATGAGTTGCACCTCAAGGCAAGGAGTGGTGGCAGCAAAGGAGATGCTACATTCATAGCAAATGCCAAAGGAGGCAAAGTGGAATCTTCAAAAGATGGATAAAAAAAGAAGACTGGCAAAAAGAAGTTCAAGGGGAAGACATACCATAGAATTCAAGATTGTCTCATCAAGAAGGTAGAAGAGAAAAATGGCTCTTCAAAAGTTGGAAAGGGCAAGGAAGTTCGCCAACACTACAGAAACAGAGTTCGAGTTATTTTTTACGATAGATGAGGTATGCTCCTCATCTAAAGCTTCAGGAACAAATGATTCATGGGTGTTGGACAGTGTTGCCTCTCATCACATGGGGAGTAGAAAAAACCTTTATAGTTCCTTGTAGCCTCTAAAGGAACCCATCACAATAAATGTAGGCAAAAATGCAAGATGTCGTGTAGAGGGTGAAGGTACATTTTCTTTCATTAACTCTAATGGGGATATCATAAATCTTTCAAATGTGTTTTATGTTCCCGAATCAAATGAAATGTACTTTCAGTAGTGTTGGGGGATTCTTAGACAAGAAGGAGTTTGAGGGTTTGTAGGAGAAAATGAAAGGACCAGAAGAGGAAATACACCTTGGAAGCTTCTGCCGATTGATTACAGTAAGACAATTACAATGGTTGAAGCAAAATACAAGCCAATACTTCTGTGCACAATCACACAGAGTGCTCAATTACAAAATACCCAATATCCCAAAGTCTTTTTGCCACCGGCCTCCTCTGCACCAGACCTCCACCTGCTTCAAGCTTATCCTTGTGCACACCTTGCACCAAGCTTCCACACAAAGGGGGAGGAGTGAATACCTTCTGTCGGCACGTGCACACTGCAATGAGACCTTGAGATCCTTGGGGGAGTATAGCTTAGCACTCTCTGCACAAATCCTGAGTCACTCTCCATGCACCTTGCACTTCCACTTCTCTGCGTCGCACTCTGGTGACTCTTGCACTTCTCTCTCTTGCTTCCCTTAGACTATGCTTCTCTTGCTTACTCTAAAATTGGTCCAAGAATAGACCTTGCCTTGATTTGAGTGTGTCGATCACGTACGCTCCTAACTGCAATGGTATCTTGGTGCTCCCTTTGATGTCCCAAGATTGTCTTTACAAGTAGCAGCCAACGACTCACTGTTTTGTCCTGTATTGACTTTAGACTAAAACCCAAAATTTTAATGGGGGGTCATACTTTCCCCTGTGCGTACGCTGCCACTTCACATACCTTCACATTTCCTTTTAAGTCTTCACTTTTGCACATAAGGGGGGGGGGTTCACCTGAACCTTCCAAAACACTTTAAACACACTTGAACCTTAGGGAAATTAGAGAAAATACCCCTGCAACCTACAACCCACTTTCTCCAATTTACCCTTGGTGGACAATTAACTGTGCACTACCTGTGCACTTTGACACCTGCACTTTAGCACTTTGACTTTGCACCTGTTGACTTTGACCTTGACCTTGTTGACTTTGACTAGTTGACTTTGATCTTTTGACTTTGACTATAGTTGACTTTGACCAACATGACTTTTATGGGCTCAACAGTTGCCCACCACCTAATGTGCTCTCCGTCCCGGAGAGCTATAGCCAAAACTCTGAGCATAGGGGACACCATGATAATGGAGCTGCAGAAATTTGAAGAGGACATTTGAGCAGCAACCAATTCCACCAGATCAAGCACCAGAAAAGAACTAGAAGTGGTATGGGAAATATAAAAACCAAATGTAAGTTGAGGGGAGAATATACCATGTGGACAATGTGGTGAAATAAAAACATGTGATAAATGTGCTTAAAAATTGAGGGTTCTGACCAAAACTCATAGAAAATGGGGGAATCTGGAAAAATAAAGCCAAAAACGGATTCCAAAGGTGCCAGAAAACATGAAAATGACTCCATTTTTGTAAAAAACGGCCAACCGAGGCACGATCCACAGCAAAAAGCTTTTAGCCATTAAAATTAAAAAAATAATAAAAATAAAATTATATATATAATAAAAATAAAAAAACGTGTTTTCCCTTTTTTTTTTTTTGGAACGCCCATATGAAAAAAAATAAATAAAGTAAATAAAAACAAAATAAATAAATAAAATAAAAATAAAAATAAAAATAAAAATATTAAAATAATAATAAAAAAACAAAAAATAAACAATAATAAAAAAAAGAAAAAATTAAAATAAAATTGGTGGGGGAGGGGGGGGGGGGTGGTGTGTCAGAACGGGGGGGCGGGGGGGGAGGGGGAAGGTGGGGGGGGGGGGGGGGGGGGGGAAGGGGGGGTGGGATTTTTTTTTTTTGGGCAAAAAACAAGAAAAACGCCCTTGGGGGCCTTTTTTTTTTAATAACCCAAAAATAGAAAAAATGAAGGAAAAATCCAAAAAAAAATGTCAAAAAATTGCCAAAAAATTCTGAAAAAATTCTCATGAAATTTTCTACAGGGCTAGGCCTAGTTTCTTTCATCAAACCACAGAGAGCCTCCTTTTATTCCTCCAATTTGGTGAGAAAAAGACACATGAAAAAGGAGAAAAATGCTAGAAAAATTCTAAAAAATGCTTGAAAAATTCTGAAAAAAATCCTAAAAAATTCAAAAATTGTACTTTTGCAAAGTTGATGAAATGGCTACTACATTTTGCTAAAAACTCAAGAAACAAGCATGAAATGGATAAAGAAAACTACTAAAACTTAAGTAAAAATGACGAGAAAAGACTGTACAACCTGGACAATTTTTGCAGGTTCCAGGTAATCCGGAAATCTTCACTTTTGTTGATGATAGGCCTTGAGCCCTGTATGGTTGACCCCCAGAAACTCCTCCATAGTCTCCAATTTTACTGCACTTCATTGATTTTGTCTTCTCATTGGGCACACTGGTCATCTGATAGGGGTACCCTAAATCCTTCATTAAAATGTTATCTCCTCCAGCAACTTTATGACTTAATCTGCAAAGTTCCATTTTTACTATTCCAGCAACTTCATCCAATGGAACCCTCTGATTCCAAAGACTTGCAGGTGCTCCTTCCACATTCTTGTAAAGCCCTGCACTTGCTATCATTAAACTTGGGGGGGTGGGGGGGGGGGGGGGGGGGGGGGGCGGGGGGGAAAGGTGGGGGGGGGGGGGGGGGGGGGGGGGGGGAGGGGGGGGGAGGGGGGGGGAGAGGGGGGGGGGAGGGGGGGGGGCGGGGGGGGGGGGGGGGGGGGCGGGGGGGAAAGGTGGGGGGGGGGAAAAGGTGGGGGGGGGGGGGGGGAGGGGGGGGGAGAGGGGGGGGAGGGGGGGGGAGAGGGGGGGGAGGGGGGGGGAGAGGGGGGGGGGAGGGGGGGGGGGGAGGGGGGGGGGGGGGGAGGGGGGGGGGGGGGGAGGGGGGGGGGGGGAGGGGGGGGGGGAGGGGGGGGAGGGGAGGGGAGAGGGGGGGAGGGGGGGGGGAGGGGGGGGGGGGGGGAGGGGGGGGGGGGGAGGGGGGGGGGGGAAGGGGGGGGAGGGGGGGGGGGAAGGGGGGGTGGGATTTTTTTTTTTTTTGGGCAAAAAACAAGAAAAACGCCCTTGGGGGCCTTTTTTTTTAAATAACCCAAAAATAGAAAAAATGAAGGAAAAATCCAAAAAAATGTCAAAAAATTGCCAAAAAATTCTGAAAAAATTCTCATGAAATTTTCTACAGGGCTAGGCCTAGTTTCCTTCATCAAACCACAGAGAGCCTCCTTTTATTCCTCCAATTTGGTGAGAAAAAGACACATGAAAAAGGAGAAAAATGCTAGAAAAATTCTAAAAAATGCTTGAAAAATTCTGAAAAAAATCCTAAAAAATTCAAAAATTGTACTTTTGCAAAGTTGATGAAATGGCTACTACATTTTGCTAAAAACTCAAGAAACAAGCATGAAATGGATAAAGAAAACTACTAAAACTTAAGTAAAAATGACGAGAAAAGACTATGTACAACCTGGACAATTTTTGCAGGTTCCAGGTAATCTGGAAATCTTCACTTTTGTTGATGATAGGCCTTGAGCCCTGTATGGTTGACCCCCAGAAACTCCTCCATAGTCTCCAAATTTACTGCACTTCATTGATTTTGTCTTCTCATTGGGCACACTGGTCATCTGATAGGGGTACCCTAAATCCTTCATTAAAATGTTATCTCCTCCAGCAACTTTATGACTTAATCTGCAAAGTTCCATTTTTACTATTCCAGCAACTTCATCCAATGGAACCCTCTGATTCCAAAGACTTGCAGGTGCTCCTTCCACATTCTTGTAAAGCCCTGCACTTGCTATCATTAAACTTGGGGGGGTGGGGGGGGGGGGGGGGGGGGGGGAGGTGGGGGGGGGGGGGAGGGGGGGGGAGAGGGGGGGGGGAGGGGGGGGGCGGGGGGGGGGGGGGGAAAGGTGGGTGGGGGGGAGAGGGGGGGGAGAGGGGGGGGAGGGGGGGGGAGAGGGGGGGGGGAGAGGGGGGGGGGAGGGGGGGGGGAGAGGGGGGGGGAGGGGGGGGGAGGGGGGGGGAGGGGGGGGGAGGGGGGGGGGAGGGGGGGGGAGGGGGGGGGAGGGGGGGGGAGGGGGGGGGAGGGGGGGGGAGGGGGGGAGGGGGGGGGGAGGGGGGGGGAGGGGGGGGGAGAGGGGGGCAGGGGGGGGGGAGGGGGGGGGGGAAGGGGGGGGGAGGGGGGGGGGGGGGGGGAAGGGGGGGTGGGATTTTTTTTTTTTTGGGCGAAAACCAAGAAAAACGCCCTTGGGGGCCTTTTTTTTTAAATAACCCAAAAATAGAAAAAATGAAGGAAAAATCCAAAAAAAATGTCAAAAAATTGCCAAAAAATTCTGAAAAAATTCTCATGAAATTTTCTACAGGGCTAGGCCTAGTTTCCTTCATCAAACCACAGAGAGCCTCCTTTTATTCCTCCAATTTGGTGAGAAAAAGACACATGAAAAAGGAGAAAAATGCTAGAAAAATTCTAAAAAATGCTTGAAAAATTCTGAAAAAAATCCTAAAAAATTCAAAAATTGTACTTTTGCAAAGTTGATGAAATGGCTACTACATTTTGCTAAAAACTCAAGAAACAAGCATGAAATGGATAAAGAAAACTACTAAAACTTAAGTAAAAATGACGAGAAAAGACTATGTACAACCTGGACAATTTTTGCAGGTTCCAGGTAATCCGGAAATCTTCACTTTTGTTGATGATAGGCCTTGAGCCCTGTATGGTTGACTCCCAGAAACTCCTCCATAGTCTCCAATTTTACTGCACTTCATTGATTTTGTCTTCTCATTGGGCACACTGGTCATCTGATAGGGGTACCCTAAATCCTTCATTAAAATGTTATCTCCTCCAGCAACTTTATGACTTAATCTGCAAAGTTCCATTTTTACTATTCCTGCAACTTCATCCAATGGAACCCTCTGATTCCAAAGACTTGCAGGTGCTCCTTCCACATTCTTGTAAAGCCCTGCACTTGCTATCATTAAACTTGACATAACAATTGATATCCATACCAGGATCCATAAAACAGTGGCCATTGACATATGATTTGAAGCATCTTCATCACGGCTTCACTTAAGGACTTTGCTTTTCTTCTCTTTTCCATGGCCTTTGACTGAGACTGTTTCAACCTGAGTGATTTCCTCTTTTTCTTCATATGCTTCTTCTCTACTTGAGTTTGGGAAAATTCCATAGCAGGAAGATGGGTCTTCTGCATGGAGCCAAGCCAACATGTTTTCATCTTCATATAAATCTGCTCCTTCAAATAGATCTGCTTCTGGGTTGTCCACCACTTCTTCTTCCATACAAATACCAATTGTCTGCATCATACTAGTATTTCTCTGATTGTCTGGTCCTTCTTCTAAAATTATCTGCTGCAACTCTTTTCCCTCCTGCTTTACCCACATTGTGTTTTTGCCCCAGTCATGCAACACATTGGCATGCCTTAACCAAGGTCTCCCAATTAACAGGGGAAAACTTCCTTCTACCTGTGGCAGCCTTAAAACAACAAAGTCCAAGTTAAAGATGGTACCTTGTATTTTGACTAGAACTCCAGGGACCACACCCATAGGCCTTACTATGCCTTGGTCTGCCATTGTTACAGTGAAGTTGGCAGGTCGTGAAGGGTATAGTCCAATCTTTTTCATGGTATATTCAGGCATCAAGTTAATGCCAGAACCACCATCCACAATAACTCCTTGAAACTCATGACCTTTAATAGAGACTGTTAGCCGAGGGCTCTTGTAATCTGTGAGGGGTGCTTCCCCTAAATTTTTATCTTTATGCATAACAGCAGCCTTTGCCACTAAACTTGTTGCGGACATTTCATCAATTATCTGCAAGAGTTCTGACCTGAACTTCCCATCCATTTTTATTAAATCAAAAATACTAACCTCCTTTTTCATGGACTTGAGCAGTCTGGAAGCTTCTGATTCCTTAAGATCATGGGCTGCATTTGACTTATCAAACTGCTCATGAGCCCTATTGAATGCATATTCAATGGCATCACTGGTACCTGTGAAATTTTCTTTTTGCCTTGTATCTGCACTTGTGGTGGCTTTGTCTTCAGACGCACCTTTGTCTCTGTTTAATCCATTAATCATTGATTCTTGACCTATTTCCACTGGAGCCTTCCCCTTGCTTCTTGTCTGCACTCTAAAAGATTCAATTTCTTCTAAATGCACCACCCTGGTAGATGGTGATGGCACCTTAACTTGATCTACCCTTTCTTCTTTCTGCACAAAAATCATTTGAATGTGGGGCCCAGATGAAGAGGCTTGATTCTTAGGACAACAATTTGTATAATGGTCTCTGGCCTCTGGGCAGTTTCTGTAAGGAGGGGCATTTTCTAGGAGAGTGCACCTACTTTGATAATGCCCACATTCTCCACATCTAAAACAAATAATTGGCCTTCTAGGCCCATTTCCAAAATTATCCCTCTGTCTAGGGTTATAAGTGTTACCTTGATTGGGTGCAGCTTCCATCACATTTGCTGGTGTTGGGGGTCCTCCTTGTGTCCAGTATGTCGTTGTAGGCATTCCTCTTGATTGGCATTCATGGGACTCATGGCCAACTTTCCTGCATAATTGACAAGTCACGCTTAACAGAGGACATTCACTTACTATGTGACCTTGCTCGCTGCACATGGAACACCAAAGTCCACTCTTGATGCCACCTCCTTTGAGCTCATGCAACTCCTGTCGCAGCTCTGGGCCTCCTCCTCCTTTTGGAGCTTTAGTGCTTCAATCTCCCTTCTTAACTGAGCAACAGCATTCTCCTCCTCTTTGTAGGGCTTATTTCTTTTTAAGCCCTCTAGCTCTTTCCTTAGTTGTATCACTGGATCCTCCATTTCTGTACCATATGTTGGTTGGGAAGAAGTTGCTCCATACTGGTACCTTATCTGCTCCAAGTGTGTGGCTGTGCTGATGAACTCCTCTATGGAGGCTGTAGGTAACACTAATTCCTTTATTTTGCATTGGGTGGCCACTGGTAGGGGCTTAGCCAACCATTTCTTAACAAAAAAATCGTGGGGTGGATCTGGCAATTTAGCCATTAGTGCTTTGGCCCGAGTCACAAACTCTGGGAACTTTTCTCCTGGACCCAATCGTAAATTTTCTAGCTCTTCTATGATAATCTCCGCAGTGTTGCCATGCTAGAACTGATTTTTAAATGCATCTTTCATCACATCCCAAGTGGTAAAATGGTTTTCAGCAAACTGGCTGAACCACTTATCAGCTAATCCTTCTAATGTGGCAGGGAAGAGAATCAAAAAGGCATCCTCCCTACCCATTAGGCCTGTAGTCTTACATAGTGCCAAGAACCTTCTAATGTGTTCATCCGGATCCTCCTGAGCTAGGCCTTTGAAAGAAGGAAACTTTATATTTAATCTAGAGAGTAAAGTTTCCAAGTCTACCTGACCTGCCATGCTCTTGACTGATGATGTTGAAGATAGTGGACTGGAGGACCTTCTAACAACCTTCCTTCTTGTCTGCTTGCAGGTGACCCTCAATATTTGGGACCGGGTTGCGGTCATGAGCAGCTCATAGCCCACTGAATATGAGACACTTGATAAGAATATTTACCTTTTGTTCGATGAAGTAGCATTGTGGTTCTGTCGACACTTGATCTCTTCTATGCTTTGCACTTGGTTTCTCCTAAGCTCAAATCTCCTTGGAGGTCCCACCGGGTGTGCCAAATTTTGTTGGGGGATTCTTAGACAAGAAGGAGTTTGAGGGTTTGTAGGAGAAAATGAAAGGACCAGAAGAGGAAATACACCTTGGAAGCTTCTGCCGATTGATTACAGTAAGACAATTACAATGGTTGAAGCAAAATACAAGCCAATAATTCTGTGCACAATCACACAGAGTGCTCAATTACAAAATACCCAATATCCCAAAGTCTTCTTGCCACCGGCCTCCTCTGCACCAGCCTCCACCTGCTTCAAGCTTATCCTTGTGCACACCTTGCACCAAGCTTCCACAAAGGGGGAGGAGTGAATACCTTCTGTCGGCACGCGCACAATGCAATGAGACCTTGAGATCCTTGGGGGAGTATAGCTTAGCACTCTCTGCACAAATCCTTAGTCACTCTCCATGCACCTTGCACTTCCACTTCTCTGCGTCGCACTCTGGTGACTCTTGCACTTCTCTCTCTTGCTTCCCTTAGACTATGCTTCTCTTGCTTACTCTAAAATTGGTCCAAGAATAGACCTTGCCTTGATTTGAGTGTGTCGATCACGTACGCTCCTAACTGCAATGGTATCTTGGTGCTCCCTTTGATGTCCCAAGATTGTCTTTACAAGTAGCAGCCAACGACTCACTGTTTTGTCCTGTGGTGACTTTAGACTAAAACCCAAAATTTTAATGGGGGGTCATACTTTCCCCTGTGCGTACGCTGCCGCTTCACATACCTTCACATTTCCTTTTAAGTCTTCACTTTTGCACATAAGGGGGGGGGGTTCACCTGAACCTTTCAAAACACTTTAAACACACTTGAACCTTAGGGAAATTAGAGAAAATACCCCTGCAACCTGCAACCCACTTTCTCCAATTTACCCTTGGTGGACAATTAATTGTGCACTACCCGTGCACTTTGACACCTGCACTTTAGCACTTTGACTTTGCACCTGTTGACTTTGACCTTGACCTTGTTGACTTTGACTAGTTGACTTTGATCTTTTGACTTTGACTGCAATTGACTTTGACTGCAATTGACTTTGACCAACATGACTTTTATGGGCTCAATAAGTAGCTTCTATAATTGATCAAGGTCATGAAATATATTTTAGTAAGACAAGAGCTAAGATTATGGATAGTAACAACAATGTTGTTGGGAGTGTTATAAGGAGGAACAACCTGTATGAGTTGTCTCCTATTATAGTCGCTACAAGTGTGGGCATAATTAACCTCTGGCATGAGAGTTTTGGCCACATTGGATACCCGATACTAAAGGAGATGCATCACTTGAGTATGGTTGCACACCTACCATCGATTGCAAAAATTAAGGAACCATGTAAAGCTTGTATGATGGGAAAGCAACAGAGGAAGCTTGCATGATGCTCACTATTTTTTATCTCTTTACTATGTTTATCTATATTTTCTCCCCTTGTAAAAGCTATATAAGCATGGCCCAGATTGATCTTTACATAACAATTGTGCACTAGTAAGCCCTTAATCTAGAGTCTATCTAGATTTCCACATAAGCTCCACATTTTGAGTGCACAGGTGGAGAGCACCATCATTGTAACTGCATTATGCTTGGCGATCTAAGAATTTGAGTTCTTTATCTCTCAGTCTGCATCAATCTTTGTTTGTGTTTTTTTCTCTCAACTTTGTCTACTGGTCTAATGGTCTTAATAAACTAATATGAAAAGATTTATGTCTATTCCAATTAGATGGTATGTCTAATCTAAAATAATTTTCATTGATCCTTTGAATAATATGAAATGGTCCATAATAGAGTGATGTAAGTTCAACTTTAGGATGTTGTAGAATATCACAATCTCCTTTAATGATACATAACCATACTAAATCATTTTCATTAAATTGTTTTTCTAGTTGTTTCTTATTAACCTTACGAATATAATGTTCTTGACTTTTCTTAATGTGCTCGTGCACTTTAGAAATGTGAAGTTGAGCAAAGAATCAACCATGGGAATCTTAATTTGAGTGAGTGATATAGGAATGGGAATCTTTTTACCATAAAAATTTTAGAAAGGTTCACGACCAGTAGTGGTAATTTCTCATCTCAGTTAGTTGGATGATGTTGTGAATAACAACGCAAGAAATCAATAATAGTGTTATTTGTGGCTTCACTTTGCCCATTACTTTCACAATAAAATGCAAAATTGAAGTCTAGTTTTGAACCAAAATATTGGAATATTGCAACCCAAAAATGATTGCAAAAATTATCATCAGAATTAGAAAATATAGCTTTTGGGAAATCGTGATGTGGGAAAATGCTTTTAATGAACAACTTAGCAGCTTGAGGTGCAGACAAGATGGTTTTACATGAAATGAAATATGCATGTTTACTAAACTCATCAACAATTGTCGAAATCGTGTCATTATGAGATGTTTATAAGAAAACTAGTAATAAAATCCATAGAAATATATTCTCATGGTTCATTGGGAACAGGTATAGAAATTTTATGGATAGAGATAAAATATAATTGTGATTATGGAAAATGACTAAAAACATCAACTACAATATTAGCTTTTCCAGGTTGATATTGAATCATAGGCTCAATTTTTTAATAAAAGAAGATCATTTAATATGTCTATCAGAAATCAATGGATGATGTAATAAATGTTTAATAGCTTGTTGGTTTGTTCTAATTAAAAAATTAGAACCCATAAGGTAATGTTTCCAAATCTTTAAAGCATGCATAAGAGTTGAAAATTCCTTATCATATGTGCTATAATTCTTTTTAGAAGGTTTTAGTTTCCTATGCTCAAATGCAATGGGATGATCATTTTGCATTAAAATTTCACCTATAGCTAAGCCGCTAGCATCCACAATGATACTATACAGTCAGGTAACTACAAATAGGTGCATATGAAAGTGCATGTATGAGTTTTTTCAAAAGATTGTTCTTTTTCTAATCTCGATTCAAATTTTACTTTTTTCTTCAATAATAAAGTAAGCGGAGATGCTTAATAAGAAAAAAATTCATAAAATTTCTATAGAAAGTAGCCAACCCAAGAAAGGAGCATACATCATTAACTGATTGAGGTACATGTCATTCTACAATTACTTTAATTTTCTTCAAGTCTACATGCAATCCTTGACTAGAGATGATATGTCCTACATATTCTAGTTCACTTTGGAAAAAGTAACTTTTTTCAAGATTGGCATAGTGTATTCTAACGTAGTAGACTAAAAATGATTTCTTGTCCGTGAAAGAACTTGGGGAAGCTTGTAGGAGCTAGAAAAATGTGTTTCAAAGCAACGAAGTTTGGTCCAACCAAACAGCACAAGACCAACCTTGAGCTTATGGAGACTCAAATAGACCTTATAGGCATGTGATAAGTGCAAAGAAATGCACTATGTACTTTGAGGCATCAAGGAGAAGAAGTCGATACAAGACAGATAGGTTTGCATGTCGACTAGCTCAAAAAACTTACTATCTATGGAAGAGACAATGAACTTCAAATGCCCATAGCGACCAACGTGATTAAAATTAGAAAAAATCCTTTTATGAGATTGATACAAATAGGATTCAGTGTATAGAATGCACAAAATTATAAGGAATAAGAAAAATAGGCTATAGGAATGAATCAGACATTCACCGGTCGTACTTCCTATTTTTTAGGAATATGCAGAGATTGAGCCTGAGACAGAAAAACTGAGATTTCTCCCAATCTACTAAACCAAATCTTATGAAATTTATAGCATAAACTAGACAGAAATACCTTTCCAATGAGCCATCTTGCACTCAATTTGGAGCTCTAGAGAGAGAGCAGCTGCAAGATTACTATTGGCAAAGACGACGATGCAGAAAATTAAAGGAGCAAGGCAATGATGGTTGGCACAAGTGTACATATATTGCTTCCATGTATTGTACAGGTGATTTCAAGTCTTTATATAGACTCTAGAAGTGTTCACCACTTCTACAAGTGGAGTTTGAATTCAAATGAAGGTGGGAATGGTTGTTGGAGGGAACCAATTCACTTTCCTACAATCTAGGAGAAGTCAAGATCTAGTTTGATCTACTTTTAGGTGATTGATTGCTTGATTGAATGCAACTCAACCACCAAAAATTCGTGGGATTTGGGCTCTATCTTTCTATTTTTACATGTGTAAAGCTCAAGGCTTTTACAATGGTAAAAGATCCATGAAAAAGCTTTTTTTTTTAATACAATAAATGAACATAGTAAAAGAACTCTCCAACGGATATTCTTTCGACGCGATAGCCTTTAATGTAGATCAAATCCACCTCAAGCATAGTGTAAGCTTGATGTTCCAACAATCCACATGTATTAGGCTGTCTGTTTGGGCCCTTTTCCTCTTAAGGTGGGGGCGAGGGTTTAATCCCTCCCTAAGATAGGATATTTGTGGGACATATGCTAGTGTATTGCCTTTGGGAAGACTTAAACTAGTTGCCTTCGGGTAGTCTTGTAAATATCACTATGTGTCATACATATTTGATGATAACTAGATTTGAAGTCAATCTTGCTAAAGATATGGGCTCCTCAAATTTTATCTAGCAATTCATCAATTTGAGGAATATGATATCAATTTTTTAATTGCGATTTCATTGAGGGATCTATAGTCGATGCAACTAAAAGAATAGGTGCTCCAAAGGGAAAAGAAGAGAAGGGTGGTTCTGAGGGAAGGCTGATTACCCCTTGCTAAAAAAGTGAAAAGAATTTTGAGAATTCCTAAATTAAAATTAAAAAGGGAAGGGTAGTCCTTGGGAATTGAAAAATTAAGAGAGATGAAAGTAGTTTTAAATAGAAGTAAAAAGGAATAGAGTGAGAACACATGTAAATAATATAGTGGCCTTAATTAAAGATTGTTTGCACGTAGCTAATGGTCAATGGTGCCAATGGCCAAGGAATCAACAGGAGCCATGGGAGCCATGGATGCCACGAAAACCAAAGATGCCAAATTTATGTCAAAGTCATATGCCTTAGTTGATACCTTGGAGTAAGTCGAATGAGTAAATGCAGGTGTGAGTAGTAAACATAGGTGTAAATGTAGGTATAAACATAAATGTAAATGTAGGTGTAAATGTAGCTCTAAATATAGGTGTAAATGTAGCTCTAAGCATAGGTGTAAATGTAGGTGTAAACATATCTATAAACATAGGCGTAAACATAGGTGAAATTTAGTTTTAGGTTCAAGAACTAGAACTAAAACAAAAACCAAAACAGAAACAAGAATAAGAGCAAGCTGCAAGGATAGTAGCAGAAGCAACGATAGAAATCAAAATTGAAATTGGATGTCAAATCTGACTCAGGATCATACATTGAAATTTACAATGCCAAAATGCCTCTGTAGTGATGCACATAAGCTCTAATACCACTCTTGCAAGACCTCATAGACGTGTACACAGAGACAATATGAAATTTGAAACACACAATAATAGAGATGCATAGTAGATGAAAGAGTACATAGTATTGGGTACAATCGTCCCCCATAATATTTTTATAACTTTCAAAAACAACTCTCTATGTAGGTCTTTTATTTACAAAATATATGGAAAACATAACTTCTCTATTTATGTCAAGATGCATCTGAATAAGTCACGCCCATCCACACACTTACAAACCTTCATTTGCTAAATCAAAACACAAAGCACATTAAAATCTCAATAAAATAAACTCCAATAATTCAACATTCAGTAAGTGATAACATCAAAAGCATCAAAATCAATTCTATGACCTTAGGAAAGGACACCTTGAATTTCAAAAAGGAGACAGGGTTTTTTTAAATAAATCCTTAATTATTTAATTTTTCATTAGAAAAATATCATCACGTTTCATCCAAGATATGGAAAAACACTAATAGTGTTAAAGAGAACTAGATTTCTTGCTTATTTAATATATTTGTGTGACCATCTTAATGTGCATCTTGTTTTCCATGTTCAATTTGCTTAAAACGCATGTGCCTAATGTTAAACATGTTTTGCAAGATAACTTTAAACTCAAGGATGATCGTTCTTTAGAGCTTTAACTAGAAGTTGTGTTAGATAAAAGAATAAAACAATTAAGAAAACATTTTATAATAGAAATTTCAATTGAGTTACCTCCATGTTCTATTTTAGATTCAACTTGGGTTGACTTATATGAATTTTGGTTGCATTTTTCCTTTTCTTAACGTTGAGGAAAGAGTTCTTAGGGGGCGGAGGAGGGGATTGTAATAATTCTTTTGAAAGCAATTTTTTTTTCTACTTATTCACACATATGTAGTTATTATTTAAAAAATTTTTAACTATTATAGACATGTCAACAAATTTTGGTGGTGACAGGTTTTTGTATTTTCTCTCTAGAATTCTCTTGCATCTGGGTTTATGAGTATCATATCAGCATGATATTGGATGGTTTACAAAAGGTGTTATATGAGAGAAAGATAGAAGATTCAATGTAGAACAGCTTTGTCTCTCTTATATTTATGAATCATTCATTATGGACCTCATTTGTTGCTAAAAGCTAGTTCATCACACGAAAATGCCTATTTCTTACCTCTCTCTAGAATTCTCGACTTACGTTTTCATCGCAATTTGAAGCCCCTGCATATCATTCGACTAGAAGCACTAATGAAGAAATGAATCAATGTGAGCATAATTTAACTTAAACATGCATGTGTGCTACTTTTGTAGGTTTGTTGGGCAAATGAACCACAAACCATCAAAACGATTCAATTGGCCCATTTGTGTGATGACCATTTCATATGAGAAGTTATTAAATATATATATCATCTGGTGATATCTACTCTTGAAATGGTTCTCTATTGCATGTTAACGCTTGACGCATTTTATGTGCATTTATCCATGGTTGAATAGCATGAAATATTGTTTGCAACTTTGCTTCTTTGGACTTGCACTAAAAGATCTTTGCTTCTTTGGACTTGCACTAAAAGATAATGCTAGTGGATGTATATGCATATTAGAGTAGCAAGAGTAATTAATGAGTATCCCATACATGCATATGTATATGTGAGTGTGTATTATGATATAAGGATTCATATATGTGTGTTATGTGTAATAGCATACATGTGTATATGAGTTCATGCTAGCAAAAAAGTGATTGAGAGTGTGGTACATATTAATATATTATGCATAATGTGTACATTATCATTAGTGTCCATGTGGAAGGTCAAATGGTCATCACACACTTATGTATACATTCTATAATAAAACATATCATGACCTACTCAACCCCAGACTATAAGTTGAACCGCATTTTGTTTAACCTAGAGATTTTGAGTTCACATGAAGGGGAATCCACTGTGGCACATTGCTATTACACCACTTCACTAGTATCAGAGTTGTTCAAAACAAAAGGGTTTTCATTGTTGTGCAAGCAAAATGAGCACCCACCCGTGGCTTTCTTCAAGGCTTACGATTTAGGCGAGGGCCAAGGCATAGACCTTGGCATACCTTTTCATCTAAGTCACCATCGGTTGGGTTGGTTGTGTGGGAGGAATGACTTCAACGATCAAGGAAGACAAAGTACTAGCACTTCCCAAGAGGTCACCCATTCCAGTAGTGTTCCCCCCAAGGACTGCTTAAAAGTAGGTTTTCCTACCACTAAGGCCTAGTTTCTTGGTGATTCTAGGAGTAAATATACTTAAGGTAAACATTACTTTGGAGCCTTCAAAGTGCCTTCTTGGGCTCTCTACATCAATTTTTTGAGAGTTTATTTGGGTACAAAATTCGGGAAAATTAGAAGCTAATTTTGTAGTTTGGGGACAGTTTTGACTACATAGGTAGAAAGATTGGTCCAAAGATCAATTTTGGAGCTAGATGCACTTACGTTGTGTGTCATTGATAGTTTACATTCAGCTTTATCTCTGAATTTTCAGCTCTTGAGTCATCTTACATCTTTCTTGGAAGGCTTTCAGTTGTGGTGGGAGAAGCCACCAAAAGTTTATGCAGGTTTTTTGGGCCTAAAAAATAGAGCTGATAGAAACTTGTAGATGTCGTTGGCTAGTGTTTTCGCGATGAATTCAGCCTTTCACTACCACTTTACTGCATATCTTGAGCACATACACACTATGTATGCTTCTATAGATTCCACTTATGTATGTCCATGTGGTTATTTATATAGCGGTTACATTTTTGCATGAATCCTTTGACGTTGATAAAGAGGGTGCTAGTGAGGTTTTCTTAATTGGAAGACACCGAGATGTTGGGGTCTCTTCGGAGATTTAGGTAGAAGAATTACCTAGGCTTGCCATAGGAGATGTATGCTAGTTGTTCATAGATGCTCAATAAGCCCAGTTGGCTTCTTTCGGTTAAGTGGTTATATGCAATGGAGTTAGTGATTCACTATGCAGGTTTACATGTTACTGCACATAGTTTTATGAGTTTTATACATTGATGATACACTCATTTTGTAGAGGAGACTCTGATAAAAGTTTCCTAGATTTTTTATTTTCAACTATACAATGGTTGACTTTACTGGACACACTTATTGGTGTGAGCACATACATTCTCACATAATCTCTTTGGTTGGTCATTGCTATTCATTGATCCATTTTTTTGGGGAGAACCTACCAAAATTCTGCCAAAATTCAACACTTGGTCATTTTTCTTGAGCTTTATTCATGTTTGGACTCTTCTAGCTCCATTAATATTCTAGTCAATTCTCTATCATCATAGCACCAGAGGTCTCATGCACATCTGCTCGATCATTGTCTAATGCCAATCTTCTCAAGAGGAGCTTTAAATTGCAGGGCAAAGACCATTTTGAGAACCAATTTGATGGCACGAAATTTTCTCTATGGAAGAATCACATTAAAGATGTGCTGATTCAGAGGAGGCAGTGGAAGCCAGTAAATGGGATCTCAAAGAAGTCTGCTAACATGGATGATGATGATGATCAGGATGAGTTGGATGAAATGGCTAGGTCTACCATTTGACTGCACCTGGCAGATAATGTTTACTTTATAGTATTGGACTATGAAAGTGGATAGGAACTTTGGAAGAATTTATGCAATACATATGAAAAATAAACGGCATCAAATAAATTGTATCTAATGAGAAAACTATATAATCCTTGCATGAAGGACAGAAAGAGTGTTTCTACTCATATAAATGAGTTTAATGCTATATTCTTCTAGTTAGAGACTCAAAAAATGGAAATGGATAATGAAATGAAAGTAGTCTTCTTGCTATGCACCTCACCATTATCATGGGATATATATTAATAGCAGTGCACTTGGCGGTAAGTTGGTCTATGGTGATATATGTGGAGCACTCTTGAGTGAAGAGATCCATAGAAATTCTATGGTTGGAACTCATAATGGAGATGCATGTAATGTTCCTCATTCTTGCCAAGGAAAGAATCAACGTGGGAGGAGCAAGAACAAGGGAAAGAAAGGTCAACGGAATAAGAGTAGAAGTAAATTAAGGAAGAATAATATTGAGTGCCATTATTGTAATAAGAAAGGATATATGAAGAAAGATTGCTACATGCTTAAGAATGCTAAGGGTAAAGGAGAGCATGTTGATGGGCATGTTAAATAGTTACCTGCACCATCCGCTTCTACTATGAAGATAGAAGAAATCCATGCTATTGATGTTGATGTGTTGACACTTGATAGTATTGTGCCTATTGAGGTTCTTAAGGTTGATTCTCTTTCCCACATGCGGCTACTAGATTTTGATGCTTCTTTCCATGTGACACCACATAGAGAATGATTCTCTACTTAAGCAAGCAAAGTCTCTTGGTAATATAATACTTTGCAACTCTTAGCAATGTGATCTTGGTGGATTGGAGATGTGGTTGTGCAGTTCATTGATGTTTCAAGATTCACTATGCATAGTGTACACCATATCCCTGATTTTTCATGCAATTTGACGTCATTTGGTCAACTTGATAACCTTGGTTACAAAGTGTCTTTCTATGCCCATTCCTTTTGCATATCAAAGGGCATATGGTTATTGCAAAAGGAAGCAAAATTGGCTCACTTTATCCTTTATTTTTATCATAAAAAATAAAAAGTTAACTATTATTGAATAGTATTATCAATGTAATGGTTTCCTCTTGCTTAGGCACTTATTTTTTGAAGGCAGTGGATTGTAGTGCTACGGGTACTCATATCACAGGGGCATACATTTATGAGCATATAAAATCCGCTATAGAAGAAGTAGGAGTCTCCAATGTGGTACAAATAGTGACAGACAATGGCTCTAATTGTAAGAGGATGGGGGAGATGATAGAAGCCGAGTTCCCAAGCATTGTTTGGACCCCTTGCAGTGCACAATGTCTTGACCTTTTGTTTGAGGACATAGCCAAGCTATCATGGTTGGCTCCTGTGCTTTCAGATGCCAAATGCATTATCTTGTTTATAAGAAAGAATCACCAAGCTTTGAGTATCTTTCACAATTATTGTTGGGTGTGTGTAGAAGTGCGAGAGACACACGAGAAGCACACACAAGCAGCACAAACGCAGCAAAGACACATGGAGAAGACGATGGCTGGAATAGCTCTCTCTATTGATCGATGAACTGAACTGAAGTAAGAGTTGAATAATGTCCCTAAGTACAAAGTACCACCACATATGAGAGTATCAAGTATGTGGTAACATGGGGAAAAACCTCTAGCCAGCACTAGAGTAAAAAGTGCCCATGTATAGGCAAAAGGTTCACATCAAAGCTACTCAAGGAACACATAAGTGTAACAAACCCCCCTGGAGCGAATGATGTGAACACATACAGGGAGTGACAGATCAGCCCCCACAAGGTAATAAGCCTAAAGCTTTGCGAAAAGCTTCAAACTTTTCCCGTGGAAGAGCTTTGGTGAATATGTCTGCCATATTATCTTGTGTAGGCACATATACCAAATCAATATCTCCTACATGAAGGCACTCTCTCACATAGTGATAATGCACCTCAATATGTTTGGTCCATGCATGAAACACTGGGTTTCCTGCAACAGCCAAAGCACTCTAACTATCTATGAGAATATGCATAGCAGCATCAATCTCCATGCAAAGATCCATCAATAGGCGTCTCAGCCATATACACTCCACTGTCGCTGTGAAAACTGCCTTGTACTGAGCTTCACAACTCGATGTCGCCACTGTAGGTTGCTTCTTACTCAACCAAGATATGCATGAGTCTCCAAGGAAAAAGCAATTACCACTAGTGGACATGCGAGTATCATAACAACCAGCCCAATCACTATCTGTAAAAGCATGCAAGCATGGCTGAACATCTCTGCCATAAAAGAGACCTAAGCTCAAAGTGCCTCGAAGATATCTGAACACACGTTTCACTGCTTGCCAATGCTTAGTGCCAGGGCTATGCATGAATCAACTCAACTGGGAAACTGCATACTGTATATCCGGCCTTGTGTTGCATGCATATATAAGACATCCCACAGCTTGCTGATAAAGAGAAGTGTCAAATGCATCACTGGAATCCTCAACTGAGAACCTGAATCTTGTCTCAACTGGTGTGGAAACTGGCTTACAATCCTCAAAGTCAAAACACTGAAGTAGTTTTTCAACATACTTTGCTTGATGCATAACAATTCCCCCCTCAACAGATACAAACTGGATGCCAAGATAGTAGCTCAAAAGACCAAGATAAGTGACATCAAAAGGATGCTGCAAATCAGCCATAAGAATGTCAAGTTTTGCATCACATGACCCAGTCAAGAGTATGTCATCGACATAAAGAACAAGCACTATAAGATCAGCCCCATTTTTGCGTACATAGAGTGTGCTTTCAATCGGACTACATGTGAAGCCAAGAGCAATCAAGTGCTTATGTATTTTGTCATACCATGCACGTGGAGCTTGCTTGAGACCATACAAGGCTTTATGCAAGCGACAAACCATATGCTCTTTCCCTTTCATAGCAAATCCAAGAGGTTGCTTCACATAGACCTCTTCTTGCAAATCACCATTCAAGAAGGCTGTTTTTATGTCCAACTAATGCACTTTCCAACCTCGATGGGCAGCCAATGCAACCACGGTACGAATGGTAGTCATACGTGAAGTAGGTGTAAAAGTTTCCTCATAGTCAATGCCATATTGTTGTGCATATCCTTTGGCAACCAATCTAGCTTTGTAGCGATCAATGGTACCATCAGATTCCATTTCTGATTGCATAGCACTCATCCATTGTGGATCGTCACATGCATATTCAAAAGAAAGTGGCTCTTCATTACATGTTGTAGCAATAAGAGAATAATCCACAAAATTACTTGATGCATGGTGAGAGCTTGATCTTGTTCTACCAAGTAAAGGTGCACTCAATTTGTTGTCCTGCAAAGTTTGTTTCAGCCACTTTGGCATGGATTATGCACTCTTGATAGACATGTGTTCATTATGTAATACATCATCAATATGTACATCATGCGTGGGCTGAATTTCATGCTCAGTTTCAGCCATATTTTGATGCAAATGTTCAGCCATATGTGGCTGGAAATTTCCAACAGTTTTGACAATTTTTGGCTGAATTTTTCAGCCATGTTTGGCTGGAAATTCTCTGCATTTTCAGCCCTATTTGGTTGGAATTTTTCATCCCTTTGAACCTCAGTTGGCTGGTCTACATGGCCATAGTCAAGCGCACCATTTTGGAACAAAGGCATGAGTGTATCGAACACATCTTGTGAGCTAACTGTTGGTAGTTTTTTGCATTCAAGTAGAGGGAAAACTAAATTTTCAGCAAATACCACATCTCGACTCACAATAATTGTGTTCGTCAATGGATGGTACAACCGATATCCCTTACTTTCAGCACTATAACCAACAAATATACATTTCTTTGCCTTGTCATCAAGTTTGTGACATTGTGATGGCACAAGAGCATATGCAAAACAACCAAACACATGCATATGACTAACCATAGGCTTATGACCATTCCAAGCCTCATAAGGAGTGATGACTCTCAATGCCTTTGTAGGGTAGCGATTCAACACATAATTTGCACACATGACCGCTTCCATCCAAAACTTATGAGGAAGGTGCTTTCCTTTAACCATACATCGTGCCATTTCAAGTAGAGTTCTATTTTTACGCTCGGCAACACCATTTTATTGAGGTGTATATGGCACCGTACATTGGTGTGAAATACCTCTTTCACGAAAAAAAGCATTAAACTCATGTGACATGTACTCACCACCACGATCCGTGCGTAGAGTCAAAAGCTTTTGTGAAGAAAAATTTTCAGCCATAGCTAAAAATGCTTTGAAGCAAGAAAATACCTCATTCTTTGCTTTCATAGGATACACCCATGTATGGTGAGTAGCATCATCAATGAAGGTAACAAAATATACATGCTTCCCAAAAGATGGAGTCCTGACAGGACCACATACATCACTATGAACAAGTTGCAACTTTCTTGTAGTGTGTGTATGACTATCTTTTGGAAAAGAAGCACGATGCATTTTTCCAAGAATGCAACCTTCACATGCATGCTTTTCAATGGACTCAAGTGTAGGCAAGCCAATAACCATGTCCTTCTTTTGCAAGTAGAGCAAACTATTGAAGTTTAAATGACCAAAACGAGCATGCCAAAGCTCCATTTCAGCCATGGAAGAAGTATGAGCAACCAAGGCATTTGAGGCAACCCCCTTGTATGTATCCATGTGATACAAACCATTACATAATGTATCGGACATCACGATAGCATCACCATTGCTGAAATCATGAACCATACACTTATCATCAACAAAGTGTACATGAAGTCCAGCTTTGGCAATCAACGGAACTGAAATTAAGTTCTTCTTGATACCGGGCACATACAATGCATTTTTCAAGAGAATCACACCTCCATTTGCAGCCGTAAGCTCAATTTCTCCTACTCCAATGATAGGATAAGAGGCATTGTTTGCACACACCACATGTCCTCCTTTAGGTGCATCTTTCAAAGAGGCAAAAAATATTTTGCATGATGTTATGTGCTTTGAAGCACCACTATCAAAGAACCAATCTGAATCAGCCTCACTCACAACCATACATTTAGAATGTAAAGAAGCATCATAATGACATGTAACAACACATGCCCAAAAATCTTGAGCCATATTAGCTTCATCATTCTTTGCATTTGCTGAATTTTCAGCAATAGACATGCCGGATTCCTTCTTCTTTTCATTGCGTTTAGCAAGCTTTCTACACTCACCAATAGTATGACCAACCTTTCGACAATATTTGCATCTCTTCTTCTTTTGCAAATCACCATCATTAGAGGAATGAGTGGAAGAGGAAGCTTGAGGCTTTGGTTTTGATGAACCCAAAGCTGAACCATACTTGCTTTTCCCCTTTTGTGAGATAGCAAGTGCTTGCGTTCCCTCAATCAAACCACTCCTATTCACTCTAGATTGCTCTTCTTGCAAAAGAAGAGACACAACCTCATCAAATGCATACATATTAGGATTTCCTTTTGCAACCAAACAAAGTGTAGTAGCAAAGCTTTGAAAAGATTCTGATAATCCTTTCAACAATGTAGAAATGAGTGATGCATCTGGAATGATCTCATCTATGTTTGCCAAATGCTCTTTCAAGTCCTTGATGTGTGTCACATACACATCCACCGACTCATTTTCAGCCATACATACATGTTTAAATTGCTTCCTCAAGTATGCAACACGTGCTTCATTATGCACGGCATACAAAGAAGCAAGAGTGTCCCATGCCTATCTCGATGTACAACATGACCGAGTGTGTGGAACTATATGACGCTTCACTGAAAGCGCAATCAAAGCATGAGCTTGAGCATCTTTTCCATCCCATCTAAGCTGCTCTTGTGTAGGTGGAGAAGGAGAAACCACTGTACTCGAAGAAGAAGCTCCATCTATGACAGTAGACTGTGAAGCAAAAGCACCTGCTGGTCTTCGATCTACATCTGCCACTATGTTCCAAAGTTGTTTTGCAACAAGAAAATGCTTCATCATGTAAGACCACATCGGATAGTTGGTCCCATCAAGCTTATCTTCAGCTTGAAGCATGCCAAACAAGTCATTGCTGCCCGCCATTTCACAAAGGAACAAGAATGTGACAAAAACAACACTGAAATGAGTGCTGAAATTTCAGCTCACAAACCGTCACTCTGATGGTGATTCTGACTGCACAAATGGCTTTGAAATGGAGGTAAAACTCCAGCACACCTAGTGGAAATGTTTCCGGGCTGCTGAAATTCACACTTCTATGCTCTGAAGTCGATTTGCACTGTTAAAGTGCGCGCGCACCGCGACGCGAAAAACCAAAACTTGAGAAGAAGGTGAACCTGCTCTGATACCATTGTTGGGTGTGTGTAGAAGTGCGAGAGACACACGAGAAGCACATGCAAGCAACACAAACGCAGCAAAGACACATGGAGAAGACGATGGCTGGAATAGCTCTCTCTATTGATCGATGAACTGAACTGAAGTAAGAGTTGAATAATGTTCCCTAAGTACAAAGTACCACCACATATGAGAGTATCAAGTATGTGGTAGCATGGGGAAAAAACCTCTAGCCAGCACTAGAGTAAAAAGTACCCATGTATAGGCAAAAGGTTCACATCAAAGCTACTCGAGGAACACATAAGTGTAACAGTTATGGTGACAAGGAGTTAGTTTGCACATCAGAAACACTGTTTGGATATATTTATCATATCTTCTCCCGCTTACACATGTGCATTGATTCCCTGAGGATGACCGTAATAGATAGGAAATGGATAAGTATGGCCAGAGGAAACACAGAGATTGCACATCATGTGTGAAGAAAGATTTTGGACATGGATTTTTGGGCAGAGATAGGTAAAATTTTGCCTAGCTTGAGATAGATTCATGTAGTATTACACTACATTGACATGGAGGGTTATGGTGCAGCTGAGAGGATGAATAGAAGTATTCAGGATAGAGTGGTTTCTATGTTGCATCATGCAAACTTATCACAAGGCTTTTGGATTGAAGTAGTAATGATTGTAGTTCATGTGATTAACCTTTCACCTAGTATTGCCAAGCTTCTGCAATTGATACAATAGTTATAAACAAACAAGCCACCATATTATGATCATCTTTGAGTTTTGGTTGTAAAGCATATATTTGTATATCCAAAAATCTTTGACAAACTTATCACAAGGCTTTTGGATTGAAGTAGTAATGATTGTTGCATCATGCAAACTTATCACAAGGCTTTTGGATTGAAGTAGTAATGATTGTAGTTCATGTGATTAACCTTTCACCTAGTATTGCCAAGCTTCTGCAATTGATACAATAGTTATAAACAAACAAGCCACCATATTATGATCATCTTTGAGTTTTGGTTGTAAAGCATATATTTGTATACCCAAAAATCTTTGACAAAATTTGGACCATAACTCAAATATGGTGGAGAAGGTCAATTTGAATATCACTGATTAGAAGTAGTGATGTCATTTTCAATGAGTCTAAGATGCATAAAAAACCCATTAAGGAGGTTGAAGTGAGAACAACAATGTTTGAGGATACTTTTCTTCTAGTTAACATGCATAAGAATGCTACACATAGGGATGTTCACGTGAAATTTAAGCCAAATCAGTCAAAAATGTTCTTGTTCAGCAATGATTGAGATGTTTTGCATGTGTATCACATCCACCTAATAGATATGTTCTAGGTTTCCATTTTGTTATTCTAACAAATTATGGTAAGCCTTCTTGTTACAAAGGATATATGCAAACAAAGGATCATGTCAAGTGGGAGTGTGACCTGAAGAGTGAATTGGGTTCTATTCACAAGAATGGTACTTGGGAATCGGTACCTTTGCCAAAGTCCAAGAAAGCTTTACCATGTGAATGGATATAGAAGTTGAAATTCACATCGAATATTGCTTCTCCAAAGCATAAAGCATGACTATTTGCAAAGGGTTTTAAGCAACAACATGGTGTGAAGGAAGTCTTCTCTCTAGTATTCAAGATGACTACACTATGCATACTTCTTGGATTCCTTGCAATGGAAGACTTAGAGCTATTCCAAATGGATGTGAAAACTTCTTTCTTGCATGAAGAGCTTACAGATGAGATTTTCATGGAAGAACGAGAGGTTTATGTGGTTCCTCAAAAATAAATTCTAGTTTGTAAGCTAAAGAAGAGCTTATATGGACCTAAACAATCCCCTACAAAATGGTGCCAAAAGTTTGATGCTTTTATCAAGTCTCAAGGCTATCCTCAAAGCAATGAGGATCATTGTCTCTGCACAAAGAGATGCTCAATTGGCAGCTTGATATGCTTGATACTTTATTTCGATGATATGTTGATTGTTAAGAAGTCCTCTAATGACTTTTCATTGCTCAAGGAGAAGTTGAGTGAGACATTTGATATGAAGGATTTAGGGGATGCCAAACATATTCTTGGCATGCACATTTCTCGTGATAGGAGTAAACTTGTCTCAAAATGAGCACATATCCAAAGTACTTCACAAGTTCAATATGCAGGGTGGCAAGGAATTGAGAACACCTTTACCTACATATGTGAAATCGAGCAAGTATGATTGCCCCAAATCATTAGAGGAAAAGGAATTCATGAACAAGATTCCTTATTAGTATATTGTTGGTACTCATGTATGATATGGTACCTATGAGACCATACATTGCATTTTTAGTGGGAGTTGTGAGCAGATATATGTCTAATTCTAGAAGGAAGCATTGGGAAGTGATCAAGATGTTTTTGAGATATCTGAGTGGCACTAAGGACAAGTTTCTATGCTTGGGTAGAGGAAAGGCATCCATTATTGGTTACAGAGATGTTGATTATGTATCAAAGAAAAGAATTTTTGGTCAAACTTAATTGTCTTTTAGTGATTTTTCAAGGGCAATCAAGCAAAGTCTGTGTGTTCATTGCTCTTAGAGAGTTAGAAAGCATCAAAGCAAGGGTTGGGAGATCCTCCTAAGCAAGAGAGTTTGTCCAAGCAAGTGACTAGAGGTTGGAAAACTATAAACTCCCTTTGTCAAATCTAGCCTAGGCTAATAAGAATAGTTCTTGGATTAAGATTTAGAGTTGCGATAAGAATCCTCTAAGTCTAAGAAACTCTAAAGTAATTAAGTCCAAGAGTGATAAATAATTGATAAGTGCAACAAAAGCTAAGGGTAAAAGAACATAATTAGATGATTCAATAGTCAAATAGATTAATGCAAATATTCTAGATGATGGTATTTTGAAACAAGATCCTAACAAAGTGAATTAAGAAAGAACACATAACTGAAATTTTGAAAAAATCTCGATGTTGTGTGTACTCTAAGGAAAAGTGAAAAGGAATTTCGACTAAATTCATGAACCTTAAATTAGGTAAACGTCTTGGTAAAGTGGATCAACAAAGCCTAAGATTATCCGATATAGTATGGAGAGGCCTATTGCGAGTTCAATGCTAGTGCATGTAGAAACCCCAAAGGGGCCTTACAAAACTCAGATGGATGTAAGGACCAACCGATTTGGTGATTGCATCTATGAGGATGGTTTGCAAAGATTAGCTAGTCAATTGAGGAATCTAGAGAATTTCTTTTGAATACAAAATCTTGTAGTAAAATTTGAAGAAGGGTTGTATATAGAAAAGCAAGGAACCATGCATGTGGTTATCAACTCCCCAAATAGAACAGATGACTTTGGAACCGTCCATCATGAGACAAAAACAAGAGAATTAGAAGAAGAACATCCAGAAGGTAACGTGAGTACCCCTAGAGGAAAATCAATGATGATGAGAGTAATTGCAACATCCAAGTTACCTCAAGACAATGCTAGCATAGAATTGTTTGTAAAGAAGGCAACAAACGAGGTTTTTTGGAGATTTAGACCAAATAAACTTTGACTCAAAGGTAGAAATTATTTGGGTGTATGAGTTCAACGAGCCAGGAAATCCTAGTAAAATCATATTTTTGAACAATAGATAAGAGCATATGTATATAGTGTCTTAGTATAGCAAACAAACTCATACTAGCAAAGGAGAAAAAGTATTTCCCTTAAAAATCCAAGCCACCTCTCAAAAACAAACTAGTGAGGACCCTTCAACCCATTAAGAGCATAGTACGAACAAGTCTAAGGGATCCCGCGAGCTAAGCTATGTACATAATTTAGGCTTAGCAAGACCAGAAATAATATGTATCAAACAAAGCGAGAAAGGGAATAATTACTTTGATGGCATGGGAGACCCATATGACCACGTAGCACAATTCAAACAATTCTTGAGAGTGGAACAACTAGCAGATTCGTTCATGTAATTTGAGGCATTTGGCTTAACTCTGAAAGGCACATCCCTTGATTGGTTTCAACCCTTGAAGGGAGGAAATTATCATGAGATCTCACAATTGATGGATGCATTCATCATTGAGTTCTCTAAAAGTGGAATCAAGCATAATGCATCATCCTTGATTCACAGCTTCAAATAGACCTCTCAAGAAATGGTCAGACTAGCAGGATTAGGTTCAAGCAATACATTGAGAGATATCCTACCCCAAAGTTGCCTACTCAAGCTATGCAAGTATTTTTGTTCTTAGATGGACTCTTGAGTGGAAAACTTAGGTCATATGTGTACCTAAAAGAGCCAAAAACCCTAGATCAGTGCTTGAGAATGTGTGTTGATATTGTGGACAACCTAGGAAACAAGTTGGAAATCTCCAAGCTATACAAGGGATCAGACTATCCAACTAGTGTTGCTTCACAGCCTTCATCATTTGTAGAGGAACTTGCAAGTTAGTAGCTTGAAAGATAGGTGGAAATCTCCATAATAGACAACCCTAAAGATTGTTCAGTGTGAAATGTTTTTATACATGTGGAGGTGATCATATGGCAAATGTGTGCCCAATGAAAACACAAAACATAGGAAATCCAAGAATTCAGCACTATACAATAGAAATATAATACACCAACCATTTGCCACAAGACTACCCTTACAAAAAATAAGAAATAAGGCAAAACTATCATTAGCCTTATAGGTATCAAAATCAATACCAAAAGCACCCTATTACAAGCCTTAGCCGAACTACTAGCAATAGTACCGATCTCAGTCTAGACTACAATCAATCCTAGAATAGCAACCACCACCCCCCTGCAACTATAGTCTCAGTCAAGTATGCAACAACACAGAGAAACCTAGATAGAGCATTAGTGTCAGCATCACCTTGATCATTGATAATGAAGTCACCCAAGAAGAAACCTAATTTTTTTGAAATTTCAATACTTAGATGTACATTATGTATCCCAACAGTACAAACAAGCTAGCTACCTAGGGCCCCAAACAGATCAAGAAGAAGTCCACACATAGACTAATCAAGAAGATGAAGAATGCTTACTCACAAAGGAAGAGAAAGAACGACAAAGAGAGTACTAGGACAAGCAACATTAGACCATGGAAGATGAAGAACAGGATTTCTCTACCTACATATTAGCATTACAATGATTACATGCACAAATTGAAGCGATACAAGTACGACAACAATTGAACAAAGAATAGAGTCATGCAATTCTCCAGTGGGTTTTGGAACAGAGTGGCTTTGATGCAGCATTTATAGAAACAATGCATATGCTAACAAACATTGTGGAAGTCACAGATGCTCTTAACTTTCTACTGAAATGCCCCCCAACCAATTATGATTTCAAAAGGGTACAAACACATCCTTGTCGTGGTCAAACCATCCAAATTCTTCTTCCTTTGAACCTTTCCCATTGTTGCACGCTACAAGGATACAAGCCTCACCTATTTTCCCATTGATATTGCTACATTAGGACATCCTTCCACCCCTCTTGTGTGCTCCACTTATATTTCATAAGAACTCTAATCTACCTTTGAAACACTATCCCAGACCCCATCCCAATTCCACGTACCCATCACTTCTCCCCCACACTCACTCCTAGAAGTACAATTGAAACTTTACAAGATATTGTATTCGACTCTAAAATACCTCCACCGATTAGCACCACCTACTCCTTCATTCCCCATGTTCAACCCTCAATACCATTTACAACCACTCCTATTCCACCACCATTTCATCCGTTAATTCTATTTTTTTTTCAACGATAGAGCTACCCATCATGAGACCTTGGGCTAACCTTTTTTCATCCCTCGTTGATATTAGCTTTCAGCCTAGGACATTAGATGGCCAAACTAAACAAACCACAACTCCAATTTTTTCAAGTGATACATACACCTCAAAACACACACCAATACCACTCTTCACAATCACCACAACACACACATTCATGTCCGAACCAATGGACATCTCACCTCCAACCACAACACCTCCACTACCCACAATACCACCATTCCCAAACACCCCCCGCAGTGGCATCACCTCCATTCACTAGCGTATTCACGTTCGCATCCACTCCCCCCATCCCATCCCCATTCCCTGCATCAAATCTCCATCAAATTGCATCTATGCATATGAACCCTATATATACTTCATCAACGATTTATTCAAATTTAAGTCAGATGTTTAATTGTACGAACCAAATTCAAGAAGAATATGTGACAATAGTTCATAACTTCTCATTGTATGATATCTCGATTAGTAATACATTTTCATAGCTACATTGTTCTCTATTTGTTGCTATAGTACATGACTTGAAGTTTGTCATCTTGTCATTGCACCACATATATGATCTGTTTGTCTGATCTATTGATTAGATTATGAAGGTAGCACTCTTGTGAGTATGGCTACAAAGTTTTATAGTCATTTGAGTTGTACATCTGAGTTATAAAAAAATCAAGATGATTGTGTTTGTGCATCTTTATCTTCCTAAAAAGTTGGGATCACCCCCCTGAATTCTCATGCATATTGCTCTCACTATAGTCCTTTTAAATTCATGCAATAACTTGGTATAGCTCACTCAAAAATTAATTTGACAGTGCACAAGGTCTTGAATCCATTCCTCTAGGTTGTGAGCTCTAAGTAAAACTTTGAGTGCCTTCTTCCATAAATAGAAGGTTTTCTCAAGTTGATGAGTATGCAAGAGTTATCTCTTTTAACATAGATCTTTGAGAATGATGTTCCAAAGTAGTATCGTGATATAAATGCATATGTTGGAAGCTTAGAGATTCAATTAAAGGTATGTAAAGTTACTTAAGGTTAGTTTGGAGCACGTTTTTTCTAGGTTCCCCTCATATATGTACATTAACCATCACTCCTCACAATGGTATTAGAGCAAAGTCATGAATTCAACATTATGGGTAATGGATTTCCCTCATCAATCGACAAATTGGATTGAAGAAACTATTGAGCATGGTCTCTAAGGGATGGGGGCTTTCTTGCAAGGGAGAAATCTATATGGATACATCACAAAAGATGAGTTGATGCCTATACTCAAACACAAAGGACAACCAACTCAAGAGGAACATGAAAGATTAAACACATGATGTGCAAAGGATGCTTTGGCAAGGTCATATATTCTAAACTCTATCTCTAATTTCTTAATTTCTCATATTAGGGATTGCAAAATCTCTTAAGAGACATGGAATGCTCTAGAAGCATTCTTCTCCTCAAGTACCGAAGCTAAAGAAGCAATTGTGGATGGAGTTCACAACACTCAAGAAGATGCCCAAGCAAAGTGTGTCTGATTTTTTCACCAAGATGAAGGACGTTACAAACCAACTAGGAAGCATTGGAGAAATCATTGATGAAGAGCAAATTGTAAGGCAAGTCATCAATGGAATCAAGGTTAATGAAAAGTGGGAAGCTTTCACAATTGCCATGGATTTATACATGAACATGCAAATGCTCGACTTGAACACTCTCATGAGACAACTCTTCACTTATGAGGCCAAAATTATGATGAATGTTGAGAATCAGAAACGTAACCAATCCTCTGCCCTTTGCACAGACAAATGCAAAGGCAAAGATAACAAAGGAAAAAGTAAAAGTCTCATGATGAAGGAAGCACCTCCCAAGCTAACTTTGCAGGTAGAGGTAGAAGCTCAAGAGGAAGAGACAAAGGAGGTATACAGGGCAGGGGGAGAGCTCAAAGCTCCTCACCATGTGCCATATGTGGCGTATCAAATCACATCACATAGCATTGCTTCAAGAACCCAAGGACGTATAGAGGAATAGGATACAATAGAGGTGGATATGAAGCACCTTGAGGTAGATACAACAACTCATATGAATAAAATTACATAGATGATCAATCTCAAGAGGATTCACTTCTACTTTTGAATATGAAAATAAAGGAAGGTAAATTTGATGAACATGTATTCTACATTGACTCTAGATACTCAAAACATGTAGAAGGGAATGTAGCCTTGCTCTTAGACTTTGAAGATCCAAAAAATAAGCATGAAATCTAAACATGTGATGATACAAGGCACCCTGTGGAGAAGATAGGGAATGTGAAAACTTCCAATGGTAATATGAAACTTTTGAGCAAAGTTCTCTATGTACTAAGTACGTGAAAAAAACCTAATAAGTCTAGGTCAAATCATGGAGAAAGCTTCGCAGATAAGATTTGCCAAGCATGGAGCCTATGTAGATGATCCATATCAAAGATTCAAGAGGATAGCAAATGGAGAAAAAACAGGTAGATTGTCCACATTTGAACTCCAAGGCACCAAACATTTCTTTGTTTAATTATGGTACCCAAACCCTATCAAAGCTAGAGCTTTAGCATAAAAGGTACGGTCACATGGGAGAAACCACCCTCAAACAAATTATTCAAGATCAAAGTGTTGATATATTTTGTTAGTGATGTATGTGAACACACTAGGACTACCGAGGAACTTTTTTCCCTCTTTAGGAGGTTTTTCCCCCCATCTTGTATATACGCCTATAACCCTAATGGGTTACTTATCTTTTTACATTCATTCGTAATACAAAGTATTATGTGTTGTGCTCAAAGCTTCTTCTTCTTTCTTGTGTTGTTTGCGTGCTTTCGCAGATGTCAAACTCCAATAATTGGTATCACAGCAAGTTTTCACTTTATCTAGGGCACCATCAACACACCTTCGATCAATCTCAAAATCGCACAAAAATTGGTGAGCATACTCAAGGCAATTATGAGAAAGCTTCATTGTGAGGTGTCAAAATTACAATCTAAGCTCATTTTGGCCTCCGAATGCACTATCATAGCACTTATGCAGGCAATCTTATCCTTTTGTGCCAAACATATCTATAGGTCGGTTCGCTAGTACAAGCACCTCAAAGTTTTCTACAAATCTAACACAACTCGACAGGGTAGTTCTGTTCACCTTTTTGAGATACGGTCATTTCTCTGCATTAGGGTATTTTAGTCAATGGTCATGGCTGAAAGCAATGATGTATTCCATATATTGGCTGTTGAGGATAGATTGGATGGTACAAATTGCCCATTATGGGCATATATGATGTGTCATGTATTGGTTGCAAAAGGACTGTCGAATATTATGCAAGATATTGAAAAATGACTTCTTATACCTGCAAATACAGTTATTGAAGGTGATGCAGATGGCATTGAAGATGATAATCTTCAAATTCTTGTTCTTGTTATGGTTCCTCCTGCACCTACTATAGAGAAACTTTCTTGGGATAGTCGAGATGCTCAACTACATGAATCGATAGCTTTTTTTGCCAAACATGCCCTTATCTCTCACATTCGCTCTTAAAAAATAGCAAAGGATGATTGGGATACACTTACCACTTTGTTTCAAGCAAGAAATGAGGCTCATGTTTCTTACTTCTGAAAACAATTGGAGAGTGAGCATATGAATGAAGGAGATTCTATGGATGTTTTTTAACAAAGATCAAAGATTTGGAGGGGCAATTGATTTTTGTTGATGAAGTCTTGTCGGACAAATCACTTGTGCAGATTGTTCTGAATGGTCTTCTAGATTCATATTAGAGTTTTGCTTCTACTCTTTGGTCGATGATGAAAGGTAATCCAAATGCCTTAACATTAGAGGATTTCGTCTCTATTTTGTTGCGGGAAGACCAATCCAAGTCCATAATGCATGTTGCAGATCAATCTTTCTTAACTAGTCAGAAGGGCAAAGGTAAATGGAGCTCATCTACTAGCAAGCAAAAAACTGCTAATTCTAGACAATCCAAAAAGGAAGACATAGATGAGAAGAAAAAAGAAAAGTAAAAATTGTTTTCGCAAATACTATAAAAGAAATGACCATGTCATAAAGAGTTGTCCAAAATTGGTTGCAAAATAGGCAAAGAAAAAAAGAGGTGAGAATGGTTGTTGCACAAGCCTCTACACCTAAAATAGAGTCTGCTAATCTTGTGCATAATGAAGAATGGGCCTTTACTGTTGTTTGCAATTATGACCCATCTTCTCGTGAATAGTGTATGTTTGTAGTAGACTTAGATGTTTGGTACTTTGATAGTAGGGCAACCAAACTTATTACCTCCCAGCGCAGTTTCTTTAGTTCACTTGAGTTACCCCTATGAATATTATCACATGCACTAAAAACTCCTCTTATTCATAAAGAGTTGTCCAAAATTGGTTGCAAAATAGGCAAAGAAAAAAAGAGGTGAGAATGGTTGTTGCACAAGCCTCTACACCTAAAATAGAGTCTGCTAATCTTGTGCATAATGAAGAATGGGCCTTTACTGTTGTTTGCAATTATGACCCATCTTCTCGTGAATAGTGTATGTTTGTAGTAGACTTAGATGTTTGGTACTTTGATAGTAGGGCAACCAAACTTATTACCTCCCAGCGCAGTTTCTTTAGTTCACTTGAGTTACCCCTATAAGGAATATTATCACATGCACTAAAAACTCCTCTTATTCAAGATCGGCTTGGTTATAAAATTTGTTGATGAGAGATGTACAGTTCATGATATGTCAAATGATGATGTTATTATTGCTTCTCTCATTCTATGTCGTGGGTTGTATGAGTTCATAGATTATGCAAAATACATGAATGATTCAGCATGTGCAGTTCAAAATTCTCAGGCTATGTCAGATGCAAAGCTTTGGCATGCATGCTTTGATCATCAGATTTTTGCTAGTTTGCTACACTTGGAAGGAATATAAAATTGGTGTCCTCTCTGCCCAGACTTGAGGCACCTTGTAATCATGTTTGTGAAGGCTGTATTTTGAGCAACATGTAGCATTCCTCCCTCCTAAAAGATAGTTCAATTCAAGCTACTTACAAATTGCAGCTTGTTCATAATGATATTTGTGGTCCTATGCAAACACTCTCTTTCAGGAACTACCTTTACTTCATGAATTTCATTCATGATTTTTCCAAGAATACATAGGTGTATCCACTGAAAGCAAAGTCCAAATTGTTTATGTGCTTCAAACAGTTTCTAGTTTTGGCTGAAAATCTGAGCATGCGAAATGAGCACCCTCCACTTTGATCGAGGGGGGGAATACATGTCTTCTGATTTTAATGCATTTTTGGCTGAACGTGGGATAAAAGATTAGTGTACAATTTTGTATACACCTCAATAGAAAGGAGTTGCTGAAAGGAAGAACAAGTCACTCATGGAGATGACAAGGTGTATGCTCGAAAGTTAGGCTTTACCACATAGCTTCTCGCTTGAGGTTGTTATGTATGTAGCATATGTACTTAACAGGTATCCCACCAAAGCACTACAGTCTATCACTCCATATGAGGATTGACATGGTCGCAAGCCATCTGTTGCTCATCTACATGTTTTTGGTTGTCTTGCATATGCATTAGTACCTAAAAAACAATGCAAGAAATTGGATGATAAAGCAGTGAAATGTATTTTTGTTCGGTACAGTTCAGAAAGCAAAGGCTATCATCTGTATCATCCACAAACTAATAAATGCATTTTGATTAGCTCTGATATTGTTTTTGTGGAAGATGCAATTCAGCCATTACTTATTGCTCATACCATTTGTGCACTTGTAACTCATCATGGTTGGAATGAATATCAGTTGGACATTATAATTGCATTTCTTAATGGTGACTTACATAAAGAAGTGTATGTTTTTCACCCTCGTGGTTTTGTTCAAAAAGATCATGAAAGAAAAAAGAGCACAAGTTGAAAATGGCATTATATGGTTTCAAGCAAGCACCGCGTACTTGGTATGAAAAGATACATGCCTACTTGATTGCACATGGTTTTGAGACCAATCCAATTGAGAGCACCTTATATGTTAAACGTGCAAATGATATGCTTCTTATAATTGTTTTATATCTTGATGACATGCTACCCACTGGTCCTAATGAGAAGCATATTGTTGATTTGAAGGTTGATTTGCATGCCTCATTTAAGATGTCAGATTTGAGATGTTGCATCATTATTTGGGTATTCATTTTATGCAAGTTGAGGGCGGAATAGCTTTGTGTCAAAAAAAATATATTGATATATTATTGCAGTGTTTTGGCCTTGAAGACTGCAAATCCATTACCACTCCTATAAAAATAGGTTTACGGTTGAGTGTTCATGATATTGGATATGCATTTGATATTGTTTCTATGAACACATTTTTGGGTGCCTAATTTACTTATGCATAAATCTGCTTAATATTTAGTTTGTTGTCTCAGATATGAGCAGGTTTATGCATTGCCCGAGTGTCAAGCATTGGTCGACGATTAAGCGCATCTTTTGCTACTTAAGTAGTACCTGGCTACTTGGATTTTTTATCCCAAGGGGGGACACTACCACCAGATTTACATGCGTTTTCTGACTTTGACTAGGCTTTTTGATATGACACTCATGTGACCACCAGTAGTTTTTGCTTCATGCTTGGTAGCTCATGCATATCTTGGTTGAGCAAGAAGAAGCCTACTATGACCACTTCTAGTTGTGAAGTTGAATATTTCAAAAGAACACATGATATACAAGTACAATGCATGTTGATTTAGAAAATCTCACAAGCAACCATTCACAAAGAAAGAGTACATACATGGAAACATGTTAGAGCTTGTCCACACAAATGTTCGGGGACGAAGCAGAGAGACATTCATCTCGGAGTGAAGATATTATGTGTCATTTATAGATGACTTTTTTAGATGGACTATTCTTTACTTTATGAAACATAAGAATGAAATGTTCTCATGTTTTAAGAAGTTTCTAGCTCTTGTGGAGAATCAGATAAGTAAAAACTTTAAAAAGAATAAGGTCTAATGGAGGGGGAGAATTAATTCTCCCATGAATTTGATTCCCACTTGCAAGCTAGAGGAATCAAGAGAGAAATTACCACCAGATACACACCTGAACAAAATGGATTAGCAAAGAGGAGAAACAGGACCATTTTTGAAGAAACAAGGTCCATGTTGAATGAGAAGAGCTACCAAATTACTTATGGGAGAGGATATATCCACGGGCATATATTTGATGAACACATTTACCCTCAAAAGATTTGGATAATATGAGCCCTTATGAATGTTGGAATGGAAGGAGACCAAGCTTAGACCATTGCAAGACATTTGGATTCATTGCATATGCACACATACCATCTCAAATCAGAGGTAAATTAGATCCTATGCCAGAGAAGTGTATCTTTATAGGCTACGAACTTTATCAGAAAGGTTATAGACTATATAACCCTAGCAATAATGGCTTCATAGTTGGTCAAGATATTATGTTTGATGAGAAAAAATAATGGTTTAAAGATGATTGCTGAAAAATCAAGCTACCATATGACCTACAAGAAGACTTTCCAACACTCTTAAGTAAGAGTACATACACGCACTTGAAGCATCAAGTGGTTCTGAAGATCAAAAGACTACATAGAAGGATGCTAACTCATGGAAGTCCAAAGCCAAGGCCAAGATACAAGAGTTGAGGGATGTTGCAAAGTCCTCTCAACAAACCTCCAAGAGATCTAAGAGGGAGAAAAGGAAGCCAGAAAGGTATGGCTATGACTGTTGGAGTTAGACATCTGTGGAAGCATGTGAGCAGCACAAGGAAGAAGAAGAAGCTTGGAGCACAACACACAATACTGAATGTATTGCCATTAGAATGTACAAAGATAAGTATCCCATTAGTGCAATAGGCATATATACAAGCAGGGGAAAAAAAAACCTCCTAAAGAGAGAAAAAAGTGCCCCGACGGTCCTAGAGTGTTCACACACATCACTACCTAAATATATCAACAATCCCCCTCGGAGTGATGCAGTGAACAAGGAGCTGGCACCCATGTATAAGGAAGTGCCAAGCTATGTGGAATCAATCCACAAAAGGAAGTAAGCTCAAAGCTTTGCGAAAAGCTTCAAGCTTCTCCCTAGGTAGAGCCTTCGTGAAAAGGGCTACAATATTCTCCTGCGTGGGCATATATGCCAAGCTGATCTCCCGAGCTACCAAGCATGAAGCAAAAACCTCTAGTGGACATACGAGTGTCATAGCAACCAACCTGATCACTATCAGAAAAAGCATGCAAATCTAGCAATAGTGATCCCCCCTTAGGATAAAACAATCCAAGTACCCGGGTACCACTCAAGTAGCGAAAGATGCGCTTAACCGCTTGCCAATGCTTGACACCTGGGCAATGCATAAACCTGCTCATCTGTGAGACAGCAAACTTAATATCTAGCGGATTAATGCATAAGTAAATCGAGCATCCAACAGCCTGCTGATAGAGAATAGCATCAAATGCATCTCCAGCATCATGAAGACTCAATCGTAAACCTGTCTCCATAGGAGTGGCAATATGCTTACTGTCTTCAAGGCCAAAATGTTGCAATAATATGTCAATATATTTTGTTTTACACAAAGCCATTTCACCATCAACTTGCATAAACTGAATGCCCAAATAGTGATGCAAATGCCCCAAATCGGACATCTCAAATGAGGAATGCAAATCAGCCTTAAAATCAGCAATATGCATGTCATGAGGACCAATGAGCAGCATGTCATTAACATATACCAAAATGATCAGAAGCACATCATTAGCACGCTTAACATATAAGGTGCTTTTAGTTGGACTATTCTCAAAACCATGTGCAATCAAATAGACATGTATCTTTTCATACCAAGCACGTGGTGCTTTCTTTAAACCATAAAAGCCTTCTTTAACCTACACATCTAGTTTTCATGCCCTTTCTGCACAAAGCCACGGGGCTAAAAAACATACACTTCTTCATGCAAGTCACCATTCAAAAATGTTGTTTTAATGTCCAACTGACGTACATTCCAACCATGATGAGCTGCAAGTGCACAGATGCTACGAACAGTAGTCATTCGACAAGTAGGAGCAAAGGTTTCATCAAAATCAATGCCTCTTTCCTGTGCATAACCCTTTGCAACAAGCCTAGCCTTATACCTATCAATTGTTCCATCAAGTTTACGCTTCAGTTTGTATTTGTGCCAATGGCCTTCTTGCCAGGAGGCAAGTCACATAAAGACCAGGTACCATTCTTCATTATAGCATCATATTCAGATTGCATAGCATCCATCCAATTTTTTGAATTTTGTGCTTCTTCAAATGAAACAGGCTCATTCTCATCACAGAGACTAGACACAGCCATAGCATAGCAATCTGATGCAAAAGAAGCACTATGAGAGCCTGATCAAGTACAATATGACAGAGGTGCATCTAATTTGTTGTCACAAAAAGTCTACAACCATTTTAGCATAGTTTTTGCCTGCTCAATATTAGCTCTCTCATCAACAAGTGCATCATGTAAATCCGCATCAAAAATGGAATGATATGCATCATCACATGAAACCTGCAAAGGCTGAGAAGTTGCCCCATTAAGACCAACACTAGACTTAGTTCCCAAAAGGTGTCTACATAGAACCACAGACATCACTATGTACAAGCTGCAATTTCTGAGTAGCCCAAACTGAACCATCTTTTGGAAAGGAGGAAAACATCTTTTCCGAGTGCCTCAAGTTTGGGCAAAGAGGACACCATTTAAGATTTTTGCAGGCGTAGCAAACTAGCAAAATTCAGATGACCAAAGCGTGCATGCCAAAGCTTTGCATCTGACATAGCCTGAGAATCATGTACTGCACATGCCAATATTTTCAGATCTTTCATAGTCTATGAGCTTATACAACCCATGACATGAAATGCCAGAAGGAATTGACGTCGCCATTTGACAGATCATGAAATGTACATCTATCATCAACAAATTTCACAACCAAGCCAATCTTGGCTAATGCAGAAACTAATAACAGATTGTTCTTGATCCTTGGCACAAACAAAGCATCTGACAAAGTGAAAGAACTACCATCAATAGTAGTCAAAATGATATTTCCAACTCCCATAAGAGGATAAGAGGAGTTGTTGTCGCATGTAACAGTATTCCTTGTAGGGCCAAGCTCGAGTGAAGAGAAGAAACTACACTACGAGGTAATATGTTTGGTCCCCCCACTATGAAAGTACCAAACATTTCAGTCTACTACAGACATGCACTGCTCATGAGAAGATGGGTCAAAACTGCAAACAGTAGTAAACGCCCATTCTTCATCCTGCACAAGATTAGCAGACTCTAATAACAGATTGTTCTTGATCCTTGGCACAAACAAAGCATCTGACAAAGTGAAAGAACTACCATCAATAGTAGTCAAAATGATCTTTCCAACTCCCATAAGAGGATAAGAGGAGGAGTTGTCGCATGTAACAGTATTCCTTGTAGGGCCAAGCTCGAGTGAAGAGAAGAAACTACACTACGAGGTAATATGTTTGGTCGCCCCCACTATGAAAGTACCAAACATTTCAGTCTACTGCAGACATGCACTGCTCATGAGAAGATGGGTCAAAACTGCAAACAGTAGTAAACGCCCATTCTTCATCCTGCACAAGATTAGCAGACTCTATTTTCGGTGTAGAGGCCTCTGTAACAACCATTCCGGCCTCTTTCTTCTTTGCCTCTTTAGCAACCAATTTTGGACAGCTCTTAATGAGCTGACCATTTGCTTTATAGTATTTGCAAAACAATTTCTTCTTTTTTTATTTCTTCTCCACACACATCACTACCTAAATATATCAATAGTGACACATCACTAGTGACTAAACATTCTATCTATTTAAACAGGACTTAAACTATGAAGAGCCCTCATCTTGTGAGGAGGCCAAGAGGAAACCAGAGTGGATGAGTGACATGGATGAAAAAATTGAAGCCTTGTAGGAGAACCACACTTAGGAATCAGCAACCAAATCTTCAACCATGAAAATCACTGGTCCATATGGATATACAAAGTGAAGAAGAACTCTGATGGAACCATTTACAGAAGGGTATGTATCTCACTCAAAAGAAATATATCAAGGACATGCTAGCCAAATTCAAAATGGAGGATGCTAAGGTTGCAGGTACACCCATGGAGGTAAATTCAAAGCTAAGTGCTCATGAAGATGAGCTAATTGAAGATGTAACAAGATATCAAAGCTTGATGGGTAGTTTGAACTATGCCAAACCCATTGGGGTAGACTTTGCTATAGTGTAAGCATTCTAAACTAATTCATGCATACTCCTAGGAAACCACACATGGAAGCAACTAAAAGGATTCTCAAGTCTTTAAAGGGAACCATAAACGAAGGTTTATTTTGTCCATATACCTCTAACGTAGATATAAAGATATTCTCTGATGCGGATTGAGTGGGATCAAAAGATGACAGGAGTACTTCAGGTTATCTTATATTTGCGGGTACAACTCTTATATCATGGTCATCCAAGAAGCAACCTACTATTGCTCTTTCATCTACTGAAGCTAAATATAGAGGTTTTGGAAAATGAAACTATGAAAACTGTGTGGATTAAGACATTTATACTCAGATTTGGTTGTGAAGTCTCCACTCCTCATAATATCTTTGGAGAAAACATAAGATCCTCACATCTTGCAGCAAATCCAATTTATCATGCTAGGAACAAACACATTGAGGTCCATTATAATTATGTTAGAGAGAAAATCACAAGCAAGATAATTGCACTCTAATATGTATCCACTCAACAACAATGTGCAAACATGATGACCAAAGCATTGGATGGAGTAAAGCTAACCAAATTCAAAGCTATGATTGGACTTCAAGAAATATCAAAGGATTAAAGACTCAAACATGGGGGAGTTGTTTATGCATGGAGCAAGGCTAGGTGCATGTCCCTATGCATTAAGACTTAACATGAGATTGAAGGCACGAGCTTATACATATGCTTAAATACATTGATTGAATCCTAAGACTAATGTATGTTGATACCTTGGTCAAAAGTAAAGAAGACATTTGAGAATCTCGTGGTCGTATTGAGAGCCAAATGCCACGACCATATTTGAATCCAAACTCAAAATAACTCCTAAAAGTATGGATCAATTTTATATAGATCCAAACCAATAGTCATGTGTGAAAAGTATACTCTACAGGTATCATAGTTGATCACACTCTTTTGAGTGGTTCATGCACTTGCCTCAAAGTTTGTGGATCCTCCAACCTCTCAATGCATCATATCTCAATTATTAATACATTTACAATACATTTTCATAGCTAAGGTGTTCTCTGTTTGCTGCTACATTACATGACTTGAAGTTTGTCATATTGTCTCAATCATTGCAATGCGTATATGATCTCTTCATCTAATCTATTGATTCGATATGAAGATAAGACTCTTGTGAGTATGCATAAAAAGTTTTATAATCACTGGAGTTGTACATCTTGAGTTATGAACAAATCAAGGTGACTATGTCTGTGCATCTTCATCTTCCTAAAAAGCCGAGATCACCCTCCTAACTTCTTATGCATATTGCTCTCAATATAGTCCTTTTAAATTCATGACATAACTTGGTATAGCTCACTCAAAATTTCATTTGAAAATGTGCAAAATTTCTCAGGTCAATTCCAACCATGTTGTGAGCTCTGAGTAAAACCCTGAGTGCCTTCTTCCATAAATCAAAGGTTTTCTCAAGTTGATGGGTATACTAGAGTTACCTGTCTTGACATAGAGTATTGAGAATATGTTCCAAAGTACTATGATGATATAAATGCATATATTATAAGCTTAGAGAGTCTATTAAAGATCACTTAAGTTACTTCGGCTAGTCTAGAGTAGGTTTTTTCCAAGACCCTCTCATCTTTGTACATTTGCCATCACTTGTCACATTACTCATACCTCGCACCACCACAAGAGACCCCTTCCCCCAATTGCATATATGATGGCCACGATCCAACATTGTTTACCCCAATTACACAAAATGCCTGACATAGCAACACACATGCAACTCAAGATCTTTGATATGATGCATCCCACTTTCAAAGTATTTAGGAAGGTAAAAACATTGCATGTCTCGACTCTGGGGTTCGAGCATGGCAATTTGGACTTGGTCTATTATAGGAGTACAACTCCCTCATTGATGGTATGCTACACATGGCATTGTTGAATTAAATATTTATTGGCTTAGTACAAACAAACATTCAAAGAAATGTTCACCACTGAATTCTAGGAATAACACTCAAAAAGGTTTTTATTTCAAAAACTATTCATGTATTATACATTTTTGCATGTGAGACCTTGTAATAATCAATGCACTATCGCCTACAACAACTTGATACTCCTTCCACCATCGACTAGCCAAAGCTTGAAGCTAACTCGGCGAAAGGAAACGCATAACAGAACACTTCTTGACCATCAACATTCTACAATAGTATATTGATCACTCCCTACCACAAGGGTCCGTTGGGGATCACCGACGCGAGAGGGAGGGAGGGAGTGCTTGCACCCAAGCCCAAGGCCAACCAAGAGGGAACAGGCACAGAAGAAGAGGATGTAAATCAAGATGTGCAAATCACACGACTTAAATACAAAATAGTGATTTTTATCACTACCGAAAAAATCGATTTGGTAAACATATGCTCCATTTTGTGCATGCCGAATTCCTCAAGCTTCAAGAGCTTAGGTAGAAACCATGTACCAAATTTCACATTTCTTAGAGCTCGTTTGAGCCCCTGAACCAACTTTGAGACATAATTTATAACTATGTCGAGCATTGTGTCTAAAACTGACCAAAACTAGACAAACTATAAACAAAGCTAGAGAGCTCATTTTTGGGAGGAGTTTTTGGAGAATCATTTTGGGAAAGAAACCTTGTATGATCATTGAGAGCTCTTGTATTTGAAGTAATCTACGTTCCATTGTTCCTAGTTTTTGCCTCTTCCTAGTGTGTGTGTGTGTGTTGTGTGTGTGTGTATTTGTATGTGCATCTTGCTTGCTTTTCACCTTCACCCTCATGCACTTCACTTGCTCATTATCCTCGCATCATCCTCACTTCTCCACAGATTGACAATTACAAGGTAAAGCTCCTCGATGTTGGTACTCACCATTGTCCTAGAGTAACATATAGTTTGGGCACTCTCCTCCTCAACGTGCTTAACATAGAAAAAAAGATTGATCTGACAAGTGAATGATCACTTGGCTACAAACGCTTCTAGAAAAGGCAGCAATATATTGAACTATGAAGTTTAATCTCCGGGAGGGGGGGGGGGGGGGGGGGGGGGGAGGGGGGGGGATCTTCATAATAAGCTTTGAAGGAACTCGGTTGCCTTTGATATAATCAAGAGCCCCATATCTTGAAAGCATTGATCAAGAGCCCATTTCTTTGAAGGGTTCTCAACGTCCCCTCTAAAACACTCTAAAAGGTAGAGACACAAAAGGCTTGTTAACTACAGAGAATAGAGTGAAACTTGCCTGGGAAAGCCAATAATGGATATGATGATCCTATCTAGAGAATTGTCTTTCATTCCCTTTGCCCATACTCAAGTTTCTCTGAAGAATTAATTGTAATTTCTCTAGCAGTTGTCCTTGCAAGAAAGGAAGAAGATGTGCTTTTATCAACCAACTTCATTATCTTTACAAGACAGCAACTAGAAAGGCCAATCATGGAGATGATGACGCAATCAGGAGATTTCTGTACTATTTCCGTGTCCATCAAGAGACCTAATAGCACTCAATTCTCTGTATCAGATCTTTAATTGCAAACAAGAAAGGATGTGTTCTTACCAGCAAAGAAGGGCTCTGATGCTCATATGTACAAATCATAACCTTAAGTCCGTGAGAAGGTTTTAATACAGGTCTTGTCCACACACAAAAAGAACAAGAAATTCAGGTTTGGATATGCGTCATTGAGAATCTTACTAACAAGTTTTGAGGACACCGATGCTCCCATCCTGAACCATAACCATTTCGAGTCTACAATTGCTCCATAAAGAGGGTTTTGATAGAGGTTTTATTAAAACACGCACATATGTAGACCAAAAACAAAAAAGATTTTACAATTTTACATGCATCATATGGAAGCTTTAACTATAGAACACTTCGATGGCATCTCTTTATTTTTAGGGCACCATATGCTCCAACAAATGTCATCTGAGCTTCTCTACAACATCAAGACAGAACAGAAAGATTGCCTGGAATCAGACTGGTCCACTTCCTAATGTGATCGGAATCTGTCTCGATCATGTGGAGCATTATAGTCAATGTTTGCACCGGCTGGAATGATACCAAAGGGATTTATAGAGGGATGACTTCCATAGTAATGCTTCTTTATATGATACATATTTACTGTTTCAGCGATGCCAGCAGTTTGATAGATATCTTTTGTGTAGTTGAAAAGATTGGGATACTCTCTTATAAGCTTCTTATTACACTTGAAATGAACTGCATATACCTGAAAAAAGGAAAAGTCCCAACCCAGGGGAAGGTATATTCAAGGTCAGAAAAATTCGGTATTATATACTTTCCATTTATTACAAACTGCAGTACAGGCTTTCCATTCTTTTCAGCTGTTATCTGCTTTGCATGCTCTTTTAGAAAAGGAAGATCTCAAAAAGATAGATCAGCCCACCCTCAGTTAGCCAGCACTTCCCCATTGAAGTGCAGATGGCAAATTCAAAGTTCGAAAGTTGCAAAAAACAAAATAAAAGCATGCAAAAGTTATTGACTCAAAGAGAGTATGCCAATGTATTACATGCTAATATAGTATATGCTATCCAGTTTTATATATTTTCAATGAGAAGATGCCAGTATATTACAATCTAGTATTAACATGGTGACCAGTTTTATATGAGGCAGTGTGAATTCCAATTAAGTGTGACTATATTCCAATGCTGTGGAATTATGAACAGGTTCAATATTCACATCCGAAGATTGGATGCAGATGCATGTACACTATAAAACAGGAATACAAACTGGTACTTCAATGTATGTGATTCATTCTATAGCATGATCATAATTCCAACGCCATTGGATCATATATACCTGTAAAATAATACTCACTGATGTGTGGCATGTTCACAAAAATTCATTTTGTAATCCATATGCACATGAATGCATGCATGTTCCCATGTATAAGTTGTCAGTGTTTACGTGGGCTTTCTGTAGTTTCTATGGCATATCGAGAATGTATCTTTGTGCGAGGAAGTTTTCAGTTTTGTTCTACATGCATTTGGACATTTGCTCATGAATATAAATGTTTGCTCGCAAGAATTGTCTTTGTGGATATACAAGGTCTTTCCATGGGTTGTATAAGATGTGGTTAACAAAGTTTCATTAACATGCGCTGCAACTTAAACTTCTTATATTGTTATTTACATGCATTTGCATCATTTATGTGCACACAATTCTTGCAAGCAAACATTCATAAGCAACTGTCCAAATGCATGTAGAACAAAATTGAAAACTTCCTCGCACAAACATACATTCTCGATATGCCATAGAAACTACAGAAAGCCCACCTAAACATGCCACACATTTATGTGCACACAATTCTTGCGAGCAAACATTTATATGCATGAGCAAATGTCCAAATGCATGTAGAACAAAATTGAAAACTTCCTCGCACAAACATACATTCTCGATATGCCATAGAAACTACAGAAAGCCCACGTAAACACTGACAACTTATACATGGGAACATGCATGCATTCATGTGCATATGGATTACAAAATGCATTTTTGTGAACATGCCACACATTTATGTGCACAGGTACCTGTGTATGTATAACAAACATTCACATGTACCTGTGTACATGTACATGCACATGCATGCAAGCATATGCAGTCACTTGCATACAACCTACATCTGCACATGCATACACTTATATTGAGTTGAATCAAGTCAACAGTGAACACCCAGATTCACCCAAAAATGAAGTGCAACAATAAACTCATGAATACATGTATTTATTTGCACATGAAAGAAACGTGCAGGCATATCTATGTATGTGCCCTCCATATGTGAATAGAAGGAAAATGATAAGACGCATGTGTACCTCATCAAATCTGATCAAGGTGACAAAGAGTCTTATATCGGCCTCAGTTAGCACATTCCCACACATATAACGTTGATTGCTTAGAATCTCTTCACATTTGTCAAGAGCGTTGTACAACTCTTCCACTGCCTGTAATAGCCCCAGAAAGGATAAGGTTAGTATCTGTTATGGCCAAGGTGCTTCCTTCATGCTTCATGAAGCATAAAATAATGCATACATTTCCTTAATTTCTATTTTGCCATATCTTGCATAAGTACATTACCACATATTTATGCACACATCCAGTAGCATTGAGCTGAGCGGTGTGCATGTCTGTGCATGCAAATGCATGTGCATGTCTGTGCGTGCAAATGCATGTGCATGCATGCATGTGTGCATATGAGAGAGAGAACACGTGTGTGTGTGTGCACGCGTGCGCACACACATGCGCATGCATTTGCAGACACTCACATTAGGGCCTGAATGACAGTCTCTGCATGTGCACAAGCACGAGTGACCATGCACATATGTGCATACCTGTGTGTACATGCATATCTGCATGCATGCACATGTGTGCATGTACTTGTCTGTTATCATGCACGTGTATGCCTGTGCACACGCGCACATGGACATCTATCTGCCACACACATGGGCATCTATCTGAATGTCATGCACATGTGCACACACCTGCGTGTGCGTGTGCGTGTGTGCAATGTTCATGCACACATGCGACTCTGCATGCATACATGCATGCATGTGTATGCAGGTGGGCATGCATGTCCATGTACCTGTGTCATGTGTGTATACACAATGCAGTGTGCACATTCACAACCATGCATGCTTGGTGTGCATGCATGTACATGCATGTATATATGTGTGCATGTCTGTCACTGTGTGTGCATGCACTTATATGCAGCTGATGTGCACACATGCACATACCTCTGCGCATGAGTGTAGTGTGAGAGAGAGAGTGTGTGTGTGTGTGAGCGCATGTGTGTGCATGCATGTGCGCGTGTGTTTGTGTGTGCACGTGTGTGTGTGTGTGTGTGTGTGTGTGTGTGTGTGTGCACATGTGTGTGTGTGTGCACATGTGTGTGTGTGCACATGTGTGTGTGTGCACGTGTGTGTGTATGTGCACGTGTGTGTGTATGTGCATACACACACGTGGGGGGGGGGGGGGGGGGTGTGTGTGTGTGTGTGTGTGTGTGTCTGTGTGTGTGTGTGTGTGTGAGAGAGAGAGAGAGAGATGTGTGCATGTGTGCATGCATTTATATGTGTGTGTGAGAGAGAGAAGAGGGGGGAGGGGGAAGAGAAAGAGAGAAAGAGAGAGAGAGAGAGAGAGAGAGTGAGAGAGAGTCACTCATCTATTTACCCCAATTTCCTCCCTTGACACTTGTTAGCAATATTGTGAAAACGTTGTCAAGTGGATACACACACGTTGGGGGGGGGGGGGGGGGGGGGGTTGTGTGTGTGTGTGTGTGTGTGTGTGTGTGTGTGTGTGTCTGTGTGTGTGTGTGTGTGTGAGAGAGAGAGAGAGAGAGAGAGAGAGAGATGTGTGCATGTGTGCATGCATTTATATGTGTGTGTGAGAGAGAGAAGAGGGGGGAGGGGGAAGAGAAAGAGAGAGAGAGAGAGAGTGAGAGAGAGTCACTCATCTATTTACCCCAATTTCCTCCCTTGACACTTGTTAGCAATATTGTGGAAACGTTGTCAAGTGGATGTATTTTGTCAATGTTTTTAGGTACCTTAAGGCAAAAAGCTTAGGTACTTACCAAGAGGAGCAGTATTAATGCAGAATCCATAAATACAGCAACAAGTTATTCAGACTCCATAGAAGAAAGGGGTTTAAAAAAAAAATTTAAAAAATTCCATCAATTTCTTCAGTATGTACGTGTGCATAGAGGTATGTGTGCATGTGCATGTGCACACACCTGTCTGTACCTGTGTGTGCGTGTGTGTATGTGTGAGAAAGGGGGGGGGGAAGAGAGAGATAGAGAGAGAGAGACCCATTGGTTCCATCTACAAAGCTAATTCATCGTAATCATGTCCCAATCCATTCCAACCACAGCAGTCACCGATCTATTACTGTAATTTCCCTTCTTGACAATTATTAGCCATATTATTAAAATGTTGTTCTAGTACATGCAAATTGTGAATGCTCTTAACTACTTACCTAGCCAGACTTGAGAAGTTACCAAGTGATATGCAAAATTAATGTTAAATTAATGCAGCAACATTTTTTTATGACTCCACAGAAGAATGAAACTAATTTATTCAGTATGAAAAAACCTGGTCGTATGGTTTCTGCTGCTTTGCAAAGCCACATCGATAGACACCATTGTTTATTGTGTCATAAATCATTGCATTCACCTCATTTATCTTGCTTTTGAGATGATCAGGAATCAACTCACAATTAGGATGTTTGGCAAAGTGAGCAAACTCACTATTAAACATCTGAACAATTTCGGCACTCTCATTGTTGACAATAGTCTTCTTTTCTTTGTCCCAGAGAACCTACAACCATATCTCAGAATTCAAACTCAGAAAGACGGTAAACAAATCAAAAACAGAACATGAATGGTCAGAGCTTACAGGAACAGAGCATTTTCCAGAATATCCAGGAACAGCAAGCTCATAGAGTTCTCGAATGCTCTTAGCACCATTTAGCTTGTCAGGTTGAGCTCCTGGTTCCTCGTCTTCTGAGGAAGGGAAAACCCATCCAAAATGATCTTCTCCTTCTCTCGTTCTTTCCCATTTGGGTTTTGTTACCTGTGGTAAGTAAAATTCAAACAAAGTGAGTACCTAAATATAACAGCAAAATAATCCTGTTCTTCAGATGTTTTGTTTTCAGGGTCATCTAAAAATGCAAGGAATAGATCACCATTATTCAAGTCTTCTCTTTTCATTCTGCATGCTAAGAACCGGCTAAGAAACAATATGTTGTACAATCCAAACTCTAAGATAAGACTCTTTTATTTTCCACAAGTGCAAGACATAAATGATTTTGTTCAAGTAGCAAATTGACCACAAGATAAACTTGTGGCTGATGGCAATGCAAAGCGGCCAAAGTAAAATTCTTCTTCAGATATTTTGTTTTCAAGGTAGATTACCCTGCAAGAAACGGATCACTCTTTTGGTAGCAAAGTAAATACACGTCAGAGTGGCTATTGTAAAAAATAAAGGCCAAAATAATCCTTTCTGCAAGATAATCCATTTTCAAATTAACCTACAAGCCCAATCTTTGTTTTCAGGGTAATCTAAAAATGCAATCACCATTGTTCAAGTCTTCTCTTTTTATTTTGCATCCTAAGAACTGGCTAAGAAACAATGTTGTACAATCCAAACCCTAAGACAAGACTCTTTAATTTTTCATTCGCTCTCTAAGTTTTCAAAGAGAGAAAATTCAATACAGTTTATCCCACTGCTGAATCTCTACAACTTGAGTCACAATTCTATGTATTATGGTATCTACAAAGGGCAAGAAACAGATCAACATTGCTCAAATCCTCTCCTTTTCAATTTGCATATTACAAACTGGCTAAGAAATTGTGGTACAGATCAAAATCCCAGACCGAATCTTTTTCTTTTCATTTCCCTCTATGAGCTTTTAACGAGAGAAAAACTCATTGACAATGATCAACACGACATATGCCCAAAAGAGGAAGTTCAAGGACACAGTTCAACACTCTAGCACACACAACATGTCTACTTGAATGATTAAATCTTTATAACTAGAAATCACAATCCTACATAAGGAAATTACGTTATTAAATCCTTTAGCCTTTATCGATAAGAGGCATTAGATTACGTAAGACAATCTCCCGGCTGTAAGAGAGAAAATTATGAATGGGACAATTTATGTAACCTCTACGACTTACATCACCACTCCATGCGGGAAAACCTATATGCTCAATTCAAGCCTCCTACCTTTATCAATGGGAGACATTTAATGATGCAGGTCAACCCTGGATTTATAGACAAAAGTTTTTTCAATGCCAGGATTCAAACTTCACCCCCTCCTGCCTACGTCACGACATGCCTACTCAAGTTCACGACTAAAATCACAATTTTATGTGAAAAATATTCATCACACAATTCAACTATCCTGCCTTCGCAATAACAGTACTACATGGTGTTTTGAGAAGCTTGCACCAATTTCTACCGGTTCTTACAACCCCAAATCAAATTCCACGTTCTCCTGTAAATATTCTTAGAAGAAATGCCGCTGTTGAGTGATCTACACATCTTCTATGATAATTCTACAGCATATACTCTTCAAATGAATGCCACAGTTAAGCGGCCTTTTTCATGCCAAGGAAGCGTTAAGTCCTTAAGAGAGATTGCAAGAACTTACAGTTAATCCAATCACATCATCGAGCCCCTTAAGTTTGATGAAGGCATAGCAACGAGATGCCCAAGGACAAGCATAAGAGATGTAGAGATGATAGCGACCTGGAACTGCTGGAAATTCAGTGGAACCATCACGTGAAATGAAATTCCTGAAGGTAGATGCTGTCCGACGAAACGCTCCATCATTGCTCATCTCCTATTCAGCAAACAAAGTTAAATGCAATGATTACTTCAGTTAGCCCATTCCAACAAGGAAACTTTAGTGACAGGTGCCCAAAAAAGTAATTGACAAATTCATCGCTGAATTGTCACAAAAAGGAACTCGTTAGAAAGGAGAAAAGACGCAGAATAGACAGAATTGATGACATGAATGATAGCATAAAGCAGCCATAGAATCTCCACGTCGATAAAATGTATCTTGTTCTACCCCTGGGACTAAAAACAGAAAACCATCCATAATGTGCTAAAATACACAAGATTAAGGGAGAAACGCTTAAAAAGTCCATGAGTGAAAAAAAAAATGCCTGAAGGGCAGTCGTGGCCGGGGCCATTCTTTGAGAGCTTGCACAGCAAATGCACCGCGACGATGAAATACAAGCGGGTGCTTTTGGATGAAGTCCCACTTGATGTAACGAGCGTGGCGGGCGCAGGGAGACACCTTCAGACAGACAGAATCGCCCGAACAACGTGCTATAGGTCAACGCCACAGCTCCAGTCGGTGAATCAAGGATTGAGAACCTCACACAGAACTTCAACGAAGATGCTTGTCCGCACCACCTTGGCTGCCCACTGAGCACAACATTCCCTACAGCTCGACCTAAATGCAGGAAGAGACCTGAGGATCGATTTATAGAGGAGCTAGAAAGTGACAATATACCTGCAAGCTGTGGCATTTTCTTTTGTTTTTTTTTCAGGAGTCTTGCGCAGTATCCTACGTCTTGGCTTGTGTCATCTATATATATTGGATGAAATTGTTGCATACGTGTTCAAAAAGTGGAAGAGAATTAGAAGTTGGAATGTTCTCCCATACTTGAGGCGAGTGCCGACACTGCTGGTTCAATATAACATTCGAATTTCTGTCCAGACTCCCGGCTGAAAATTACAGATTAAATTTTCAGGCGTCATTGAGAACTTTTTTTAAGGAAGTTTGGTCGAAGGGTGCTCTTTCGAATAGCTTGAATTAATGGAAAGAACAAATGTACAAGTGAAGGTGGCATGGTGTCCGTGCATGTTGGGTTAGACGATTGAATCCTTCACCTTTTGAGGCAGGGGTGAGGGTTCAACTCTTCCCACTGACAGAACATTTAAACCAAGTTTTCGAGCATGTGTAATCAGTCTGAACCAGTTGTGCCGTCACCTTCGAACAGTTGTAAGTCCGTATCAAATCATTCTAACCTCTGCTCTTGTGGGATAAGGGGATCCTCGTGGATAGTATACCCATTCACCCTATATAGTAACGTTAAAGCTCAAGGGAGTAGGCTTCGGCTGAACCTCAATTTTAAAAAACGCAAGTGGGCATAGTACCTATCGAACCGTGTATCCCACAAAACATGGGTTAGACATATTAGATTGTGTGAAGGCAATACAAACTGGCCTAAGACTCATTACATATCCATTGCCGTTGGTAGGGGTTGAACCCCCACCCCTGCCTCAAGAGGGAAAGGTTCCAGCTAGACAAACCAACGTGTGCAGACAAACCCTTTTCTTTTAAAAGAAGTTCGATCATTGAGATCTAATTTTTCTTTTAAGCCGCTTAAACTTGAATTAATTAAAAGTACAATGAAAAGCCAGTATAACACCAATGGGACTCTCCGAATCTCACAAAGCAAAATTCAAGTGCCCACCAACTACAAGAATATAGAGTCTAAAAACTCACCAAGATAACAATTGGAAGAGAACGGCCTTAAGGCTAGACGAAATAGCTGGTTTGGACTGGCCAAAGGCCCAATCAAAGACTCAACATCCCTTCAAAGGGTTGGTTTACATCCCTCTCAACACACATGTGATAAGGGGTGTCATGTCAGAGCCTACAAGCGTTGAACCCCTGCTCCCAAACCTAAGAGACAAAGGCACCAACCACTCAACCCAACGTGCGTGGGCATGATAGAAAACCTTGATATAAAGTATCTCATGCTCTAATGATCCTAAGAAGTTCTCATGTATATATGCAAAAGTGTAGGAAAAAGTGTTAAAACTTAGGCATTGGAATGAGTCTAGTTGATTAATTCAAGAAATATCGAGTATCCTATGAACTCTAGACTACATATCTTTAACTTGATTTTTCTTTACCCGTTTATGAGCTTTCAAGCATCCCTAAGCAGGGCAAGTACTGTGTATGCGACAAATCCCATATATCTACTCCTTGCATCCCTTGAGATGGTGTTAGACGCAAGAATTGACAAGCAGGAGATGGTCGAACCACACCCTAAGAAAGAGGATTAGGAAGTAATTTTTAACCATGTATTTTAAGGCAAGTGGTTAACCCATCGTACTCCTAGCCAGTAGGTCATGAGTCTAACAAATAACATGTCCAACATCGAGTGCAACAAAGTTGATCATGCCAATGATCCTTCCTTTCTCAAGGGAACCTTGAGAATGTGATAAGGAAGAGTTGGTTTTTCAAGAAAAACTCAAAAATACATTATCCTTTGTTCTAAATTGAATCCAATAATTCAAGCCTTTGGTCCAAGCTTAAACCATTAATTCAAGCTCCCATTTCAAACTTGTCTTGAAAATGTTTGAAAGGTGGTGATTAAAGCTTGTGGAAACTTCATTTTGAAAAATGGAAACCATTTTAAGACATCAACCTCAAACACGTAGAAAAATTCAAAAGGCATGTGGACCCACGTATGTCATTCGAGTTTGGCCCTCATTAGCTGATTATATGACCTTGCTTATGTGAAAAGGAAGAGCATAGCTTTTTTATAAAAGCTTCAAAGTATATAATCCTTTGTTCCAAGTTCAAACCATAAATTCAAGGTTATATTTCAAACCTAGTTTGAAATTGTTTGAAAAATAAAACTTTAAATTTGAGGAGTCTTAGATTTGAGATAACAAGACCAATGGAGAGGCATAAGAATAAGTGGATTCAACTTATAAAATGTTGAGTTTCTTTAAGTAGGGAACTCCAAAGTTATTTGTCTATATGAACGAGATTTAAAGGCTGAATTGAAGAGTCAATGTGCGTTTTATGCACATGTCTAGTTTGCTTTTCATATTGACAATGGCAGAGAATGAAAAATCTAAGAAAAATAACATGGGTAAGTAGCCAGAATGAGAAAGATTTTCCATTCCACTACGAGATATGTGGCCCAAACAGCCATGCCAAATACAAGCCATAGGTTGTTCAGTAACTTTGCTTCCTTTTGCAATAACCATATTGCCCTTTGATATACAGATTGATCATACAAAACCACCTTATAACCAAGGTCATCAAGTTGATTAACTAACATCAAACTATGTGACAATTGAGGTACATGGTGTACATTATGCATAGTAAATTTTGAACCATCAGTGAATTGCACAACCACATCTCCAATCCCCACAACATCACAATGGTAAGAGTCACCAAGTCTCACGGTACCAAGAGACTTTGTTGCATAATTGGAGAACCATTCTCTATGTGGTGTCACATGGAAAGAGGCACCAAAATCTAGCATCCATGTGTGGGAAAGGGAATCATTCATAAAAGCCTCAGTGGGCATAGTACTGTCAAGTGTCAAAATATTAGCATCATCAAAAATAGCATTAATTTCTTCAATCTTCATAGTAAAAAAAGATGGTATAGGAAGTTGTTTAAGATGTCCATCAACATTCTGTCCTTTACCTTTAGCATTCTTTAATGCATAGCATTCTTTGTTTCATGTGTCCTTTCTTGTGACAATAATGGCATTCAATGTCCCTCTTCCTTGATTTACTTCTATTCTTATTTTGTTGACCATTTTTTCCTTGTTCTTACTCCTGTCACATTGTTGATTCTTTCCTTGGTAAGAATCATAAACATTGATGCATCTCCACTTTGAGTGCCAACCATAGATTTTCTACCAATCTCCTCACTCAAGAGTGCTCCACATATGTCATCAGCTCACCTTCAACATAGGAGGTACAAGAGGCTTGTTGGAATTATCATCTACTTATGTAACAATAGGCCAGATATCTTTTTGTTTTTGTTTTTGTTTTGAGAAACTTTTCAAAGACACCTCATGAGAGTCATTGCAAAGTTAGTATGCAAATACTTAGGTATTTGACTATGGTATCACATTCAATTATGGTATATCTCTTATAAGGAGCTATGATGTATTTTGGGTAGGGGATATCAATCCCAAAAATTCACTATTTGGTTATTACTCATTGGATTCAATAATTTTCTCATGGACCAATAAGAGGCAATTGATAGTGGCATTATTCTCTACTAGAGAAGAGTAGAAGGAAAATATTTTGCTTCCTATGAAGCAATATGTTTAAGGGGGACCATATGGAATATGGAAGTGCAATTCAAAGATACAAATATCATAAAATTTGACAAATATAATTGCATTCTCATTCAAAAAATCCATTATTTCATGCATGAAATGACACATAGAGATTCAATACCACTATGCATGATTTGATCAAAGAGGGTTTAATGAAGATGATCTACTACCTAATAGAAGATAATGTAATAGATATATTAATGGATTAAATATATTCATCAAAGAGCTTATGAAGCATCTAGTTCAAGCACATCTTCAAGGACTTTGCATTATGCCAAAGAGGTAGTTCACTTGTGGATGGACATCAAGGGGGATTGTTAGATATGTTCAATGCTCCACCCTCATAAGATTCCATTAATGATCCATGGTGTTCTAGATCATAAGACCCCCAATATGAGGAGAATACATGTTGTGAACCTAAAGAATCTGGTTGGGTCCTAACGAGAAAGACAAATAAATTCTATGTGATAAAATGGCAAAAGCTTACCATCTGTTCTAACCTCTAAATGAAATAGAGCAATTAAGTTGGTAGAAAGATGGGATATATTCTAACAAAAATGAGTTACTAAGGTTCCCTATTTGGGATCCAATATTATGATGAGAAATCCCCAATGGACCCCTTAGTTGAGGATCTGGGAGCAATGTTTCACTTCTCATGAAAGAGAAACTTCCCTCACATTTGATAGGTGAAAAATTATTCCTTCTTTTCATCCATACATTGAGAAATTGTACTAAAGTGTTCTTCTTCCTTTACACGAACAAATTTTTTAATGGAGTACGAGAAGTTGAGTTGGCACTAGATGTCATTTTCCTTCAAGTAGCTATAAGATTCTTGTGCAATAGATTTCCCTTTGTGATCTATGTAAATCTTCTTCACCTTATTTTGCACTAATTTTCTTATCATCATGTGCCACTATTTAAAAGTTTTCGAGAACATTGTCCTTGTCCCAAATAATCACACCCACATCTTCCTACAATAATCACCAACAATCAACATGAAGTATAAAGACCCTCCCAATGCCATTGTTTTCATCCTTTCACTTATACTGAAAGGAATTTACTCTAAAAAAATCATTTTCATGATAGACAAATTGAAGTGAAAAGATCTTGATTTATTTATTGACATTCAAGCACTCCTTGCAAAGTTCTTGAGAATCTATGATTGTTGCAAGAATATTTGAAACTCTTTTACACTCTCCACACAACGTAATGCAAATGACTAAGTTCATCATGCCCAAACTTACTATATCTATTCTTGTAGTAATTTCAGATATCTAAGCCGAAACCTCATATAATCTTCCATGCCGGTTTGCCTTTCTAACTTCCTTTCCAAAACCATTCACGATTTAAGTTGTGTTACTCTTGATGAAAATATAGTCCATAAGCTTATTACATAGAGTCACCTAAGCAAAGTGAGAATTATCCGTATTAATATGAGGCACTACCTGTGGAATGCAATTGACAGCCAGAATACTCCAATGACATGTATACGAATCCTAACCCTAGGCCCCAATTGAGACAAATGAGACCACAAGCCCCTAGAGGACCATGTTTTAGATGTCAGGGCGACCATTTCATTTGTGAATTTCCCCATCCACTAGCTCCAGGACAAGGATAAAACATCACAATACAAGGCTTTTGTCCTGAGTGCGGCAAAGAACATCTCCTAAGAGATTGTCCTAGGAATCCCTCTAGTGCACCCAAGGTTAAACCCATTAATGTGGTAGGCTTGGTGGTGGATCAAAGTTCAAGCAGCATTAATGTGGCTCCTATATAGACAGTCACTAGGGCACAAACCTTAAAACAAGCTAAACGAGCTGAACAATCAGAGTCAAGTGTTCTCATAGATCCAACCCCAAAAGGCTTGGACATGATGTTCAATGCCTACCAGGCTCGGCTTCAAGAAGGTCCGACAACTGCAAACCTAGACAAGGGTTAGCCCAAAGTAGATTTCGAGATTGAACAAACAAAAATGTGCATGAAAATGGTAGAACTAGCTCAAGCTATGCTCGAGACCAATCAACTGTTCAATCAAACAAATTCTATCAAACCACATTTGCATTTCCAAGGCTTATTAGAAAGATTAGAGCAGTTGGTAAACAAGCCGCATGTTTCTTTACCTCCATAGGCTCAACTAGTTGTTGAAAGGGAAAGCTCACCACAAAAGAAAGTTTATGTTCCTGATTCAATGGATGATGCAAGACCTCTTTCAATTGAGGAGTACTCTCAAGAGTTCTTGCGGGAAATACAAGAAGAGAAATGGGCCAAGGAGAAGGGTAATCCCCCTCCTCTTCGTGAAATTTGTTGATATATTTAGCTAGTGATGTGTGTGAACACACTAGGACCGTCCGGGCACTTTTTTCCCTCTTTAGGAGGTTTTTTTCCCCCGGCTTGTATATACGCCTATTGCCCTAATGGGCTACTTATCTTTGTACATTCTCTAGTAATACATTCAGTATTGTGTGTTGTGCTCCAAGCTTCTTCTTCTTCCTTGTGTTGTTCGCGTGCTTCCGTAGACATCTAACTCCAACAATTGGTATCAGAGCAGGTCGTCGCTTCATCTAGGGCGCCGTTGACACTCCTCCATTTGCAGTCTCATAATCGCATGAATTTTGGTGAGCATACTCAGCGTGTTTTCGAGATCTGAGCTTGTTTCGGCTTCCAAATGCACTATCGCAGTGCTTGTGCAAGCTATTTCGTCTTTTTGTGCCAAAGGTATATACTAGTTTCTGTTTGCCAGTATAAGCATCTCGAAGTCTGCTACAGGTCTAGCGGAATTTGTCTGGGTAATTCTGTTCAACTTTTTGAGATATAGTCAATTTTCTACATCAAGGTATTTTAATCACTGGCAATGGTTGAAAGCAGTGATGTATTCCTTATGTTGGCTGTTGAGGATAAGTTGGATGGTACCAACTACCCATTATGGGCTTATATCATGCGACATGTGTTGGTCGCAAAAGGACTGTGGAACATTGTGCAGGGTGTTGAAAAACGTCCTATCACACCTGCAACTGTTACAACTGCAGGTATTGAAGCTGATGCAGAAGGTGTCGAAGATGGTGATATTCTGCATATTCCTGTTTGTGCTACGGTTTCTACTGCACCTACTACAGAGCATATTCGTTGGGATGGTAGAGATGCCCAGGCACATGCATTGATAGCTTTGTCTGTCAAACGTGCCTTTATTCCTCATACTCGCTCTTGCAGAACAGCTAAGGATGCTTGGGATACACTTACCACATTGTACCAAGCTAGGAATGAGGCTCGTGTTGCTTACCTCCGAAAACAGTTGGAGAGTGAGCACATGAATGAAGGTGATTCTATGGACAGTTTCCTAACTAAGATCAAAGACTTGAAGGAACAATTGATTTCTGCTAATGAGGTTATACCAGATAGCTCACTTGTGCAGATCGTTCTGAATGGTCTTCCTGATTCATATCAGAGTTTTGCTTCTACTCTTTGGTTTATGATGAAAGGCAATCCAAATGCCTTGTCATTTGAGGAGTTCATCTCTGTTCTGTTGCAGGAAGATCAGCCCAGGTAGAATAGGTCCATTATGCGTGTTGCATATCAAGCTTTCTTGGCTAGTCAGAAGGGCAAAGGAAAATTGAGCTCTTCTACTAGTAAGCAGAAATCTGCAAATGCTGCACATTCGAAGAACCAAGACAAAGATGAGAAAAAATCAGAAAAGCAGAAATTGTTTTGTAAGTACTGTAAAGGGAATGACCATATCATAAAGAACTATCCAAAACTGGCTACAAAAGGGGCAAAGAAGAAAGAGGCTAGAATGGTTGTTGCAGAAGCCTCTACACCAAAAACGGAGGCTGCTAATCTTGTGCAGGAAGAAGAATGGGCATTTACTACTATTTGCAGTTTTGACCCATCTTCTCATGAGCAGTACATGTCTGCAGTAGACTCACATGTTTGGTACTTTGATAGTGGGGCGACCAAACATATTACCTCGTAGCGTAGTTTCTTCTCTTCACTCGAGCCTGCCCCTACAGGGAATACTGTTACATGTGCCAACAACTCCTCTTATCTTGTTATGGGAGTTGGTAAGATCATTTTGAGTACTGCTGATGGTAGTTCTTTCACTTTATCATATGCTTTATTTGTGCCAGAGATCAAGAAGAACCTGTTATCAGTTTCTGCATTAGCCAAGATTGGCTTGGTTGTGAAATTTATTGATGACAGGTGTACAATTCATGATCTGTCAAATGGCGATGTGATTATTTCTTCTGGCATTTTATGTCGTGGGCTGTATAAGCTCATAGACTATGAAAGATCTGTAAATGATTTGGCATGTGCAGTAAATGATTCTCAGGCTATGTCAGATGCAAAGCTTTGGCATGCATGCTTTGGTCATCTGAATTTTGCTAGTTTGCTACGCCTGCAGAAATCTGAAATGGTGTCCTCTTTGCCCAAACTTGAGGCACTTGGAAAACATGTTTGTGAAGGCTGTATTTTGGGCAAAATGCAGCATTCATCCTTTCCAAAAGATGGTTCAATTCGGGCTACTCAAAAATTGCAGCTTGTACATAGTGATGTTTGTGGCCCTATGCGGATACCTTCTTTTGGGAATTATCTTTACTTCGTGACTTTTATCGATGATTTTTCCAGGCATGCATGGGTATATCCATTGAAGGCAAAGTCCGAAGTGTTCATGTGCTTCAAACAGTTTTCGGTTTTGGCTAAAAATCTGTCAGCATGTAAAATGGGCACCCTCCGTTCTGATCGAGGGAGGGAATATATGTCTTCTGATTTTAAAGCAATTCTGCCTGAATGTGGGATAAAGCACCAGTGTACAGTGTCGTATACACCTCAACAGAATGGAGTTGCTGAACAAAAGAACACGTCACTCATGCAGATGGCAAGGTGTATGGTCAAGAGTCAGGCTTTACCACATAGTTTCTGGCTTGAGGCTTTTATGTGTGCAACATATGCACTGAACGTGTGTCCCACTAAAGCGCTGCAATCTATCACTCCATATGAGGCTTCACATGATCGCAAGCCATCTGTTGCTCATCTGTGTGTTTTTGGTTGTTTGACATATGCATTAGTGCCTGAACAACATCGCAGAAAATTGGATGATAAAGCAGTAAAATGTATTTTTGTTGGGTACAATTCTGAAAGTAAAGGCTATCGTCTATATCATCCACAGACTAAATGCATTCTAGTTAGCCGTGGTGTTGTTTTTGTGGAAGATGCTATTCAGCCATTGCTTTCATGTACTAAGGAGACATCTGTTAGCTCCAAAGACATGTATGATACTTTGCTTCCTCTTTTTATAGGTGGACAGTCTAGTGGTGGTCCCAATGAGGCAACTTCTCAGCCTTTGCAGGTTTCATGTGATGATGCCGATCATTCCATTTCTGATGCAGATTTACATGATGCACTAGTTGATGAGAGATCTGATATTGAGCAGGCAAAAACTATGCCAAAATGGCTGGTGCAGACTTTGCGTGATAGCAAATTAGATGCATCTCTGTCATATCGTACTCGTTCAGGCTCTCATAGTGCCTCTTTTGCATTAGATTGCTATGCTATGGCTACATCTAGTCTCTGTGATGAGAATGAGCCTGTTTCATTTGATGAAGCACAAAATTCAGAAAATTGGATGGCTGCTATGCAATCTGAATATGATGCTATAATAAAGAATCGTACTTGGTCTTTATGTGACTTGCCTCCTGGCAAGAAGTCCATTGGCACTAAGTGGGTATAGAAGTTGAAGCGTAAACCGGATGGTACAGTTGATAGGTATAAGGCTAGGCTTGTTGCAAAGGGTTATGCACAGGAAAGAGGCATTGATTTTGATGAGACCTTTGCACCTACATGTCGTATGACTACTGTTCGGAGCATCTGTGCACTTGCAACTCATCATGGTTGGAATGTACATCAGTTGGACATTAAAACAGCATTTCTGAATGGTGACTTGCATGAAGAAGTGTATGTTTTTCAGCCTGGTGGCTTTGTGCAGAAAGGGCATGAAAACCAGGTGTGCAGGTTAAAGAAGGCATTATATGGTTTAAAGCAAGCACCACGTGCTTGGTATGAGAAGATACATGCCTATCTGATTGCACATGGTTTTGAGAACACTCCAACTGAAAGCACCTTATATGTTAAGCGTGCTAATGATGTGCTTCTGATCATTGTTGTCTGTGTTGATGACATGCTGCTCATTGGTCCTATTGAGAAGCGTATTGCTGATTTTAAGGCTGATTTGCATGCCTCATTTGAGATGTCTGATTTGGGGCATTTGCATCACTATTTGGGCATTCAATTTATGCAAGTTGATGGTGGAATGGCAATGTGTGAAACAAAATATATTGACACATTATTGCAGCGTTTTGGCATTGAAGACTGTAAGCCTATTGCCACTCCTATGGAGACAGGTTTACGATTGAGTCTTCATGATGCTGGAGATGCATTTGATGTTGTTCTCCATTAGCAGGCTGTTGGATGCTTGATTTACTTATGCATTACTCGGCTAGATATTCAGTTTGTTGTCTCACAGATGAGCAGGTTCATGCATTGCCAAGGAGTCAAGCATTGGCAGGCTGTTAAGCGCATCTTTCGCTATTTGAGTGGTACTCGGCTACTTGGGTTGTTTTATCCCAAGGGAGGATCACTACCGCTAGATTTGCATGCTTTTTCTCACTCTTATTGGGCTGATTGCTGAAGGGCTTTGGTGTGCAGAAGAAGAGGAGGAAGGAGGAGATGGAGCGAGAGAGAAGAGAGGAGAGATGCGCGGACATGCGTGGGAGCCTCGAAACCCACATAATGAACTCTCTTGAGGCAATGCTCTATATATGGTGTATATATATGAATATGGGGGTAAGGTCACATGAGCCTTACATCCCCAACAATCTCCCACTTAAGGGTCAATGTGACCATAAGTGGAAAAATATACAAAGAATGATGTAGGACTATACAAGAATGTATAGGAAGAGTCTGGATCTCTACCCATACCATATTAGCCTACACCAACTGCCTCGAACAAGGTGTATCCATGCACCTCAAACTGCTCTAGACTCATATCGAAAAGAGTCGAGCTCACATATGACTGATGCAAGAACTGATGAAGTTCCTGCAAAGCTCCCACTTGCTCTATGCCTACGTCAATCATCGAACGACTGACAACTCCAAGTGCAAATGCTCCAATAGCAACTGCAATGTCTGGTCTCGAGCATAACAACTCGTTCATCAGACTCTCGAATGCTGACGAAACATGTGCTATCCTGGCTAACCTAAGTATATCAGCCATGCCTATATCCAAGGCATCCAAAGCACCATCATCAAGATCAACATGTCGTGACATATCTGTGTCAACATCTGGCATGAGCGAATCCAAGAATGACTGCATACTGCTGACTCCTCAACATCTAAATCAGCCATGCTCGCAACCAAGGATGTATCTAGCTGTGCATCCTGAGAGCTAGAATGCTCTGGCATACACTGTGTATCATAAGAGCTATCCTTCTCTACCACACCAAGTGTATCATCATGCTCCACATGAGCTAACTGCACAACATCAACACCAAGGTCAAACTGATGATCACACTCTAACTGAGTATCATCATAATGCTCTATATGAGCATCTACATCATGCTCTAAAGCATCCAACTGATCATCCGAAGTGTGCTCCATAAGAGCATCCATATGATCAACAAAATCATGCTCTACATCAGCATCATGAGCATCTGAAACATGCTCTACATATGCATCCATCTGAGCATCTGAATCCTGCCATACATGTGCATCATGAATGTCAATAGACATATGTGTAGGTAGACAAAATGAGACATGACGAGTCTCACATCGCACATAAGGCTGAACTCCCACTGAGACGAGACTCTCTCTCACATGAAGTACCTGCAGTGGATACATGTGCCCAATCCTAGCACCTCTAACAAGCATAAGCTGTCCCAACTGCAACTGAAAATGATGCTCACCAAGGAATGCATAACATCTGCTCTTCTGTAACTGGCTAACTGAAATCAAGCTCATAGGGAATGAAGGCACATAGCGTACATGTCTGAGTATAAGTGATGCTCCACTAGGTAGCATAAGGCATATATCTCCTGCACCCTCAATGTCATATGTCGTACCATCAGGCAACTGCACACATCCACGACTCTCACCTGAGAATCGACAAAACCACTCACGATGTGGAGTAACATGAAAACTAGCTAATGCATCAAGCAACCAAGCCCTATGCGTGCTATCCAATGAACAAGAGGAATCCTGAGATGAACCATAGGAGAAAGTGATATCACCATCACTAGCATAATCAACTGCCATAGACTCTCCTGAAACCACTACATGATCTGCATCACGTGAATATCTCTGACATCGTCATCGCATCCGTCTGAAGCAACGTCGTCAAATATGGCCCTCATGACCACAATGCCAACATCGAAGTCGTCGATGTGATCTATGTCTCACATGAGTCAATGGAATCGCATACATGTCATGTAGTCTCTGCCATAATGCACTACTCGTCTCCTCATACATAAAAGACTCATATATAGAATCCACAAGCTGTAATCGGATAGTGGAGTTGGCCAATGCATCCATATCCATCCATACGTGGTCGGGCATGTCACGAGGCCTCTGTGCATCTCTATGCACATACATATGTAACCCTACACGAACCAATGTATGCCACATCTGAGCTTTCCATCTCGGAAAGTCAGTGCCATCAAATCGAGAAGACACATGCTGGCAATCCAATAGACTAGCAATGTAACAAGAGACTAGAAACAATACTCTATCTTGAATAGGATCACACCGGCATATCCATATGCATAACTCACATCACATATGTCTCACTGGAGAAGAAAACCATGTGAACCACCTATCACATAATCATGCATCTAGGATGCGCATAAAACCATGAGCATAAGACTGCTCACCAAGTCTCCAAAGTGACCAAGTAGATATGAAAGAATCTTGGGAAAATTTTGGCAAAGTATCCCCTGTAAACTGAGCAATCAAACAAGATAAGCAATAATGAAAGAACAATAAGTAATCTGTCACCACCTGTCACTAATCAAATCAAGAAGATAATGGCAACTACATGTGCCAAAAAACTAATGGCAATACACGCCAATACAATGGTGATGCACCTCCCACTCAAGAATGAATCCTGCAAGATGGTCCAACCTATCACAAATAACCTGTGACCAAGTCCAAATGAATGGAGATAAACAATGATCCAAAGCTATCACACAAGCTTCAAGATCCACTAGAGCTCCTTTCTAGCATAAAAGCTGGTGAAATTTCGGCAGCATCTCCTCTGTAAAATGGACTCTAGAACCAAAATAACCATGTGGGAATCACCATCCACATATGCCAAGAATCACACTGGCAAATACATATCAATCAATGACCAAATGCTAATAATGCTGACAAACGAATGTGTAACTGAGGCTCCAATCTAGATCATGTACCTGCAAAGAAAACAAAGATACAAGTACCAAACAAGATCCAAAATCAACTCTCATAAAAGTATGTGCAACCGGAAAGTAAATCCGTAACCAAGTGGCATAAGCAAGATATAGACCACAATGCCACTATACATCCATGATCCAACTCATGATGACATAAACCTCAAAAAAGAGTATACCACAATGTCATCTTACATGCCAAACATGTGACAAGATCATGCGCTACTCTTATATGGAGGAGCTACCACAATGATCATACATGTACAATGCTTTGAAGCTCTGAAAATAAGAGCTTGCACACCATAAATTCTCTCTCGAAGAAGTTCCAAAGCAAATTCAACCTCCAAGTGCAATTAGGGTTCTTATAGTGAAAATGTGCTGCTCTGTGTTTTGCTGTTTCAGAGGTGATAACCTCTGAATCTGAACCTTCGATCTTTAGAAAACGTCAAGATCTGAGTCTTGGCTACGTAAGGAGATAAAGAACACCTCAATCGGAGGTGCGTAGCTCAAGATATGCTTAAGACAAGCACCTGCTGTCAATTTCACTATCACCTACAACACTGCTACTCTGTATTTTGCAGTTTCGGTGACTTTGCACTGAGAATCTGAATCTGAGTTCTTCTACAAAGATGTAGCTATCTTTCCAAGCTACGAGCAACAAGTTGAATCATCACATTCTGAGGTGTAGAACTCAAGTTATGACAAAAAAACCGACCTGCTATCCTACTCAATGTAGATTCACCTTCTACAATTCTTTGCGTTTTTCGAATTTTCGGCACTTCAGAAGTCCGAACCAGGTTTTGCGCCCTTCTGTGAAGTTGTAGCTCTCTGTGTTAGTTACGCACAGAAATTTAAAATGCATCAATCCGAACTTCATAGCTCGAGTTATGACCGAAATACTGAACAACTGTCAAGAGATGCCGACCTGCACTTCTACCTCTTCTCACCTAAGCTTCCATTGAAGCTTCTTGCACACAAGCCTTCAACATGCTCTGATACCAATGAAGGGCTTTGGTGTGCAGAAGAAGAGGAGGAAGGAGGGGATGGAGTGAGAGAGAAGAGAGGAGAGATGCGCGGACATGCGCCGGAGCCTCAAAACCCACATAATGAACTCTCTTGAGGCAATGCTCTATATATGGTGTATATATATGAATATGGGGGTAAGGTCACATGAGCCTTACATCCCCAACAGTTGCTATGATAGTCGTGTGTCCACTAGTGGCTTTTGCTTTATGCTTGGTAGCTGGTAGCTCATGTATATCTTGGTTGAGCAAGAAGCAGCCTACTATGGCCACTTCTAGTTGTGAGGCTGAGTATAGGGCAGCTTTCACAGCTACTGTTGAGTGTGTGTGGCTCAGACGCCTTATGGCTGATTTGGGTGTTGGTCAGACTTCTGCCACCACCATCTTCATTGACAGTCAGAGCGCATTGGCAGTTGCGAGGAACCTTGTGTTCCATGCTCGCACTAAGCACATTGAGGTGCATTATCACTATCTCAAGGAGAGGTTCTCTGCCGGGGAGATTAGCTTGGCATATGTGCCCACGCAGGAGAACATTGTAGACCTTTTCACGAAGGCTCTGCCTAGGAAGAAGTTTGAAGCTTTCCGCAAAGCTTTGGGCTTACTTCCTTTTGTGGAGTGATTTCCACATAGCTTGGCACTTCCTTATACATGAGTGTCAGCTCCTTGTTCACCGCATGACTCCCAGGGGGGATTTGTTGATATATTTAGGTAGTGATGTGTGTGAACACACTAGGAACGCCGGGGCACTTTTTTCCCTCTTTAGGAGGTTTTTTTCCCCCGACTTGTATATATGCCTATTGCCCTAATGGGCTACTTATCTTTGTACATTCTCTAGTGATACATTCAGTATTGTGTGTTGTGCTCCAAGCTTCTTCTTCTTCCTTGTGATGTTTGCGTGCTTCCGCAGACATCTAACTCCAACAAAATTGATGATCTTCAAGATCAATTTCCCCAAGACATTGCATCTATTTATGGAGACCAAGCAGAGCAATAAGAAGACAAAAGATTAGATTTTGAATCTAATTCTTTACAAGAGTTGCCGCAATTCACAGGCCCATGGGAAACTGAATCTCTTCATATCAGAGCTCCCACAATATTGATAAGAAATGAAGACTCAGTGGTTCCAAGAAATACTCAAGTCGTGAAGAACATGAAAGTGCAGTGTCATCTCACCTTAGAAGAGCTGCTCAAGCTAAAACCTCAACTATGGAAACAAGTGGCTAATCAGGTTCTAGAACTTGGTTCCAATGTGTCAAAAGAAGGCTCTAAGCAAAAAGTCCCAGAGATAAATCTAGACAAAATAGGAGACAAGAGTGAAGGTGAAGAAGGTAATACTTATCTTCTAATCACCTACCAAGGTTACACAACCAAAGCTATCTTAGATTCAGGTGCTGATGTTGCGATTGTGAACACATCCTTGTGGAAGCAATGGGGTAAACCCTCATTAAGACCAACTATAATGAAGCTTCAAATGGTTAACGACCATGTTGAAAGACCTCTAGGATTGCTAAAAGGGATAACTCTAACCACTTGCGGTGTAGAGTTTGAACACACCTTTGCTATATGTGACTTCAAGAAAAGTAACATCTATGAGATGATGTTTGGAAGACCCTTCCTACGACAACTATAGATAGTAAAAGATTGGGGAACCAAGTCCTTGTACATGCAACATTTAGGGGTCACAACCAAATTCAATCTGAAGGATTATATGTTCACAGATGTACCACCCCTATAGTGGAATCCTATCCACAAGGTGCAAGAAGATTCAATCTCTGTGCATTCCAAAAGTTCTTTTGATCATCTTGGATGCATGAAGACACTCACTTGTGGATGTGCAAGGTCACGAAGGAAGAGGAAAGGTGCCTAAAAGCAAGAGAAGAAGGAACTTCTCAAGGAGCCAGACCAGTTAGAGACCTAACCTACACATCGATGATCTTTCCAGATGAGGGATTTGAGCCTCATGGTTGGGCAGAAATCTTAGCCACCATGGACATTGCTGCCAATGAAGAACAATGGACACCTCATTGTGATGAGGAGGGTTATGATGTCTCTTTGTTCATGTGTGAACCCTTGCTAGAAGAGTGTGACTCTAATGAGGTCATAGAAGAAGAAGAAGATGACGATGATCTAGAGTCCATTGTGATGGATACTTTTTTTGACTCAGAGGAGCACTATCTAGAAAATGTAGGAGTATTTACCCAAAAAGAAGAAGAACCTTTCACAAGCATTAAAACTATAAATTCAAGGGAGGTAAGTGAAGGTAGTCGAAAGAAAAAGAAAAGAAAAACAATGAAACAAGCAGAGGAGCAATCATTGTTTGAAGTGCCAGAGAATTTCAAGAAATATGAAGTTGAATTTCGAAAAATTTTGGTACAAATGCCTAAGAGAGAGGATGTCATAGGAGAAGCATATGATAATAAAGAAAAGACCAAAAAAATTGTAGTAACCATTGAGGAGAACAAAGAGCGATGTGCGTACATAGGGGAAGACCTAAGTGAAGAACAAGAAGTAGAGCTTGTAGCTTTATTAAGGGAATATAGGGATGTGTTTGCGTAGACCTATTGAGACCTAAAGGGAGTAGATCCGGAGATATGCTCTCATATGATCCCCATGACGACTGATATTAAGCCCACCAAACAGAAGCGCTACACATATAATGAAACTTATGCAGCCAAAATAAAAGAAGAAATTGACAAATTGATTGAAGTTGGATTTATTTATCAGATTGAGCATACTAAATGGGTGTCCCCCATTGTAATGGTGCCCAAGAAGAACGGAAAGTTGCAAGTGTGTATTAACCTTAAAAAAGTTAATGCCGCTACAATGAGAGATAGCCATCCACTTCCAATCACTGAACATTTGCTGAAGCGTGTTGCAAGCAAGGAAGTTTATGGCACAAAATGGCCTTCCTCACAGAGTGGGGAATCTTTGCATTTTGCATGATGCCATTTGGGCTCACCAATGCACCTACAACATTCCAAAGGCTCATGTCTCATGTCAAAGAGTTCTTGTGAAAGAGCTCAGAAGTATATGTGGATGATTTATGTGCTCATCATTCCCAAGAAAGAAGATACCACATCCCTAAGCTCAGACATATCTTCAACAAGTGCAGAGAATATTGAGTGTGTTTGAACCCAGAAAAGTATGTGTTCATGGTACGACAAGGTACAATCTTAGGTCATATTGTTTCTAAGAACAGAATATCAACAGATGAGGACAAAATAAGGGCCATAGTGGAATTGCCAAGGCAAAGGAATGTCAAAGAGGTACAAGCCTTTATGGGCCATTGCGGAGATTACCGCAGGTTTATCCACATGTATGGGATCATAGCTAAACCTATTTATGCTTTGTTGACAAATTTTGAGTGGAGCGACGAATGTGAAAATTCCTTCAATGAGTTGAAGAGATGTTTGTGCACAACACCAATACTAACCACTCTTGATTGGAATAAACCATCCCATGTTCATGTAGATGCATCCAATTATGCAATAGGATGTGTGCTAGCACAACCCATAGGTGAAGGAAATCTAGATTTGCTTATAACATTTGTTAGCGGACAGCTAAACATAGCTGAACAAGACTATACAACAACTAAAAGAGAAGGATTAGGCATGGTATACGCTGTGAAGACGTTTGGACACTATCTACTGGCCAACAATTTCAAGTTTTTCACTGATCATCAAGCTTTATTATATTTGGTCAATAAACCTTGCAATACAGGACACTTAGTAAGATGATTCATCTTACTTATGGAATATGACTTTCAAGTGGTTGTTAGGAAAGGTAGGACCCACCTTAGGGCAGATCACCTTTCTTGCATCACTTTAGGAGAGTCACCGTAAGGAGTGTCTGATGAACTTCCCGATGCTTATCTGTTCAGTTTAGAAGTTGTTCCTAGATGGGAAAATAAGTTGGTACCCGTCCCGACCTTTGAACCCGCAAATAAGAATGTGAAAACAAACAAAGATGAAATTGTAAAATGACAAAAATATCAAATATTGGCAAGATGTATGTACAAAAAAGATAGAGAGGATGTACTAGCTTGTTGTGTCGAGGAGGATGAACATAGCGGTTGGCTGCAACAAGCCCATGAAGGATTGCTAGGAAATAACTATTCTAAACAACAAACATTGCAAAATATGAGACGTTTAGGAATGTATTGGCCTAGTATGGATAGAGAAAACTAGGCATTGAGAAATACATGAGTGGATTAAGAACTATCCAATGTGCTAGGAGAGACGCCCAGTGAAGCATGCTATCCTCGTTAATTTGAGAGTGGACTGCTCCATTGGTAGAATTTATGAAATCGGTAACACTACCCAATGAGGTTAGTCTACCAAGAAAACGAAGCATGGAGCAAGAAGCTCAGGACTACGCCTTAATAGGAGACAATTTGTATCAAAGAGGCAAAGATGGTTCCTTACGACTGTGTGTTCATGAATCAGACTATTTGAAAATTTTAGAAAGTGCACATAGTGGTGTTGTAGGTGGACACTTTGGCCTTGACTGAGTAATTAAGACCATTCTATTCTCTAGACTTTGGTGGCCCGTGTTGGTGCATTTTACCCAAGCCTACATGCTTGATATGCTTGATATGCTTGATATTATCCTCATTTGTAAGTCACATGAGTAGTCATGTGAACACCTCTTGTAAAAGAGTACATTTTATCTCTTGTAAATGGAAAAAGAAAAAAGGAAAAGGATGGCTTACCTCATGCATGATGTAAAAGCAATTTCGTGGCTCTAACTACCAAAATCATGAATTTTTGAGCTGAGGGAATATCTCTTAACTTTGGGGATCACTTTTAGGTGGAGCCATTCGAATTCGAATTCAAAACTCCCTCCAAGAATAGCTATAAAAAGAGCAAGAAGGAAGAGGCGATTAGCAAGCCTTGTACGTTACCACTTGATGTCATTTTGTAGAGATTGAAGAGCTTACTCCATAGCTCTATCATTCTAATCCCATTGTGCAAAGATTCATTGCCAATGTGGTTGTAATCGTATATGAATTTATACATTTATCATCATTCACTTCTCTGTTTTGTTCTCTGCTATACTCACTCAGAGCAGTACCTTCAGAAGGTCATATCTCGAGTTATACTGATCCTTTTTTAGTGATTTAACATGCGTTGGATAGCTCTTACTGTCTAGTTTCTGCATATCAATTTTCAAGGTCATTGAATTTATAGTTTTGGAGATATCTGCATTTTACTGCTCACTGGTCTATCTTTGCAGAGCCCCGAGAATGGTGGGCATGTTCCAGAAATTGATAAATCTTCTTCTCAGTGCTCAGTCCATCATTTGAAGTGTTTTAACTTGGATTGGGAAGCTTGCTAAGTCTATTTGCTATGCCCAAAAGGAATTTTGCTAATTCCTACGAGGTTGAGAGCACTGTGCATTTTTTCCAGCAGGTGTATGTCCAAAAATAGCAAGTTTTGGGAGCTAGTCATTTCGCAACTAGTCTATCTTGACTTAAACTTTTGGGATACATGTTCCAAAGTACTTGGCTGATATTTTGGTGGATTTAGGAAGCTTAAAGGGTCTACTGATCAACTCTGAAGTCTCAGTTGGGTGGTGTGAAGCTGGTTGTAGCAGCACCTACTCATCTTTGGATTGCATCCACCATCTCTCTTCACAGTGGTATCAGAGCATAGTCAAGCAACATGGGAGATGGATTTCCATCAACAATTGACAAATTGGATCGAAACAACTACCCGGCATTGTCTCTAAGGATGGAGGCTTACCTTCAAGGGAGGAATCTATATGGATTCATATCCGGAGATGAAGCAATGCCAACCATGAGGAACAAAGGGCAACCATCACATGAAGAAGTGGAAGGACTTTCGAATTGGTGTTCGAAGGATGCACTTGCAAGGTCCTATATTCTAAACTCAATCTCTGATTTTCTTTTACCTCATGTCAAGGGATGCAAGACATCAAGAGAGACCTGGGATGCACTTGCTTCTTTCTTCTCTTCCAACACTCGAGCAAGGAAGAACCAATTGTGGATGGAGTTCACAACAATGAAGAAAAGCCCGAAGCAAAATGTGACTGATTATGTCACAAAGATGAAGGAGATTTCCGACCAACTTGGAAGCATTGGAGAGGTAATTGAAGAGGAGCAAATCATAAGACAAATCATGAATGGAATCAAAGCAGACGACAAGTGGGAGTCATTCACAACAGCCATGGATTTATACATGGATATGCATGTACCCGACCTCAACACACTCATGGGCCAACTCTTCACTCATGAAGCAAAGATTAGCAAAGGTGGTGAGTCCTCAAGAGGTAATCAAACTTCTGCCTTATATTCTGATAAAGCTAAGGTCAAGGACAAGTCAAAGAATAGGAAGAATGAAGATGAAGGTAGCTCTTTCCAAGCAAACTTTGCAGGTAGAGAAAGAGCTAGAGGAAGAAGCAGATGTGGAAAGCAAGGCAGGGGGAGATTCCAATCATCTCAACCTTGCAACATATGTGGCTTATCTAACCATACTACTGAAGAATGTTTCAGGAACCTGAGGAACTCAAGAGGAAGAGGATTCAATAGAGGTGGCTATCGGATCAAATAGAGGTAGATACAATGGCGGCTACAACAACAACAACTACTACAACAACAATTACAACAACAACAACAACTATCAAAGTGGCCATAGAGGAAGAAGAGATTACAATAACTATGCAGAGGACCAAAGTCAAGAAGATTCATTATTGATTATGAATCTATCAGCGAAGAAGGGTAAGGATGATGATCACATATTTTACATTGATTCGAGATGTTCGAACCATGTAGCAGGAAATGTGGCTTTACTTTCTGATTTGGAAGATCCTCATAACAAGCATGAAGTGCAGACAGGAGATGACACAAAGCACTCAGTGGAGAAGATAGGTAATGTGAAGACATCAGATGGGAATATGAACCTCTTAAGCAAAGTCTTGTATGTCCCTACAATTACCAAAAATTTAATAAGTGTTGGACAGATTGTTGAAAAAGGATTGCAGGTTAGATTCAATCGATTTGGAGCATATGTTGAAGACCCAAGGCAAGGCTTTCGAAGGATTGCCAAAGGAGAAAAGACAGGAAGGCTTTTCACTTTTGAAGTGGAAGATACAAAGAACATAGCTTTGTTTAGCTATGGATCTCAAACTCTAACAGAGTTGGAGATATGGCACAAAAGGCTTGCTCACATTGGTGAGAGGACACTCAAACAGATTTGCAGGGACCAAAGTGTACTTGGTTTGCCTAATATCACAAGGCAACACATGATTTATAAGTGTGAAGCTTGTCAACTCGGCAAGGCTCATAGACAACCTTTCAATAAGAAAGGATATATGTATCAAAATCCTTTGGATCTAGTGCACACGGATGTGTGGGGTCCAAGTAAGGAGCCATCTATATCAGCCTCAAGATATTATGTGTCTTTCATAGATGATTGTAGCAGGTGGACCATTCTATTTTTCATGAAGCACAAGGATGAAGTGTTTAATTGCTTTAAGAAGTATATTGCTCTTGTTGAAAACCAAACAGGTAGGACTTTGAAATGACTCAGATCATATGGTGGAGGAGAATACTTCTCTTCTGAATTTGATGCCTTCTTGCATGAAAGAGGCATTAAAAGGGAAGTCACTACAAGGTATACACCCGAACTCAATGGTGTAGCAGAGAGAAGGAACAGAGCTATTGTCGAAGCTACAAGGTCCATGCTCAACAAAAAGGGATTGCCAAACTACCTATGGGCAGAGGCTGTGTCTACAGCCACATATCTCATAAATAGACTTCCATCTAAGTCACTAGATGGAACCACTCCATATGAAGTATGGAATGGAAGAAGACCTAGTCTAGAGCATTGTAAAATCTTTGGATGCTTAGCCTATGCTCACATTCCTTCTCAAGTAAGAGGGAAATTGGATCCCAAGGCAGAGAAGTGTGTATTCATTGGTTATGATCAAAACCAAAAAGGATATAGATTGTACAATCCAACCAATAAAGGATCTTCTGTGAGTAGAGATGTAATTTTTGATGAAAACAAATCATGGTTTGATGATGACAGGAAAGTGAAGCTGCCATATGACTTGGATGAAGATTTTTCATCACTTCAACCAAAGGAGCCAAAGCAGATTGAAGAAAGTGATTCAAAGATTGACCTAGAAGACTTGGAAAGACTAAAGCTATGGAAGAACAAAGGTAAAGCAAAGATGCAGGATGCTACATATGGACCCGAGAGCTCACATCAACCACTTAGAAGGTCTTCGAGGGAGAAGAAGAAACCAGATAGGTTTGGTTATGATACTTCTTTGGTCACGAAGCACTCAATCTACATTGCAAAAGATTCAACCAATGAAGAGCCTATCACATTCAAAGAAGCACAAAGCAAGAAAGCTTGGAGAGATGCAATGGATGAAGAAATGGAAGCCCTGAAGGAAAACGACACTTTGGAGCTTGTACCTAATAAGCCATCTATGAAGATAATCGGATCTCGATGGATATACAAAATCAAGAGGAATCCAGATGGAAGTATAAATAGACACAAAGCAAGGTTAGTTGCTAAAGGGTTTGCTCAAACCCATGGTATTGATTATGAGGAGACTTTCTCTCCTGTTGCAAAAATGCCTACAATTAGGGTTCTCATTAGTCTTGCTGCATCTAGAAATTAGAATCTCTATCAACTTGATGTAAAGAATACTTTCTTGAATGGATGGATTTCTGAGGAAGTGTATATGGCACAACCTCCTGGATATGAGGATGCATATCATCCTAACTATGTAGGGACAAACTAAAGAAAGCTTTGTATGGATTGAAGCAAGCTCCAAGAGCTTGGAATTTTAGATTGGTGACTTATTTGTAGGACCAAGGATTCAAAGCTAGCAAGGCTGATACCTCTTTGTTCATAAAGAGGAATGGATCTGAAGTGATCTATTTATGTGTGTATGTTGATGATATTATTATCACAGGCAATGATCTTGAAGGAATCAAACAGGTAAAGAGTCAAATGAAGGAGTTCAAAATAAGTGACCTCGGACCACTCACTTATTTTCTTGGATTGGATTTGATCTACACAGATTCAGGTATATACATCACACAAAGGAAGTATGTCCATGACATGCTCGTCAAGTTCAAGATGGAAAATACCAAGTGTGCAGGTACACTTATGGAGCAAAATCATAAGCTTAGTGCTTATGAAGGAGAGCCAATTGAAGACATCATAAGCTATCAAAGCTTGGTTGGAAGTTTGAACTATGCAACACTCACAAGGGTGGATATATGCTATAGTGTTAGCATATTGAGTCAGTTTATGCATAAGCCGAGAAGACCACATATGGAAGCGGCCAAGCGAGTCCTCAAGTACCTAAAGGGGACCATGAATGAAGGTTTGTTTTATTCATTTACTTCAGATATTGAGCTAAAGGTCTACTCAGATGCAGATTGGGCCGGATCTAAAGATGATAGAAGAAGCACATCAGGGTATATATCATTTGCAAGTTCAAAAATCATTTCTTGGTCATCGAAGAAGCAACCAACCGTGGCATTATCTTCTACTGAAGCCAAATATAGAGGTTTGGCTAATGCAACTCAAGAAATCATGTGGTTAAAGTCTTTGTACACAGATCTTGGACTTCATTCTTCAACACCTCACATTTTTGACAACACAAGCTCACTACATCTAGCAGCTAATCCGGTATACCATGCTAGAACCAAGCATATTGAAGTCCACTACCATTATGTAAGGGAGAAGCTAATGAGCAAGGATATTCAACTATCCTATGTCTCTACAGATATGCAATGTGTAGACATGTTGACTAAAGCTCTTGATGGTATGAAGTTAAGTAGATTCAAGTTGATGATTGGCTTGCAAGAAATCAAGGACAATTGAAGACTTATTTGGAGGCCAAGCATGTTAGGCTTGAGGGGGAGCTGTTGGTGCATTTTACCCAAGCCTACATGCTTGATATGCTTGATATGCTTGATATTATCCTCATTTGTAAGTCACATGAGTAATCATGTGAACACCTCTTGTAAAAGAGTACATTTTATCTCTTGTAAATGGAAAAAGGAAAAAGGAAAAGGATGGCTTACCTCATGCATGATGTAAAAGCAATTTCGTGGCTCTAACTACCAAAATCACGAATTTTTGAGCTGAGGGAATATCTCCTAACTTTGGGGATCACTTTTAGGTGGAGCCATTCGAATTCGAATTCAAAACTCCCTCCAAGAATAGCTATAAAAAGAGCAAGAAGGAAGAGGCTATTAGCAAGCCTTGTACGTGACCACTTGATGTCATTTTGTAGAGATTGAAGAGCTTACTCCATAGCTCTATCATTCTACTCCCATTGTGCAAAGATTCATTGCCAATGTGGTTGTAATCATATATGAATTTATACATTTATCATCATTCACTTCTCTGTTTTGTTCTCTGCTATACTCACTCAGAGCAGTACATTCAGAAGGTCATATCTCGAGTTCTACTGATTCTTTTTCAGTGATTTAACATGCGTTGGATAGGTCTTACTGTCTAGTTTCTGCATATCAATTTTCAAGGTCATTGGATTTATAGTTTTGGAGATATCTGCATTTTACTGCTCACTGATCTATCTTTGCAGAGCCCCGAGAATGGTGGGCATGTTCCAGAAATTGATAAATCTTGTTCTCAGTGCTCAGTCCATCGTTTGAAGTGTTTTAACTTGGATTGGGAAGCTTGCTAAGTCTATTTGCTATGCCCAAAAGGAATTTTTCTAATTCCTACGAGGTTGAGAGCACTGTGCATTTTTTCCAGCAGGTGTATGTCCAAAAATAGCAAGTTTTGGGAGCTAGTCATTTCGCAACTAGTCTGTCTTGACTTAAACTTTTGGGATACATGTTCCAAAGTACTTGGCTGATATTTTGGTGGATTTAGGAAGCTTAAAGGGTCTACTGATCAACTATGAAGTCTCAGTTGGCTGGTTTGAAGCTGGTTGTATCAGCACCTACTCATCTTTGGATTGCATCCACCATCTCTCTTCACAGCCCATCTTCATATGGATGCACATACCTATGTGAAGAAATGTGACGCATGCCAACGTGCACAATATTTGATAAGAAAGGATGAGATGCCTTTGAGACCAATGATGGGAGGATGTGCATTCTTGAAGTGGGGTACAGACTTTGTAGGTCCTATTAACCCCCCAGCTAGGAACTCCCATGTAGAGTACATTATTGTAGCCACAAATTACCTTACCAAGTGGGTAGAAGTCAAACTATGGCCAAGTTCTTATTCGAGAACATGTTCACCAGATACTGGTTACCAATAGAGTTAGTAAGTGATAAAGGTCCACACTTCTTTAACGAAGTCATTGAACCTTTTCCAAGCATTCTTGTTGATACATAAGAAGTATGCCCCCTATCATCCACAAGCTAACATGCAAGCAGAGAGCACTAATAAGATCCTATGTAATGTATTGACAAAATTGGTAAATAATAAACTCTCTAGCTGGGATAAGCAACTTCATCATGTTGTCTGGGCTTACCGACTTGCCTCCAAAACGATACTCAATGCCACCCCATTTCAGATGGTCTTCCGATAGAATGGTGTGTTACCATTAGACTTCTTGATACCAACTTTAAAAATAGCACAAGATCACGAGTGGAATGGACATGAGTTGTGTTAAATGTTAAACGCTTCGTTCTAACTATCAGAAGAGCATTTAACCGATTCTTGGGATGGTTCTTGGGAGTGGTAGGGGTCTGTTATACAGAGGCCCTGTATTTAGTTCCCAAAGGTACTGTTCACACTCAGCATGGTAATAATGCTGAGAACTTTATTGAATTGCCGTATTGAGAATTTACCGTCACAGTCTTAACCAACGTATCAAATGCGCTAAGATGCCATATTGCATCTACGTATAAACTGACTAGAATTACCAGAACAAGAGTATTCGATCAACTTCACAGAACGCGTTCAACGATCAAACAACACCATAACGCAGAGAATTTGAGAGTCCAACACACAGTATTGGAAACTCAGTAATCAACTTAGCAGATCTTTACTGTACTTAACTTTGCCGCAGGCAAACAGATGCCAATATTTATAACAACACAGTGTAGATCCGAATATCAGAACACTAATAGAGTTGCTCGGCTTTCACCAATTCTTGACCAAAAATGTTCAAGAAGTCGTAATACACAGTGCGTGAGCACAATCCAACAGAGATGCATAAACCACTTACTCAGACAACAGTAATGGAACTCACAATCTCAACGGAGTTCACTAGGTAACAAATACAGATACACACAGTACCATTAGTCTACGTAGAAGATCGCCAAGATACTCTGAGTACTCCAATCGTTACACAGTAACATTCAGACTGATAGTATAGTTATCTCTCGAACGTTATGAAGATTATCAACAGTACCAAGATCGTCGGCAGGTAACAAGAACGATAGACAAAACCAGATACGAACAAGAATGTAGAACACAGAGGTTATGCAAAACGAACACTACCTCAATACTCAGACAGACAACCAGACGAAGAGTCTGGTGACAACACGACAATAGGCCAAAATCACATCGCCCTCTTCTTCGAGCACTTCTTTTCATTGCTTTATATAGAAAGTACAAATAGGTGCGTAACCACCTTTCGCGCGTGTCCTGCCAAGATTTCCATTACATCTGTCCCAATCGGATGGCCGACTAACACTGGCACGCCCGATGGACTCGAACCCGCAAGTTGTACAAAATTATTGTTCGTCTATTATTCCTTCTAAATACATATTCCTAGCTAATCGGAAAGTACGGGCTATTTTTTTCTTGAGAGTTTCTACTATCTGTTTTAGAGTTTCCGGCTCTACTAGCTGTGCATCTATTCTAACAGAGCTTAGAGCTATAGCTTCGGTGAGCAAAATCTCGGCCTGTGTTTGCAAAAAGGCCTCCTGTAGGTAGAACTCGTTGGACAGGGCTTCATCTCTTGAGACCTTCATTTCTTCCAGTTGCTTCTGCATATTGATTACTCTTTCCTTTTGATTTTCAAGCTGATTTTCTTTTCGTTCAATCTCCTGGTTTTGGTACTGTATAGTTCTGGAGTATGCGTCGCGTTCTCTTTTTAGATCTGTTATCAACTTCTGTGTCTGGGCTTCTTGTGTTAGCTTTCGCCGTAATATGTTGTTTACCTGATCGAAATCTAACTTAAATCTTTGGAGTTCCTCAGTGGTTCTCATTGCCAGCTCGTGCTGCTCTTGTCCTTTTTGTACCACTTCGTCCAGTGTTTGTCTTGTTTCTTCCAGCAAATTTCCTAATGCAACTCTAGCATCCTCCTTATCCTGCAGGTCTAGCTTTAATTGACTGACTTTTGCCTGTGTTTCGGTTAATAACTTGTTTTTTTCGGTGAGCTCTGCGAGTGCTGTATCTCTTTGATTGATCAGCATTTCCTGTTCGGTGAGTTTTGCCTGTAGTTCCTTCAATTGATCTTGCAGGGATTGGTTTTCGGCTTTGGTAATTAGTAATTCTTCTTGTAGGGGGCTGATGTCAGCTTATAGCATGTCAACTTTATGTTGTAGCTCGTTGCGGATACTGTCTGTGGCAGCTTTCATGTGGATGGGCAGTTGCTAAGATAAATTGATAAGAACTTGGCCCATATTGGCCAGTTCGGACAGTATTGGAATGGAAGGAAGGGGTAGCTGGGGTTGTGGTTGGGAAGTGGATGCGTTGAGGAGCTATTGGGAGTTTGGTGGAGAGTAGTTGAGGGAGGAGGATGAGGATTCGGCAGTTTCGGCAGGGTGAATGGGCTGGATGGGGATGATGGGTGGTTCCCGTGGGGGAGTGGGAGTTATGGTTTGAGTTGTTAGCTGATTTATGTTTTGTTGTTCCTGCTCCGCAAATGTGGATTCCACTACCTTAAGTAGTCTGTCCAATGCGTCTTTAGCAGCTTGTTCTCCTCTGTTTGTTTCTTCTTCAGACTATCGCTTTGATGTTTCTGCGGGCGATGTTGTTTCAGCTTCAGTACGAGTTTCTTGTTGTTGCTCCTAGGAAGATTGCGCAGAGGATTCATTCTGCATGGAGGTGGCGGTGTCGTGGAATGTGTCTTCTTCTTGCTTTTCTTCTTCTTTATCTTCTTCTTTATCTTCTTCGGCTGACTTCTGTGCTTCACTCTTAGACGAGCTAATTTTGATTCTTTTTCTGTGGAAAAGCTGGTTGAGTTCCTCTTCATCTTCTTCTTCATCATCTTCTAGCAGCTGTATCGACTCCTCATGTCTCAGAATGGGCCCCCGGGGTGGTGGTTGGGCTGCAAGGATTGCCGAAAAGAGAAATGACAAGATATGGGGCAATCTAGATCTAGGCGTACTACCCTTGTTTACTTGTTTGATTATGGCTACGCACTCTTTGTGGATACGTTGGAAGAAATATGTAGCGAAGTTTACTGGTTCTCGGGATGCTAAGTCTATGGCTGAGTAGAATGGACGGGAGATGCCGTAAGTACGCTTTTGGAGATTGAGGATGGCTACTAGGAATTGAAGGGAGGATCTTTCTGGTTCTGGTCGACATAAGATTGCGTATTCGTTGGATAAGTATCTAGGGAATAACTGGTTCATGGTGGCTAATGGCAAATTCGGGCCATTCTCTCGGCCTTGCGAAGGGAGTCGATACGACTCAGCGAAAGTTTGGAAGGTGATTACGGTTCGGGCAGGTAAGGAAGTGATAGCCCATCTTCGCTCATTGGCTGGTGATTGAGCGATGGCGGATATGATCTATGCAAAGAAGGGGTGGGCTTCCACTGAATGCCACGACAATTCAGCGAAATTTGCAAGCCCACGGTTGCGCAAGAACTCTCCTACGTCAGCAGGGAGTCCATCACAGAAAGCGGCATAATTAGCCAAAGCTTCCATGGCGCAACACAGATAACAGGCTCAAAACGCAGGCACACAGGGATTTCACAAGCATACAAGCACACAAACACAATAGCAATTTTTGGCGAAACAGAAAAGTTTAAATAGATGCATCACGATGGAGGGTAATGAGGGATGATTAATCATCGTGCGGTGTTGAAATGATAATTCTTTAACTTGGTGTGCATGCGTGAGTAGCTGGCAAGAGCAGGGCGGCTTCTGACATAATTAGGAATCAAGACGCAGATATTTACAGACATAAATTATTAAGCACACAATAAAAGAAAGGAAAAGAAAAGGAAAGAAAAGCGAGCGCCAAACGACGCGGCCCACCGAAAAACGTTTCAGTTCGGATTAGGTGCGTGTTGGTATGGCCGCAGCTTCGAACCGTTGATTACTTTTTGAAGAGGGTTTCCGATCAACGTAGTCAACCGAAAAGTTGCTGGGCCCACTTGTTTTGAAATTCGGTAAGGACCATACCATCGTAATTTGAATTTATCGGCAGACCGATTCGACTTTACATTATAAAGAAGGACAAGTTGTCCCACCGTAAAAACTGGAGTTTTTAAGTGTCGATCATGCGTCCGAGCCTGTCTTAGTTGTACTTCCTGCATAGTTAAAAAACTGTGCCATCGTTGCTCGTCTAACTCTCTGAGTGTATCCAACCGAAATGACAGTGAGTCTTCCGGTAGCAGCTTCTGAGTGATTGCTACTCGTAAACTTGGTATAACTATCTCCATTGGTGCTATTGCTTCTAATCCATAAGCTAGTTTGAAAGGTGTTAATCCTGTTGTTACCTTGTATGTAGTCCGGTATGCCCATAATACTACCCATAATACTGCATTATAAAGAAGGACAAGTTGTCCCACCGTAAAAACTGGAGTTTTTAAGTGTCGATCATATGTCCAAGCCTGTCTTAGTTGTACTTCCTGCATAGTTAAAAAACTGTGCCATCGTTCCTCGTCTAACTCTCTGAGTGTATCCAACCGAAATGACAGTGAGTCTTCCGGTAGCAGTTTCTGAGTGATTGCTACTCGTAAACTTGTTATAACTATCTCCATTAGTGCTATTGCTTCTAATCCATAAGCTAGTTTGAAAGGTGTTAATCCTGTTGTTACCTTGTATATAGTCCGGTATGCCCATAATACTGCAGGTAGCAGTTGATCCCATCTTTCCGGTGTCCATAATCAATTTCTGAAGCATATTCAACAAAGATTTGTTTGTACTTTCGGCCAAACCATTAGCACAAGGATAATAAGGAGAACTAAACTTATGCGTGACCTGGAGGGACTGTGTTAGTGCCTTCATTAAATTGTTCACAAAATGAGTGGCTTGATCTGAAACAAGTTCGATGGGAAAACCAAAATGTGGAAAGACATCGGTTAGCAGACACTTTGCTACCGCAACAGCTGTAGCAGATCGTAAAGCCTAGGCTTCTGCCCATCTGGTTGCATAGTCTGTACAGGTCAGTATGTAACGGTTGTTACTGAAGACTGCTGGAGGTGTAATCGGACCGATAAAGTCTAGACCCCACTTCTAGAAAGGTTCCAATGGTAAGATGGGTTGTAGAGGGAAAAGATGACGTTGCAAGGGCTGTCCAGATCTTTGACAAGTATCACATCGTTTGACAAACTCTGATACATCTTTGTACACAGTGGGCCACCAGAGACCACTCTGCAGAATTTTCCGGTGTGTTGTCTGCTGCAAAATGACCACTGGAAGGAATTGAGTGAGCCAAAGTAATAACTGAGTTAACTTCATGTGGTGGAATACATCGAAGTAAAATTCCAGTATAATCCACATAGTATAAGTCTCCAGCAATCAACCAAAATCGGCGACTGAAAACTGCAATTTTCTTGTGTAGTGCCGTAGAAATCTGAGATGGGAGGCATCCATCAGTGAGAAAGGTCAGGATCTGATCATAATATGTAGATGGTATAGGTGGGTCTGTAATTTCATCATTTGTTGGTTCAGAGACATAAATTGCCAGAGTTGTGTCATCTATACCTACCGGAGCTTCACCGGAATCTAAGCGAGAAAGAAAATCTGCTAAGGCATGTGAATTGCCTGGCCGATGAATGACTTCGTAGTCAAATTCTTGTAACAGCAGAACCCATCGCGGTAATCGACCACCTAGATGCTGTTGCCGAACTAGATAGACAAGTGGAGCATGATCTACATGAAAAGTAAATTTACGGCCCAACAAATAATGTCTGAATTTCTTGACAGAATATACTAGCCCTAGACATTCTTTTTCTGTCACAGATTAATTCTTTTCAACAGAGGCTAATCTGCGACTTGCATAGTACACTGTCCTGAACCACTTATCAGTTTGTTGCATCAAAACACTTCCTATTGCTATATCTGAAGCATCAACAAATACATGAAATGGGCGATCCCAGTCGGGCTGTAAGATGGGAACTTGTGTTAATAAACTCTTTAAACGATCAAATGCTATCTGGCATTCCGGGGTCCACTCAAACTGTCGAGGAGTCTTGGTGATTAGCTTGTTCAGTGGTATTGCCAAATGAGCAAGCCACCGTAGGTGTCAACCATGCCATCTTACTTGGCCCATGAGACGCATAACTTCCTTCGATGTAGTGGGCACCGGAGCTTCAGATACTGCTGTGATCTTGTCTGGATCTACTCGTATACCTTGTGCAGATACGATGTGGCGAAGTAGCTTGCCACATGAAACCGCAAACACGGATTTGTTTGGGTTTAGGCAGAGTCTGTATTCTCGGCATTTTTCAAAGCAACACCGTAAATGGAACATGTGTGCTATCATCTTACCAAAAATTGAAAAATCGTTGAGGTATACTTGCATAAACGAAGTAAGATAAGGAGAAAATATTTCCTGCATACACCTTTGGAATGTACTTGGGGCATTCCTTAATCCAAACCACATAACAGTACAAGCAAATACACCCCAGTTGGTAATGAATGCAGTTTTCGGTATATCCTGTTCAGCCATTCTAACTTGATTATATCCACTGTATTCATCTAAGAATGAATACATTTTGTGGCCTGCTACTCTATCAAGCATTGTGTCCAGAAAAGGGATCGGAAAAGGATCAGGCACTGTGGCTGCGTTCAGTTTCTGGTAATCTACACATATTCGTAATTGCTTATTCTTCTTAGGGACAATAACAATTGGTGAGATCCATTCAGCATGCTCTATTGGTACAATAAATCCGACTTTAAGTAGCCTATCTAGTTCTGCCTTTACCTGTGCTGCATAGTTTGGATTCATCCGGTAGCTGGGTTGTTTGTTCGGTTTGGCTTCTGGCTTCAGCATGACTCTGTGCTGATAGATGCGCGGGTCCAATCCTTTCATATCTTTGTAATCCCATGCAAAGACATCGGAGAATTCTCAGAGTAGCTGGATTAAGCCTACTTGAAATGTTTCTGGTAAGTTTTGCTTTATCTTGACAGGACGCGGATGATCGTCATCGCCTAAATTATAAGTGATCAACTGATCTTCTGGGACATAAAATTGTCGAGGCTTCTCTGTATCGTCAGCTGACTCAACAAGTTGTTGTAGTTGAGCGTAATCTATAACCGCTGTATCTCCCTTTTTATCTTCTTCTATTACAGTCATTACTGTTCAAACTGCAGGGTTCCACTTATCTACAACAGATTGCAGATCAACAGTTCCTAGGGAAATCAAGTCAATGTTATTTTTCAGAAACTCTTCTTCTTCATCATCTGACAAACCATCTAACATATGGACTGGTTCTGCCAAATACGGTCTAGCATGCAACTCGCAAGGTTGTATAGCATCTAATTTTACAACGTATTTACGATTTTTATCATTGAAAGTGAGCTCTTGTGCAGACCAATTCTGTATCACCTTAGCGTGCTTCAACCAAGGTCGACCGAAAAGGAGGTTGTAATCAAGAGTGGATTCCGGTAAATCCAGTATGACAAAGATCATTCTAAATGTTGTACCTTGTAAAGTGATTGGTACATTTCATACAAGTCCAATGGGATGGACTCTTGATTGGTCGGCCATTCTGACAAAAAACTGAACTGGTTCAATTTCGGTCCACCCTAACTTTTTACATAGTGCAGCAGTAGCAATGTTGACTCTAGATCCTCCATCAATTAGTACCTGTGTGATTTTATGATTCTTATACCATACCGTTATCAAAGGAACTAAATGATCGACCGTAGAATCAGGTTTTGGTTGCATGGTTGCTGTCGCCGGAATGCAGGAAGGCACAGGACTGAACTGTTGTTGAAATTGCTGTCGAACTCCCGGTACTAGTGCAAGTAATTGGCCCAAAGGAAGAATGATGGATGCTTTAGATAAAATTTCCCAGGCCTTTTGTGATTGGATTGTTTCCACAGATTCTGAAGATGATGCGCGTGCTGAAGATGATGTGTCTGCCGCTGAGGAGGTGCCTGCTGCTGTTGATGTACCTGCTGCTGATGATGTGCCTGTTGCTGAATTGGAATCCTGTTGTTGTGTCCCTTCTTCGGTTAATGGAGTCTGGGTTACCGGAATAGGATCTGGGAAGACTGGAGGTTCTGCGGTGGTCCATTGACTAGCCTTGTTGTACATCCTTTGTTGTTCGCGTATACCTGGTTCAAATAATTCTGCTGCAGGCTGTAGTTGTTTACTGGAGCGGGTTTGAATTATTGCAGCTTGCGTTTCTACTGGTGTGATTTGTACCATATTAGCCATTGGATTTTGTCGTTCCTTCTTCCTCTGATCATATTCAGCTCCATCCTTACAGAATCTTCTAATGTGACCAAATTCACCACAGAAATGACAGCACAGTGGTGGCAGATTGGGATTTTCCGGTGGTGGTCCGGTCTGCCAGCGGTTTGCATTATAGTTGTTATTTCTTTATCCTATGTAATTTTGATATCATTGTTGCTGGTTGTTTCTCATTTGCGGAGGCACATAGTGATTGGCTGGCTGCCCTGGTTCCTGTATAATAGCATTGACAGTTGCGATTCCCTGCACTTTGGCGTTGTATGCGTAGTTTTTGGTGGTGTGTCCGGCAGTGTTGCAGATAGCACAGAATAGCTGATTAAGTGCACAAGTGGCACTAGTATGGCCCGAATTCTTGCATGTGATGCAGTATACTTGTCTGGTCATATCTTCGGTGACATTTCTATTTGTTTTTAACCATTCCACATCCTCTGTAAATCCTCCAACCTTGTTTTCCAGCTGCAGAGCCATTGCAATCACTGCATCCAGTGTCATTGCTCCTACACAGCGTATGATCATAATCTGTTTAAGTTGTGGAGTCAAGCCATTGATAAACCACTGAGTAATAACGTCGTCCGGTAGGTTGGCGTGTGCTGGTGGTAACTGCCTTAGATGCGTCCTGAATAGAGTAGCGTACTCCTGTACAGTTTGATTTATCTTTTGCCTATTGTTTTGAAGGTAATCAAAAATTTTGGCTGGATTCTTCTTTACTCTGAATCTTTGCAAAAAGGCATCTCGTACTACTTCATAGGTGCCGAAGTGATTAATATCATATTCTGTAAGCCATCTAGCTGCTTCATTGACCAATGTCGATTGAAAAACAATAGCCTTATATGCCGGATCTGGTGGATGGTTGAGAACTGTGTAGCTTATCTCGAATGTGCGTACGTGAGCATCCGGATCATCTCTTGGGAATCCACCAAATTTAGTGTACGTCACTCCTGTCGGAGTCGGCCTTGGTGGGCATACTTGTGTTGCTACTGCTGTTGTTGTTGTTGTTGCCCATTCATGGCGAGTGTATTGTGAATATCTTCTGGGTTTCGGGGCTGAATACCTGAACTATAGGAATCTATATCGTCGGACTGTGCACTTTCCGGTTCGATGATTTTACTTAGTATACTTCGAATCTCGGTTTCGAACAAAGTTCCTTCCTTCTTGATGTCAAGTGTAGGGGAACTTACTCCAAAAAGCGGTGGCTGGGCTGAAGATTCACCAAAAAATGGTAAACCGTCACCGAAAAACTGTGATTCTGTTACCGAAATATCACCGGAATGTGCCGACTTTTCGCAAGAATATGGTGTTTTTTCGTCTTCGCAAAATTCTTTGGCTAAAGTGTTTCTAGCCGTAAACAAATTTGAATCTTTATCCAAGATTGTTAAACTAGCTTCAGACTGCGTCTTGGTAGATTTTGGAGTTACTATATCTTCGATAGACTCTGCCGAAATAGTACCGAAATGTACTAGAGGCGTAACACGTTCCATCGGAATATGACCGGAATCACTTCTGACGTTCTTGACTTTCTTGACAACTGTGTCAGACCTAGTTGTACTTCTTCCTCCTCGAGTTATCTTTAGTAAATTAAGGACTCCAGTTTGATGGTTCTTGGGATACGTTTTGTACTAATCGCGTAGTATCACTATTGATAAAATTTTATAATCACGTTTCCACAACAAGTTTGCAACAATCTGATTCTGTTGCTACTTTCGACAAACGAACGGTAATCTTGATGTTTGATTCCGACAGACAAATGACGATCTTGATGCCACTTTCCCATAGACGGCGCCAAGTGTTAAATGTTAAATGCTTCGTTCTAACTATCAAAAGAGCGTTTAACCGATTCTTGGGGTGGTTCTTGGGAGTGGTAGGGGTCTATTATACAGAGGCCCTCTACTTAGTTCCCAAAGGTACTGTTCACACTCAGCACGGTAATAATGCTGAGATTTTTATCGAATTGCCGTACTGAGAATTTACCGTCACAGTCTTAACCAACGTATCAAATGCGCTAAGATGCCATATTGCATCTACGTATAAACTAACTGGAATTACCAGAACAAGAGTATTTGGTCAACTTCACAGAACGGGTTCAACGATCAAACAACACCGTAACGCAGAGAATTTGAGAGTCCAACACACAGTACTGGAAACTCAGTAATCAACTTAGCATATCTTTACTGTACTTAACTTTGCCGCAGGCAGACAGATGCCAATATTTATAACAACACAGTGTAGATCCGAATATCAGAACACTAACACAGTTGCTCGGCTTTCACCAATTCTTGACCAAAAATGTTCAAGAAGTCGTAATACACAGTGCGTGAGCACAATCCAACAGAGATGCATAAACCACTTACTCAGACAGCAGTAATGGAACTCACAATCTCAACGGAGTTCACTAAGTAACAAATACAGATACACACAGTACCATTAGTCTACGTAGAAGATCGCCAAGATACTCTGAGTACTCAAATCGTTACACAGTAACATTCAGACTGATAGTATAGTTATCTCTCGAACGTTATGAAGATTATCAACAATACCAAGATCGTCGGCAGGCAACAAGAACGATAGACAAAACTAGATACGAACAAGAATGTAGAACACAGAGGTTATGCAAAACGAACACTACCTCAATACTCAGACAGACAACCAGACGAACAATCTGGTGAGAACACGACAATAGGCCAAAATCACATCGCCCTCTTCTTGGAGCACTTCTTTTCATTCCTTTATATAGAAAGTACAAATAGGTGCGTAACCACCTTTCGCGCGTGTCCTGCCAAGATTTCCGTTACATCTGTCCCAATCGGATGGCCAACTAACACTGGCACGCCCGGTGGACTCGAACCCGCAAGTTGTACAAAATTATTGTTCGTCTATTATTCCTTCTAAATACATATTCCTAGCTAATCGGAAAGCACGGGCTATTTTTTTCTTGAGAGTTTCTACTATCTGTTTTAGAGTTTCCGGCTCTACTAGCTGTGCATCTATTCTAACAGAACTTAGAGCTATAGCTTCGGTGAGCAAAATCTCATCCTGTGTTTGCAAAAAGGCCTCCTGTAGGTAGAACTCATTGGACAGGGCTGCATCTCTTGAGACCTTCATTTTTTCCAGTTGCTTCTGCATATTGATTACTCTTTCCTTTTGATTTTCAAGCTGATTTTCTTTTCGTTCAATCTCCTGGTTTTGGTACTGTATAGTGCTGGAGTATGCGTCACATTCTCTTTTTAGATCTGTTATCAACTTCTGTGTCTGGGCTTCTTGTGTTAGCTTTTGCCATAATATGTTGTTTACCTGATCGAAATCTAACTTAAATCTTTGGAGTTCCTCAGTGGTTCTCATTGCTAGCTCGTTCTGCTCTTGTCCTTTTTGTACCACTTCGTCCAATGTTTGTCTTGTTTCTTCCAGCAAATTTCCTAATGCAACTCTGGCATCCTCCTTATCTTGCAGGTCTAGCTTTAATTGACTGACTTCTGCCTGTGTTTCGGTTAATAACTTGTTTTTTTCGGTGAGCTCTCCCAGTGCTGTATCTCTCTGATTGATCAGCATTTCCTGTTCGGTGAGTTTTGCCTGTAGTTCCTTCAATTGATCTTGCAGGGATTGGTTTTCGGCTTTGGTAATTAGTAATTCTTCTTGTAGGGGGCTGATGTCAGCTTCTAGCATGTCAACTTTATGTTGTAGCTCGTTGCGGATACTGTCTGTGGCAGCTTTCATGTGGATGGGCAATTGCTGAGATAAATTGATAAGAACTTGGCCCATATTGGCCAGTTTGGACAGTATTGGAATGGAAGGAAGGGGTAGCTGGGGTTGTGGTTGGGAAGTGTATGCGTTGAGGAGCTGTTGGGAGTTTGGTGGAGAGTAGTTGAGGGAGGAGGATGAGGATTCGGCGGTTTTGGCAGGGTGAATGGGGTGGATGGGGATGATGGGTGGTTCCGGTGGGGGAGTGGGAGTTACGGTTTGAGTTGTTACCTGATTTATGTTTTGTTGTTCCTGCTCCGCAAATGTGGATTCCACTACCTTAAGTAGTCTGTCCAATGCGTCTTTAGCAGCTTGTTCTTCCTCTGTTTGTTGTTCTTCTTCAGACTACCGCTTTGATGTTTCTGCGGGCGATGTTGTTTCAGCTTCAGTACGAGTTTCTTGTTGTTGCTCCTAGGAAGATTGCGCAGAGGATTCATTCTGCATGGAGGTGGCGGTGTCGTGGAATGTGTCTTCTTCTTGCTTTTCTTCTTCTTTATCTTCTTCGGTTGACTTCTGTGCTTCACTCTCAGACGAGCTAATTCTGATTCTTTTTCTGTGGAAAAGCTGGTTGAGTTCCTCTTCATCTTCTTCTTCATCGTCTTCTAGCAGTTGTATCGACTGCTCATGTCTCAGAATGGGCCCCAGGGGTGGTGGTTGGGCTGCAAGGATTGCCGAAAAGAGAAATGACAAGATATGGGGCAATCTAGATCTAGGTGTACTACCCTTGTTTACTTGTTTGATTATGGCTACGCACTCTTTGTGGATACGTTGGAAGAAATATGTAGCGAAGTTTACTGGTTCTCGGGATGCTAAGTCTATGGCTGAGTAGAATGGACGGGAGATGCCGTAAGTACGCTTTTGGAGATTGAGGATGGCTACTAGGAATTGAAGGGCGGATTTTTCTGGTTCTGGTCGACATAAGATTGCGTATTCGTTGGATGAGTATGTAGGGAATAACTGGTTCATGGTGGCTAATGGCAAATTCGGGCCATTCTCTCGGCCTTGCGAACGGAGTCGATACGACTCAGCGAAAGTTTGGAAGGTGATTACAGTTCCGGCAGGTAAGGAAGTGATAGCCCATCTTCGCTCGTTGGCTGGTGATTGAGCGATGGCGGATATGATCTGTGCAAAGAAGGGGTGGGCTTCCACTAAATGCCACGACAATTCAGCGAAATTTGCAAGCCCACGGTTGCGCAAGAACTCTCCTACGTCAGCAGGGAGTCCATCACAGAAAGCGGCATAATTAGCCAAAGCTTCCATGGCGCAACATAGATAACAGGCTCAAAACGCAGGCACACAGGGATTTCACAAGCATACAAGCACACAAACACAATAGCGATTTTCGGTGAAACAGAAAAGTTTAAATAGATGCGTCACGATGGAGGGTAATGAGGGATGATTAATCATCGTGCGGTGTTGAAATGATAATTCTTTAACTTGGTGTGCATGCGTGAGTAGCTGGCAAGAGAAGGGCGGCTTCTGACATAATTAGGAATCAAGACGCAGATATTTACAGACATAAATTATTAAGCACGCAATAAAAGAAAGGAAAAGAAAAGGAAAGAAAAGCGAGCGCCAAACGACGCGGCCCACCGAAAAACGTTTCAGTTCGGGTTAGGTGCGTGTTGGTATGGCCGCAGCTTCGAACCGTTGATTACTTTCGGAAGAGGGTTTTCGGTCAACGTAGTCAACCGAAAAGTTGCTGGGCCCACTTGTTTTGAAATCCGGTAAGGACCATACCATCGTAATTTGAATTTACCGACAGACCGATTCGACTTTACATTATAAAGAAGGACAAGTTGTCCCACCGTAAAAACTGGAGTTTTTAAGCGTCGATCATGCATCCGAGCCTGTCTTAGTTGTACTTCCTGCATAGTTAAAAAACTGTGCCATCGTTGCTCGTCTAACTCTCTGAGTGTATCCAACCGAAATGACAGTGAGTCTTCCGGTAGCAGTTTCTGAGTGATTGCTACTCGTAAATTTGGTATAACTATCTCCATTGGTGCTATTGCTTCTAATCCATAAGCTAGTTTGAAAGGTGTTAATCCTGTTGTTACCTTGTATGTAGTCCGGTATGCCCATAATACTGCCCATAATACTGCATTATAAAGAAGGACAAGTTGTCCCACCGTAAAAACTAGAGTTTTTAAGTGTCGATCATACGTCCAAGCCTGTCTTAGTTGTACTTCCTGCATAGTTAAAAAATTGTGCCATCGTTGCTCGTCTAACTCTCTGAGTGTATCCAAACGAAATGACAGTGAGTCTTCCGGTAGCAGTTTCTGAGTGATTGCTACTCGTAAACTTGGTATAACTATCTCCATTGGTGCTATTGCTTCTAATCCATAAGCTAGTTTGAAAGGTGTTAATCCTGTTGTTACCTTGTATGTAGTCCGGTATGCCCATAATACTGCAGGTAGCAGTTGATCCCATCTTTCCGGTGCTTCCATAATCAATTTCCGAAGCATATTTAGCAAATATTTGTTTGTACTTTCGGTCAAACCATTAGAACAAGGATAATAAGGAGAACTAAACTTATGCGTGACCTGGAACGACTGTGTTAGTGCCTTCATTAAATTGTTCACAAAATGAGTGCCTTGATCTGAAACAAGTTCGATGGGTAAACCAAAACGTGGAAAGACATCGGTTAGCAGACACTTTGCTACCGCAACAGCTGTAGCAGATCGTAAAGCCCAGGCTTCTGCCCATCTGGTTGCATAGCCTGTACAGGTCAGTATGTAACGGTTGTTACTGAAGACTGCTGGAGGTGTAATCGGACCGATAAAGTCTAGACCCCACTTCTGGAAAGGTTCCAATGGTAAGATGGGTTGCAGAGGGAAAAGATGACGTTGCAAGGGCTGTCCAGATCTTTGACAAGTATCACATTGTTTGACAAACTGTGATACATCTCTGTACACAGTGGGCCACCAGAGACCACTATGCAAAATTTTCCGGTGTGTTAAGTCTGCTGCAAAATGACCACCGGAAGGAATTGAGTGAGCCAAAGTAATAACTGAGTTAACTTCATGTGGTGGAATACATCGAAGTAAAATTCCAGTATAATCCACATAGTATAAGTCTCCAGCAATCAACCGAAGTCGGCGACTGAAAACTGCAATTTTCCTGCGTAGTGCCGTAGAAATCTGAGATGGGAGGCATCCATCAATGAGAAAGATCAGGATCTGATCATAATATGTAGGTGGTATAGGTGGGTCTGTAATTTCATCATTTGTTGGTTCAGAGACATAAATTGCCGGAGTTGTGTCATCTATACCTATCGGAGCTTCACCGGAATCTAAGCGAGAAAGAAAATCTGCTAAGGCATGTGAATTGCTTGGCCGATGAATGACTTCGTAGTCAAATTCTTGTAACAGCAGAACCCATCACGCTAATCGACCACCTAGATGCTGTTGCCGAACTAGATAGACGAGTGCAGCATGATCTACATGAAAAGTAATTTTACGGCCCAGCAAATAATGTCTGAATTTCTTGACAGAATATACTAGCCCTAGACATTCTTTTTCTGTCACAGAGTAATTCTTTTCAGCAGGGGCTAATCTGCGACTTGCATACTACACTGGCCTGAACCACTTATCAGTTTGTTGCATTAAAACGCCTCCTATTGCTATATCTGAAGCATCAACAAATACATGAAATGGGCGATCCCAGTCCGGAGGTTGTAAGATGGGAACTTGTGTTAATAAACTCTTTAAACGATCAAATGCTATTTGGCATTCCTGGGTCCACTCAAACTGTCGAGGAGTCTTGGTGATTAGCTTGTTCAGTGGTATTGCCAAATGAGCAAGCCACCGTAGGTGTCAACCATGCCATCTTACTTGGCCCATGAGGCGCATAACTTCCTTCGGTGTAGTGGGCACCGGAGCTTCTAATACTGTCGTGATCTTGTCTGGATCTACTCGTATACCTTGTGCAGATACGATGTGGCCAAGTAGCTTGCCACATGAAACCGCAAACAGGGATTTGTTTGGGTTTAAACAGAGTCTGTATTCTCTGCATTTTTCAAAGAAGCACTGTAAATGGAACAGGTGTGCTATCATCTTACCGAAAATTGAAAAATTGTCGAGGTATACTTGCATAAACGAAGTAAGATAAAGAGAAAATATTTCCTGCATACACCTTTGGAATGTACTTGGGGCATTCCTTAATCCAAACCACATAACAGTACAAGCAAATACACCCCAATTGGTAAAGAATGTAGTTTTCGGTATATCCTGTTCAGCCATTCTAACTTGATTATATCCACTGTATCCCTCTAAGAATGAATACATTTCGTGGCCTGCTACTCTATCAAGCATTGTGTCTAGAAAAGGGATCGGAAAAGGATCAGGCACTGTGGCTGCGTTCAGTTTCTGGTAATCTACACATATTCGTAATTGCTTATTCTTCTTAGGGACAATAACAATTGGTGAGATCCATTCAGCATGCTCTATTGGTACAATAAATCCGACTTTAAGTAGCCTATCCAGTTCTGCATTTACCTGTGATGCATAGTTTGGATTCATCCGGTAGCTGGGTTGTTTGTTCGGTTTGGCTTTTGGCTTCAACATGACTCTGTGCTGATAGATGCGCGGGTCCAATCCTTTCATATCTTTGTAATCCCATGCAAAGACGTCGGAGAATTCTCGGAGTAGCTGGATTAAGCCTACTTGAAATGTTTCCAGTAAGTTTTGCTTTATCTTGACAGGACGCGGATGATCGTCATCGCCTAGATTATAAGTGATCAACTGATCTTCTGGGACATAAAATTGTCGAGGCTTCTCTGTATCGTCAGCTAGCTTAACAAGTTGTTGCAGTTGAGCATCATCTATAACCGTAGTATCTTCCTTTTTATCTTCTTCTGTTACAGTCATTATTGTTCAAACTGCAGGGTTCCACTTATCTACAACAGATTGCAGATCAACAGTTCCTAGGGAAATCAAGTCAATGTTATTTTTCAGAAACTCTTCTTCTTCATCATCTGACAAACCATCTAACATATGGACTCGTTCTGCCAAATACGGTCTAGCATGCAACTCGCAAGGTTGTATAGCATCTAATTTTACAACGTATTTACAATTTTATCATTGAAAGTGAGCTCTTGTGCAAACCAATCCTGTATCACCTTAGCGTGCTTCAGCCAAGGTCGGTCGAAAAGGAGGTTGTAATCAAGAGTGGATTCCGGTAAATCCAGTATGACAAAGGTCATTCTAAATGTTGTACCTTGTAAAGTGATTGGTACATTTTGTACAAGTCCAATGGGATGGACTCTTGATTGGTCGGCCATTCTGACAAAAAACTGAACTGGTTCGATTTCGGTCCACCATAACTTTTTACATAGTGAAGCAGTAGCAATGTTGACTCCATATCCTCCATCAATTAGTACATGTGTGATTTTATGATTCTTATACCATACCGTTATCAAAGGAACGGAATGATCGACCGTAGAATCAGGTTCTGGTTGCACGGTTGCTGTCGCCGGAATGCAGGAAGGCACAGGACTGAACTGTTGTTGAAATTGCTGTCGAACTCCCGATACTAGTGCAAGTAATTGGCCTAAAGGAAGAGTGATGGATGCTTTAGATAAAATTTCCCAGGCCTTTTGTGATTGGATTGTTTCCACAGATTCTGAAGATGATGCGCCTGCTAAAGATGATGTGTCTGCCGCTGAGGAGGTGCCTACTGCTTCTGATGTCCTGTTGCTGATGATGTGCCTGCTGCTGAATTGGAATCCTGTTGTTGTGTCCCTTCTTCGATTAACGGAGTCTGGGTTACCGGAATAGGATCTGGGAAGACTGGAGGTTTTGCGGTGGTCCATTGACTAGCCTTGTTGTACATCCTTTGTTGTTCGCATATATCTGGTTCAAATAATTCTGCTGTAGGGTGCAGTTGTTTACCGGAGCGGGTCTGAATTACTACAGCTTGCGTTTCTACGGGTGTGATTTGTACCATATTAGCCATTGGATTTTGTCGTTCGTTCTTCCTCTGAACATATTCAGCTTCATCCTTATGGAATCTTCTAATGTGACCAAATTCGCCACAGAAATGACAGTGCGGTGGTGGGAGATTGGGATTTTCCGATGGTGGTCCGGTCTGCCAGCGGTTTGCATTATAGTTGCTATTTCTCTGTCCTCTGTAATTTCGATATCCTTGTTGCTGGTTGTTTCTCATTTGCGGAGGCACATAGTGATTGGCTGGCTGCCCTGGTTCCTCTATAATAGCATGGACAGTTGCGGTTCCCTGCACTTTGGCGTTGTATGCGTAGTTTTCGGTGGTGTGTCCGGTAGTGTTGCAGATAGCACAGAATAGCTGATTAAGTGCACAAGTGGCACTAGTATGGCCTGAATTCTTGCATGTGATGCAGTATACTTGGCTGGTCATATCTTCGGTGACATTTCTATTTGTTTTTAACCATTCCAGATCCTCTGTAAATCCTCCAACCTTGTTTTCCAGCTGCAGAGCCATTGCAATCACTGCATCCAGTGTCATTGCTCCTACACAGCGTATGATCATAATCCGTTTAAGTTGTGGAGTCAAGCCATTGATAAACCACTGAGTAATAACGTTGTCCAGTAGGTTGGCGTGTGCTGGTGGTAACTGCCTTAGATGCGTCCTGAATAGAGTAGCGTACTCCTGTACAATTTGATTTATCTTTTGCCTATTGTTTTGCAGGTAATAAAAAATTTTGGCTGGATTCTTCTTTAGTCTGAATCTTTGCAAAAAGGCATCTCGTACTGCTTCATAGGTGCCGAAGTGATTAATATCATATTCTGTAAGCCATCTAGCTGCTTCATTGACCAATGTCAATTGAAAAACAATAGCCTTATATGCCGGATCCGGTGGATGGTTGAGAACTGCGTAGCTTATCTCGAATGTGTGTACGTGAGCATCCGGATCATCTCTTGGGAATCCACCAAATTTAGTGTACGTCACTCCTGTCAGAGTCGGCCTTGGTGGGCATACTTGTTGTTACTGCTGTTGTTGTTGTTGTTGTTGCCCGTTCATGGCGAGTGTATTGTGAATATCTTCTGGGTTTCGGGGCTGAATATCTGAACTATAGGAATCTGTATCGTCGGACTGTGCACTTTCCGGTTCGATGATTTTACTCAGTATACTTCGAATCTCGGTTTCAAACAAAGTTCCTTCCTTCTTGATGTCGAGTGTAGGGGAACTTACTCCAAAAAGCGGTGGCTGGGCTAAAGATTTACCAAAAAATGGTAAACCGTCGCCGAAAAACTATGATTCTGTTACCGAAATATCACCGGAATGTGCCGAATTTTCGCCAGAATATGGTGTTTTTTCGTCTTCGCAAAATTCTTTGGCTAAAGTGTTTCTAGCCGTAAACAAATTTGAATCTTTAGCCAAGATTGTTAAACTAGCTTCAGACTGCGTCTTGGTAGATTCTGGAGTTACTATATCTTCGACAGACTGTGCCGAAATAGTATCGGAATGTACCAGAGGTGTAACACGTTCCACCGGAATATGACCGGAATCGCTTCTGACGTTCTTGACTTTCTTGACAATTGGGTCAGGCCTAGTTGTACTTCTTCCTCCTGGAGTTATCTTTAGTAAATTAAGTAATCCAGTTTGACGGTTCATGGGATACGTTTCATCGGATCGAGTAACCGGCATGTATCATCTTTTGTACTAATTGCGTAGTATCACTATCGATAAAATTTTATAATCACGTTTCCACAACAAGTTTGCAACAATCTGGTTCTGTTGCTACTTTCGACAAACGAACGGTAATCTTGATGTTTGATTCTGACAGACAAATGTCGATCTTGATGCCACTTTCCCACATACGACGCCAAGTGTTAAATGTTAAACGCTTCGTTCTAACTATCAGAAGAGCGTTTAACCGATTCTTGGGGGGGTTCTTGGGAGTGGTAGGGGTCTGTTATACACAGGCCTTGTACTTAGTTCCCAAAGGTACTGTTCACACTCAGCACGGTAATAATGCTGAAAACTTTATCGAATTGCCGTACTGAGAATTTACCGTCACAGTCTTAGCTCAACCAACGTATCAAATGCGCTAAGATGCGATATTGCATCTACGTATAAACAGACTAGAATTACCAAAACAAGAGTATTCGATCAACTTCACAGAACGGGTTCAACAATCAAACAACACCGTAACGCAGAGAATTTGAGAGTCCAACACACAGTAGTGGAAACTCAGTAATCAACTTAGCAGATCTTTACTGTACTTAAATTTGCCGCAGGGAGACAGATGCCAATATTTATAACAACACAGTGTAGATCCGAATATCAGAACACTAACACAGTTGCTCGACTTTCACCAATTCTTGACCAAAAATGTTCAAGAAGTCGTAATACATAGTGCGTGAGCACAATCCAACAGAGATGCATAAACCACTTACTCAGACAACAGTAATGGAACTCACAATCTCAACGGAGTTCACTAGGTAACAAATACAGATACACACAGTACCATTAGTCTATGTAGAAGATCGCCAAGATACTCTGAGTACTCCAATCGTTACACAGTAACATTCAGACTGATAGTATAGTTATCTCTCGAACGTTATGAAGATTATCAATAGTACCAAGATCGTCGGCACGCAACAAGAACGATAGACAAAACCAGATACGAAAAAGAATGTAGAACACAGAGGTTATGCAAAACGAACACTACCTCAATACTCAGACAGACAACCAGACGAACACTCTGGTGACAACACGACAATAGGCCAAAATCACATCGCCCTCTTCTTCGAGCACTTCTTTTCATTGCTTTATATAGAAAGTAAAAATAGGTGCGTAACCACCTTTCGCGCGTGTCCTGCCAAGATTTCCGTTACATCTGTCCCAATCGGACGGCCGACTAACACTGGCACGCCCGGTGGACTCAAACCTGCAAGTTGTACAAAATTATTGTTCATCTATTATTCCTTCTAAATACATATTCCTAGCTAATCGGAAAGTACGGGCTATTTTTTTCTTGAGAGTTTCTACTATCTGTTTTAGAGTTTCCGGCTCTACTAGCTGTGCATCTATTCTAACAGAGCTTAGAGCTATAGCTTCGGTGAGCAAAATCTCGGCCTGTGTTTGCAAAAAAGCCTCTTGTAGGTAGAACTTGTTGGACAGGGCTGCATCTCTTGAGACCTTCATTTCTTCCAGTTGCTTCTGCATATTGACTACTCTTTCCTTTTGATTTTCAAGCTGATTTTCTTTTCGTTCAATCTCCTGGTTTTGGTACTGTATAGTTCTGGAGTATGCGTCACGTTCTCTTTTTAGATCTGTTATCAACTTTTGTGTCTGGGCTTCTTGTGTTAGCTTTCGCCGTAATATGTTGTTTACCTGATCGAAATCTAACTTAAATCTTTGGAGTTCCTCAATGGTTCTCATTGCCAGCTCGTGCTGCTCTTGTCCTTTTTGTACCACTTCGTCCAGTGTTTGTCTTGTTTCTTCTAGAAAATTTCCTAATGCAACTCTGGCATCCTCCTTATCCTGCACGTTTTAGCTTTAATTGACTGACTTTTGCCTGTGTTTTGGTTAATAACTTGTTTTTTTCGGTGAGCTCTGCGAGTGCTGTATCTCTCTGATTGATCAACATTTCCTGTTCGGTGAGTTTTGCCTGTAGTTCCTTCAATTGATCTTGCAGGGATTGGTTTTCGGCTTTGGTAGTTAGTAATTCTTCTTGTAGAGGGCTGATGTCAGCTTCTAGCATGTCAACTTTATGTTGTAGCTCGTTGCGGATACTCTCTGTGGCAGCTTTCATGTGGATGGGCAGTTGCTGAGATAAATTGATAAGAACTTGGCCCATATTGGCCAGTTCGAACAATATTGGAATGGAAGGAAGGGGTAGCTGGGGTTGTGGTTGGGAAGTGGATGCGTTGAGGAGCTGTTGGGAGTTTGGTGGAGAGTAGTTGAGGGAGGAGGATGAGGATTCGACGGTTTCGGCAGGGTGAATGGGCTGGATGGGGATGATGGGTGGTTCCGGTGGGGGAGTGGGAGTTACGGTTTGAGTTGTTACCTGATTTATGTTTTGTTGTTCCTGCTCCGCAAATGTGGATTCCACTACCTTAAGTAGTCTGTCCAATGCGTCTTTAGCAGCTTGTTCTTCCTCTGTTTGTTGTTCTTCTTAAGACTGCCGCTTTGATGTCTCTGCGGGCGATGTTGTTTCAGCTTCAGTACGAGTTTCTTGTTGTTTCTCCTGGGAAGATTGCACAGAGGATTCATTCTGCATGGAGGTGGCGGTGTCGTGGAATGTGTCTTCTTCTTGCTTTTGTTCTTTTTTATCTTCTTCTTTATCTTCTTCGGCTGACTTCTGTGCTTCACTCTCAGACGAGCTAATTCTGATTCTTTTTCTGCGGAAAAGCTGGTTGAATTCCTCTTCATCTTCTTCGTCATCGTCTTCTAGCAGCCGTATCGACTGCTCATGTCTCAGAATGGGCCCCCGGGGTGGTGGTTGGGCTGCAAGGATTACCGGAAAGAGAAATGACATGATATGGGGCAATCTAGATCTAGGCGTACTACCCTTGTTTACTTGTTTGATTATGGCTACGCACTCTTTGTGGATACGTTGGAAGAAATATGTAGCGAAGTTTACTGGTTCTCGGGATGCTAAGTCTATGGCTGAGTAAATGGACGGGGGCCATTCTCTCGGCCTTGCGAAGGGAGTCGATACGACTCAGCAAAAGTTTGGAAGGTGATTACGGTTCGGGCAGGTAAGGAAGTGATAGCCCATCTTCGCTCGTTGGCTGGTGATTGAGCGATGGCGGATATGATATGTGCAAAGAAGGGGTGGGCTTCCACTGAATGCCACGGCAATTCAGTGAAATTTGCAAGCCCACGGTTGCGCAAGAACTCTCCTACGTCAGTAGGGAGTCCATCACGAAAAGCGGCATAATTAGCCAAAGCTTCCATGGCGCAACACAGATAACAGGCTCAAAACGGAGGCACACAGGGATTTCACAAGCATACAAGCACACAAACACAATAGCAATTTTCGGCGAAACAGAGAAGTTTAAATAGATGCGTCATGGTGGAGGGTAATGAGGGATGATTAATCATCGTGCGGTGTTGAAATAATAATTCTTTAACTTGATGTGCATGCGTGAGTAGCTGGCAAGGGCAGGGCGGCTTCTGACATAATTAGGAATCAAGACGCAGATATTTACAGACATAAATTATTAAGCACGCAATAAAAGAAAGGAAAAGAAAAGGAAAGAAAAGCGAGCGCCAAACGACGTGGCCCACCGAAAAACGTTTCAGTTCGGGTTAGGTGCGTGTTGGTATGGCCGCAGCTTCGAACCGTTGATTACTTTCGAAAGAGGGTTTCCGGTCAACGTAGTCAACCGAAAAGTTGCTGGGCCCACTTGTTCTGAAAGCCGGTAAGGACCATACCATCGTAATTTGAATTTACTGGCAGTCCGATTCGACTTTGCATTATAAAGAAGGACAAGTTGTCCCACCATAAAAACTGGAGTTTTTAAGTGTCGATCATGCGTCCGAGCCTATCTTAGTTGTACTTCCTGCATAGTTAAAAAACTGTGCCATCGTTGCTCGTCTAACTCTCTGAGTGTATCCAACCGAAATGACAGTGAGTCTTCTGGTAGCAGTTTTTGAGTGATTGCTACTCGTAAACTTGGTATAACTATCTCCATTGGTGCTATTGCTTCTAATCCATAAGCTAGTTTGAAAGGTGTTAATCCTGTTGTTACCTTGTATGTAGTCCGGTATGCCCATAGTACTGCCCATAATACTGCATTATAAAGAAGGACAAGTTGTCCCTCTGTAAAAACTGGAGTTTTTAAGTGTCGATCATGCGTCCAAGCCTGTCTTAGTTGTACTTCCTGCATAGTTAAAAAACTGTGCCATCGTTGCTCGTCTAACTCTCTGAGTGTATCCAACTGAAATGACAGTGAGTCTTCCGGTAGCAGTTTCTGAGTGATTGCTACTTGTAAACTTGGTATAACTATCTCCATTGGTGCTATTGCTTCTAATCCATAAGCTAGTTTGAAAGGTGTTTATCCTGTTATTACCTTGTATGTAGTGCGGTATGCCCATAATACTGCAGGTAGCAGTTGATCCCATTATTCCGGTGCTTCCATAATCAATTTCCGAAGCATATTCAGCAAAGATTTGTTTGTACTTTCGGCCAAACCATTAGCACGAGGATAATAAGGAGAACTAAACTTATGCGTGACCTGGAACGACTGTGTTAGTGCCTTCATTTAATTGTTCACAAAATGAGTGCCTTGATGTGAAACAAGTTCGAGTGGTAAACCAAAACGTGGAAAGACATCAGTTAGAAGACAATTTGCTACCGCAACAGCTGTAGCAGATCGTAAAGCCCAGGCTTCTGCCCATCTGGTTGCATAGTCTGTATAGGTCAGTATGTAACGGTTGTTACTGAAGACTGCTGGAGGTGTAATCGGACCGATAAAGTCTAGACCCCACTTCTGGAAAGGTTCCAATGGTAAGATGGGTTGCAGAGGGAAAAGATGACGTTGCAAGGGCTGTCCTGATCTTTGACAAGTATCACATTGTTTGACAAACTGTGATACATCTCTGTACACAGTGGGCCACCAGAGACCACTCTGCAGAATTTTCCGGTGTGTTAAGTCTGCTGCAAAATGACCACCGGAAGGAATTGAGTGAGCCAAAGTAATAACTGAGTTAACTTCATGTGGTGGAATACATCGAAGTAAAATTCCAGTATAATCCACATAGTATAAGTCTCCAGCAATCAACCGAAATGGGCGATTGAAATCTGCAATTTTCCTGCGTAGTGCCGTAGAAATCTGAGATGGGAGGCATCCATCAGTGAGAAAGGTCACTTGGCCCATGAGGTGCATAACTTCCTTCGGTGTAGTGGGCACCGGAACTTCTAATACTGCCGTGATCTTGTCTGGATCTACTCGTATACCTTGTGCAGATACGATGTGGCCAAGTAGCTTGCCACATGAAACCGCAAACAGGGATTTGTTTGGGTTTAAACAGAGTCTGTATTCTCTGCATTTTTCAAAGCAGCACCATAAATGGAACAGGTGTGCTATCATCTTACCGAAACTTGAAAAATCGTCGAGGTATACTTGCATAAACGAAGTACTTGGGGCATTCCTTAATCCAAACCACATAACAGTACAAGCCAATACACCCCAGTTGGTAATGAATTCAGTTTTCGGTATATCTTGTTCAGCCATTCTAACTTGATTATATCCACTGTATCCGTCTAAGAATGAATACATTTCGTGGCCTACTACTCTATCAAGCATTGTGTCCAGAAAAGGGATGGGAAAAGGATCAGGCACTGTGGATGCGTTTAGTTTTTGGTAATCTACACATATTCGTAATTGCTTATTCTTCTTAGGGACAATAACAATTGGTGAGATCCATTCAACATGCTCTATTGGTACAATAAATCAGACTTTAAGTAGCCTATTCAATTCTGCCTTTACCTGTGATGCATAGTTTGGATTCATCCGATAGCTAGGTTGTTTGTTCGGTTTGGCTTCTGGCTTCAGCATGACTCTGTGCTGATAGATGCGCGGGTCCAATCCTTTCATATCTTTGTAATCCCATGCAAAGACGTCGGAGAATTCTCGGAGTAGCTGGATTAAGCCTACTTGAAATGTTTCCGGTAAGTTTTGCTTTATCTTGACAGGACGCGGATGATCGTCATCGCCTAAATTATAAGTAATCAACTGATCTTCTGGGACATAAAATTGTCGAGGCTTCTCTGTATCGTCAGCTGGCTTAACAAATTGTTGCAGTTGAGCGTCATCTATAACCGCAGTATCTTCCTTTTTATCTTCTTCTGTTACAGTCATTACTGTTCAAACTGCAGGGTTCCACTTATCTACAACAGATTGTAGATCAACAGTTCCTAGGGAAATCAAGTCAATGTTATTTTTCAGAAACTCTTCTTCTTCATCATCTGACAAACCATCTAACATATGGACTGGTTCTGCCAAATACGGTCTAGCATGCAACTCGCAAGGTTGTACAGCATCTAATTTTACAACGTATTTACGATTTTTATCATTGAAAGTGAGCTCTTGTGCAGACCAATCCTGTATCACCTTAGCGTGCTTCAGCCAAGGTCGACCGAAAAGGAGGTTGCAATCAAGAGTGGATTTCGGTAAATCCAGTATGACAAAGGTCATTCTAAATGTTGTACCTTGTAAAGTGATTGGTACATTTCGTACAAGTCCAATGGGATGTACTCTTGATTGGTCGGCCATTCTGACAAAAAACTGAACTGGTTCGATTTCGGTCCACCCTAATTTTTTACATAGTGCAGCAGTAGCAATGTTGACTCCAGATCCTCCATCAATTAGTACCTGTGTGATTTTATGATTCTTATACCATACCGTTATCAAAGGAACTGAATGATCGACCGTAGAATCAGGTTCTGGTTGCACGGCTGCTGTCGCCGGAATGCAGGAAGGCACAGGACTGAACTGTTGTTGAAATTGCTGTCGAACTCCCGGTACTAGTGCAAGTAATTGGCCCAAAGGAAGAGTGATGGATGCTTTAGATAAAATTTCCTATGCCTTTTGTGATTGGATTGTTTCCACAGATTCTGAAGATGATGCGCCTGCTAAAGATGATGTGTCTGCCGCTGAGGAGGTGCCTGGTGGTGCTGATGTACCTACTGCTGATGATGTGCCTGCTGCTGAATTGGAATCCTGTTGTTGTGTCCCTTCTTCGGTTAACAGAGTCTGGGTTACCGGAATAGGATCTGGGAAGACTGGAGGTTCTGCGGTGGTCCATTGACTAGCCTTGTTCTACATCCTTTGTTGTTCGCGTATACCTGGTTCAAATAATTCTACTGCACGCTACAGTTGTTTACTGGAGCAGGTTTGAATTACTGCAGCTTGCGTTTCTACGTGTGTGATTTGTACCATATTAGCCATTGGATTTTGTCGTTCCTTCTTCCTCTGATCATATTCAGCTGCATCCTTACAGAATCTTCTAATGTGACCAAATTCGCCACAGAAATGACAGCGCGGTGGTGGCAGATTGGTAATTTCCGGTGGTGGTCCGATCTGCTAGCGGTTTGCATTATAGTTGCTATTTCTCTGTCCTCTATAATTTCGATATCCTTGTTGCTGGTTGTTTCTCATTTGCGGAGGCACATAGTGATTGGCTGGCTGCCCTGGTTCCTCTATAATAGCATGGACAGTTGCGGTTCCCTGCACTTTGGCGTTGTATGCGTAGTTTTCGGTGGTGTGTCGGGCAGTGTTTTAGATAGCACAGAATAGCTGATTAAGTGCACAAGTGGCACTAGTATGGCCTGAATTCTTGCATGTGATGCAGTATACTTGTCTGGTCATATCTTCGATGACATTTCTATTTGTTTTTAACCATTCCAGATCGTTTGTAAATCCTCCAACCTTGTTTTCCAGCTGTAGAGCCATTGCAATCACTGCATCCAGTGTCATTGCTCCTACACAGCGTATGATCATAATCCGTTTAAGTTGTGGAGTCAAGCCATTGATAAACCACTGAGTAATAACGTCGTCCGGTAGGTTGGCGTGTGCTGGTGGTAACTGCCTTAGATGCGTCCTGAATAGAGTAGCGTACTCCTGTACAGTTTGATTTATCTTTTGCCTATTGTTTTGCAGGTACTCAAAAATTTCGGCCGGATTCTTCTTTAGTCTGAATCTTTGCAAAAAGGCATCTCGTACTGCTTCATAGGTGCCGAAGTGATTAATATCATATTCTGTAAGCCATCTAGCTGCTTCATTGACCAATGTCGATTGAAAAACAATAGCCTTATATGCTGGATCCGGTGGATGGTTGAGAACTGCGTAGCTTATCTCGAATGTGCGTACGTGAGCATCCGGATCATCTCCTGGGAATCCACCAAATTTAGTGTACGTCACTCCTGTCAGAGTCGGCCTTGGTGGGCATACTTGTTGTTGCTGCTGCTGTTGTTGTTGTTGCCCGTTCATGGCGAGTGTATTGTGAATATCTTCTGGGTTTCGGGGCTGAATATCTGAACTATAGGAATCTGTATCGTCGGACTGTGCACTTTTCGGTTCGATGATTTTACTCAGTATACTTCAAATCTCGGTTTCGAATAAAGTTCCTTCCTTCTTGATGTCGAGTGTAGGGGAACTTACTCCAAAAAGCGGTGGCTGGGCTGAAGATTCACCAAAAAATGGTAAACCGTCGCCGAAAAACAATGATTCTGTTACCGAAATATCACCGGAATGTGCCGAATTTTCGCCAGAATATGGTGTTTTTTCGTCTTTGCAAAATTCTTTGGCTAAAGTGTTTCTAGCCGTAAACAAATTTGAATCTTTATCAAAGATTGTTAAACTAGCTTCAGACTGCATCTTGGTAGATTCTGGAGTTACTATATCTTCGACAGACTGTGCCGAAATAGTATCGGAATGTACCAGAGGCGTAACACGTTCCACCGGAATATGACCGGAATCACTTCTGACGTTCTTGACTTTCTTGACAACTGGGTCATACCTAGTTGTACTTCTTCCTCCTGGAGTTATCTTTAGTAAATTAAGTACTCCAATTTAACAGTTCTTGGGATACGTTTCACCGGATCGAGTAACCGGCATGTATCATCTTTTGTACTAATCGCGTAGTATCACTATCGATAAAATTTTATAATCACATTTCCACAACAAGTTTGCAACAATCTGGTTCTGTTGCTACTTTCGACAAACGAAGGGTAATCTTGATGTTTGATTCCGACAGACAAATGACGATCTTGATGCCACTTTCCCACAGACGGCACCAAGTGTTAAATGTTAAACGCTTCGTTCTAACTATCAGAAGAGCGTTTAACCGATTCTTGAGGGGGTTCTTGGGAGTGGTAGGGGTCTGTTATACAAAGGCCCTGTACTTAGTTCCCAAAGGTACTGTTCACACTCAGCACGGTAATAATGTTGAGAACTTTATGGAATTGCCATACTGAGAATTTACCGTCACAGTCTTAGCTCAACCAACGTATCAAATGCGCTAAGATGCCATATTGCATCTACATATAAACTGACTGGAATTACCAGAACAAGAGTATTCGATCAACTTCACAGAACGGGTTCAACGATCAAACAACACCGTAACGCAGAGAATTTGAGAGTCCAACACACAGTACTGGAAACTCAGTAATCAACTTAGCAGATCTTTACTGTACTTAACTTTGCCGTAGGCAGACAGATGCCAATATTTATAACAACACAATGTAGATCCGAATATCAGAACACTAACACAGTTGCTCGGCTTTCACCAATTCTTGACCAAAAATGTTCAAGAAGTCGTAATACACAGTGCGTGAGCACAATCCAACAGAGATGCATAAACCACTTACTCAGACAACAATAATGGAACTCACAATCTCAACGGAGTTCACTAGGTAACAAATACAGATACACACAGTACCATTAGTCTACGTAGAAGATCGCCAAGATACTCTGAGTACTCCAATCATTACACAGTAACATTCAGACTGATAGTATAGTTATCTCTCGAACGTTATGAAGATTATCAACAGTACCAAGATCGTCGGCAGGCAACAAGAACGATAGACAAAACCAGATACGAACAAGAATGTAGAACACAGAGGTTATGCAAAACGAACACTACCTCAATACTCAGACAGACAACTAGACGAACAGTCTGGTGACAACACGACAATAGGCCAAAATCACATCGCCCTCTTCTTCGAGCACTTCTTTTCATTGCTTTATATAGAAAGTACAAATAGGTGCGTAACCACCTTTCGTGCGTGTCCTGCCAAGATTTTCGTTACATCTGTCCCAATCCGACGGCCGACTAACAGTTGTCTTGTTTCCTTCGGATCTTGCAGATGCACGGACGCAGAGGATAGTACAGAAACAAAATCACACAAAAGTACTTAGAGAGTAGAAAGAGACAAGAGACGACACCAAATTGGGTACAATCTCCCCCCACATACTCTGATGGATGAGTCTATCAGATCATGTGTATTTATAGGTATTTCTTATTATGTCTTGAATAGAAGATACATGAGGGAGGCACTTCAAAAAGCATGCTTTTGCTTTATTTATAAAATCGCAATTTTCTATTTTTACAATACATCGCTTTCTAAAGAGATGTATTATTTTTACAAAAATAAAACTATCTTCCAAATATTCTTCTAAATATCTCCAAAAATATTTGAATAAGTCCATGCACATTCACACCCTCATGAATCTTCACCTGCTAAATCAAAACACAAAACACATTAAAACCCTCAAGACATTAAAATCCATTTAGCATTCCATTATTCCATAAAATATAACATGCCTCCTAGTTGACGAGCAACTAACCTCAGTTGATAAGAATAAAATAGACATGGATGGCCACTCACATGTCCCATCACTGAAAAATCATAAGCATGTTCCATGTAAAAACACATGCATGGAACTGGAAAACTAGAATTTAATGTGATTGTGAATGATAAGCAAAAATCAAATGGTCATAATGTGGAGTTAGTGATGTCTTATGATCCATTAGGATTCTTCAAGTAAGTGATTTTTATAGTTAACCAAATATCTATGATATTGATTACTTATGCGTGTAGTAGTGACATCATAATCAAGTATTTTCTCTGAAATTGAAATTTCAACATCCTCTTCAAGTAAAGGAGGATCATCTAAAATAGGAGTGAGTGGTAATGTTCCTTTAAATTGTTTCAATAAACTGACATGAAAAGAATTATGTATATTCCAATGAGAAGGCATATCTAATATAAAAGCATTATCATTAATTTTTTTGAATAATACGGAAAGGTCCATAATAACATGGTGCAAGTTTGACCTTAGGATGTTGTGAAATACTCTTCAGATATCTTTTAATTGTTCGTAACCATACAACATCATTTTCATTAAGTTCTTTAGCTACTTGTTTCTTATTAACATTACGCAAGTGTTTTTCTTGACTCTTTTTAATGTGCTCATGAGCCTCATGAAGTATGGAAATATGATCTTGTGCAAAAGTGTCAGCCATAGGCATGTCAATTTGAGTGATATACATGGGAGTGGGAAGCTTTTTACCATAGAAAATTTCATATGGTGCTCTTCTTGTAGTCGTATGTGTTGTCTTATTATATGCACATTGTACTAAAGGAAGTTTCTCATCCCAGTTACTTGGATTATCTAAAGAATAACAACATATTAGATCCAAAATAGTACTATTTGTAGCTTCACTTTGCCCATTACTTTCACGATGAAACACAAAACTAAATTCTATTTTAGAACCTAAATTTTGAAATAATGCAACCCAAAAGTGATTACAAAAATGAACATCTTGATCTGATAAGATAACTTTTGGAAAGCCATGATATGGAAAAATACATTTAATAAATAACTTAGCAGCTTGAGGTGTAGAAAGAGTTTTTTTTACAAGGAATGAAATATCCTTGTTTACTAAACCTACCAACAATTGTCCAAATCATATCATTATGAGATGAAGTTGATGGTAGACTAGTAATAAAATCCATAGAAATTTGTTCCCATGGTCCATTAGGTATGGGGGGTGGCATTAATAATCCAAATTCTTCACCCTGATGTCTTTTCACACGTTGACACACAATGCAATGGGAAACATACTATGTAATATCCTTTTCCATATTTGGCCAAAAGAAGAATTCTTTACATGTAGAAATAGTACTTTGTATGTCCCTATGACCCATATATGGTGGTTCATGCATCTCTTTCATAACAAATTCTTTAAAACTGTGTGATGCATAACTTGTGTTTGAAATACAAGAATCCGTTATGAAAAGTGTAGTGATCCTCACTAAATGTTATAGAGTTATTGGAAGCATTCCATGTTTGTGAAAAATACAAATCAGATGCATAAGTAGGAATCATGTCATGAAATGAATGAATATAAATAGTAGAAATATTATCAATAGAAAAAATATTTGTTTGTGGGGATGGGAAACGACTAAGGGCATCAGCTACAACATTAGCTTTGCCAGGTAATTCAATAACTTCCTGAAAACATGGCAAGAACGTTCCATCTATTGGACGGAAACACAAGAGTTAGTGAATTACACATAAAGTGATTTCCCCATGTTCATATGGTTGATAGGGCACCCTCACGGAATAAAGAGGCTAGAGATCTCCTGTAGAGTATGATAAGGAATTAGCCGACTCCAATGGCTAAGGATCACCTTAGGTGCTTGTCTTGCATCCACTTCCTACCCTTTGCTTGTGCCCAAATCCTTTGCTCCAAATTTCTTTGCCCATGCCTTAGGTCCTAATTTCATCCACCCGACCAATTGCTCTTTCTCATGTCCACGATGTTGCCTTCCTGAGGGCATGGCCTTGGGAGTGGTCCCAAGTCCCTAAGTTGATGGTCGTCGAGAGTGGCCCAAGAGCCTCCCCAAGGTCCCAAGGCCCTCCCCTTAAGCTCATGCTTTAACAACTCCAAGAAGCTTCTCCTAAAATAGAGTCAATCAAATGCTAGCAAGATCACCTGCTCTACAGACCCCCACATCAAGACTTTGCACCATCTCGGTGCAACAACTCATTTATTTGCTTATTCCATTAAACAAAATGAACTGCAAAAAATGAATAGAACTATGGTCTGCTCGCATCAATTCACATAACTTTTCACCCTGGAGATGTTGAACAGGGGCATCCTCTCACCTTGCAAGTCCTCTAGATGTACTCCTCCTTGTGGTAATACCTTTATCACCTTGTAGGGCCCTATCCATTTAGGTGCCAGTATGGTGGATGTTGGCGGGATTTGATGCACTAGGACCAAAGATCCGACCTGTACCTCATTAGTCCTTAAATACATGTCATGCAACCATTTGCGTTCCTCTTGCTTTACCTGCAGTTTCCTCATGGTTGCTTCCCTATATTCTTCCAATGCCACAAGTCTTCTAATGTGAGGCTCAATTCCGATGGTTCTTGCTTCAACTTCCTTCCTAATAATAAATTCAAATGGTGCCAATGCCTCTTTACCATATACTAAGTAGAATGGACTCTCGCCAGTGGTTCCCCTTCTAGTAGTTCAAAAAGCCCAGATTGCACCGATCAACCAAATCTTGAGAAAATACATTTATACAAAAACTTAGCCACTATCAGTGGCTTTAGTTGTTGAGGTTATGTGATGTCGCGACAAAAGCTTGTTCACTAACAAGACTGCAAAAAATTGCCACGCCTCAACTAGAACTAAGCTAAAGTGATGTTAGAACACCTCTATAATCATCAGTAGCTTAGCAACCTGAAAACTTTACTACTATTTTAGTGAAAACTGAAAATTCACTTTACAGAAAGCTTTGCGTTTCCTTCAAGCTTCAATTCTGAACTGATTTACTTCAAACTTTACACTGCTGTGTTTGCTTACAATTAAATAATCTTTCCGTCACTTAAATGTGCCAAAAATGTGTTTTGAACTTACCAAAATATCACCGGAACTTCACCGGACTGTTATCGGACTGTCACCGTAATCTTACCAGAATCAACTGCAAATCTGTTTGTGATTATTTCAAGTGATTATTGATGAAGTAAGGAAGTAATACCTGAGCTTCCTTCACTGAATGAACTCTATCTAAAGTTTGAGAAAAAACTTCATCAGTTCTTTACGGTCAGACTTAGTACTGTGTGTACGTGTCCGTTTCACAGAAATCTTTCGATCAACTTATAGTTGAGATTATTAGCTTCAAGATGAGCTATCTCTCATGAAAAACTTTACACTATGTTGCGAGATCTAACTTGTACAAGTACCGGAAAATGTTTACTAAGAAAACTGTAATTGTTAACTAACTTTCACAGTAACATGAAATCACTTAGATTTCTTCACACAAGAATAACACGCTCAGATCTTTCCACATGAACATGTGTTTTCTATTAGAGAAGATGTGTACAAAATAGCTTGGCCTCACTTTGCTCATAGCTATGGAAAACTCTCCTACTTTGAGTAGTTATTCCTTACCATCTCTCTCAGATGAATACCTGACAGTTCAGGCTCTATTATTCATCTCTACATACGCAATCTCTGGCGTCTTCTATATCTCACTTCTATATCCTATATCTATGCACTCTCTCAACTCTCTTATATACATTTTTATCCGAGATTCAAAACTCGTACTTCTGGAAGTTTCTACACCGTATATTACAGGCGTGAATTTGTCCCTTCACTAAGGCTTGATTTTTTGAATGCTTTGTTTCTGCTTTTCTTTGTCTTTCTTCGTCTTTATGTCTGTCTGTATGTCAAATTTGTGAGTGATTCTTCAACAGCTCCCCCTCAATCACTAATTTGCATTCTCTGACCTTTCATATATTCTTCTTTTCTTTTATACCTGCCATTTCTTTGAATCTGCTTGTCTTTACTCCATCTAAGCTCTTTGTCAGAATATCTGCAATCTGATCTTTTGTAGATATGTATAATATTTCAGTCTCTATTTCCATTACCTTTTCCCTCAGGAAATGATATTGAATTTCTATGTGTTTTGTTCTTGCATGAAATAATGGATTTGTTGCAAGATACAATGAGCTCACATTATCTCCATGTATGATAGGTATACCTTGATCAATACCCATGCTTTTGAACAAGGTCTGCATCCATATTACTTCTTTTGCTGCTTCCACAAGTCCTTTATATTCTGCTTCTGTTGACGATAAAGCCACTGTGTGTTGCTTCTTTGAACACCAGCTTACAAGCTTATCTCCCAAGTATATCATATACCCATGTGTTGATCTTCTGTCATCTTGTTTTCCTGCCCAGTCTGAGTCACTGTATGCTCTCAGCTTTATATCTGATGTAAAAGGATAATACAATCCTTCTTTTATAGTTCTTTTGATATATCTAAGAACTCTTTGTCTTGCAACCCAATGTTGATCCTTCGGACAATGCATGAACTGTGAGAGAATTCATACTGCATAACTAAGATCTGGTCTTCTTAGCGTAGCATAAATCAAGCTTCCCACTAATGACTGATACTTCCTCATATCTTTAAACTCTGCACCATCATATTTGCTGAGTTTATGATTTACTTCAAGCGGTGTTGAAGCTTCTCTGCAATTCTCCATGTTAAACTTCTTCAGAAGTTTAGGAGATACCTTTCTTGTGAAACATATACACCATGATCTGTATATGTAACTTCCATTCCAAGAAAGTATGATAACTTTCCTAGATCACTGATCTTGAACTCTTTTTCAAGTAATCTTTTTACCTCCTTGATTCCTTCATCTGAGGTCCCTGTGATTATAATGTCATCTACATAAATACAAATGTAGATCATACCTTCATCTGTTCTCTTAATAAGTAGACTTGCATCAGCCTTTGAGCTTTGGTATCCAAGGTCATTGAGATACTTCACAAGTCTATAATTCCAAGCTCTTGGAGCTTGTTTCAATCCATAGAGAGCTCTTCTTAATTTGCAAACATGATTCGGGTAACTGGAACTTACAAACCCTTCAGGTTGTTCCATGTAAATTTCATCTGATATATCCATTTAAAAATGCATTCTTTATATCCAGCTGACTTAGCTTCCATCGTTTTGATGCTGCTATAGCAATTATTGTCCTCATGGTTGACATCTTTGCCACCGGACTAAATGTCTCATCATAATCTATGCCATGCGTCTGAGCATAGCCTTTGACTACCAGTCTAGCTTTGTATCTGGCTATCCTTCCATCTGCAAGTTTCTTAACTTTGTAAACCCATTTATTTCCAATCACTTTCTTACCATTTGGTTTTGGAACAAGTTCCCAAGTCTTGTTCTCTTCCAGCGCATTGAACTCCTCCTTCATTGCTTCTTCCCATTGTTTATTACCTTTTGCTTCACTGTAATTCTGAGGTTCTTCATCTTCCTTTACTAAGTAAGCATAGTTTTTTTGAGTCAAATAAGAAGTGTCATAGGAATACCTTGTCGGTTGTTTCCTAACTCTATTTGACCTTCTTGGTTCAAACTCTTCATGTGTATCTGAATACACATCTTCATCAAATCTTGGTCCATATTCATTTCTCATAACTGATCCGATCCTGGACGTACTTGCCTGCATATGATCTTCATCTCCATTTACCTGCATATGTGATTTACCTTTTTCAATTCTTCTTATCTCTTCTTCAAGTGTTTCAACACTATGCTCTTTATCTGTATACCAGCTCTTTCCTTCATCAAATGTCACATCTCTGGAAACAGTAAACTGTTTGGTTAGAGGACTCCACAACCTATAACCCATCTGTTTTTCATCATATCCGATGAACACATATTTTTCTGCTTTTGGTTCAAGCTTATGTCTCAGTTGTGATGGTACATAAGCATAAGCAACTGATCCAAACACTTTACAATGATCAAGTGTTTGTTTCTTGCCCCACCAAGCTTCATAAGGGGTCATCCCATTTAAAGTTGTACATGGTAATCTTTTTACCAGATATGTAGCTGTATTTAAAGCCTCAGCCCAAAGATAATTTGGACAATTCTTCTCCTTTAGCATTGCTCTTGCAAACTCAACTAGAGTTTGGTTTCTTCTTTCTGCTACTCCATTTTGTTGCGGTGTATACCTGCAAGTTATTTCTCTTTTAATACCTGCATTCCACAGATAATCATTGAACTCTGGAGAAAAATATTCTCCTCCTCCATCAGACCTTAGTCTTTTAAGTTTCTGTCTTGTAAGTCTTTCAGCATATGCATGAAAATGCCTGAAAGCTCCAAATACTTCTGACTTCTCTTTCAAAACATAAAGAGTTATCCATCTTGTTGCATCATCAATAAAAAGAACATAATACCTTGAGCCTCTGATAGATCCTTCTTTTGTTGGTCCCCATACATCTATATGTATGAGCGCTAGCACACCATCGTGTTTATACCCTTTCTTCTGAAATGATAACCTGTGGGCTTTTCCCATCTGACAGGCTTCGCACTTGTGAATCATATGTTGATTCTTCATATTTGGTAATCCTCTGACGGATTGTTTCTCCACCATAGTTTTGATTCCTGTTTCATTAAAATGTCCTAACCTCTTATGCAAGAGATCTAACTCTGTAAATACCTCAGCACCATGTGTGATCAAGGCTTGACCAACATTCCCTTGCACTTTAAGAGTAAAAAGTCTACCTTCCTTTTTACCATGGACAATTTGTTTGTATCCTTTCTCTGGATCTTCAACAAATACTCCTTCATTTGTAAACCTGACTTGAAAACCTTTTTCTACTATCTAACCCACGCTGATCAGATTCTTCGGGATTGTTGGAACATACAAAACATTTGTTAGTAGATCAGCTCCATTCTTACACTTTACTTTTCCAATTGACCTTACATTATGTTTTGTATTATCACCTGTCTGTACTGTATGATTTGAAATACCTCCTTCAAGTTCTGATAATAATTCTATATTTCCTGACAAATGATTTGAACAACCAGAGTCAATATAGAATACCTTGAGGTCTTCATTCTCTGACATACTTATCGAGTTCATCATCAACGTTGTATGACCGTCATTCTACGTATCATTCGCATAGTTGTAGTAGGTAGTGTTGTGAGACTGATTCTGTCCCCAACTTCTTGCTCCACATCTACCATATCCGCCTCTTTGGCTTTGTCTTCCTCTTTGATATCTTCCGCTTCTGCCTCTACTGTTATTGTTCTGATTCTGACTTAATCCTTGAGAATTATGCCAGCAATCATGAGCCAAATGATTGCTTAATCCACAGATCCAACAAGTCTTCTTGTTGTTAGTCTAAGTACCTCTTCCTTTACCTCTTTTACTTCTTACGTTACCTCTTCCTCTTGCAAAATTTTCTTGAGTAGTCATTTCTTCTTCATCTTTTTCTTTACCTTTATCACCTTTCTTCTTATTCTTTGCATACATAGCTGAACTATGTCCTTTATCTCTGTCTGTCTTCAAATCTTGCTCAAACGTTAACATTAGTCCAAGCAACTGATTTAAATCTGGTACAAAATGATTTAAAGAAAGTTCAATTGAGAGTACGAAAGGTTTCCACCTTTCATCTCCTCTCAGTCCTGCAAGCACTTGTGCTATCAACCTGTGATCTTCGATATCTTCATCAATAGATCCAAGACTGTCTGCCAAGTCTTTCATCTTAGTGGCATAATCACTAATGCTTTGACTTTGCTTTTTCTTGAACATTGTAAACTCTGACCATAAGCTAGCCTTTCTAGCTTTGGTAGTGTTTTGGAAATGATCTTCCAATGCACTCCATATGTCCTCCACTTTCTCCAGACCTCTAATGTGCGGTAGTAGATGATCTGTAATGGTATTGTAGATATAAGCTCTTGCCGTTGCATCTTTCTTCTGCCACAGCTTCAAGGCTTCTAATTCTTCTTTCTTTGGTTGACTGTTGTCTTCGAAATTCGGCTTCTTTTCTTCTCCTATCACATATATCATTAAGTCCTTACTCATAAGTAAGGCTTCCATGCGCATTACCCATGCGGGATAATTATCTCTGTCCAATTTGTCAATAGAGATATGATCTGCCATAATCTTCTTGTTTCTGTTACTTTCGATGAGTATAACATTAAAGGATTTTACCTTTTGTAAACCTTTACCCTTGAGAATTACTTCGGAATGTTTCTTGACGCCGTTTTCATTGATCATCTCAACTTTCACCTTCCTTGTGAAAATTCTTCAAATTCTCTTGTATTTTCACTTTTGTTTACTCTTGAGGACCTTGCTGTTCTTCAGAACCTTTTTTGCTCTGATACCACTTTGTTGAGGTTATGTGATGTCGCAGAAAAAGCTTGTTCACTAACAAGACTGCAGAAAATTGCCACGCCTCAACTAGAACTAAGCTAAAGTGATGTTAGAACACCTCTATAATCATCAGTAGCTTAGCAACCTGAAAACTTTACTATTGTTTTAGTGAAAACTGAAAATTCACTTTACAGAAAGCTTTGCGTTTCCTTCAAGCTTCAATTCTGAACTGATTTACTTCAAACTTTATACTGCTGTGTTACAGCTAAATAATCTTTCCGTCACTTAACTGTGCCAAAACTGTGTTTTGAACTTACCAAAATATCACCGGACTGTTACCGGATTGTCACCGTAATCTTATCGGAATCTTATAGGAATCAACTGCAAATCTGTTTGTGATTACTTCAAGTGATTATTGATGAAGTAAGGAAGTAATACCTGAGCTTCCTTCACTGAATGAACTCTATCTGAAGTTTGAGAAAAAAACTTCATCAGTTCTTTACGGTCAGACTTAGTACTGTGTGTACATGCCCGTTTCACAGAAATCTTTCGATCAACTTATAGTTGAGATTATTAGCTTCAAGGTGAGCTATCTCTCATGAAAAACTTTACACTATGTTGCGAGATCTAACTTGTACAAGTACCGGAAAATGTTTACTGAGAAAACTGTAACTGTTAACTAACTTTCACAGTAACATGAAATCACTTAGATTTCTTCACACAAGAATAACGCGCTCAGATCTTTCCACATGAACATGTGTTTTCTATTAGAGAAGATGTGTACAAATAGCTTGGCCTCACTTTGCTCATAGCTATGGAAAAATCTCCTACTTTGAGTAGTTATTCAATACCATCTCTCTCAGATGAATACCCGACAGTTCAGGCTCTATTATTCATCTCTACATACGCAATCTCTGGTGTCTTCTATATCTCACTTCTATATCCTATATCTATGCACTCTCTCAACTCTCTTATATACATTTTTATCCGAGATTCAAAACTCGTACTTCTGGAAGTTTCTACACCGTATATTACAGGCGTGAATTTGTCCCTTCACTAAGGCTTGATTTTCTGAATGCTTTGTTTCTGCTTTTCTTTGTCTTTCTTCGTCTTTATGTCTGTCTGTATGTCAAATTTGTGAGTGATTCTTCAACATTAGCTTCTATCCACTTAGTTGCATAGCATGTGGCCATCAGAATATATTTCTTACCCCTAGGTTGACCGGTTGGACTAATCGGACCAATAAAATCAAGACCCCATCATTCAAAAGGTAGCCATCCTGTGGAGATGACTAATGGTTGAAAATTCAATTTGATTGACCTAGAAGCACATCTTTGGTAGATGTCACACTCCTTAGTGAATTTGATTGCATCTTTCTATATCTGAGGCCACCATAGTCCCTTGTGGATAATTTTGTGAGCCAAATCCTCTTCCTTGAGATGCCCTTTTTTGTGCGCTGCTTCAAGCAGAAAGTTTACTTCTTCTGGAAAACACACTTTCTCAAGATACCATCTTGACAATATTTATACAATTTTCCATTTATGAGTGAGTAAGGTTTGGATTTAAGGAGTAATTTCCTCTTTTCTATTGGTGTTAGGTGTTTGGGGAATTTTCCAACTGTGAGGAATGGAAGAATTCCATCATACCAATTAGTTTGCATTGCAACTAGAAAGAGAGTACTATCCACCAGTTCATCATTAATACCTGTTGCCTTTTCACTCAAAGCAGTTCTTGGTACCTGATCTTCCATATAGTGCTCTTTCCCTGGCCTAATATGAATAACAAAATCAAATTCTTGAAATAGCAATAACCATTGCCAAACCCTTCCAGCTATTCTAGGCTTGTTAATCAAGTACTTCAAAGGCTGATGATCAAATATGTCAATAAAATGCACACCTAGGAGGTAATGCCAAAATTTTTGAAGAGTGAATACGATAGCCAAACCTTCCCTTTCGGTAGTGTTGTAGTTCCTTTCTGCTTTGGTAAGGAATCTACTAGCATAAGTGATAGGTTGGTCTACCTTATGTGATGATGGCTGAGCCAAGACTGCTCCAACTGCATGAAGACTGACATTTGTATGCACATGGAAATCTAATGACCAATTAGGAACAGTTAAAAGTGGAGCACTACATAGCCTCAATTTTAGTTCGAAAAATGCTTTCTCAACTTTAGGACTCCATGAGAAAGGAAACTTCTTACTTGTAAGCCTAGACAAGGGCTTAACTATTTCTGAATACATTATGATAATTGTATATGGTATCTTGCATGGCCTAAAAAACTTTTTACCTCCTTTGGAGTTCATGGAATAGGCATGGAGAGGATAGCAGTGATCTTTGTTGGATCAATAGTTGTCCCTTCAACCGATACGATGTGGCCAAGAAGAGTGCCTTTAGTGACCACAAAAATTTTTGCAGGATTTAACTTCAAACCTGTTTTGAGACATTGTTCAAAGATTTCTTTTAGATTTTCCAAGTGATCATGGAAATGTTGAACTATTGCTCTCCTATGTGTGCCTGAAAACACTGAAAAGTCATCCATAAAAATGTGCAAAAAGGTGGTTAACCATTTTCCCAATATTAGATACATTGTTCTATTAAATGAAGTGGGTGCATTTTTCAAGCCAAAAGCCATGCGGGTATAAACATAAGTGCCCCATGGAGTAACAAAGGCCGTTTTGTCTCTATCATCAGGATGAATCATTATCTGGTTGTAGCCACTTAAACCATCAAGAAAACTATATAGAGTGTGTCTGGCTACTTCTTCAAGCACCTGCTCTATGAATGGTTGAGGAAAGCCATCTTGAATAGTCACCTTATTTAAAGCACGAAAATCAATGCATACTCTTCTTTTGCCACTATTTTTCTTTGGTATAATGACCATGGAAGAAAGCCACCTTGAATGTTCTACTGGAACAATAATACCTACCTCTTCTAGTTTTGTTATTTCTAGCTTTATTGCCTCTGCATACTTTGGATTGAGTTGATAAGGCCTGCTTCTTGCAGGTGAGGCTCCTTCAACTAAGAGTATTCGATGTAATCCAAGCTCCTCTGGTATCCCTGTTAGGTCTTTGTAGGACCATGCAAAGACATTTTTATAGGCAAAAAGTAGAGAAGTTACCTTCTATAGTAAAGAGGGATAATGCCACAACCAAGAAGCCAAGTGAACTATTTGAGGGTTCTCTTCATCTCCAAGATTTACTTCTTGAACAAGCGTTTCAGAATTGGAGTCACTCAAAAATTCATCCCCATTGTATGCAGGAGTGGATTTCAGTTTGTGGTCCACAATCTATTCCTTGGTCCATCTTAAAGGTATATTTGAAAATGGGAGGTCTTGTCTAGATCCAAGGTCAAAATTAGCCTCCTCAGATGCATGCACAACTTTGTCACTTTCTGGTCCTCCAAGCATAAAATCATCCAACTTCTCATGTTTGCCTGTCTTCTCCTTACATATCATTGTAGTGGCCCCTATTGGGAAATTTTGACTACCCGGGTCTAGTGGCCCAATTAGAGGTTTCGGTCCTTCGAGAGGTGCTTGCAAAAGATAAGCTCGACTACCTTGCTTCAGAGAAGTAATGAGCTCCAGAGAGAGGATTGGCCCATTCTGGCCACTATTGGCTAGGTGCACAACTTGGGCCTCATGATGCCCACTTGGGCCTCATGATGCCCACTTGGGACTCATGATGCCCACTTGGGCCATCACCTGCTAGGTGCCCAACTTGGGCCTCGTGATGCCCACTTGCACCACCACCCGCTAGATGCCCAACTTGGCCACTACCGGCAAGGTGCCCAACTTCGGCGTGTTCGTGATGCCCGCTTAGGACACCACCTGCTAGGTGCCCAACTTGGGCTTCCTGGCACCCAATTTGAGCAAGGTGCCTGATTTGGGCCTCATGGTGCCCAATTTTAGCTTCTTCATCCAATTTCCTGCAATCACATATCTTACCTTTTTCTATATTGTTCAAGTGAAAAACATCAATTTTTTCCTCTTTCTAGTCTCCTTGTGCTGCTTCTACAAAATCCTCATTTATCTCACATATCTCCATTGTGCAACATTTTGTACTTCCCATCATCCAATTTAATAGTGTATCATCTTCGTGAGGTAAAGAAGGCATCACCTGAGTGTCTAGTGTATATCCAGTAGCCTTGATAATGTCTGATCCTTCTTCTAGATGTATCTATAATTGATTGTTAGTACATGTTGAAATCCATAACTTGTTCTTCCCCCAATCCTGCAGAGCCTTTGCTTGCCTTAGCCAATGCCTTCCCAAGAGTAGAGGGTAGGAGATCTCCTCTGCAAAGGCAATAACAATAAGATCTATAACAAAGTGACAAACTTGCACTATCATAAGTACCTTTTCAACAATGCCAAGTGGTGCAACCCGGTGTTGATCTGCTAATGTAACTGTGAAGGGTGCCACCTTCGTGGGATTCAGTTTTAGCTTCTTCATGGTGAAATATGTCATTAAATTGATGCCAGAACCTCCATCTATAATAACACCTATGAGAGCCTCATCCTTTATAAAAACAGATAACCTTGAGCTCTGATAGTCAGCCAAGGGTGCAGGGGGAAAGTCAACCATGAAACCATCTATGTTAGAGGGTGGGCACAAGTATGTGGAGTGTATAATCTTCAACAAATCACTTCTTACTTTTGAATCCATCTTTATGTATAGACTAATCTTATGATGAATACTTCTCAAGATTTCCTCAATGTTCACCTCTTGTGTGTCTTCCTGGAACCTGTTGGTTGGTCCTTTAGCAAAGTAGTCACCCTCTCATAAACTCCTTCAATGTCTACTTGGTCCTTCCATCCCACCTTCTTTTCCTCATCTCTATCTTTGAGTCCTTGTTGTTCCTCCCTACAGGTTGCTTCCGCTTGCCTGGCTCTAGCCATCATTGGCATTGAATAAGATGAAACATCATAAGACTGAGTGGTCATACCTTCTACTTGTGGGGAGGCTGCAATCATGTGAATTGGAGGAGGGTGGCTCCTTGGGCAATCTCTGGTATAGTGATCCTTAGCATCTAGACAATGCTGACAGGGAGGTGCACCTTCTGGTAGGGAACACTTGTTTTGCAGATGGCCATACTCACCATAACGATAACACATCAGTAGCCTATTATATCTAGGCCAAGTTGGACAAGCCTCTTCTCTATTAGGTGCATTTGAAGTACTAGCATAATATGAATCCAAAGCTTGATGGTTACCTCATTGTTGTGCTCCCTTGAGGTAGTAGCAGTCTCTAGCTTCATGATCATCTTTGCCACAAAATTGACAATTGACCTTGTTAGGACAATTAACATTGTAATGTCCATTATTGCTACATATTGTACACCAAACCTGCCTTTGTATGTCCTATGTATTCCGCAAATCTTCTAACTTATGATGAAGTTGAGCTACTTCATCAACATTGTGGGGTCGCGGTGGCAGTATGACCTCTTCTTGGTGACTTTGCTGCATTCTTAAGGCTTCCAACTCCTTCCTGAGTTGCTCGATAGGATCTAAGTCTGATGCATAGTTTGGTTGGGCCTCCCCTTCAAAATGTAGCCTAGCTTCCTCAATGCGCGATGCAACTGTGACAAAATCATCAAGTGTTGCATCTAATCTAAGAGATTCATGAAGCTTCTGTTGAGATGACTTGGGCAGAGCTTTCTCTATCCATTTTTTTACTAGGAAATCACCTGGAGCATGTGGCAAACGTGAAACAAGTGCTTTTGTTCTAGTGTGAAGTTCATGAAAGGATTCACCCGATCTCAGTTTTAGGTTCTCTAGCTGATCTAGAGCTCTTTTTGAGGAGTTGCTTGGTCGGAATGTCTACGAGAACACCGTTTTCAGTGCCTCCCATGTAGTTAAGTGGCCATCTGCATATTGACTATACCATTTGCCTCCAATGTAGATGGGAAGAGTACCAACATTGCATCCTCTCAGTTCTGCAATCCTCATCCGCGGCATAACGAGACAAATCTCCTCATGTGATCATTCGCATCCTCATAAGCTAATCCCTTAAATGTAGGGAACTTGATATTCAACCTAGAGAGTAAATGAGAAAGATCCTCCATTGGCACTGGTGCTTCTTCTGAAGTATCTGAGGAAAAATCTAATGTCCTACTCAGCTTCTCTTTTGAAAGCAGGGTTGAAGCCAAATCGATGGAAAAATTTAAGGGTAGAGGGGTACTAGTCGAAGGTAGAGCTGACTTATTGAGGCTCCTTTCTACATGAAGGGGCTCTCTGTCTACTCGAGTGTGGGTCATGTGCCCACTCACAGAATGCAAAAAATCAAGAGATTAATGCAACAACAACTATATATTGCACACTAAATACCTCAGACAAAAATGCAAGTGTTCCACCAGGCATGCCAAACTATAGAGGAGGTACTGGCGTACCCACTTCCAGCAATATCAAACTGTATATATTTCCAGTACTCCCTCTACTCAAGGGGGGTTCTCCTTAGGGAAGTATACCCTGTAATATTCCTGTGTGCAGGTACCTTCACTGACAACAGAGACACCAATAGAAGAGAAAATGTATAGTCGTAGAGAAAGGATCAATGACAAGTGCTCTTGAGAGAGGAAACCACTTCTTAACTTAGAAAATGGTTACGGAAGGCTACAATGCTACAAAAGGAGGAAACAAAGGGCTAGCATGCCATTCCAAAAACTAACTAGGAAGAGTACAAGAGTGTTGACCAACAGAGTGAATACAACAAAGATGATGATTTGATCCACAAGAAATTCACCGATGCATGCCACTGACTAGATCCAAGTCACTCAATTACCTTGTAATGCTAATCACCAACTCCACTGGGAAGCCCACGCTTTGTATACTCACCATAGAGTGACCTCCAATAGTGTGCGTGTAGCAACAGAGTGCAGAGAGTGACCAAAAAATATCCTCAACTAGCATCAACAAATGATGGTAATGATGATACACAATAGTCTTGAAGATCCACATGATTGAGATCACACCCCAAATGAGTGCCAAACATCTGTTTATATAGACTCCAGAGAGGCCAGGGGTGGCCTTGCCAAATCCCAACCTTAAGTGCCACACGTGCCAAAGTAGTGGCCAAAGAGGTGGAGGAGTGGACTAATTATGGCTCTGGTAGCCAACTTCAATTAGGCCCCCAATTTTAGCATCTGACACTGCCAAAGCTTGGCAGTGGTATTCCCTGCATTAATTTTCACTCTGACACTTTACTGGCAAAATATACTCTGCCCATCATGGTGGAGTAGAGGCCCACTTTTGACCATGTCCAGAAGAGGAGGTGGTGGTGCTCGATTTTGGAAAGATTACCTTTTGGGCCACATAAGCCTTTAATTCCTCTCACTGCCCTTCTTCACATATGTCCATCTGATTATACCCTTGGAGTTTCAAATTTCTTACTCTTGTTGGAGAAAAACCTCATCTGAGTAATCAACCACCCAAAGAAGTTGGCTTCAAAAGATATTTTGGCCTCGGGAGACATTTTGGGGGCCACCCTTGTTTGATGTAGCGAGAAGGTAGTCTCCCTAATGATGTGGAGTTAGCCAAAAGTGGTTGGTGGCCTCTCCCTTGATTTACTAGAATTGGTGGTCATCTAGATTTGAGAAGCCCGAAATTTGGTGGTCGCCCAAGTGCATGTAGAATATGGGTGGTCGTCCGACTACAGGTAGCACCCAAGATGGGTGGTCACCCAATTGAGCTATCAATGCAAAGGGTGGTCACCAATTTAGAGGAAGTGGTTGCCTTAATGTGGTTGCCAATGAAAATGGTGGTCGCCCCACATCATCTTGGTTGTTGGTCTTCAAGATGGTGGTTGCCTCCTCCATACGTGGTGATGGTGTCACCTCCTCCACAAAAGATGGTGGTCCTCTCCTCCTCCACGTGTGGTGATGGTGGTCGCCTCCTCCACAAAAGATGGTGGTCACCTCCTCCACAAGAGATGGTGGTCGCCTCCTCCACAAGAGATGGTGGTCACCTCTTCCACAAGAGATGGTGGTTGCCTCCTCCACAAGAGATGGTGGTCGCCTCCTCCACATGTGGTGATGGTGGTCGCCTCCTCCACAAAAGATTGTGGTCGCCTAAATGGTCCTTGTCCATGGTGGGTGTGAGTTGAGAAAATGGGTGGTCACCCAGCCTTTGTAGTAAGTCCCCATGGGTGGTTGCCCATTTAGCACAAAGTGGTAGCCACCTAGCCCAAGTGCAAAAAGACATGTCGCTTGAGTCGCTTGTCATCCATTAGGCCCACCATTAATAATAGAACCATCATTATCCTTTTAGCCCTCTTGTATTGCAATACACTTTGCCACATACAGTAGATTACCTAGCACTTCCTTATCCCGTTCCTTCACCTTGATTAGTTGAGTGAGCCTATCTCTATGTTTGGGATGATTAGAATATGTGTTGGCATTTGAGATGAGATATCGCTGAATGCATATACCGAATCATCCTTTATACTATTGTGGAAGGACAACCTTTCTTGAGATTTTTTCCGAATCAAGGAGTCGCCCATTTTGCTAATATGCCTTGTAGCAAGGCATCACCCAAAGACTAAAGTGCATATAGAACCTAGGAAGGCGTCACCCATATTTCTCTGTAATGCAAGCGTGGGCGTCGCCCTCTTGCAAGTACAAGATTGTACATGCTTTCACCTTGTGTGCAGTAGCGTCGCCCAATCTGAAGATAAGGAGCTACAAGGCCTCGCCCTTCTCCTTGGGGATTGCTAAAATGCCACCGTGTACTTGGGAGTAGGGCCTAAAATTGAAAGGCATTTTGCCTATCATTGGCCATTTTTCTTGTCAAAACAAGTGTTTTTTGAAACTTCCTATCAAATGACAAGCTCTGATTGGTAATTTGCCTATCATTTTTTATAGATCTATATATATTATAAGTATATGCCTTGTATAAACATGTCAAAATTTCTATTATGAAAGGTAGAAGCAAAATTTTGCCTGTCATATGACATTTTGTCTTGGCCATGAAATTTAGGCCCTGCTGGGAGGCGCCTTGTTTTAAGGCGTGAGATATTTTCCAAGCAAATGCAAGAAGTTAATTCAATAACTTCTCAAAAACACGGCAAGCACGTTCCATCTATTGGAATGAAACACAAGAGTTAGTGAATTACACATAAAGTGATTTCCCCATGTTCATATGGTCGATAGGGCACCCTCACGGAATAAAGAGGCCAGAGATCTCCTGTACAGTATGATAAGGAATTAGCTGACTCCAATGGCTAAGGATCACCCTAGGTGCTTGTCTTTCATCCACTTCCTACCCTTTGCTTGTGCCGAGATCCTTTGCTCCAAATGTCTTTGCCCATGCCTTAGGTCCTAATTTCATCCACCCGACCAATTGCTCTTTCTCATGTCCACGATGTTGCCTTCCTGAGGGCATGGCCTTGGGAGTGGTCATAAGTCCCTAAGGTGATGGTCGCCGAAGGTGGCCCAAGAGCCTCCCCAAGGTCCCAAGGGCCTCCCCTTAAGCCCATGCTTTAACAACTCCAAGAAGCTTCTCCTAAAATAGAGTCAATCAAATGCTAACAAGATCACCTTCTCTACACGTCTTAATGATCAAACTTCCTTTAAAAAATATTGTAAGGAACTAGGGTGTTGGATTTTGAGGTCTGCAGAAGCACGCAAACAACACAAGGAAGAAGAAGAAGCTTGAAGCACGACACACAATACTGAAAATGTATTACCACTAGAATGTACAAAGATAAGTAACCCATTAGGGCAATAGGCATATATACAAGATGGGGAAAAAACCTTCTAAAAAGGGAAAAAGGTGCCCCTGCAGTCCTAGTATGTTCACACACATCACTACCTAAATATATCAACAGATGCCCCTAGGAGTGATGCGATGAACAAGGAGCTGGCACTCATGTATAAGGAAGTGCCGAGCTATGTGGAATCAATCCACAAAAGGAAGTAAGCCCAAAGCTTTGCGGAAAGCTTCAAACTTCTCCCTAGATACAACCTTCGTAAAAAGGTCTACAATGTTCTCCTATGTGGGCACATATGCCAAGCTCATCTCTCCAGCATAGAACCTCTCCCTAACACAATGATAATGCACCTCAATGTGCTTAGTCCGAGCATGGAATAGAGGGTTTTTTGCAATTGCCAATGCTCTCTGACTGTTAGTGAAGATGGTGGTGGCAGAAGATTGACCAACACCCAAATCATCCATAAGGTGTCTAAGCCACACACACTCAACAATCATGGTGAAAGCTTCCCTATACTCAACCGCACAACTGGAAGTGGCCACAGTAGGCTGCTTCTTGCTCAATCAAGATATGCATGAGCTACCAAACATGAAGAAAAAACCACTGGTGGACACACGAGTGTCATAACAACCAGCCCACTCAGAATTAGAAAAAGCATGTAAGTCTGGTGCTAGTGATCCCCCCTTGTGATAAAACAATCCAAGTAGCCGGGTACCACTCAAGTAGCGAAAGATGCGCTTAACTTCCTTCCAATGCTTGACACCTGGGCAATGCATAAACCTGCTCATCTATGAGACAACAAACTGAATATCTAGCTAAGTAATGCATAAGTAAATCAAGCATCCAATAGCCTACTAATAGAGAACAACATCAAATGCATCTCGAGCATCATGAAGACTCAATTGTAAACCTGTCTCTGTAGGAGTGGCAATAGGTTTGCAATCTTCAAGGCAAAAATGCTACAATAATAAACTGAATGGCCAAATAATGATGCAAATGCCCCAAATCTGACATCTCAAATGAGGCATGCAGATCAACCTTAAAATAAGAAATATGCTTCTCATGAGGACAAATGAGCAACATGTCATCAATATACACAACAATGATCAGAAGCACATCATTAGCACGCTTAACATATAAGGTGCTTTCAGTTGGACTATTCTCAAAACCATGTGCAATCATATAGGCATGTATCTTTTCATACCAAGCACGTGGTGCTTGCTTTAAACCATAAAATGCCTTCTTTAACCTGCACACCTTGTTTTCATGCCCTTTCTACACAAAGCCACAGGGCTAAAAACATACACTTTTTCATGCAAATCACCATTCAGAAATGGATTTTTAATGTTCAACTGATGTACATTCCAACCATGATGAGCTGCAAGTGCATAGATGCTACGAACAATAATCATTCGGCAAGTAGGTGTGAAGGTCTCATGAAAATCAATGCCTCTTTCCTACGCATAACCCTTTGCAACAAGCCTCGCCTTACACCTGTCAACTGTTCCATCAGGCTTATGCTTCAGCTTGTATACCAACTTAGTGCCAATGGCCTTCTTGCTAGGAGGCAAGTCACACAAAGACCAGTTACCATTCTTCATTATAGCATCATATTGAGATTGCATAGCAGCCATCCAATTTTTTGAATTTTGTGCTTCATCAAACAAAACAGGCTCATTCTCATCACAAAGACTAGAGGCAGCCATAGCATAGCAATCTGATGTAAAAGAGCACTATGAGAGCCTGAATGAGTACAATATGATAGAGGTGCATCTAACTTACTATCATGCAAAGTTTGCACCAGCCATTTTGGCATAGTTTTTGCCTCCTCAATATCAGCTCTCTCATCAACAAGTGCATCATGTAGATCTGCATCAGAAATGGAATGATCTAGATCATCACATGAAACCTATAAAGGCTAAGAAGTTGCCTCATTAGGACCAGCACTAGATTGTTCACCTCTAAAAAGAGGCAGCAAAGTATCATGCATATCTTTGGAGCTAACAAATGTCTCCTTAGTACATGAAAGTAGTGGCTGAATAACATCTTCCAGAAAAACAACATCACGACTAACCAAAATGTGTTTAGTCTGTGGATGATACAGATGATAGCCTTTGCTTTTAGAACTCTACCCAACAAAAATACATTTCACTGCTTTATCATCCAATTTCATGCATTGTTTTTCAGGCACTAATGCATATGCCTGACAACCAAAATGTACAAGTGAGGAACAAATGGCTTGCAACCATGCCAAGCCTCATATGGAGTGATAGACTGCAATGCTTTAGTGGGACACCTATGAAGTACATATGCTGCACACATGATAGCGTCAAGCAAGAAACCATGTAGTAAAGCGTGACTCTTGACCATACACCTAGCCATCTCCATGAGTGACCTATTCTTCCGTTCATGAACTCCATTCTGTTGAGGTGCACACGACACTATACACTGATGTTTTATCCCACATTTAGCCAGAAATGCATTAAAGTTAGAAGAAATATATTCCCCCCCTCGATCAGAATGGAGGGTGCTGATTTTACATGCTGACAGATTTTCAGCCAAAACCAAAAACTATTTGAAGCACATAAATGCTTCAGACTTTGCGTTCAATGGATATACCCATGTATGCGTGGAAAAATCATCGATGAGGGTCACAAAGTAAAGATAGTTCCCAAAAGATTCTCTCTGCATAGGACCATAGATATCACTATGAACAAGCTGGAATTTTTGAGTAGCTCGAATTGAACCATCTTTTGGGAATGAGGAACGCTGCATTTTGCCCAAAATATAGCCTTCAGATACATGTTTACCAACTGCCTCAAGTTTGGGTAGAGAGGACACTGTTTTAGATTTCTATAGGCATAGAAAACTAGCAAAATTCAGATGACCAAAGCGTGCATACCAAAGCTTTGCATCTGACATAGCCTGAGAATCATGTACTGCACATGCCAAATCATTCAAAGTTTTTTCATAGTATATGAGCTTATACAACCCACGACATAAAATGCCAAAAGCAATAATCATGTCACCATTTGATAGATCATGAACTGTACATCTATCATCAACAAATTTCACAACCAAGCTAATCTTGGCCAAAGCTAAGCTGCCATGTGCAAGTGCATTGTGCACGATGCTGTGATCACAAGCTCATTAAGCCTCTTCCTATGTAAAAGAAACTTAGGAAATCCCCCCTGAGTTAAGCCTCTTCTTGCTCCTATATAAAAGAAACTTAGGAAATCCCCCGAGTGGAGTGAGAACCATCTCTGAGGAGGGATACATGTAGGACAATGGCCCACACTGGGCTTGTCCACGTTTTAAGTGAACATGCATAGTTATGATGCTCGACTATTCTGCCTAGCCATCGATAATGAGAGGAGAGGAAACCTCTTCTCTCTCTCTCACTCTTGTGATGCAAGAATAGGTTTTTAGCCATGCCTTTTAGAGGCTTCTTTCCCCATAAAGTGATCCCATGTGGGATATATGTGAAAGATTCAAGAAAATTGACATCCCTAGCCGTGCATGTAGCCATAATCACTCGTGAGTCAAGCTTGGACTAGAGGTAGATCTCTTGAGCTCTCCTCTTCTTATTGAGATATCTAAAAATTGCTCATGATGGGCTATATCAACACTTACAAACGCCCATTGGCATCCTATATTGGATTTGCCAATTCCCCGATACACCTCTAATAGAATTTTGTGCACTTTTTGCAACTGCTACTGGATGCGCTTTTTGCGCAAAAGACCAAACGTCTATGCACTCGATGAGCTACAGAAGCACCCACCTGAATGCCTTGCTACATGCGAATAGTCCTAGATTGAACAACTTATATAGGCCCTCCACCTCTCCACCTCTTTTTGGAGATGGATAGAACAAACACAACCTGCACTTTATAAATGTCTCTTTGCGCATGTCAACAAGCAATGTGGGATTTATTATTCTCCTATGAAAGCATCGATGCATCCCTATCCTTCATTTCTAATGTTTGACAATGCGTTGCACTTATAAAACATTCATTACCTCTCCCTATTTGTTTCTTTCACATTAGATGAGCTGAACTTTATAGAGAGATTTCCGATCTATGCCATGATGGGAGGTCAAGGAAACAAGAAGAAGAGGTTTGTTTTCATGACACATGAACATGGAGCACAATAAAGTAATTATGGAGAAGTAAGAAGCAAGATGTGACCATGAATATGGAGGGCGCCTCTAAAAGACAAAGGAAGGATGAAGCTTGATAGTGAGCTAAGTATTTTTGAGTCTATGCTTGGGTTTTCTATATTATTTGTATAGGGATATAATTGATGCATAGTACAATTCTTCAATTACATCCATCGGTAATGAAAATTAATAGGAAAAACTTCATGGAATTCAAAGCACGTTAAGCACTTGCATGCATCTATGCACTAAAAAGAATGAATGTATGTGCATTTTATTTTCACCAAAAGGTTAACTTGAATGCACAAGCTCGCTTCCGAATATTCCTATTCATAAGGAACATTTTTATATGCACAAGCTTATGTGCATTGGCATAAGGATTCTTGAAGAGGAAACACATTTGTGCACAAGGAGCATATGAGCATAGAGTGTATGAATGCTAAACATTATAAAAGTGAAGGATTCTTGCTTGAATCATCCATGATAGGAAAAAACATACATTGCATGTAAGTACATGTCCTAAGAATTCACTTCTTACTTTCTTACAAGATGAGAATAGTTAAGGTTAGTTTTGAATGATAGCAAGGCCTTTGGGAAAGAAAGTTAAGTCAAGGTATTTGCAAATCTATCTAGATTCTACAAGTTAAATACCAAGAGATTCCTTCCCAAAATGATACTTACACTTAACGTAAAGTTTACAATAAGTAATAATCATATTTTGCTCCATAAAAAAATAAGAAATATTGAGAAAGTGCTTGAAAAAGTCTAATTTATTGGAAAACTTAGAAAGTTTTCAACATAAATCTCTCTCATTTTGACATGGGCAAAATGTCATGTATACAACAGTATAAGTGAACCAAGCATATCCAATGCTAACTCTAAGTATTATAGAGATACTTAGAGATGGTTGCAAAACAAAATTTTAAAAGATATCTTAAGTATGATGGTACCCAAACACATCTAATGTCTACAATGACATAGATGATTTTTTTTTTTCTGGTGCACATTCTTACATTACTTCAAAGAACCTATAATAATAATACTCTAAGAGATACTAAGAGGTAGTTAATTGAAAAAGGTTCCAAAAGAGTTTTTGATGGGACATCCTAAATAGGATGGCACCCCAAAATGGTTTCAAAAGTCTCATAATATAAAGCTCTAAGTTGATGCCATCAAAGAAACTAAAGAAAATATGAGCAAAGCTTGCTTTCACCAAAAGGAATAGTGGAAAGTATTCAAGGCATCATAAGGATTTGAAAACTCCCTCCTCTTAGAAGAACTTCCAAGTTAATTTAAAGCTTCATTGATTCAAGAGATTTCCACCTCAAGGAGAAAGCCAAGTAAGGTTTTCTTTAGCAGATGCAATGGTTCCTAATGGAAGCTCTCTAGCACAATGACAAAATGGAAAGATTTTTCTTCTTTTATAGTACCTTGAAAACTCTTATGCTTATATTAGCCTTGAAAATTAAAGCCACCTCTCCTAACACAAATAAACATGAACTTGTATTGTTGGCATACATGAGAATTCATCATGAGCACTCTTGTTTAGAATGAAGAATTTGTTACATAAAAACAAGCTCTAAAGTAGTCTTGTGGATTTTATTAATTATTAAAAATGGTATATGGAAGCTTGTGGATCTTATTAGTTATGAAAAATAACACGTGGAGGCGTTCACATCTCCAAAGTTAGAGCAAAAGTAGATAAAAGTAGAAGGAAAGGAGAGGTGTCTATTTTTAGACAAGGAAGGCGCTTCTGTTGATAGCCTCTCAATAAAAAGAGTGGTTCTCTTAGTGTAGGTGTCCAAATTGAGTGATTCTTGTTGCGTTGCGAATCTTACAACTTGTAATATATAAGTAGATCAGTCTCTGTACAATTTGCAATGGGAAAATTCCGCACAAGTAGGCGTTTTTGCAGATCTTCTTTCTTGTGTCTATCCCGTGTCTATCCAGTGTCTCATCAGTGACATACCTCTCTTCAAACTTTCATATCTCAGTCGTTATGAGTTCTTTTTGAGTGATTTCACTTGGAGGAGTTTCTTAGCTCTCATAATTTCTATCCATATCAAAATATCTCATAGATCTTGAAGTTTTATTGCTTCTGTACATTAGTTTTCAATTCAGATAGTTAGTCATACCTTGCTGTTGTAGGCTTCTTCTTACCTTAACTTCAAGCTGTTGGTTTGGGAGCTATACTCCACATTTTTTGATGTTTTTTGTTTCTAAAGCATGCCACTCAGAGTCTAATTTCAGAATATATGATTAGTCCTATCAAATTCTGCTCAGAGAATTTCTGGTGGTCATTTTGCTATAGTGACCTATTTCTGTTTTTTTTGAAACTTTGATGGAAAGTTTGTTTTTGAAGTTTGGAAATATTTGGTTGGTGTTTTGAAGAGCTTGGGAGGTCTCATCATGTTTCATTGTGTAATTTGATGTTTAAAAGTTTGTAAACACAACATTGTGGTATCAGAGCTTTTGTTTTTTGTTTTATCAAATCTTTCAGACAACTTATTGCATTATCTTCTTTGTTTATAACAATTCAACATGGCAGCTTTGAGTGCATCGATTGAGAAGTTATCTGATGGGAGAAATTATCCCATGTGGAAATTTAGAATGGAATCTTATCTCATGTCTAAAGGTCTTTGGGGATTGATAACAGGTACAGAAGTGAAGCCGATATTACCAGAAGCTCCTACGCAAGCGGATCGAGCAAGAGAGCAAGAATGGATCGAAAGAGACAGAAGAGTTCTATTTATTATATCACAAACAGTTTCCAATACTATGCTTGGGCATATAAGAGTTTTGAATACTAGTAGAGAGGCTTGGGAGTCTCTAGAAAGATTATTTGCAACTACCAACAGAGCGCGGCAAACACAACTTATAGGTGAGCTGACAAGAGTAAAAAAGAAGCCACGACAATCAGTTAATGATTATGTTCTTGAGGTAAAATCTCTTATTGAAGCATTAGCATCTATTGATGCATCTCCTAGTGAGGATATAAAGTTTAATAGCATGTTAAATGGCTTGAGAGAAGATGAAAGATGGAAGTCTTTCATTACATCTATCATGACTCGAGAGAATCTACCATCCTTTGAAGATTTACAAACGCTCATGATGACTGAAGAAATCAACATAGAAGGTGGGAACTCTTATCATTCGCAAAGAGGTAGTCAAGGACAAGCTCTTTATACTTCATCACATAGATCAAGAGGTAGAGGAAATTGGAGAGGAGGAGGAAGATTCAACAACAATGCAAGAGGAAGAGGAAGCTTTAATGCGACTAGAGGAGGAAGAACAATACAACAAAGTCAACAGACTCAACCAAATTAGCAAGGTAACTTTACCTGCCATTATTGTGGTAAAGTTGGTCATTATGCCAGGGATTGCTTCTCCAATCCGAATAGAAGAGGTGGTTTTAGAGGACGACAAAGAGGAAGAGGCCAAGATCACATGCAGCACAACAACAACATAGTACAAGAGGAGGCTCAAACACAGAAGGAAAACGTTCTTATGGCTATGCATACAAAGACACATAAGAGGAAGGTAAACAACAAAACTTGGTACGTAGATAGTGGTTGCTCAAACCACATGAGTCACAACATGAATATGTTTGTGAACTTACACAAACCTGATTCAAGAGTCACAGTTGCTACAGGAGATAGTACTGAGCATGAAGTAGTTTACATTGGTGATTGTCCACTTAATGAACATGTCACTCTTAGAGATGTTTTGTTTGTTCCTACCATTACAAGAAATTTGATTTCAGTTGGACAGATGGAGGACAATGGAGTAAAGGTCAATTTTGACAATAATCAGTGGCAGGCTTATCAGAAGAAGGATGGAAATTTTGTTATAAAAGGACAAAAGGTAAACAAATTATATACTTATGAAGTTGAAGTTCCAGATTATGCAGGTTATACAATGGTTAATGGGACTCAAGTAAGTCAATTGGATTTGTGGCATAAAAGATTAGGACACATCAGTGTTGGCAGGTTAAAAGATATTGCAAAGAAATCATTGGTTGAAGGTTTACCACAATTACCTAAGCACGATTTGGATTTTGTTTGCGAGGCATGTCAGTTTGGAAAACAGGTACGAAGTCCTTTTTCAAAAGCAGGATTGCAAAGCAGAGGTATTTTGGACTTGATTCATACTGATGTATGGGGTCCATGTCAAGAAGAGTCCATGGCAGGTAGCAAGTACTTTGACACATTTATTGATAACTTCTCAAAGTTTACATTCATTTATTTTATGAAATACAAATCCGAAGTGTTTGACATATTCAAAAAGTTTAAATCATTGGTTGAAAAGCAAACAGGTCGAAGCATAAGAAGGTTGAGATCAGATGGAGGAGGTGAATATTTTTCTAATCAATTTCTTGCATTTTTGGAGGAAGAAGGAATTAAAAAGGAGAATACAAACAGATACACACCTCAACAAAATGGTGTGGCCGAAAGAAGAAACATGTCTATCTTGGAGATGGGTAGGTGCATGTTAAATGAAAAGGACTTACCACTTGTTTTTTGGGCTGAAGCATGCAATATGGCAGTTTATGTGATGAACAGGTTACCACCTACTCAAAGTCATGTACAACAAGCACCTTATGAATTGTTTTATGGATCAAAACCAGATATTGCTAATTGTAGAATTCATGTTCCACAACAGTTAAGGTCAAAGTTGGGTCCAAGGTCACAAAAAATGGTTTTCATTGGTATGGAAGAAGGGCAACCAGGATATAGATGTGTGAACCCAGATACGGGAGAGGTAATTATTTCAAGAGATGTTATTTTTCATGAAGATAAATCTTGGTATAAACATGAAGTGCATGTAGATGAAGAAGAAACTACAAGAAGTCACGAAGAAGAGCCAAGTTCTCCAAGTTCACCAGAGAGTCAAATTACACATGAAGAGGCAACTCCCCCCAATCAGAAGTTGAAGAAAATTCTCGATTTGATTTCTAAGGAAATTGAGTCACATGAAGAAGAAAGTGAAGGTTCTACATCAAGAAGAACTCAAACTCAAAGGCAAGAAAAGCATGGTAGGACAAGAAGCCAATCAAGGTATCCAGTAAGAGAAAGAAGGCAACCACAAAGATTTTCTCATGAAACTTATATTTCAAAACTTCTTGAGGAGCAGGAACCAACAACTTTTAAAGAAGCGTCACAGGTAAAGAAATGGGTTAAAGCAATGGATGAAGAAATGACAGCTTTAAATTAGAACAATACATGGAGTTTAGTTCCAAGGCAACCTAACATGAAGGTAATTGGTAACAAATGGGTGTACAAGATAAAGAGAAACAGGGATGGTTCAATAAGTAGATATAAGGCAAGGCTTGTTTGTAAAGATTATGCACAGAGTTATGGCATCGATTATGAGGAGACATTTTCTCTTGTTGCCAAGATATAAACAATAAGGACATTAATAAGTGTTGCTGCAAGCAAGGTATGGAATCTTTATCAGTTAGATATAAAAAATGCATTTCTCAATGGTGATTTAAAAGAAGATGTGTACATGGAGCAACCAGCAGGCTATGAAGATTCCAAGAAGCCTACTCATGTATGTAAACTCTTGAAAGCATTGTATGGTCTTAAGCAAGCTCCAAGGGCTTGGAATTTTAGATTGGTAAAGTTTCTTGAAAAGCAGGGATACAGGTGTTCAAATGCAGATACTTCTTTGTATGTTAAGGTTGAAGGATCATTGATTGTTTATATCTCAATTTATGTGGATGACTTGATAATAACAAGAAACAATGAAGGTGAGATAGCCAGGATCAAAGCAGAGCTTGGATCTAAATTTAAAATTTCAGATTTAGGAGAACTGACGTACATTCTTGGAATCGAAGTTATGAAGAAGGAAGATGGCATATATCTTCTACAAAGGAAGTATATTTCAGATTTGTTAAAGAAATATGGCATGGAGCATTGCAAGAGTATCACTAATCCGATGGAACCCAATGTGAAGTACAGTGCTGAAGATGGTGAACCTTTAGAAGATCCACTTATCTATAGGTCTTTGATTGGTTCTCTTATATATGCAACTTTAACAAGGCCGGATATTACATTTAGTGTAAGTACATTGTCTCAATTCATGAACAAACCCACAGATGTTCATATGCAAGCAGCAAAAAGGGTCTTGAGATATTCGAAGGGTACATTAAATGAAGGTTTGGGCTATAAATATCATGAAGGTTTGGATTTGAAAGCATACAGTGATGCAGATTGGGCTGGAAATAAGGATGATAGAAGGAGTACAGGTGGATATCTGATATTTGCAGGTAATAATTTGGTTTCATGGAGTTCTAAAAAATAGCGTACAGTAGCACTTTCAAGCACAGAAGCTGAATATAGAAGTCTTACAAATGCAACATGTGAGATTATGTGGTATTTGAAGCTTTATGAAGATATGAATCTATCTACAACACGTCCACTACTCTTTGGAGATAATGTAAGTTCATTACAGCTCGCGTCTAATCCAGTGTACCATGCAAGAACAAAACACATTGAAGTGCACTATCACTATATCCGAGAGAAGGTGGTGAATGAAGATATTGATATTCAACATGTTGGAACTAAAGATCAATTAGCAGACATACTCACAAAAGCAGTGGATGCTCAAAAACTTAAGCGAATCAAAGTACTACTTGGAGTCAAAGCTTTGGATTCAGAGCTTGAGTGGGGCAATGTTACATAAAAACAAGCTCTAAAGTAGTCTTGTGGATTTTATTAATTATTAAAAATGGTATATGGAAGATTGTGGATCTTATTAGTCATGAAAAATAACATGTGGAGGCGTTCACATCTCCAAAGTTAGAGCAAAAGTAGATAAAAGTAGAAGGAAAGGAGAGGTGTCTATTTTTAGACAAGGAAGGCGCTTCTGTTGATAGCCTCTCAATAAAAAGAGTGGTTCTCTTAGTGTAAGTGTCCAAATTGAGTGATTCTTGTTGCGTTGCGAAGCTTACAACTTGTACTATATAAATAGATCAGGTTTTGTACAATTTGCAATGAGAAAATGCCGCGCAAGTAGGCGTTTTTGCAGATCTTCTTTCTTGTGTCTATCCGGTGTCTCATCAGTGACATACCTCTCTTCAAACTTTCATATCTCAGTCGTTATGAGGTCTTTTTGAGTGATTTAACTTGGAGGAGTTTCCTTAGCTCTCATACTTTCTATCCATATCAAAATGTCTCATAGATCTTGAAGTTTTATTGCTTTTGTACATCAGTTTTCAATTTAGACAGTTAGTCATACCTTGCTATTGCAGGCTTCTTCTTACCTTGACTTCAAGCTGTTGATTTGGGAGCTATACTCCACTTTTTTTGATGTTTTTTGTTTCTAAAGCATGCTACTCAGAGTCTAATTTTAGAATATATGATTAGTCTTGTCAAATTCTGCTAAGAGAATTTCTGGTGGTCATTTTGCTACAGTGACCTATTTCTGTTTTTTTTGAAAGTTTGATGGAAAGTTTGTTTTTGAAGTTTGGAAATATTTGGTTGGTGTTTTGAAGATCTTGGGAGGTCTTATCATGTTTCGTTGTGTAATTTGATGTTTACAAGTTTGTAAACACAACAGAATTGGCATTTACTACTCATTGTAACTATGGCCCATCTTCTCATAAATGAAATATGTATGTAGTAGACTCGGATGTTTGATAGTTTGATAGTGGAGAAGCCAAACATATTACCTCACAATGTAGTTTCTTCACTTCTCTTGAGCGTGCTCCTACAAGGAATAGTGTGACATGTGCTAACAAATCCTCTTATCTTATCATGAGATTTGGAAAGATCAATATCACTATTGATGATAGTAGTTCTTTCACATGGTCAGATGTCTTATGCATGTTAGAGATCAAGAAAAATCTATTATCAATTTCGGCACTAGCGAAGGTCTTGGTTGTTAAATTTTTTGATGACATGTGTACAATTCATGATCTCTTGAATGAAGATGCTATTATTTGTTCTAGCATTTTTTGTTGTGGGTTGTATAAGCTCATAGATAATGAAAAATTTAAGAACAATTTAGCATATGCAATTCATGATTCTCAAGCTATTTTTAGATGCAAACTCTTGCATGCATAAATTTTATAAGTTTGCTTCACCTACGAAAATATGAAATCTTGTACTCTCTACCCGAAATTGACGAACTTTCTAAGCATGCTTGCGAGGACTATATTTTGGGTAAAATTCAACATTTATCCTTTTCCAAAGATGGTTCAATAAGAGCTACACATAAATTGTAGCTTATTCGTAGCAATGTATGTTGTCCTAGATGGACAACTTCATTTGGGAATTAACTATACTTTGTGATTTTCATCAAGACTTTCTTGGTTATGGCTGAAAATTTATCAGCATGTAAAATGAGCACTCTTTATTCTAATCAAGTATATGTCTTCTATGTTTAATGCATTTTTGGTTAGAGTGTGGGATAAAACATGAATGAAAAATGTTGTTTACATCTCAAGAAAATCCTCTTATATTGGAAGAAAAGTATGAAGATAGAGTATCCCAAGTCTCTTGGGAAGTTTTGCAATTCCTAATATGAGGAAGAAGGAAGTCAGAAATAGAGTTAAGTAGATATGAACTGGCTAAAGCATCTTTGGCACACCATGAGTTGAGTCTTTCTTGCTCCTCTCTTGTAGGTTGATCTTTGTTTCTAAATGTGGGCATCTCCTCATCTCCTGATATGTATCCATAGAGACTTCTTCCTTGTAGATAGGTCTTCATCCTCAAGGACCATGGTGGATAATTATTCATGTCCAATTTATCAATGAAAGAAGGGAAACCATCTCCCATTTTACCTCAAGTTTCTCTGATACCGCTGTTGGGAGAGATGGATGGATACCTCAAGGAAGTGAGGTGGTACTGCTAAAACTTGCTTTGTACCAGCCTTGATCCACTTCACAATTATAAAGTAGGCCCTTTTATCTTGCAAATGAATCCAAGAAAGTAACTATGTACTTTGGAAATGATGCTTGAAACAATTAATCCAAAACAAACTAGTTCAAGAACAAGCCAAAGATTGTGTAAAATGTTTGAGTATTCACTTAGATATGACCAGAAGAAGTTGAGTGCTCTAAGTAGTCATAACAGAGAAGTATAAAGGGATGTTCAATGAGCTATATGTATTATAGAACATGATTGTACAAAGTCATTGGCATTGTAAAGATGCTCAATGATGATGAACTAAGTGAGCTATGGTGTGAGCTACTCAAGTCCTACAAATGATCAAGGAATGAGCTCAGAATGAGCCACGCTACCCTGCAAGATTTTACAAGCCTTTTTATATAAGTTTCTTCTAGGTTTGAATTTTGAATTCAAACTTGGCTCCAAACAAAAATTAACTCCACTAATTTAGGAGATATTTCTTCAATTTGGAGTCGTAGCTAATATTCTTCCTAACTCCATGAGATATAAACTTTTACAAGATTCTCCAAGGAATTAACCTTTTAAAATGGTAGATGATCAAATAGTTACAAGATATAGCTCACATGAATCATTAAGTGCTAGTTCCACACATTGTCTTCCATGCTAAGCCAAATGTGTAGGCTTGATCATTTGCACCAACAGATACATCTCAGGAGATGAAGAGATGCCAATCTTTAGGAGCAAGCATCAACCTACAAGGGAAGAGCAAGAAAGGTTGAGCACATCATGTACAAAGGATGCTCTTGCCAGGTCATATCTACTAAACTCAATCTCTGATTTCTTGTTACCACATATTAGGAATTGCAAGACCTCCCAAGAGACTTGGAAAGTACTCTCATCATATTTCTCCTCAAATACAAGAGCTAAGAAGAATAATTTATGGATGGAATTCACAACTCTAAAGAAACAACCAAAGCAAGGAGTAGTTGATTATGTAACAAAGATGAAAGATGTGGCTAACCAGCTTGCAAGCATTGGAGAGGAGATAGAAGAAGAACACATAGTGAGGCAGATCATTAATGGAATCAAGGCTGATGATAAATGGGAGTCCTTCACCACAACAATGGACCTCTACATGGATATGCAAATACCTGACCTCAACACTTTAATGGGACAACTCTTCACCCATGAGACAAAGCTCAACAAAAATGACGACAACTCTAGAGGTAACCAATCTTCTGCCCTTTATACAAATAAGAATAAAGCTAAGGATAAAGGTAAAAGCAAGAGGCATGAAGAAGAGGCTAGTACCTCTCAAGCTAATTATGCAGGAAGAGGAAGAGGTGCTAGAGGAAGGGGCAGAGGAGGAAAGCAAGGCAGGGGGAGACCCTACAACAATTCACCTTGCAAAGTTTGTGGTCTTAACAACCACACCACAAAAGAATGCTTCAAGAATACAAGGAATCAAAGGGGAAGAGGCTTCCATAGAGGTAGCTATGGGCAATCAAGAGGTAGGTACAACAATGGTGGAAGCAACTACAATCATAACTACAACTAGGGCTACAACAACAACAATTATCAAGGAGGCTTGAGAGGAAGAAGGGACTACAACAACTATATTGAAGACCAAGAAGACTCATTACTCATCATGAACATGACATCTAAGCAAGGTAATGATGATGAGCATCTTTTCTATATTGATTCAGGTTGTTCCAATCATGTGGCTGGAAATGTAGCTCTATTATCTGACCTTGAAGAACCAAAAGGGAAGCATGAAGTACAAATAGGTGATGATACTAAACACTCAATCAAGCAAATTGGAAATGTCAAAACATCTGATGGTAGCATGAACCTTTTGAGTAAAGTTCTGTATGTGCCAACTATAACCAAAAACCTAATTAGTGTTGGGTAGATTGTTGAGAAAGGTTTACATGTTAGATTAACTAAGCGCATATGTGGAAGACACTCAACAAGGCTTCAAAAGGATTTCTAAAGGTAAGAAGTCTGGTAGATTATTCACATTTGAGATTGAAGACAGAAAGAACATAGCCCTATTCAATTACAAAGATCAAACCTTATTTGAGTTAGAAATATGGCACAAAAGGCTAGCACACATAGGAGAAAGAAATCTGAAGCGAATATGCAGGGATCAAAGTGTGCTTGGCATTCCCAATGTGATCAAGCAACATATGATATACAAATGTAGAGCATGCCAATTTGGCAAAGCTCACAGGCAACCAATCAACAGGAAGGGATACATTCATGAAGACTATTTGGAGCTTGTACACTCTGATGTGTGGGGTCCTAGCAAAGATCTATCAATCTCAGGTTCAAGGTACTATGTTTCATTTATTGATGATTACAGTAGATGGAAAATACCTTATTTCATGAAGCATAAGGATGAAGTATTTATATGTTTTAAAAAGTACTTGGCACTAGTTGAAAACCAAACAGGAAGGATCTTGAAGAGGATCAGATTTGATGGAGGTGGTGAGTATTTTTCACATGAATTTGATGCATTTCTACAAGACAGAGGCATAAATAGGGAAGTAACAACAAGATACACTCCTGAATTGAATGGAGTGGCAGAGAGAAGGAACATGTTAATTGTTGAAGCTGCTAGGTCAATGTTGAATGAGAAGAAGCTACCTAATTACCTATGGGCAGAGGCAATTTCCAATGCCACCTCCTTGGTCAATAGGCTTCCATTCAAATCCTTGGATGGTATGACACCCTATGAAGCATGGAATGATAGGAGACCCTCATTGGACTATTGAAAAATATTTGGGTGCATTGCCTATGCACACATCCCCTCACAAATCAGAGGAAATCTTGACCCTAATGCTGAGAAATGTATATTTATTGGGTATGATCAGAACCAAAAGGGGTATAGGTTGTAAAATCCCACTAACAAACCATTTATAGTTAGTAGGGATGTAGTGTTTGATGAAAACAATTGATGGTTTGAAGATGATTGCAGGAAAGTCAAGTTGCCATATGATTTGGAAAATGATTTTCCAACCCTCACTCAAGAAAATCAACACTTAGAAGAAGATATAAACTCAAAGGATGAAGAACAGATTGAATTCAAATCTTGGAAGTCACGAGGCAAGATCAAACTCAAGCAATTAGAAGACATACTAGAATATTTAAACCAAGCACTAAGGAGATCACAAAGAGAAAGCAAAAAGCCCATAAGGTATGGATATGATACATCACTAGTCACCAAGCATTCTGTGTATATCACTAAGGACTCCATGACAGAAGAGCCTTCTTCATTTGAAGAGGCTAGGAAGAAGAAAGAATGGAGAGAAGCCATGCAGGAAGAAGTGGAAGCACTTCAGGAAAATCATACTTGGGATCTAGTGCCCAAGAAGCTAGGGATGAAGGTAATTGGGTCTAGGTGGATATACAAAATGAACAAGAACTCACATGGCTCTATAAACAGGTACAAGGAAAGGTAGGTGGCAAAGGGATTTGCCCAAACTCATGGAGTGGACTATGAAGAAACTTTTTCACATGTGGCAAAGATTCCAACAATTAGGGTTTTGGTAAGTGTTGCTGCTTCTAAAAATTGGAATCTATATCAGTTAGATATCAAGAATGCATTCTAAAATGGATGGATATCATAAGAAGTGTTTATGGCACAACCACCAGGTTTTGAAGATGAAGATAAAACAGGTTATGTATGCAAGCTAAGGAAGGACTCTATGGTCTCAAACAAGATCCTAGAGCTTGGAACCATAGGCTTGTTACTTATTTGCAGGGCCAAGTCTTTGTGGCAAGCAAGGCATATTCTTCTTTATTTGTTAAGAAGAAGAAATCAGAAGTTATCTACTTATGTGTTTATGTAGATGACATCATCATTATAGGAAATGATGCTAATGGCATAAAGCAGGTCAAGGCTCAACTAATGGAAGAATTTAAAATCAGTGATCTTGGTTTATTAACCTACTTTCTTGGCTTAGAGCTTGTGTACATAGATTATGGTATATTTATTACTCAAAGGAAGTATATGCATGATATATTGGTAAAGTTCAAGATGGAGAACACTAAAATTGTAGGTACTCCTATGGAACTCAACCATAAACTGAGTTCTCATGAAGGTGAACTACTTGATGATGTTACAGGTTACCAACAACTTGTGGGAAGTCTCAATTATGCTACTCTAACAAGAGTAGACATTGCTTATGGAGTAAGTACATTGAGTTAGTTTATGCATGCACCAAGGAAGCCTCATATGGAAGCTGCAAAAAGGGTGCTTAAGTATCTAAAGGGTATAATGAATGAAGGATTGTTCTATCCCTTCACTTGTGATATAGATATAAAGTTTGATGCAGATTGGGCTGGCTCCAAGGATGATAGGAGGAGCACTTCAGGGTACCTATCCTTTGCAGGTTCAAAGCTTATATCATGGTCATCTAATAAGCAACCAATTGTGGCCATATCTTCCACAGAACCGTTCAAAACATTGAACAGATGTAGGAACAAAAATTGCAAGTTTTTTTACTCTTTGATCAACTCCTACGTATCTGTTTTGATCCATTGATTAGTGGATCATCTTCCAAGCAACATATATGATTATTTGTGATCATTAGTTAGCTAAAGAGGCTCACTACACTCTCAAACCATCATTCTTAGTAGGTGTGAAGCAAGATCTAGCAACACCACTTCATCTCTTGTGACTATCCACCATCTCCTCTAACAATCTACATCACCTTTAGCAACTATGTTTGCAATTCTAATAGGACATTTTTCAACACCCTGCACAAAATTCCATAGCCCTTTTGCAACCAATACATGATGCATCATATAACCCCATAATGGGTGTTGAAGAATCACTCACGAATTTGACGTACAGACAAAGGAAGATAAGAGGAGCGGAATCAAATATTCAAAAAATCAAAAGCCTTAATGGAGGGACAAATTCACGACCGTTATGTACAGTACAGAATCTTGCAGAATCAGAGTTCGTTACACCGAATCAAACTGTATATACAGAGAGAACGTGCATAAGAATAAAAGAGGGAAGTGCGAGCTAGAACGTGCGTGAGAAGAGCGCGGAGTATAAATAGAGCACATACAGAGGTCACAGAGAGAGAGAACAGAGAGATGAGAAAATGAGAAGACACCAGAGATCGCGTATGTATAGAGACTGAAGAAAGAGTGAGTGAGAAGTTTTTCAAAAGACGCCATAGATCGCGTATGTACAGATGAATAACAGAAACCTGAAATGTCAGGTGTTCATCTGAGAGAGATGGTAGAAGAAACTACTCAGTATAGGAGAGTTTCCATAGCTTGAGCAAGAAGAGGCCAAGTTAATTTGTACACATCTTCTCGAATAGAAAACACATGTTCATGTGGAAGTTTGCACGCATTGTTCGTATGTGAAGAACTCTGAGTATTTACGTGTTACGGTAGAAAGTTCGTTAACCGTTAACAGTTACAGATTGTTAGTAAACGTGTCCCTCGGTACTCTCTCAGTCAACGAATGTTTTCGGTCAGTTACAGTTTTCTCAGAAAACGTGTTTTCCGGTAGAACAACGAAGTATATCTCGTAGAGTAAATTAAAGTTTTGTATGAGAGATAGCTTATCTTATAGCTAGACATCTCTACTATCAGTTCGTCAAGGATTTCGGTGAAATGGATATGTACACACAATACAAAGTCTAACCGGAAAGAGACATTCTGAACCGGAGAAGTTTTTTCTTAAACTTTAGAAAGTGTTCACTCAGTGAAGAAAGTTCACGCATCACTTCCTTACTTCTTGTATACTCACTTGAAGTAATTACAAACAGAATAGGAGTTGATTCCGGTAGGATTCCGGTATAATTATGGTGTCAGTCTGGTGACAGTCCGGTGAAGTTCCAGTGGAATTTTCCAGTAAATTCAAAGAGCAGTTTTATATATTGAGTGATAGTAACCATGCTGAGCTACTGCTGATTATATAAGTGTTTTAATATCACTCTAGCTTGGCAAACAATTTCGGTGGCGCGGCAATTTCTGCAGGCCTGATAATGTTCGGGTTTTTGTCGCAACGTACCAAACTTCAACAGGTGGTATCAGAGCGAAAGTTAATCGCCCACAGGTGGTATCAGAGCGAAAGTTAATCACCCACAAGTGGTATCAGAGCCGTGAGATCCAAGAAGTGGGATCAGAGCCAGAGTATTCACCATAATTAATATTAGAGAGGTTAACCACAACAAGTGGAATCAGAACGAGAAAGATTCTGAAGAGCAGAAAGATTCTCAAAGTTCACCAGAAGTAACAGAAACAAGAAGATCATGGCAGATCATGTCCAAATTGATAAATTGGACAGAGATAATTATCCCGCGTGGGTAATGCGCATGGAATCCTTACTTATGAGTAAGGACCTAATGATGTATGTGACCAGAGAAGAAAAGAAGCCGACTTTCGAAGATGATAGTCAATCGAAAAAAGAAGAATTAGAAGCCTTGAAGCTGTGGCAGAAGAAAGATGCAACGGCAAGAGCTTACATTTATAATACCATTACAGACCATCTACTACCGCACGTTAGAGGTCTGGAGAAAGCGGAGGACATATGGAGTGCGTTGGAAGATCACTTCCAAGATACTACGAAAGCTAGGAAGGCTAGCTTATGGTCCGAGTTCACAACGTTCAAAAAGAAGGCGAGTCAAAGCATTAGTGACTATGTTACTAAGATGAAGGATCTAGCAGATAGTCTTGGATCCATAAATGAAGATGTCGAAGATCACAGATTGATAGCGCAACTGCTAACTGTGAAGAGATGGATAGGTATGTGCTTGAAGATGAAGAGGTGTTGCAAAATTCTTGATCTACACCAGCCAAATGAACTCCAGGAGTATATGGTGGGCCCTTTTAGCTTGCCAATGGATGTATTAGACACCCTATGTACCTTGGAAGATCACTCTCAAAAAGATAGATCAAAACAGATAAGTTGGAGTTAGCTCAGAGGTGAAAACTTGCTATTCTTGGTTCATACACCTGTCTAGTGTTTTACATAATTCTCTGAGCACAGCAGCAATTAGCTCAATTCCTCTTGGGGAAGTCTAGGCAACGTAAAGAGCTAACTTTCAAGAGTAATCTCATAAAAAATAATGAACCACACACTGAGAATGAGTTTTAACAAGTGATGACATCATCCCGATTCTCACGGGCTGCTACAAAAATAGACTAGTGAGCAGAAACATCAACATAACTCAAAATGTAGGAATACAAAGATTATGAAAATTTGTATGGTTATACTAGACAGTAAGCTGAATCCAACAAGCTTTAAATCACGGAATTTGGATAAGTAACCACTGAGAAATGGCTCTGACAAGATGAGTGAAAAAGTCGGGTACCTGATAGAGAAGTGAAGATGAACAGACCCTGTTGACTTCAAATGAACATAACTGAAGATTGCAACATCCAAATGACATCAAAATTTATGAGCATATAGTAGACTTATAGAGCTAACTTTACCAAGTTAACTCACTGAAAATGATGCACCAAGCTCAGAGAAAACATCTCTGCAAGCTGACTGAGAAAAACTGAGAGTAATGGCAGTGAGTAGTACACTTCACAAGAACATGGAAAGATGAACTCAAATAATCATGAAAATGAAAGTATATTGCTTGTACAATACAATGACTTACTGATACATATGTGTGCCTTGTAATCACACCTTGATATGGCATAAAGCTCAGCTCTTGGAGGTCTTCACATAGGTCTCTCTAACCACGACTAAAACTGCCATCTATTTATAGTTGAGTTTGGGAGGCTAACTTCCCTCAATCACTCTCCAATCAATCAATGATTGATTTGATTCTCTACCTAACACAAATCACGAATTTGTGGCTCCTCTTTCCATTCTTGATCAAGTGGACTCAACCACTTAAGATTCTCTTACTTTTACATTAAGTAAACTCTTCAAAAGTTACAAGAGGTAGTTCACAAGTGAACTTTACATAGTCTTGTTTTTAAAGCTTCTTCTAAGACTTTGTGAGACTCAAGCCAATACTTAGGCTTGTCATAGACTTGCTCCAACAGCTCCCCCTCAAGCCAAGTATGCTTGAGGTCTTCAATCTTCCAAGATTACCTGCAAACCAATCATAGCCTTGAATTTGCAAAGCTTTGTACCATCCAATGCTTTGGTTAGAATATCTGCACATTGTTGATGAGTGGACACATATGATATTTGAATCTCTTTGCTTAGAACCTTCTCTCGTACATAGTGATAATGAACTTCAATATGTTTAGTCCTTGCATGAAAAATAGGATTAGCAGCCAAGTGAATAGAACTCATATTGTCACAAAAAATAGTTGGAGTTCCAAACTCCAATCCAAGATCTTTGAATAATGTCTTCATCCACATAGCTTCTTGTGTAGCTATAGCAAGACCTCTATATTCAGCTTCAGTAGAAGAGAGAGCAACTGTGGGTTGCTTCTTGGATGACCATGAAATAAGCTTTGAACCTGCAAAGGTAAGATAACCTGAAGTGCTCCTTCTATCTTCCTTGGAGCCAGCCCAATCTGCATCAGAAAATAGCTTCAAACCTAAATCAGATACATAAGGATAATAAAGTCCTTCATTTATGGCTCCTTTGAGATACTTGAGAATCCTTTTGGCAGCATCCATATGTGGTTTCCTTGGTGTGTGCATAAATTGGCTTAGCACACTCACACTGTAACATATATCTACTCTTGTCAATGTGGCATAGTTGAGACTACCCACTAGACTTTGATATGATGTGATGTCCTCTATGAGTTCACCTTCATGTGAGCTGAATTTGTGATTGACCTCCATTGGAGTACCTGCAATCTTACAATCTTGCATCTTGAATTTTGCCAACATGTCCTTAATGTACTTCCTTTGAGTGAGAAACAAACCATGATCTTTGTAGAAAACTTCCAAACCTAGGAAGTAGGTAAGTGAACCCAAATCACTTATCTTGAACTCTTCTCTCATCTGATCTTTGATCTTCTTCATACCATCTGCATCATTTCCTGTCAATATAATATCATCTACATATACACATAGGTAGATGACCTCGGAATTACTCTTTTTAATAAAGAGTGAAGGATCTGCCTTGCTTGGTTGAAAGCCTTTGTCCTGCAAGAATGAAACAAGCCTGAAATTCCAAGCTCTTGGAGCTTGCTTGAGACCATACAATGCTTTGTTAAGTTTACACACATAATCAGGATAAACTTGATTCTCAAAACCAGGTGGTTGTGCCATATATACCTCTTCTGTTATCCAACCATTCAAGAATGCATTCTTTACATCTAGTTGAAGTATCTTCCAATTCTTGGAAGAGGCAATACTAAGCAAAACCCTAATAGTAGGCATCTTTGCCACGGGAGAGAAAGTCTCCTCATAATCAATTCCCTGAGTTTGTGCAAAGCCTTTTGCCACAAGCCTTGCCTTATACCTGTTAATTGAACCATCAGAATTCTTCTTGAGTTTATAGACCCATCTTGAGCCTATTACCTTCATGGATGAAGTCTTGGGCACCAAATCCCAAGTGTTGTTTTCCTCAAGTGCTTCAATCTCTTCCTTCATTGCATGCTTCCATTCTGTTTTTGCTTTGGCCTCTTCAAATGATGATGGCTCCTCTTGGTTTATGTCCTGTGCTATGTAGATAGAATGTTTAGTTACTAATGAGGTGTCAAACCCATACCTTTCTGGTTTTTTCCTTTCCCTCATAGATCTTCTTAGGCCATGATGTGATGATTCTGCCTCATGTCCAAGTTCCTGCAATTTTGCTTTACCTTTAGACTTCCATGCTTTGACCTTTTCCATGTGAGATTCTTCATCATCCTCTGAGGTGTCTTGTTCTTCAATCTTTGGTTGTTCTCTACCAAGCTTTGGAAAATCTTCTTCAATATTATATGGTAAATTGACCTTCTTGCATGAATCTTCATACCATGAATTGTTCTCATCAAAAACTACATCTCTGCTTACCAAGAATCCTTTGTTGGTAGGGTTGTATAACCTGTAGCCCTTTTGATTGTTGTCATATCCAATAAATACACACCTTTCTGCCTTTGGATCCATCTTGCCTCTAACCTGTGAAGGAACATGAGCAAAAGCAATACATCCAAAAATTTTACAATGATCTAAGCTTGGTCTTCTTCCATTCCAAGCCTCATATGGAGTCATCCCATCAAGGGATTTTGAAGGCAACCTGTTAATCAAGTAAGTGGCTGTAGATACAGCCTCGGCCCATAAATAATTAGGTAAATGCTTTTCATTTAACATAGACCTTGCAGCTTCAACAATTGTCCTATTCCTCCTTTCTGCCACTCCATTTTGCTCAGGAGTGTACCTTGTAGTTACCTCTCTTTTGATTCCTCTTTCTTGAAGAAAAGAATCAAAATCATGGGAGAAGTATTCTCCCCCTCCATCTGACCTTAGCCTTTTTAGTGATTTACCTGTTTGATTCTCCACAAGAGCCAAATATCTTTTGAAACATGAAAAAACTTCATCTTTGTGTTTCATAAAGAATAGGATAGTCCATCTGCTGCAATCATCAATAAAGGAAACATAATACCTTGATCCAGATATTGAAGCTTCCTTGCTAGGTCCCCATACATCTGTATGAACCAACTCCAAGAGATCTCCATGCATATAACCTTTCTTCATGAATGGTAACCTGTGAGACTTTCCAAATTGACATGCACTACACTTATAAATCATATGTTGTTTTGACAAATTAGGGAGTCCAAGTACACTTTGGTCCTTGCAGATTTGCTTTAATGACCTTTCACCAATATGTGCTAACCTTTTGTGCCATACTTCCAATTCTGTGAGTGTCTGACTACCATAATTAAAGAGAGCAATGTTTCTAGTGTCCTGTAATTCAAATGTGAACAATCTACCTGTCTTTTCACCTTTTGCAATTCTTCTGAATCCTTGACTTGGATCTTCAACAAATGCTCCTGCTTTTGTGAACCTGACTTGCAACCCTTTCTCTACTATCTGCCCAACACTTATCAAATTCTTTGTAATGGTAGGGACATAGAGTACCTTACTGAGTAGGTTGATGTTTCCATCAGGTGCTTTGACATTGCCTATTTTCTCCACTGGATGTTTTGTATCATCTCCTGTTTGTACCTCATGCTTATTCCTTGGATCTTCTAAATCTGATAGGAGTGCCACATTTCCTGCCACATGATTTGAACAACCTGAATCTATGTAGAAAACATGCTCATCAGATTTACCTTGTGGCATAGCCATGTTCATGATCAATAATGAATCCTCTTTGTTTGAATCTTTTGTGTAGTTATTGTAGTCTCTCCTTCCTTTGTAGCCTCCTTGATAGTTTGAATGATTGTAGTTGTTGTAGTTGCCATGGTAGTTGTTGAACCTTCCTCTTGAGTAGCCATAACTTCCTCTATTGTATCCTCTGCCTCTTTGATTCCTGGAATTCCTAAAGCAATTTTCAGTTGTATGATTAGTTAATCCACAAATAGAACATGAGTTGGAGTCTTGGGATCGCCCCCTGCCTTGTCTACCTCCTCTTCCTCTACCTCTGCCATGTCTTCCTCTACCTGCATAGTTAGCTTGATATGTACCTGCTTCATCATCCACTTTCTTTGCCTTTCCTTTGTTATCTTTAGACTTGCTTTTATCCGTGTATAAAGCTGAAGATTGATTACCTTTAGAGCTTTCTCCATTTTTTATAAGCTTTGCCTCTTGAGTAAGTAGTTGTCCAATGAGTGTGTTGAAATCAGGTACATGCATGTCCATGTACAAATCCATAGCTGTGGTGAATGCTTCCCACTTATGATCTGCCTTCAAGCCATTGATGACCTGCCTTACAATTTGCTCTTCATCTATTACCTCTCCAATGCTTCCCAACTGATCCGCTATGTCCTTGAGCTTTGTGACAAAATCAGTCACATTTTGTTTGGGAGCCTTCTTGAGAGTTGTGAAATCCAGCCATAGTTGATGCTTCCTAGCTTTGGTACTTGAAGAAAAGAAAGCTTCAAGTGCATCCCACACTTCCTGAGATGTCTTACAACTTCTAATGTGAGGCAACAAAAAATCTGAGATAGAGTTGAGGAGATAAGACCTTGCAAGTGCATCCTTGGAGCACCATGTGCTCAATCTTTCTTGCTCTTCTTGTGTTGGTTGACTTTTGTTCCTGAAACTTGGCATAACTTCATCTCCAGCCACATAACCATATAAACTTCTACCTTGGAGATAAGCTTCCATCCTTAATGACCAAGCTGAGTAATTACCTCTATCCAATTTGTCAATTGATGAAGGAAATCCATCTGCCATGTTGTCCAACCTTGCTCTGATACCACTGTGAAGAGATGGATAGGTATGTGCTTGAAGATGAAGAGGTGTTGCAAAATCCTTGATCTACACCAGCCAAATGAACTCCAGGAGTATATGGTGGGCCCTTTTAGCTTGCCAATGGATGTATTAGACACCCTATGTACCTTGGAAGATCACTCTCAAAAAGATAGATCAAAACAGATAAGTTGGAGTTAGCTCAGAGGTGAAAACTTGCTATTCTTGGTTCATACACCTGTCTAGTGTTTTACATAATTCTCTGAGCACAGCAGCAATTAGCTCAATTCCTCTTGGGGAAGTCTAGGCAACGTAAAGAGCTAACTTTCAAGAGTAATCTCATAAAAAATAATGAACCACGCACTGAGAATGAGTTTTAACAAGTGATGACATCATCCCGATTTTCACGGGCTGCTACAGAAATAGACTAGTGAGCAGAAACATCAACATAACTCACAATTTAGGAATTCAATGATTATGAAAATTTGTATGGTTATACTAGACAGTAAGCTGAATCCAACAAGCTTTAAATCACTGAATTTGGATAAGTAACCACTGAGAAATGGCTCTGACAAGATGAGTGAAAAAGTCGGGTACCTGACAGAGAAGTGAAGATGAACAGACCCTGTTGACTTCAAATGAACATAACTGAAGATTGCAACATCCAAATGACATCAAAATTTATGAGCATATAGTAGACTTATAGAGCTAACTTTACCAAGTTAAATCACTGAAAATGATGCACCAAGCTCAGAGAAAACATCTCTGCAAGCTGACTGAGAAAAACTGAGAGTAATGGCAGTGAGTAGTACACTTCACAAGAACATGGAAAGATGAACTCAAATAATCATGAAAATGAAAGTATATTGCTTGTACAATACAATGACTTACTGATACATATGTGTGCCTTGTAATCACACCTTGATATGGCATAAAGCTCAGCTCTTGGAGGTCTTCACATAGGTCTCTCTAACCACAACTAAAACTCCCATCTATTTATAGTTGAGTTTGGGAGGCTAACTTCCCTCAATCACTCTCCAATCAATCAATGACTGATTTGATTCTCTACCTAACACAAATCACGAATTCGTGGCTCCTCTTTCCATTCTTGATCAAGTGGACTCAACCACTTAAGATTCTCTTACTTTTACATTAAGTAAACTCTTCAAAAGTTACAAGAGGTAGTTCACAAGTGAACTTTACATAGTCTTGTTTTTAAAGCTTCTTCTAAGACTTTGTGAGACTCAAGCCAATACTTAGGCTTGTCATAGACTTGCTCCAACACTAACAGGTTGAGAGGAGATGAAAGGTGGAAAACTTTCGTACTCTCGACTGAACTATCTTTAAATCATTTTGTACCAGATTTAAATCAGTTGCTTGGTTTGATGCTCACATATGAGCAAGACCTGAAAGGAGATGCAGATAAAGGACAAAGTTCTGCAATGTACATAAAGAACAAGAAGAAAGCAGACAAAGGTAAGTCAAAAGATGAAGAAGAGTCGAGTTCTCAAGCTTATTATGCAAGAGGTAAAGGCACCGGCAGAGGAAGAGCAAGAGGTTTTGGAAGAGGAAGAAGTAGCCAGAATAACAACAAAAAGGCTTGCTGGATCTGTGGACTAAGTAACCATTTGGCTCATGATTGTTGGCACAATCAAGAAGGATCAAATCAAAATCAGAACAGTAATAGCAGAGGTAGAAGTGGAAGATATCAGAATAATTTTCAAAGAGGAAGATAGAATCAAAGAGGAGGCTATGGTAAAGGTGGAGCAAGAAGTTGGGGACAGAATCAATCCTACAACACCACCTACAACAACTACGCAAATGACACACAGAATGAAAGTCATACATCATTGATGATGAACTCAATCAGCACATCAGATAACGAAGACCTAAAGGTAGTTTACATTGATTCTGGATGTTTTAATCACTTGTCAGGAAATATAGAACTGATGTCAGAATTGGAAAAAGGTAGTTCCAGTCATACTGTTCAAACAGGTGACAATACGAGGCATAGTGTACATTCAATTGGAAAAGTGAAGTGTAAGAGTGGAGCAGATTTGCTAACCAATGTTTTGTATGTTTTAGCGTATGACAGATAGTAGAGAAAGGTTTTCAGGTCAAATTTACAAATGAAGGAGTATTTGTAGAAGATCCCGAGAACGGATATAATCAGATTGTCTTTGGTAAGAAAGAAGGCAGACTCTTTACTTTAAGAGTACAAGGGAACATTGACCAAGCGTTGCTCACACATGGTGAAAAGGTGATTACAGAACTTGATCTCTGGCATAAGAGATTAGGTCATTTCAATGAAAAAGGAATTAAAGCAATGATTTCAAATCAGTTAGTACTGGGATTACCGAATGTACAAAATCAACATATGATTCACAAGTGCGAAGCATGTCAGATGGGAAAGCCCACAAGTTACCTTTCCAGAAGAAAGGATTCAAACATGATGGAGTACTCGAACTCATTCATACAGATGTATGGGGTCCAACAAAAGAAGGATCAATCAGTGGATCGAGGTATTATGTTTTATTCATTGATGATGCTACAAGGTGGATAACTCTTTATGTTTCAAAAGAGAAATCAGAAGTGTTTGGAGCTTTCAGGCATTTTCATGCATATGCTGAAAGACTCACAGGTCGAAAGCTTAAGAGACTGAGGTCTGATGGAGGGGGAGAATACTTCTCCCGAGAGTTCAATGATTATCTTTGGAATGCATGTATTAAGAGAGAAATAACCTGCAGGTATACACCACAACAAAATGGTGTAGCAGAAAGAAGGAACCGAACTCTAGTTGAGTTTGCACGAGCTATGCTAAAAGAAAAAGATTGTCCAAATTATCTTTGGGCTGAAGCCATAAATACAGCTACATACTTGGTAAACAGATTACCATGTACGACATTAGATGGAATGACCCCGTATGAAGCCTGGTGGGGAAAGAAACCAACACTTGATCATTGCAAAGTCTTTGGATCAGTAGCTTATGCTTATGTACCATCACAACTCAGACATAAGCTCGAACCAAAAGCAGAGAAATATGTGTTCGTCGGATACGATGAAAAGCAGATGGGCTACAGGTTATGGAGTCCTCTAACAAAACAGTTTACTGTTTCCAGAGATGTTACATTTGATGAACAGAAAAGCTGGTATACAGATCAAAGTCACACAACGCAAGAATTTGAAGAAGAAGTAAGAAGAAGAGAGAAAGGGAAATCAATTGTGCAGGTGAATAGAGATGAAGACTATATGCAGGCAAGTACGTCTAGGATCGGATCAGGTATGAGAAATGAGGATGAACAGGGATTTGATGAAGATGTGTATTCAGATACACATGAAGAGTTTGAACCAAGAAGGTCAAACAGGTATAGAAGACAACCAGAAAAGTACTCTTATGATACCTCGTATATAACTCAAAAAAATTACACATATATGGTCAAAGATGATGAAGAACCTCAGAACTATGACAAAGCTAAAGGCAAGAAGCAATGGGAAGAAGCAATGGAAGAAGAGTTCAGCGCACTGGAGGAGAACAAGACATGGGAACTTGTTCCGAAACCAAATGGTAAGAAAGTGATTGGAAACAAATGGGTTTTCAAAGTTAAGAAACTTGCAGATGGAAGGATAGCCAGACACAAAGCTAGACTGGTTATCAAGGGCTATGCTCAGACGCATGGCATAGATTATGACGAGACGTTTAGTCCGGTGGCAAAGATGTCAACCATAAGGACAGTGATTGCTATAGCAGCATCAAAAGGATGGAAGCTAAGTTAGCTAGATATAAAGAACGCATTTCTGAATGGATACATATCAGATGAAGTCTACATGGAACAACCCGAAGGGTTTGTAAGTTCCAGATACCCAAATTTTGTTTGCAGATTAAGAAAAGCACTTTACGGACTGAAGCAAGCTCCAAGAGCTTGGAATTACAGACTTGTGAAATATCTCAATGAACTTGGATACCAAAGTTCGAAAGCAGATGCAAGTCTACTCATCAAGAGAACAGAAGAAGGTATGATCTACATTTGCATTTATGTAGATGACATTATAATCACAGGTACTTCAGATGAAGGAATTAAAGAAGTAAAAAGATTACTCGAAAAGGAGTTTCAGATCAGTGATCTAGGAAAGTTGTCATACTTTCTAAAAATGGAAATTACATACACAGATCATGGTGTATATGTCACACAAGAAAGGTATCTCCTAAACTTACTGAAGAAGTTTAATATGGAGAATTGCAGAGAAGCTTCAACACCGCTTGAAGCAAATCATAAACTCACCAAATACAGTGGTGCAGAGTTTAAAGATATGAGGAAATATCAGTCGTTAGTGGGAAGCCTAATCTACGCTACACTAACACGACCAGATCTTAGCTATGCAGTGGGAGTTCTCTCACAGTTCATGCATTGTCCGAAGGATCAACATTGGGTTGCAGGACAAAGAGTTCTTAGATATATAAAAAGAACTATAAAGGAAGGATTATATTATCCTTTTACGTTAGATATAAAGCTGAGAGCATACAGTGACTCAGACTGGGCAAGAAGCCAGGATGACAGAAGGTCAACACATGGGTATATGATATACCTAGGAGATAAGCTAGTAAGCTGGTGTTCGAAGAAACAACACACAGTGGCTTTATCGTCGACAGAAGCAGAATATAAAGGACTAGTAGAAGCAGCTAAAGAAGTGATATGGATGCAGACCTTGTTCAAAAGCATGGGTATTGATCAAGGTATACCTATCATACATGGAGATAATATGAGCTCGCTGTATCTTGCAGCAAATCGAGTATTTCATGCAAGAACAAAGCACATAGAAATTCAGTATCATTTCCTGAGGGAAAAGGTAATGGAGAAGTAGATAGAAATAATATACACTCTCACAAAAGATCAGATTGCAGATATTTTGACAAAGAGCTTGGATGGAACAAAGACAAGCAGATTCAAAGGAATGGCAGGTATAAAAGAAAGAAAAATATATGAAGACAGGAAGAGTCAAATTAGTGATTGAGGGGGAGCTGTTGAAGAATCACTCACGAATTTGACGTACAGACAAAGGAAGATAAGAGAAGCTGAATCAAATATTCAAAAAATCAAAAGCCTTAATGAAGGGACAAATTCACGACCGTTATGTACAATACAGAATCTTGCAGAATCAGAGTTCGTTACACCAAATCAAACTGTATATACAGAGAGAACGTGCATAAGAATAAAAGAGGGAAGTGCGAGCTAGAACGTGCGTGAGAAGAGCGCGCAGTATAAATAGAGCACATACAGAGGTCACAGAGAGAGAACAGAGAGATGAGAAAATGAGAAGACGCCAGAGATCGCGTATGTATAGAGACTGAAGAAAGAGTGAGTGAGAAGTTTTTCAGAAGACACCATAGATCGCGTATGTACAGATGAATAACAGAAACCTGAAATGTCAGGTGTTCATCTGAGAGAGATGGTAGAAGAAACTACTCAGTATAGGAGAGTTTCCATAGATTGAGCAAGAAGAGGCCAAGTTAATTTGTACACATCTTCTCTAATAGAAAACACATGTTCATGTGGAAGTTTGCGCGCATTGTTCGTATGTGAAGAACTCTGAGTATTTACGTGTTACGGTAGAAAGTTCGTTAACCGTTAACAGTTACAGATTGTTAGTAAACGTGTCCCTCGGTACTCTCTCAGTCAACGAATGTTTTCGGTCAGTTACAGTTTTCTCAGAAACCGTGTTTTCAGGTAGAACAACGAAGTATATCTCGCAGAGTAAATTAAAGTTTTGTATGAGAGATAGCTTATCTTATAGCTAGACATCTCTACTATCAGTTCATCAAGGATTTCGGTGAAATGGATATGTACACACAGTACAAAGTCTAACCGGAAAGAGACATTCTGAATCGGAGAAGCTTTTTCTTAAACTTCAGAAAGTGTTCACTCAGTGAAGGAAGTTCACGCATCACTTCCTTACTTCTTGTATACTCACTTGAAGTAATTACAAACAGAATAGGAGTTGATTCCGGTAGGATTCCGGTATAATTACGGTGTCAGTCTGGTGGCAGTCCGGTGAAGTTCTAATGGAATTTTCCAGTAAATTCAAAGCGCAGTTTTATATATTGAGTGATAGTAACCATGCTGAGCTACTGCTGATTATAGAGGTGTTCTAATATCACTCTAGCTTGGCAAACAATTTTGGTGGCGCGACAATTTCCGCAGGCCTGATAATGTTCGGGTTTTTGCCGTGACGTACCAAACTTCAAGAGGTGGTATCAGAGCAAAAGTTAATCGCCCACAGGTGGTATCAGAGCGAAAGTTAATCACCCACAATGGGTAATTGGTACCGTCCAAATTATCCTCAACAATCAACATACAAAATACATCATGACTTTTAGCCATGGCGACTAATTGAAATACCTTGATGCAGAAACATGACTGTATTTCAAAAAGTTCAAGATAACTACTCTATCAAGTTTTACTAAACCTGTAGCAGACTTTGAGGCACTTATATTGGAGAACCAAAACTTGTATATATCTTTGGCATAAAAAGATGAAATTGCCTGCACAAGCACTGTAATAGTGCATTGGGAGGCCAAAACAAGCTCAGATCATGATTTCAACACAATGTAACGAAGTTGGTTTGAACTTCTAATCACCTTGAGTATGCTCACCAATTTTTGTGCAATTCTGAAAGTGTGACTAAAGGCGTGTCGATGATGCCCTAGATAAGGCGATGACCTTCTCTAATACCAATTGTTGGAGTTTAAGGTCTATGGAAGCACGTGAACTGCACAAGGAGGAAGAAGAAGCTTGGAGCACAACACATAGTACTGAATTTATTACAACTAGAATGTACAAAGATAAGTGACCTGTTAGGCCTATAGGCATATATACAAGTCAAGGAGGAAAAACCTCCTAAAGAGGGAAAAAAGTGCCCTGATGTTCCTAGTGTGTTCACACACATCAGTACCTAAATATATCAACAAAAATTTGGCAAGGGTTTCCCAATAAACTCCTAGGGTTCTCCAAGTGGCTTTGACCCATAGTTATACAACATTCTTCCTCCCTTTAAAATTTTTGTCCTAAAAAATGTGTGGTTTTGGAGTTAGACATCTGCGAAAGCACACGAATAGAACAAGGAAGAAGAAGAAGAAGCTTGGAGCACAATACACAACTGAATGTATTACTAGAGAATGTACAAAGATAAGTAGCCCATTAGGGCAATAGGTGTATATTCAAGCTGGGGAAAAAAAAATCTTAAAGAGGGAAAATAGTGCCCCGGTGGTCCTAGAGTGTTCACACACATCACTACCTATATATATCAACAAATCCCCCCTGGGAGTGATGCGGTGAACAATAGTTGGCACTCGTGTATAAGGAAGTGCCAAGCTATGTGGAAATCACTCCACAAAAGGAAGTAAGCCCAAAGCTTTGCGAAAAGCTTCAAACTTCTCCCTAGGTAGAGACTTCATGAAAAGGTCTGCAATGTTCTCCTGCGTGGGAACATATGCCAAGTTGATCTTCCCAGCAGAGAACCTCTCCCTAACATAATGATAATGCACCTCAATGTGCTTAGTGAGAGCATGGAACACATGGTTCCTCACAACTGCCAATGCGCTCTGACTGTCAATGAAGATGGTGGTGGTAGAAGATTGACCAACACTCAAATCAGCGATAAGGCGTATGAGCAACACACACTCAACAATCACTGTGAAAGCTTCCCTATACTCAACCTCACAACTGGAAGTGGCCACAGTAGGCTGCTTCTTGCTCAACCAAGATATACATGAGCTATCAAGCATGAAGCAAAAGCCACTAGTGGACACACAAGTGTCATAGCAACCAGCCTAGTCTGAGTCAGAAAAAGCATGCAAATCTGGAAGTAGTGATTCCCCCTTGGGATAAAACAACCAAAGTAGCCGAGTACCACTCAAATAGCGAAAGATGCGCTTAATTGCATGCCAATGCTTGACACCTGGGTAATGCATAAACCTGCTCATCTGTGAGACAGCAAACTGAATATCTGGCTGAGTAATGCATAAGTAAATCAGGCATCCAACAACCTGTTGATAGAGGACATCATCAAATGCATCCTTAGCATCATTAGCACGCTTAACATATGCATCATTAGCATGCTTAGAGCACATCATTAGCACGCTTAACATATAAGGTGCTTTCAGTTGGATTGTTCTCAAGACCATGTGCAATCAGATAGGCATGTATCTTCTCATACCAAGCATGTGGTGCTTGTTTTAAACCATATAATGCCTTCTTTAACCTGCACACCTTGTTTTCATGCCCTTTTTGCACAAAGCCACGGGGCTAAAAAACATACACTTCTTCATACAAGTAACCATTCAAAAATGTGGGTTCAATGTCCAACTGATGTACATTACAACCATGATGGGCTGCAAGTGCATAGATGCTTCAAACAGTAGTCATATGGCATGTAGGTGCAAAGGTCTCATCAAAATCAATGCCTCTTTCTTGTGCATAACCCTATTGATATATTTAGGTAGTGATGTGTGTGAACACTCTAGGACTGTCGGGACACTTTTTTCCCTCTTTAGGAGGTTTTTATCCCCTGATTTGTATATACGCCTATTTCCCTAATGGGCTACTTATCTTTGTACATTCTCTAGTAATACATTCAGTATTGTGTGTTGTGCTTCAAGCTTCTTCTTCTTCCTTGTGTTGTTCGCATGCTTCTGCAGACGTCCAACTCCAACAATTGGTATCAGAGCAGGTCGTCGCTTCATCTAGGGCGCGGTCGACACTCCTCCGGTTGCAGTCTCAAAATCGCACGAATTTTGGTGAGCATATTCAACGTGTTTACGAGATCAAAACAACTTCGCTCTGTGGTGCGGAAAACGCGATCTAAGCTCGTTTCGGCCTCTGAAAATCCGAAATGGTATCCTCTTTACCCAAACTTGAGGCACCTGGAAAACATGTTTGTGAAGGCTGTATGTTGGGCAAAATGCAGCATTTGTCCTTTCCAAAAGATGGTTCAGTTTGGGCTACTTAGAAATTGCAGCTTGTACATAGTGATGTCTGTGGTCCTATGCAGACACCTTCTTTTGGGAATTATCTTTACTTCGTGACTTTCATCGATGATTTTTCCAGACATGCATGGGTATATCCATTGAAGGCAAAGTCCAAAGTGTTCATGTGCTTCAAATAGTTTTTGGTTTTGGCTGAAAATCTGTCAGCATGGGGGAATATATGTCATCTGATTTTAATGCATTTCTGGCTAAATGTGGGATAAAACACTAGTGTAGAGTGTCGTATACACCTCAACAGAATGGAGTTGCTGAACGAAAGAATAGGTCACTCATGGAGATGGCGAGGTGTATGGTCAAGAGTCAAGCTTTACCACATAGTTTCTGGCATGAGGCTGTCATGTGTGCAGCATATGTACTGAACATGTGTCCCACTAAAGCACTGCAGTCTATCACTCCATATGAGGCTTGGCATGATCGCAAGCCATCTGTTGCTCATCTGCGTGTTTTTGGTTGTTTGGCATATGCATTAGTGCCTGAACAACATCGCAAAAAGTTGGATGATAAAGCAGTAAAATGTATTTTTGTTGGATACATTTCTGAAAGTAAAGGCTATCGTCTGTATCATCCACAGACTAAATGCATTCTGGTCAGCCGTGATGTTGTTTTTGTGGAAAATGCTATTCATCCATTGCATTCATGTACTAAGGAGACATCTGTTAGCTCCAAAGACATGTATGATACTTTGCTGCCTCTTTTTACAGGTGGACAGTCTAGTGTTGGTCCCAATGAGGCAACTTCTCAGCCTTTGCAGGTTTCATGTGATGATGTAGATCATTCCATTTTTTATGCAGATTTACATGATGCACTAGTTGATGAGAGAGCTGATATTGAGCAGGTAAAAACTATGCCAAAATGGCTCGTGCAGACTTTGCGTGATAGCAAATTAGATGCACCTCTGTCATATCGTACTCGTTCAGGCTCTCATAGTGCCTCTTTTGCATCAGATTGCTATGCTATGGCTGCATCTAGTCTCTGTGATGAGAATGAGACTGTTTCATTTGATGAAGCAAAAAATTCAGAAAATTGGATGGCTGCTATGCAATCTGAATATGATGCAATAATGAAGAATGGTACTTGGTCTTTATGTGACTTGCCATCTGGCAAGAAGGCCATTGGCACCAAATGGGTATACAAGCTGAAGCATAAACCTGATGGTACAGTTGACAGGTATAAGGCTAGGCTTGTTGCAAAGGGTTATGCGTAGGAAAGAGGCATTGATTTTGATGAGACCTTTGCACCTACATGCCGTATGACTACTGTTCGGAGCATTTGTGCACTTGCAGCCCATCATGGTTGGAATGTACATCAGTTGGACATTAAAACTGCATTTCTGAATGGTGACTTGCATGAAGAAGTGTATGTTTTTTAGCCCCGTGGCTTTGTGCAGAAAGGGCATGAAAACCAAGTGTGCAGGTTAAAGAAGGCATTATATGGTTTAAAGCAAGCACCACGTGCTTGGTATGAGAAGATACATGCCTATCTGATTGCACATGGTTTTGAGAACAGTCCAACTAAAAGCACCTTATATGTTAAGCATGCTAATGATGTGCTTCTGATCATTGTTGTCTACGTTGAGGACATGTTGCTCACTGGTCCTATTGAGAAGCATATTGCTGATTTTAAGGCTGATTTGCATGCCTCATTTGAGATGTCTGATTTGGGGCATTTGCATCACTATTTGGGCATTTAGTTTATGCAAATCGATGGTGGGATGGTTTGTGTCAAACAAAATATATTGACACATTATTGCAACGTTTTGGCCTTGAAGACTGTAAGCCTGTTGCCACTCCTATGGAGACAGGTTTATGATTGAGTCTTCATGATATTGGAGATGCATTTGATGTTGTCCTCTATTAGTAGGCTGTTGGATGCCTGATTTACTTATGCATTACTAGGCCAGATATTCAGTTTGCTGTCTCACAGATGAGCAGGTTTATGCATTGCCCAGGTGTCAAGCATTGGCAGGTGGTTAAGTGCATCTTTCGCTACTTGAGTGGTACTCGGCTACTTGGGTTGTTTTATCCCAAGGGGGGATCACTACCACCAGATTTGCATGCTTTTTTTTACTCAGACTAGGCTGGTTGCTATGACACTTGTGTGTCCACTAGTGGCTTTTGCTTCATGCTTGGTAGCTCATGTATATCTTGGTTGAGCAAGAAGCAGCCTACTGTGGCCACTTCAAGTTGTGAGGCTGAGTATAGGGCAGATTTCACAGCTACTGTTGAGTGTGTGTTGCTCAGACACCTTATGGCTGATTTGGGTGTTGGTCAGTCTTTTGCCACCACCATCTTCACTGACAGTCAGAGCGCATTGGCAGTTGCGAGGAACCCTGTGTTCCATGCTCACACTAAGCACATTGAGGTGCATTATCATTATGTCAGGGAGAGGTTCTCTACTGGGGAGATCAGCTTGGCATATGTGCCCACGTAGGAGAACATTGCAGACCTTTTCACAAAGGCTCTGCCCAGGGAGAAGTTTGAAGGTTTCCGCAAAGCTTTGGGCTTACTTCCTTTTGTGGAGTGATTTCCACATAGCTTGGCACTTCCTTATACATGAGTGCCAGGTACTTGTTCACCGCATCACTCCCAGGGGGGATTTGTTGATATATTTAGGTAGTGATGTGTGTGAACACTCTAGGACCACCGGGGAACTTTTTTCCCTGGCTTGTATATATGCCTATTGCCCTAATGGGCTACTTATCTTTGTACATTCTCTAGTAATACATTCAGTATTGTGTGTTGTGCTCCAAGCTTCTTCTTTTTCCTTGTGTTGTTCGCGTGCTTCCGCAGATGTCTAACTCCAACAAACCCTTTGCAACAAGCATAGCCTTATACCTGTCAACTATTCAATCAGGCTTACACTTCAGCTTGTAAACCCAATAAGTGCCAATGGCCTTCTTGCCAAGAGGCAAGTCACATAAAGACCAAGTATCGTTCTTCATTATAACATCATATTCAGATTGCATAGCAGCCATCCAATTTTCTGAATTTTGTGCTTCATGAAACGAAACAGGCTCATTCTCATCAGAGAGACATAGCAATCTAATGCCAAAAGAGGCACTATGAGAGCCTGATCAAGTCCGATATGACAGAGGTGCATCTAATTTGTTGTCACGCAAAGTCTACACTAGCCATTTTGGCATAGATTTTGCCTCCTCAATGTCAGCTCTCTCATCAACAAGTGCATCATGTAAGTCTGCATCAAAAATGGGATGATGTACATCATCACATGAAACCTACAAAGGTTGAGAAATTGCCTCATTGGGACAAGCACTAGACTGTCCACCTGTAAAAAGAGGCAACAAAGTATCGTACATATCTTTGGAGCTAATAGATGTCTCCTTAGTACATGAAACAATGGCCGAATAGCATCTTCCACAAAAACAACATCAGGGCTAACCAAAATGTGTTTATTCTATGGATGATACGGACGATAGGCTTTAATTTCATAACTGTGCCCAACAAAAATACATTTTATTGCTTTATCATCCAATTTTCTACAATGTTGCTCAAGCACTAATGCATATGCTAGACAACCAAAAACATGCAGATGAGCAACAGATGGCTTGCGATCATGACAAGCCTCATATGGAGTGATAGACTGTAGTGCTTTAGTGGGACACCTGTTAAGTACATATGCTTCACACATGACAACCTCAAGCCAGAAACTATGTGGTAAAGCCTGACTCTTGACTATACACCTCGTCATCTCCATGAGTGACCTTTTCTGTCATTGAGCAACTCCATTTTGTTGAGGTATATATGGCATTGTACACTAGTGTTTTATCCCACGTTCAGCCAAAAATGCATTAAAATCAAGAGCCATATATTCCCTCCCCCCCCCCCGATCAGAACGGAGGGTGCCCATTTTACATGCTGACAGATTTTCAGCCAAAAGCAAAAACTGTTTGAAGCACATGAACACTTCAGACTTTGCCTTCAATGGATATACCCATGCATGCCTGGAAAAAGCATGGATGAAAGTCACAAAGTAAATATAATTTCCAAAAGAAGGTGTCTGCATAGCCAGAGACATCACTATGTACAAGCTGCAATTTCTGAGTAGCCCGAATCGAACCATCTTTTGGAAAGGAGGAATGCTGCATTTTTCCCAAAATACAGCCTTCACAAACATGTTTTCCCGGTGCCTCAAGTTTGGGCAAAGAGGACACCATTTCATATTTCTACAGGCGTAGCAAACTAGCAAAATTCAGATGAGCAAAGCGTGCATGTCAAAGTTTTGCATCTGACATAGCTTGAGAATCATGTACTCCACATGCCAAATCATTTACAGCTCTTTCATAGTCTATGAGATTATACAGCCCACAACATAAAATGCCAGAAGCAATAATCACGTCGCCATTTTACAGATCATGAACTGTGCATTTGTCATCAATAAATTTCACAAACAAGCCAATCTTGGCTAATGCAGAAACTGATAACATATTTTTCTTGATCCATGGCACAAACAAAGCATCTAACAAAGTGAAAGAACTACCATCAACAGTAGTCAAAATGATCTTACCAACTCCCATAACAGGATAAGAGGAGTTGTTGGCACATGTAATAGTATTCCTTGTAGGGGCAGGCTCAAGTGAAGAGAAGAAATTGCACTGCGAGGTAATATGTTTGGTCGCCCCATTGTCAAAGTACCAAACATCTGAGTCTACTACAACCATGCACTGCTCATGAGAAGATGGGTCAAAACTGCAAACAGTAGTAAACACCCGTTCTTCTTCCTTCACAAGATTAGCAGACTGTGTTTTTGATGTAGAGGCTTCTGCAACAACCATTCTAGCCTCTTTCTTCTTTGCCTCTTTAGCAGCCAGTTTTGGACACTTCTTTATGATATGATCATTTCCTTTACAGTACTTGCAAAAAAAATTATGCTTTTCTAATTTCTTTTCATCTTTGTCTTCCCTCTTTGATTGTGCAGAATTAGTAGATTTTTGCTTACTAGTTGAAGAGCTCCATTTTCCTTTGCCCTTCTGACTAGCCAGGAAAGCTTGATCTGCAACACTCATAATGGACCTGTTCTACCTGGACTGATCTTCCTACAACAGAACAGAGACTAACTCCTCAAATGACAAGGCATTTGGATTGCCTTTCATCATCAAACAAAGAGTAGAAGCAAAACTCTGATATGAATCAAGAAGACCATTCAGAACAGTCTGCAAAAGTGAGCTATCTGGTATAACCTCATCAATGGAAATCAATTGTTCCTTCAAGTCTTTGATCTTTGTTAGAAAATTGTCCATAGGATCAACTTCATTCATATGCTCACTCTCCAACTGTTTTCGTACGTAAGCAACACGAGCCTCATTCCTAGCTTGGTACGATGTGGTAAGTGTATCCCAAGCATCCTTAGCTTTTTTGCAAGAGCAAATGTGAGGAATAATGGCATGTTTGATAGACAAAGCTATCAATGCATGTGCCTGGGCATCTCTGCCATCCCAATGAATTTTCTCTTCAATAGGTGCAGCAAAAACTGCATCAGGAATAGGAATATGCAGACCGAGGAGTCCTCGAGCTTGAGGAGCTTAGGTAGAACAAGCATACCAATTTTGGCTATTTTTAGATCTCGTTTAGAACTTCAAATAGTGTCTAGAACTTATTTTTTAACTATGTCGGACACTATATGTGAAACCGATCAAAGCTAGTCAAAAAACTATAAATAGAGAGCTCATTTTTGAGGTTAGCTTGTATGAGTAGAGAAGAGCTTTGAGCTATTTGGAGCTTGTAAGAGTGTTCTTGATTAATAGAATCTACTTTCAACCTTCCATTGTGTCTTGCTTGTCTCTTCCTTGTGTGTGTATGTGTGTGTGCATCTCTATGCTTCTCACCTTCACTCTCACTACATCTCACATTCACGATCTTCATATCACTCCTATCTCTTTCGCAGATTGAGATTAAGGAGGTGGATCTTCTTAACGTGGTGCTTACCATTGTGTTAGAACAACACCAAATTTGGTGCCGTTTCCAAGGATCGAGTCTAGGACGAATGCATGATGGTAAGACTATAGCAAGAAGTGGCATTGGAAAGTAAAAATTTTAGTTTTTGTTGTTTTTTTAAAGTAGTTTTTTGTGTTTTTCATCTCCTCTACACTCCTTCACCACCGCATCATCTTCTTCCACTCCAAAAAAAAATCAAAAAGTTCACCATATCCACCTATCACCCTCATTTCCCTCATTTGCGCATGCGAGAGAGAGAGAGAGTGAGCTTTTGTGCTTGTTGTGCTGCGTGTGTTTTTGAGTTTTCTTGCAGGTACAATGCTCTAGAGCAGTAGGAAAGCTTCCAAAAGGTGAGAAAACCAATTTTCTATCAGATCTATTGTATGTGTCAGACCATAGTAATGGTCTGACAAATTTGACATTTTGATAAGCATGTATAGCACGGTGTAGGTGATCCTTGCGCACTCACGAATCCAAAAATGCATTCTGGAAATTTTCATTTTGGTGGACCATCACAATGGGCTCACGCCATCGTGATTGTGTCACACCATCGTGATTGGCTCACGCCATTGGGACGGCTCAACCGGACCATCGCGATGGTCTCACACCATCGCGACGATTCACTCAGACCATCATGATGGTCATTGACCATCGCGATGATCCCATCGACCCCACGCCATCGCGATTGGCCCACGCCATTGCAACGAATCACTTGCCACGTGTTAAATTAGACCATCGTGATGATACGAGGTATGCCATCGCGACGATTCAAGTTCGGACAATCACAATTGGCTCAAGCCATCGTGCCTCGTGACCATCACGATGGGCTCACGCCATTGCGATGGCTGTGTTGACCGTTGACCATTGCAATGGGCTCAAGCCATCGTGATTGCTTGCTAGATAGACCATGGTGATGCCTCAATTCAAACCATCACGACACCTCAATTCAGACCATCGCAATGCTTCACCTTAGACCGTCGTGATGCCTTGCACAATCGGACCATCGGGACGGTCCCAAACCATCACGATTATCTCAGACCGTTGCGATTGTCCACCTAGAATGCCAAATTAGGGTTTGATTTTTTGGGCTATTTTGAGGCTATTTTGAGTGAATTTTTGGGTGATTAAGCGTATTGGAGATCCCTTAGCTCATCTTTGAAGAAAAAACTTGTTTGTCAATTTTTACCCCCGAGGCCTTGAACATCCATAAATTTGTCATTCGAAGTCCGTTTTTTGAGCTTTATAGCTTGTTAGAATTTGAGGTTGACCCATTTGTGGGACTAGAAAAGAAAGGGGGCATTGGAGAAATTTGGCCAAAGGACCAGGAACACTTAAAGGTGTATATATCAAAGTGCTTGAGCATCAATTTAAGAAGTGGTCTAAACATTGGATTTTGACAGATCTAGCAAGAGCTATCCAAGGGCAATCAAAGCAAGGCATGGGAAGAACGCAAGGCTTGGGAAGTGCTACTTCTTGGGCAGCAGAGAAATCAAAGAAGCTCACTCGAGGATGGAAGAATACTCAACCCCCTCAGTCAATTATTAGCTTATGCTAAAACATCTAGCATTGTGAATTAAATTAGGACGACGATAGGAATGCATCAAGTCCAAGAGACTTAAATTTTTCTAAGTCCAAGAAGTAAAATAAAAGTGTGCAATACAAGAACCTAAAGGAAATAATTTTACTTTGACGGAACGAGAACTCAAAAGTGCAACGAAAAGTTGACTCCTGACATATACATTGAGACAAAATAAGAATTTAAAGGAAATAAAAACAAAACAACCAATTAAGAACAAAGAAACATTGACGATCCGAGTGTGTATTGAGCGATTCAGAAAGTAAATTCATGAACCTTAAATCGGGAAAGCATATAGGTAAGTCAGACCGATGAAGCCTTAGATCATCAGAAGAAAGTTTAGGAACTACCACACATATGTGGGCACAACAATTGAATAGTTATCCTTATGATTTGGGCTCAGATACCAGTGAATCTAAAATGGCTTTTAGCATAGAAAGACCAGAAGGAGGGTTAAACATAGACTATTTGGAAAGACCCGAAGGACCCTACAGAACCCAATTAGAATATGTCCGAACCAACCACTTAGGTGCTCAAATCTACAAGGAAAGTTTGCAAAGATCATTGGTGCAATTGCACAACCCTGACCAACCCATTGGATTGGAATGTCCAGTGATGAAATTTGAGAGAGACGCATACATAGACAAAGAAGGAACAATGTACATCATAAGTACTTAACCAAATCATACCAATGAGTTTGGTATAGTAAGTCCCGATAAGGATGCAAGAACCCAAGGAAAAGAACCACTAGGAGATAAACCTAGGACACCTAGAGGGAAATATGTACTAACAAGAGTATTAAACCACAAATGGACCCCTTAGGACGATAGAAGTATAGAATTGTTCCTGAATAAGGACACAGATGAAGCATTTTGGAGGTATCAAATGGAACAACCTAGTGAGGTAGGCTCCATCATGATTTATGAATTCAAGGACCGAGATACACCTGGAAAGGTTGTATACTTGGATGATACTTCAGAATGAGTATTTGTAGTGTCGGACCATGCAAGACTAGTCTACACATGGAGAGGCAAGTTAGTATTCCCCCCCATCACGAACAAATGTAAACACTATCCATCAGGGTGTTGGGACATCCTCAGCCCATGGTACTCAAAGAGAGAAGAACAAAGAGAGACCAGAAGTAAGTTTCACTCACCCCATAGGGAGAGATAGACCAACCATGGATGCTGATAGAATGGAAAGACAAAGAAAACCAAGAATACCAAGTGGTAGAGATAATTTTCCTCTACCTAGACCACGTGAACATCCAAGGATATTAAGACCCACTCAATTAGTAAAGTCGATGAAAAACTACTTTGATGGGACAGGAGATCCCTATGACCATGTTGCGGAATTTAAGCAAGTGCTATGAGCAGAGCAAGTAGAAGACATGTTCACACAATATAACGCATTTGGACCAACATTAAAGAACACGGCTTTGACTTGGTTCCAACCATTTCAACAAAGGCAATTTAGGGATATTCATCACTTGTTAGAGTAATTCATCATGGAATTCTCTAAAAGTGGAATCAGACATGATACTTCTTCGTTAATTCAGAGTTTCAAACAGATCCCTCAGGAAACGACAATATGTTGAGAGATGTCTGATGCAAGAGTTGCCCTTACAGGCCAAGCAAGTGTCGTTGTTTTTAGATGGCCTCTTAAGCTCTAAACTACGTTCCTATGTATACCTGAAGGAACCCAGAACACTAGAACAATGTGTAAGAATTTGTATAGACATTGAGAACAACCTAGGAGAAGAATTGGAACTTTCAAAGGTCTATAAGAACTCAAATTGTTCATCTCTAGCATCCGCAAAACTCTCTAGCTCGATAGAGGACCTAGTAGAAAAAGTGGCCCAAAAACTAGGAGTTTCTAGCAAATAGATGCCTAGGTTAACAACAAACAAGCGTTGTTACACCTGTGGTAGTGATCATATGGCAAATGTGTGTCCCAATGTAACACAACCGCAAGCCAACCCATGGCCAATACTGTATGATTGAGAGACGATACACGAATCACACAGCCTAGGAATGCCCATACAACAAACAAGTAGTACGATAGAACTACCCGCAAGCATACCCCCAACCAGGGAGATATTAAGGTCAATACAATGCTCAATATCACTACTATAGGCCTCCTCAGAACTATCCTTATCATGCTCAACAGAGACCACAACCTGTTTTAGCTCAACAGCCAGCCCCACCAGCAAATGTCATCCTAGTCAAATATGCTGCTGTAGAAGAGAACCTCAATAGGGCTTTAGTTCCTTCTTCACCCCTAATCACAGAATGTGACCCTAATTCTAACAGTTTTGACTCTACCCATGTAGATAGTCCACCCGCATATTATACAGAGTCACTAGAACATATGGAAACATATCAATATGATAGTCCACCATTGGAACCCAGTTGGGAACCCGACTATGCTAATGTGATGTATACCAACCCTAATCCACGACCCCAGTTAAGACAACAAAGACCACAGGGCCCTAGAGGACCATGCTTTAGGTGCCAAGGAGATCATTTCATCAAGGATTGCCCACATCCTCCGATAGCAGGACAATCACAATACTATAACATTCAAGGTTTTTGTGCCGAATGTGGTAAAGAGCATGTCATCAGGGATTGTCCTAAGAACCCTGCTAATGCCTCAAAAGTAACACCCATTAATATGATAGGTATTGTACATAACTCAGATGGATCCAACCCTACATACGTGGATATTCAAGCTATAACACGAGCCCAGGTGCTCTTACGGAATCAACAGCTTAATCCTGAAAAAATAGCCAGAAGTAGTAAAGTTGGAGAGTCCAATAATAAAAAGACGAAATCTTGCAAAAATGCCAGAGAAGAATTAAGAGGAAGTGGAGTAAAAAGATAACTAAGTTGGAAGGAATTCTAAAGGAATCTAGAGCCAAAATCCTAGAACTGACTTCCCAAGAATCTAATCGGGAGAACCTAGCTAAGAGATCAGGATCAGTTCTAGTTGAACCCATGCCTGAAAATCTCGACATGATGTTTCGTGCATATCAAGCGAGATTAAAAGAAGGACCCCATGTAGCTGAATTGAGTAAGAACTATCCGAGAGAAGATTTAGAAATTGAGAGGACTAAACTTTGCATGAAGATGGTAGAATTAGCACAAGCTATGTTCGAAGCCTCTCGTTATCTTAATTGGAATAACATGGAAAAACCTGAATTACACTTTCAAGGACTACTAGATAGGTTAGAATACTTGATCAACAACAACGAGAAGAACCTTAATGTCTCTGAGACACAGGAAAGGAATGCACCATCCGTGTCTCAAGTACCAAATATAGAGGTTCAAGACAACATGTCTTCCCTACATAAGTATTCACATGAATTTCTAAAAGAAATCCAAGAAGAAAAATGGAGAAGAGAGCAAGAAACCCATCCTCCTATTCAAGAAATAGACGACATGTAGGAAGAATTTCCCCAAGACATCCCCTCTATCTATGAAGATGTAGAGGAAGAATAACTCAGTGAACACATAGATTTTGAATCCAATTCTTTGCAAGAATTACCTTAGTTCACAAGACCTTGGGAAGCAAATTCTATTAGCATGAGAGCACCCACTATAATAGTGAGGAATGAAGAATCCATAATCCATAGAAACAAGGAAGTAATTAAGAACACTTAAGTACAGTGTCACCTCACTCTAGAGGAGTTGTTAATGATTAAACCAAAATTGTGGAAGCACGTAGCAAACCAATCCCCTGAGCTTGCTATTGCTCCCTCTCAGATAGGATCACACAAGAAGGTAGCAGAGATACCCGTAGAAAGAATTGGAGATGTGAGCGAGGGAGAGGAAGGTAACACTTATCTTCCAATAACCCACTAGGGATACACCACCAAATCCATCTTAGATTCAGGAGTCGGAGTAGCCATCGCTACCACTACTTTATGGAAATGTTGGGGTAAACCAACACTAAGACCCACCAGGATGAAGCTACAAATGGCTGACGGACACATCAAGAAGCCATTGGGCTTACTAGAAGGCATATCTCTCACCACTTGTGGTGTAGAGTTTGAAGAAACTTTCGCCATTTGTGATTTTGGGAAAAATCATGCTTACGAGATGATCTTAGGACGACCATTCATGCATCAATTGCAAATCGTACAAGTTTGGGGAACTAATTCTTTGTACTTGCAACATTTAGGTGTGACTACTAAAGTCAATCTTAAAGACTATTCCCATCGAGATGTACCCCGAATACAATGGAATACCATACATAGGACACAAGGAGAAACATAGTCTGTACACTCATTGGAATCAGACCCCTCATGGTTGCACGAGGATACTCATCTATGGATGTGTAACGTAGCAAAATAAGAGGAAGAACGATTAGAAGCCAAGAATTTAGGTTCAGAACGACATCCACAAACTCTTCAAGACCCAGCTTATGCACATATAGTATTTCCAAATAAGGAAATACAAGTCTCACAGTTGGGTAGAAATTTTACCTAAGCGGTGAATGAAGAACAATGGACCCCTCATTGTGATGAAGACGGATACGACATTTCCATCCTTATGATTGAACCTGTTGAGGAAGAGCTTATCCCAGAAGAATGCATGGAAGTGACCCAAGAACAGGACGAGAGTAGTGATGAGGACCTAGAATCCATCATCATGGAACCCTTTGAAGTATTTTGACGATGATGCACCACAGTGCACTCTCCTTCTTGAGAGCTCCATGATGATATGCTTGGAGTAGAAAACCGAGCTCCTGAGGCCGCACACAGTACTTTGCACAGATGTTGCAGAATACACAGAAAACACAGGACATAGGCAGCAGGAAGACAGACTTCTTAGGTCTCACAATTGCAGTCGAGCATAGAGTCTGTGGCTGACCAGGCCACTATATGTTTTATTAAAGAACATATACAAAGAAGTGTCCAATGGTCATTTGGCCTTTCACATGGACACTAATGGTAACAATCTCCCACTAAAGACCAATATGGCCAAAGTAACTATGGGAGAAAAAATAAATAATGATAAAGAATACCTGAGTGTAAGTATATAAACTATACCTCCCACTTGATGGGCATGTTACACAGTAGACAAGTGACTGTGTAAGATCAGGAATCAAGTAACCCCCATCAAGTGACAACAGTGTCGAAAGCTATCCTGTAGTAGAGCTTTAGTCAAAGCATCTGCAACATTATCTTGAGTGTGAACCTTCTCAAGAATAATGCGCTCAGTGGCTAAGCAATCTCTAATGAAGTGATAACTCACCTCAATGTGCTTGGTCTTTGCATGAGATCATGCAAGACTCTTAGAGGATTATGACAATATGAATGAAGCATATCAGAAACTCCAGGACGACCATAAAATGCTATTGTTGCGCACACCTGCACAACAACCACCAACATCTCCTGAATTCATCTCTCTAGAGATTCTAGAGGAACTCAATACTTTACGTGCTCAAGTACTTACTCTTCAAGTGCAAATTGTTGTTTTCTCTGAGCCCCCTAGGCCTGATCCCCCCTAGGTCTGTCAAAATATTTGATATGATACAGACTGTATTTAAAATCTTTCGCCATGCCAATGCACTGCATGTTAATACCCCGGGATTTGAGCATGGTAATCAAGACTTAACATATGATATGAGCACGAAACCATCACTCCAGGTGTGTTATGTTTGGCACTACCGAATCAAGTACTTAGTAGCTTGTTATAAGACCACATTTGAAGAGATGTTTACCACCGAATTTTGGGAGTACCATTCTAAGGTTTTCATACGTAGGCCCATACACCTACTTCAATTATTTGCCTATGAACAACTTGTGTACTCCACACACTACCGACTTACACCGCCTTATGAACCTCAACCCATAGATTGGGAAAAACTTGAAGCTGATCTTGCACGAGGTATTCGCATCACGGAGTGCACCCTCGCTCATGACCTCCTACATAACTATATCATGCATGCCCCACAACACGGATCTGTTGGGGACGACAGATGCGAGAGGGAGAGGAGTGTTGGCAGTAGCCAAAGGCATAGATGATGAGGAAGCATGTGAAGGTGGACTATGACAAAGTAGTGGGGAGCCAGATAGTCATTTTTTCTCTAAGAAATATATTTGATAGAACTCCCAACAGTGATTTTCATCACTCTTGTACCATATGTATCATAGAAACACTCACTCTTGTAATTAGTATCTCCATTTTGTGCAAGTCGAGGAGTCCTCGAGCTTGAGGAGCTTAGGTAGAACAAGAATACCAATTTTGGCTATTTTTAGATCTTGTTTAGACCTTCAAATAGTGCATAGAGCCTATTTTTTAACTATGCCAGACACTAGAGGTGAAACCGGTCAAAGCTAGTCAAAAAACTATAAATAGAGCAAGAGAGCTCATTTTTTAGGTTAGCTTGTATGAGTAGAGGAGAGCGTAGAGATATTTGGAGCTTATACATGTTCTTGAGTAATAGAATCTACTTTCAACCTTCCATTGTGTCTTGCTTGTCTCTTCCTTGTGTGTGTGTATGTGTGTGTGCATCTCTATGCTTCTCACCTTCACTCTCACTACATCTCGCATTCACGATCTTCATATCAGTCCTACCTCTTTCGTGGATTGACATTAAGGAGGTGGAGCTTCTTAACGTGGTGCTTACCATTGTGCTAGAGCAACACATGTCATGGACACAAAGAAAACCATCTTAAACCTTAGATTCCATGTGCATTTCTTATATCTCATGTTTGGTTAAGATTTTGGAGAAACTAATGCTACCATTGCATTCGGAACGTGCAACAACCCTAAGATCGCCTGTCTATTTGCTGAATTCTGACAACCAGAGGTCCTGTTCGGTTTGCTGACATCATTGATGACATCATGAGTTTGCAACCGCCCTTGAGAACCGCCCTTGAAAACCTATAAAAGGAGGGCTTCACCACATTCATTCTCAATCTTGCCAATACCAGTCTTGGGAGCTCAAGGAGTTGTGATCGCCAAGTAAGTACTCTCCAAGTTCCAGTTCCAGTTCTTGTCTTGTTCCTTGTTCCAGTCTTGTCTAGTCTAGTTCTTGGACATCCTGTCTTGTCCTCTTCTAATCTCGTAGTAAGAGATCTTGTCGAGGTCTTTCTTGTGTCTAGTTCATCTCCCAGAAGGGAGTTCTTGTAATCCAGATATCTGATCTCATACCTACGATCCCAGGTTGTGGGATCTCCTGTATCATCTCTAATCTAGTTTTCCATACCTATTGGTCCCGGGTTGTGGGACGTCTTGTATTGGCTACATCTTGTATTACTTTCCCTACGTGGGTGTTCTTGTAATCATAAGTGTATTTTTGAAATCTTGTCTAGTGAAGTCAGAGAGCACAATCTAGTGCTTCCCCGATATTTTGGCAAGACTAAGAACCATGGAGATTGTTCGAGAAGACTTTTTTTCTACACTTAAAGTAATTCAACAACAAGTCCAAGAGATACGAGAAAACCAACAAAGGATTCAACAACATAGTATTCAAGATATAATCACAGAACTTCAGAGGCAAATCCAAGAGCTCCAGATCATTGTAAGTCGATCTTCTTCAAGTACCCCCATGACAACTAACATGAAGAAAAGTCCAAAAGTCAGCATGCCTAAGAAATTTGATGGGACGAGATCAAAGTTTTGAGGATTTGTGCAACAAGTGAAGCTATTCATAAGGATGCAACCAGAGAGGTACCCAGATGATGCTTCTCAAGTAGGACTCATACGAACTCTATTATGTGGTCCTGCTCTTTCATAGTTTGCACCTATCCTTGAGAAGGACATGGATATTTTGCATGATTTCAAGGCCTTTATTAAGAGTTCATTTCCTCATTTGGAGATACCAATTGTTCACGTGTTGCCGAAACAAAGCTAAGGAAGCTACATCAAGGAAATAGGCCTGCATCTACCTATGCATCAAAATTCAGACAAATCATTTGTGATCTCACATGGCACGAGGATTATTTTATCAACCAATTTTGATGGGGCTTACATGACGATGTGAAGGACCTCATGTTAACCATGCCCAAGGTAAATACTTTGAATGAATTCATGAATCAGGCAATTGAGTGTGACAATAGGTTGTTTGAGAGAAAGCAAGAGAAGAAGATTTTTGTTCATGATCAAGAATACAAGTTTACCTCAGTTCCTCAACAACATATGTTGGAAGAATCTCAACCAGAACCCATGCAGTTGGATAACATTAGTGTCAGACGATTTACACAAGAGGAAAGAAAACATCAGAAAGACAATGGATTATGCTTTTATTGTGGAGATCATGATCATATGGTATTCAAATGTCCTAAGAAGAAGAAGCAAGTTGGAATTCGGACTTCTACAATCACCATCCCACACCAGAATTATCATCATCAGAATCAAAAGAGGAGTACTACCCATCATGAGAATCATGGCTATGATTATGTACCTAGATATGCTACAAACCCTTTTCAGTTTCATCATGGATATCCCTCATCATCATGTTCTAGTACCACATATCAAGAACTCTAAAAATACCAAGAGCTATGAAGATTCAAGTCCTAGAAGATCTGTCACATAACCGCTCCTCGTGGAACTCGTCGCTTGAGGGGGATGTGATATCATGGACACAAAGAAAACCATCTTAAACCTTAGATTCCATGTGCATTTCTTATATCTCATGTTTGGTTAAGATTTTGGAGAAACTAATGCTACCATTGCATCCGGAACGTGCAAAACCCCTAAGATCGACTGTCTATTTGCTGAATTCTGACAACCAGAGGTCCTGTTCGATTTGTTGACATCATTGATGATATTATGAGTTCAGAACCGCCCTTGAAAACCTATATGTTAGAATCTGCCGCTGGAGTTGGACCATCGTGATGGTCTGACAAAATTGGCACTTTTGGTAACCGACCACACCATGAGGTAGATGACCCTTGCACACACATGAATCCACAACTGCATCTTCAAAATCATCATTTTGGTGGACCATCGCGATGGGCTCACGCCATCGCGATTGCATCACACCATCGCGATTGGCTCATGCCATCGCGACGGCTTGGCCGGTCCATCGCGACAGTCTCACACCATCACGACGGTTCATTTGAACCATCACGACGGTGACCATCGCAATGATCTCGTTGACCCCATGCCATCGTGATTGGGCCATGCCATCACGATGATCCCCTGCCACGTGGCAAACTAGACCATCGCGACGATACCAGGTACGCCATCGTGACGCTTCAAAATTGGTCCATCATGATTGGCTCAAGCCATCGTGCCTTGTGACCATCGCGATGGGCTCACGCCATCGTGACGATTGCGTTGACCGTTGACCATCACGACGTGCTCATGCCATCGCAATTGCTCGGCACACAGATCATCGCAACGCTTCACCTTAGACCATCGTGAGGCCTCGCATGATCAGACCATCGCGATTGTACCATGCCATCGCGACTGTTCACCTGAGCCATCGCGATGGTCCCAGACCATCGCGATTGTCCACCCAAAACGCCAAATTTAGGGTTTAATTTTTTGGGCTGATTTGAGGGTAATTTGAGACAATTTTTGGGGGATTAAGATCATTGGAGACCCCTTAGCTCATAATTGAAGAAAAACTTGTTTGTCATTTTTTACCCCTGAGGACTTGAATGCTCATATCTTTTTCATTCGAAGTCCGATTTTTGAGCTTTATAGCTCATTAGAAAGCTCTTGACAAATACTACGTGACTCAACTGATTTTTTTCAAGAAGAACACGTTGACTTTTAGATAAGAAAATTTGAGGTTGACCCATTGTTAGGACTAGAAAAGCCAGGGGGCATTAAAATTTGGCCATAGGAGAAAGGGACCCTAAACGGTGTATATATCAAAGTGGTTGATCATTAAGTTAAGAATTGGTCTAAACATTGGATTTTTACAGGCCTAGCAAGGGCTATCAAAGGCAATCAAAGCAAGGTAGTGAAGAACACAAGGCTTGGGAAGTGCAACTTCTTGGGCATCAGGGCAATCAAAGGAGTTGACTCGAGGTTGGAAGAATACTAAACCCCCTCAGTCAATTATTAGCTTAGGCTAAACGTTTAGCATTATGGATTAACAAAGATAGGAACGCATCAAGTTCAAGAGACTTAATTTTTTCAAGTCCAAGGCTAAGATAAAAGTGTGCACTACAAAAACCTAAAGGAAAGAATTTAAGTCTGACGAAACGAGAACTCAAAAGTACAATAGAAAGTCGACTCCTGACGTAAACATTGAGACAAGACAAGAATTTAAAGGAATTTAAAAAAGGAAACAAGCAATTAAGAACAAAGAACCATTGATGATCAGAGAGTGCTAGGAAGTAAATTCATGAACCTTAGATCGAGCAAGCATATAGGTAAGTCAAACTGGCGAAGCCTTAGATCATCAGAAGCAAGTGTAAGAACTACTACACATTCATGGGCTCAACAATTAAATAGTTACCCATACGAGTTGGGCTCAGATACCAGTGAATCAAAAATGGCCTTAACCATGGAAAGACCAGAAGGAGGTTTAAACATAGCATATCTGGACAGACCCGAGGGACCCTATAGAACTCAATTAGAATATGTCTGAACCAACCATTTAGGTGCTCGTATCTATGAGGATGGTTTGCGAAGATCAATGATGCAATTGCACAATCCAGACCAACCCATTGGATTGGATCGTCCAATAGTGAAATTTGAGAGAGACACATACATAGACAAAGAAGGAACAATGTACATCATAAGTACTCAACCAAATCATACCAACGAGTTTGGTGTAGTTCAACTACATACGAAAGCGAGAACCCAAGGAAAAGAACCATTAGGAGAAGAACCTAGGACGCATAGAGGGAAATCTGTACTGACAAGAGTACTAATCCCAGAATGGATCCTTGAGGATAATAGAAGCATATAATTGTTTCTGAATAAGGAAACTGACGAAGCATTTTGGAGGTACAAAATGGAACAGCCTAATGAGGTAGGCTCCATCATGGTTTACGAATTCAAGGACCCAGATACTCTTGGAAAGGTTGTATACCTGGATGATACTTCAGAACGAGTATTTGTAGTACCAGACCATGCGAGAAATACCTATACATGGAGAGGTGAGTTAGTCTTCCCCCCATCTCGAGCAAATGTAAACACGAGCCATCAGGGTGGTGGAACATCCTCAGCCCATGGTACTCAAAGAGAGAAGAACAAAGAGAGACCAGAAGTAAGTTTCACTCATCCCATAGGGAGAGATAGAACCACCATGGATACCGATAGAGTGGAAAGACAAAGGGAACCTAGAATACCAAGTGGTAGAGATGATTTTCCTCTACCTAGACCATGTGAACACCTCAGGATATTAAGACCCACTCAATTAGTAAAGTCAATGAAAAACTACTTTGATGGGATAGGAGATCCTTATGATCATGTTGCAGAATTTAAGCAAGTACTATGAGCAGAACAAGTAAAAGACATGTTCACATAATACAATGCATTTGGACTAACATTAAAGAACACGGCTTTAACTTGGTTCCAACCATTGCAATAAAGGCAATTTAGAGATATCCATCACTTGTTAGAGTCATTCATAACAGAATTCTCTAAAAGTGGAATCAGGCATGATACGTCTTTGCTCATTCATAGCTTCAAACAGACCCCTCAAGAAACAGTTAGACTTGTAGGATGTAGGTTTAGACAATACGTTCAAAGATGTCCGATGCAAGAATTACCCTCATAGGCCAAGCAAGTGTCATTGTTTTTAGATGGCCTCTTGAGTTCTAAACTACGCTCCTATGTATACTTGAAGGAACCCAGAATGCTAGAGCAATGTGTACAAATTTGTATAGACATTGAGGTCAACCTTGGAGAATTGGAACTCTCAAAAGTCTATAAGGACTAAGATTGTTCATCTCTAGCACCCTCAAAACTTTCTAGCTTGATAGAGGACCTAGCAGAAAAAGTGGCCCAAAAACTAGAAGTTTCTAGTAAACAGATGCCTAGGTTGACAACAAACAAGCGTTGTTACACCTGTGGTGATGATCATATGGCAAATGTGTGTCCCAATGTAGCACAAGTGCAAGCCAACCCTAGTGGCTAGTATTGTACAATTGAGAGACGATACATGAATCACATGGCTCAGGACTACCCATACAACAAACAAGTAATACGACAGAACTATCCGCAAGCATACCCTCAACCAGGTAGGTATCAAGGTCAATATAATCCTCAACCTCATTACTATAGGCCTCCACAGAACTACCCTTATCAGGCGCAATAGAGACCTCAACTTGTTTTAGCTCAGTAGCCACCCCCATTAGCTAATGTCATCTCAGTCAAATACGCTGCTGCAGAAGAGAACCTCAATAGGGCGTTAGTGCCTTCTTCACCCCTCATCACAAAAAGTAACCCTAATTCTAATAGTTTCGACTCTACTCATGTAGATAGTCCAGCCGCATATTACACGGAGTCACCAGAACATGTGAAAACATATCAATACGATAGTCCACCATTGGAACCCAGTTGGGAGCCCGATTATGCTAATGTGATGTATACCAGCCCTAATCCATGGACCCAATTGAGACAGCAAAGACCATAGGGCCCTCGAGGATCATGCTTTAGGTGCCAAGGTGATCATTTCATAAAGGATTGTCCACATCCTCCAATAGCAGGACACTCTCAATACTATAACATACAAGGCTTTTGTGCCAAGTGTGGTAAAGAGCATGTCATCAAAGATTGTCCCAAGAACCCTGCCACTGCTTCAAAAGTGACACCGATCAACGTGATAGGTATTGTACACAACATAGATGGATCCAACCCTACATACATGCCTATCCAAGATGTAACAAGAGCCAAAGCTCTCTTACAAATCAACAGCTTAATCCTGAGAAAATAGCTGGAACTAGCAAAGTTGGAGAGTCTAGTAACAAGAAGACAAAATCTTGGAAGGATTCTAGAGAAAGAATTAAGAGGAAATGGAGTAAAAAGATAACTAAATTGGAAGGTAGTTTAAAGGAATCCAGGGCAAAAATCCTAGATTTGACTTCTCAAGAATCTAATCAGGAGAACCTAGCTCAGAAATCAGGATCAGTTTTAGCGGAACCCATAACGAGAAACTTAGACATCATGTTTCGTGCATATCAAGCGAGATTAAAAGAAGGACCCCAAATAGCTGAAATGAGTAAGAACTACCCTCGAGCAGATTTAGAAATTGAGAGGACAAAACTTTGCATGAAGATGGTAGAATTAGCACAAACTATGTTAGAAGCCTCTCGTTATCTTAATTGGAACAACATGGCAAAACCTGAATTACACTTTCAAGGACTACTGGAGAGGTTAGAATACTTGGTCAATAGCAACAAGAAAAAGAATCTGCATAGGAATCCGAATGACTTTGAGACCCAAGAAAAGAATGCACCATCCCTGTCTCAAGTACCAAATACAGAGGTTGAAGACAACCTGTCTTCCATACATAAGTATTCACATGAATTTCTAAGAGAAATCCAAGAAGAGAAATGGAGAAAAGAACAAGAAACACATCCTCCTATTCAAGAAATAGATGGCTTGCACGAGCAATTTCCCCAAGACATCCCCTCTATTTATGACGAAGTAGAGGAAGAACAACCGAGTGAACACACAGATTTTGAATCCAATTCTTTGCAAGAATTACCTTAGTTCACAGGACCTTGGGAAGCCAAGTCTATTAGCATGAGAGCACCCACTATAATAGTGAGGAATGAAGAATCAATAATCCCTAAAAACATGGAAGTGATAAAGAACACCAAATACAGTGCCATCTCACGCTTGAAGAGTTGTTAAAGGTTAAACCAGAATTGTGGAAGCATGTAGCAAATCAATTCCCTATGCTTGCTATTGCTCCCTCTCAGATAGGAACACACAAGGAGTTACCAGAGATACCCGTAGAAAGAATCAAAGATGTAAGCGAGCGAGAGGAAGGTAACACTTATCTTCCAATAACCCATCAGGGCTACACCACCAAAGCCATCTTAGATTCAAGATCCAGAGTAGCCATCGCTACCACTGCTTTATGGAAACGTTGGGGTAAGCGAGCATTAAGACCTACCATGATGAAGCTTCAAATGGGTGACGGACATATAGAAAAACCATTGGGCTTACTAGAAGGCATATCTCTCACCACTTGTGGTGTAGAGTTTGAGCATACTTTTACCATTTGTGTTTTTGGAAAAAATCATGCTTACAAGATGATTTTAGGACGACCATTCATGCGTCAGTTGCAAATTGTACAAGATTGGGGAACTAATTCTTTGTACTTGCAACATTTAGGAGTGACTACCAAAGTCAATCTTAAAGACTATTCCCATCGAGATGTACCCCCAATACAATGGAATACCATCCATAAGACACAAGAAGAAACAGAATCGGTACACTCATTGGAATCAGACCCCTCATGGTTGCACGAGGATACTTATCTATGGATGTGTGAAGTAGCCAAACAAGAGGAAGAACGATTAGAAGCCAGGACTTTAGGTTCAAAACATCCATGAACCCTTCAAGACCAAGCTTATGCATCTATAGTATTTCCAAACGAGGAATTCGAGCCTCATGGTTGGGTAGAAATCTTAGCCACGATGGACATAGCAGTAAATGAAGAACAATGGACCCCTCATTGTGATGAGGACGGGTTTGACATTTCCATTTTCATGATTGAACCTATTGGGGAAGACTTTATATTAGAAGAATGCACAGAAGTGACCCAAGAACCGGACGAGAGTGATGATGAGGACCTAGAATCTATCATCATGGAACCTTTTTGTTCCACAGAGAGGAATATATTTTGTAAAAGCCAAAACCCGTGAAGAAGAAAAGGAAAATCAAAGGGAACAACTTGAGCCATCCATAAGAGATACAGAAAGCAAACAAAAGAAGAGAAAGAAATCACCTAAGACAGAAGAAGAAGAAGAAGAACCACTCACGGAAGTACCGGAGAACTTCAAGAAGTATGAAATAGAAGATAGATGAATCATGGTAGGAATGCCTAAAAGAAAAGCTGATGTTGGAGAAGTATATGATAATCTAGAGAAAACCAAAAAAATCATAGTCACCATAGAAGGAGAAGAAGAAAAATGTACATACATTGGGCATGATTTGATGAATGAAGAAGAAGATTTAATTGCCCTATTACGTGAATATAGAGATGTGTTTGCTTGGAGTTACAAGGACTTGAAAGGAGTAGACCCAGATATATGCTCCCATAGAATCCCGATGACTCCAGATGCAAAGCCTACGAAACAGAAACTATACACGTACAATGATAACTACGCTGCTAAAATTAAAGAGGAAATAGATCGTTTGATAGAAGCAGGATTCATTTACAAAATTGAGCATACTGAATGGGTATCCCCCATTGTGGTTGTGCCAAAGAAGAATGGAAAATTGTGCATGTGTATTAACCTTAAAAAAATTAGAGACAATTATCCTCTTCCTATCACAATTAATTTATTGGAAAGAGTTTCAGGCAAGGAAGTTACTGAATGTCGCCACTACTAGAGACAGTTATGCTCTTCCTATCACGAAACATTTATTGGAAAGAGTTGCGGGCAAGGAAGTTTATAGCTTCCTTGATGGTTTCTCAGGCTATAATCAAGTAGCCATTGCTCTAGAAGATCAACACAAGATGGCTTTTGCCACAGAATGGGGCATATTTGCATTTCATGTAATGCCATTTGGGCTGACAAATGCACCCGCCACTTTTCAGCGACTTATGTGTCATGTTTTTAAGGAATTCTTACGCAAGAATTTTGAAGTTTATGTCGATGACATATGTGCACATTCGAATACGAGGCAAACTCATATCCCAGAAGTAAGGCAATTATTTGACAAATATCAAGAATATTAGGTTTGTCTGAACCCAGAAAAATGTGTTTTCATGATCAGACAAGGCAAAATTCTAGGACACATTGTGCCAAAGAATGGAATCTCTATGGATGAAGAAAAAGTGAAAGTAATTGCCGACCTACCTAGACCAAATAACGTAAAAGAGGTATAGGCATTTATGGGTCATTGTGGTTATTACAGATGACTCATACACATGTATGCAATCATAGCCAAGCCTCTGTACTCTCTTTTGACCAAGTTTGAATGGACGGATGAGTGTGAAAATTCATTCAATGAACTTAAACGACGTTTGTGCTCAGCATCTATACTAACAACCCCATATTGGAGCAAGCCATTCCACATACATGTGGATGCATCCAACTATGCCATAGGATGTGTGTTGGCACAACCCACAAATGAAGGTAGTATAGATCTCCCTATACCGTACACGAGCAGACAGTTGAATGCAGCAAAAAGAAATTACACCACTACGGAACGAGAGGGACTAGGAATGATCTACGTAGTAAAGAAATTCAGGCATTATTTGTTGGCAAATAAGTTCAAATTCTTCGTTGATCATCAAGCTTTATTGTACTTAGTCAACAAGCCATGTAACATAGGATGACTGATACGTTGGTTTCTATTACTCATGGAGTATGACTTTGAAGTAGTAGTCAGGAAAGGAAAAACCCATCTTAGAGCTGACCACCTCTCAAGATTAACCACAGAGAAGCTCCTCAAGGAATATCGGATGAATTACCCGATGCATATTTGTTTAACCTTGAGATAATACCAGAATGGGCTAAGCCTATTATCCCTATTCTCACATATGGACCCAAGAATCCAAGGATTAGGACCAGAGAAGGAGAGATTACCAAGTCACAAAGATATCAAATAATAGCAGGAAGTATATATAAACAGGATAATCAAAAGATTCTTGCTTGTTGTGTAGATGAATCAGAACATGGGAATTGGTTGCAATTAGCACATGTAGGTGCATTAAAGCAACATCATTCAAAACGTGGTACCTTGCAGAATCTGCAGAGACTAGGAGTGTATTGGCCTTCTATGGAAGAAAATGTCTACAAGTTGTGTAGAGAATGCCCTGTTTGTTGTGAAAGACCACCAGTAGAACATGCTACGCTATATCAAATGTCTCTCACACCAGAATGGAGTGAACCATTAGTGACGTACTTGAGGACAAAAACATTCCCTCAAGGAAAGACCTTAGCGCAACAATGAAGTCTAGAGCAAGAAGCTCAAGACTACTCACTTATTGGCGACAATCTATACAAACAAGGACGAGATGGATACTTAAGACAATGTGTTCATGAAAGCGATTATTTGAACATACTAGAGACTGCACACCAAGGTGTTGCAAGAGGTCATTTTGGCCTCGATAGGATAATTAAATCCATACTATTTGCATGATTATGGTGGCCCACTCTTCACATGGGTGCACATACCTATGTTAAGAGATGTGATGTGTGCCAAAGAACTCAATTTCCTACTCGCAGAGATGAAATGCCATTGAAACCCATGATGGGAGGATGTGCATTTTCTAAGTGGGGTATAGACTTTGTAGGACCCATTAACCCCCTTGCAAAAGGTACTCATGCAGAATACATCATAGTTGCAACAGATTACCTTACCAAATGGGTAGAGGCAAAGGCCACAAAAAAGAATGATGCACACACGACTGCAAAATTCTTATTTGAAAATGTCTTTACAAGATATGGATTTCCTATAGAGTTAGTGAGCGACAAAGGAACTCACTTTCTAAACCAAGTCATTGAAAATTTGTTATAGGATTTTATGGTGATTCACAAGAAATGAGCACCATATCATCCCCAGGCCAATGGTCAAGCAGAAAGCACTAACAAGATCCTTTGTAACGTACTGAGGAAACTCGTGAACAACAAACGTTCAGATTGGGACAAACAATTACACCACGTTGTTTAGGCATATCGAGTGGCCTACAAGACTATACTCAATGCAACTCCCTTTTAGATGGTTTTTGGTCAGAATGTTGTGCTCCCTTTGGACTTCTTGATATCAACCCTTAAGGTCGCACAAGAACATCAGTGGACCGGTCATGAATTATCATCAAGAATAATGGACTTGGAATGATTAGGAGAAACCAGGCTGAAAGCAACAACAGGTATATATGCAGCAAAGAAGCGAGAGAAAGCCTATTTCGGTGCACATGTGAAAGATAAAGGCTTAAAAGAAGCAGATTTAGTCCTAGTATATACACTAAAACATCATGCACGAAAATTAGAAAAGTGAGATTATGGACCTACGATCATTAACAGACTGTCGACAAGTGGAGCCGTACATTCGGCCATTACACATGAATTATCTAAGCCGTTACATATATGTATGCAACACTTTGCAATCCCAGCTCAGGATCGTTTCACTATGCCCCACAAGCGTATTTGGTTAGGACTATATTTAGCATGTATTGGTCCCCAAACAATAGATCTTGCAAGTTGGATCATTGATTAGTTGTATCTAGCACAACAGAGATGGGAAAGAAAGAAAGTCATCCATGGATGTTGCACTCTCACTCGAATTGTTTATATGTGTTTGGCTTATGACTTGCCTATAGAACGCACAATGACGAGTGAGGAATTGAAGAGCTTCAAAGGAACCGCCAAGAAAGCCAGAAAAGCCACAAAAGGTACTACCAGTATTGTTACCTCTCAAGCAGCCACAGTTCAGGAACCCACAACTACAGCAGCAGAAATTCCCACCTCCATCGATGCGGAAGCATTTACTTTTCCTATACCCAATTTGGAGGCAGAACCAACAAATACTACTTTTGATTTTGAAATGCATGATGCTTTCTCAAGCGAATTTCAATTTTCAGAAGGAAAATTTTTTTCACAAGAATATGAACGACCAAGTTACCCTACCACACCTCCTGATCAACCGCACGAGCAAGTAGTCTCCAGCTCTGAAGAAGAAAGGATAGAAACTGACGATGAAGATGGAGATGGCGAAGCCAATCAAGAGAGCCATGACTCTCAAGAGAATGTACAGACTGATGAACAGGAACAATACACTGACACCCAGGGTGAGACAAGTAGTTATGAAGATGAAACATTTGAAGCCGCTGCCTATACATTGGCTATCAAAAAGCTATACCACACCATGCAAGCAGTTTGGGCACGCAAAAAACTCTCCAAAGAAGAAAGCCAAGTGCTTATAGAACAGGAACTCGTCATAGGAGGCTTCAAAGAAGCTTACATTCAGGGTTTCAGAGAATTGGTTAAGTCGGTGGGAACTAATGAAGCATAATGCTATTTGCAGAGGAAACCACTACCACAGTTCCACCCACAATGAATACGCTTGCTATCAAAGCCCGGTCAATATATTCGTGTACCAACGGATGCCCAAACTTCACAACAAGCCAGGGAAGCATGCCTCATTCCGGAAGATTCTTTGGCAGAAGACACGATTGTCATCGACTCCCCGCCTCACACTTCTACTATAAATACTCCTAACATCTTCGAAGTACCCACCACACCGGCTGCTCCTCTTTCACACCCCCCCCCCTCCAGTCTCTCCTGTACACCCTACCTCTCCTAGACCACCCACATCCCTCGACAATGCGATTGTAGAAGCCTTTGTTGCCTCAATTCCTCTCACCCTTTCCGCACCCACACAACCTAGCCTCCCTCCTATGACTTCCACCATTCCATCCAACCCATTTCTCACTCCATCCTTCCCCATCCCTCCAAGACCCCTACTCCCATTTCCCCCTCCATTGACCTTCTCCCTCGTCTCATCTCCCTAACCCACTGTATTTCCTCTCTCCCGTCTCCACCAAGCAATACACGAAACCCCATTTGTAAATTATTCGGCAACCTTTGTAAATCCTGTATTCATGCACACTCAAGCACCCACTATCACTCCACTCTTCACGGTCACTGCACTCGACACAACGTCCAGTGACATGGACCTATCACCACCCACTGCACCACCACTCACCTCATCCATTTCACCACCACATTTAGGCACATCCCATTTCTCCACAGTCACCACTGCATCCACTTTCCCATCCCTATTCCCCCTACCCCTTGCATCAACACCCACACCCACAGCATCTTCACTCACTCCACCGTTAATATTATCCCCCACAATCGACACCGCATTTCGTCAAATGATCGCATGTATGACACAAGTCCGCGACGAGTTTGCATCTCTTGGGACTAGTTACCAAACACTACAACAGACCACAAATGACTTACAGTCGCACCTAAATTCATTAACCATCGAGAATGCCTCCCTTAGCATACGCTACCAAGAGCTATGCCAGGCCTACCATACACTTGAACTAGAAAGTGAACAGAAGACAAAAGAGGCCAGTACGGATATCGACAATTTGTTAAGGGCTCAAACCATTCGTCACTCAAAACATGGGACTACTAAGACGTCACCTAGCAGCAACCAAAGAAGAGAATCAACGCTTGCAAGAACAGAATAGAGAGAACCTTGAAGCAACGTTAGATCAACCAGACGAACCTCTGAGTCCCACTCGTTTTAAAGCCATCCCCTCTGAATCTATGAAGATACTATTGGAAGGCCATGTCAGACTATTAGAAGATTATGATAGTATGAATGAGGCATATCAGAAGCTCAAAGAAGACCACAAAAGGCTACAGTTGCGAGCACCCATACAGCAAGACCACCAGCTCCTGCAGCCACATCTACTGAAATCATCGAAGAATTCAATGCTCTACGTGCCCAGGTACTGACTCTTCAAACACAGATCGCAGCATACGAACAACCCCCTAGGCCATATTCCCCACCAGAACTCTCGACGAAGGAATAAACTATATCTATTTGGATGGAGGAAACCTACGAAGAAGCCTACGAACCACAACCCATCCCAGTCGGACGTGTCACAACCAAAGGCCAGACCACCTTTCAACTCCCTACCCCCGGATGGATGAAAACTGTAGAAGAACTTGGCCGGACCCACTCAGCACGTGTGGAGGCTCAATTACATGCCATGGCTATGATAGATGAATGCATTTTACAATCCCCTTATTTCACTCAATTGGCCCCTCGTAGGTATATATCTAGGCATGAATTGCAATATAAGCCATATTTTATGTTAATGGTAGAATACCAATTGGCGATCGAAAAGGAGACAAACAAGAAACCCTCCCATGCAACTCAGTTTGAGCTTGCTGACTTGCCACCGGATGCGCAGAGCAGAGAAATATTTCAACCAACTTGGCACCATGACTCACTACAGCAGTATCTCGAAATGATGAGCACATGGGTCAAGGCACCCTTGCATTTAAAGTATAACCCATGTTGGGGACCGATACCAAGACACCGCTCCTGGAAGGCCTTTGCGATCAAAGTGCAGAATAATAAGCAGTGCCAGGACTAGCTAAATCACCCATATTTCACTCCACCCACCGGATCGCCCACTGTTGGATATATGATGGAAAATATTCGCCATTGGCTCCCCCGCTTACGTCGTATGGACGATGTAGCTACCCATATGATGATCAAAATATTTGACATGATGCAGATAGTATTCAAGGTCTTCCGTTGCGTCAAGGCACCACATGTTACCCTGGGCTTCGAGCATGGTAATCAGGATTTAGCATATGATATGAGCATGACACCATCGCTTCGACTATGTTATGCCTGGCACTGTCGCATCAAATATTTACTGGCATGCTATAAAATGACATTCGAAGAGATATATACTACTGGTTTCTGGGAGTACCATTCAGAGGTGTTCATAAGCAGGCCCACACACCTACTCCAATTATTTGCCTGTGAACAACTGGTGTACTCTACGCACTACAGACTCCCGCCACTAGATGAACCTCAAGCCATAGATTGGGAAAAACTCGAAGCAGATCTTGCAAGAGGTATTCGCATTTCAGAACACACCCTCGCTCAGGACCTCCTACAAAACTATATCTGACAGATGCCGCAACAAGGTTCTGTCCAGGATGATAGAAGCGAGAGGGAGGGGGTGTTGGTAGTAGCCAGAGGCACAGACGATGAGGAAGTATGTGAAGACGGATCACAACAAAGTAGTGGGGAGCCAAGCGGATTATTTTTTCAAAGAAATATGTTTTATAATACTTTTCAAAACTCCCAACAGTGATTTTCATCACTCTTGTACCATATGTAACATAGAACAACCACTTTTGTAATTAGTAGCTCCATTTTGTGCAAGTCGAGGAGTCCTTGATCTTGAGGAGCTTAGGTAGAACGAGCCTACCAACTTTGGCTATTTTTAGACTTCGTTTAGACCTTGAAATAGCACCTAGAACCCATTTTTTAACTATGCCGATCACTAGATGTGAAACCGGTCAAAACTAGTCTAAAAATTATAAAGAGAGCTAGAGAGCTCATTTTTGAGGTGAACTTGTATGATTAGAGAAGAGCTTAGAGCTATTTTGAGCTTGTAATTGAGATCTTGAGTAATAGAGTCTAATTTCCTATCTTCCATTATGTCTTGCTTGTCTCTTACATGTGTGTGTATGTGTGTGTGCATCTCTATGCTTCTCACCTTCACTCTCACTACATCTCGCATTCACGATCTTCATATCACTCCTATCTCTTCCGCGGATTGACATTAAGGAGGTGGAGCTTCTTAACATGGTACTTACCACTATGCTAGAGCAACACATACTATACTTCACCTTTATCTATGAAGTTTAAATTTCCATTGAGATGGAGTTTCACTTCAAGTCATGGGCCCAAGACTAAAAGATACCTATCATATCAAGGTTTGATTTCCCATATCATCATTCCTACATTAATTCAAATATAAAGTATAATGTCCGATACCACCATACTTTATATCCAACATTGATGTGTGGATTATATTTATCTTAAAGTCAAGAAGCTTAATCTAACTATTGTCAAAGAATTACTTCTATCTCTTGTGTTCTACTTAGGTTTTTAGAGCTTCCAACTTAAGATCATTCTATTATCTCATGCTTATCTTGGAAGCTTCAAACCTTCTCAAGGAATAAATGTCCATTCTTCTTTTGAATGTAATTCCAAGCACCTTGAATTATATTCAAGATCTAGCTAATCCTTTCTCAACTCAACTTGTAATGAGAAGGTTTTGTTCTTTCCTTTAGATTCATTTCTTTATTTGAAGTTTTTTGATAGATACCCTAGGGTTTTCTAGGAATCTCACTACTTAAGTTTAAGAATATTCTAATGCTTTTGAATTTCTCTTAAAAAACCTTTAAGGATAGGTGAATATAAGTTTCACCTTCCACAAACTTAACTAAATTTTATCACAGGAGTAGACTATATTCTTGGAATTCGCACTTCTATCTCTCCTTCTTACTTCCCTTTAGAGAATTGTAATCTTTGGCATGATTTATTCGACCTCATGATTGCAACCATATTTCTTACATGATAAGATCCCAACACTAGATTTACCATGCCATGAAGTTTCTTTTTGAGCAACTCCTTTGCTAAGCATATTATATCCTAAAAGATTGATGTATTTGGGTACTTTGTTCCTTGATTTGAAGAGATTTCATCCTCAAATTTTGTAGAATCTAACACCATCTACCTCATCTTCTCAAATCATTGTATTTTCAAGCATAGTAGGATGTTTTTTAATATCCTAAAAAATATCCACATTCCTTTTGCTTCCAATACACGCGAGTATGCTCACCAATTTTCATGTGATTCTAAAACTGCAACCGAAAGGGTCTTGATAATGCCCTAGAGAAAGCAACGACCTTCTCTGATACAAATTGTTTGAGATCGGAGATCATAAAAGCACACAAGGAATGCAAGGAAGAAGAAGGAGGAGAAGGAGGAGAAGGAGGAGAAGGAGGAGAAGAAGGAGGAGAAGGAGGAGAAGGAGGAGAAGGAGGAGAAGGAGGAGGAGAAGGGGGGGAAGAAGAAGGGGAAGGGGAAGGGGAAGGGGAAGGGGAAGCAGAAGCAGCAGAAGCAGAAGCAGAAGCAGAAGAAGCAGAAGAAACAGCAGCAAAAGAAGAAGCAGCAAAAGAAGCAGCAGAAGGAGAAGGAGAAGGAGAAGGAGAAGGAGAAGGAGAAGGAGAAGGAGAAGGAGAAGGAGGAGGAGGAGGAGGAGGAGGAGGAGGAGAAGGAGAAGGAGAAGGAGAAGGAGGAGGAGGAGAAGGAGAAGGAGAAGGAGAAGGAGAAGGAGAAGGAGAAGGAGAAGGAGAAGGAGAAGGAGAAGGAGAAGGAGAAGGAAGCAAGAAGAAGAAGGAGAAGAAGGAAGGAGAAGGAGAGGAAGAAAAAGGAGAGGAAGAAGCAGAGGGAAGAAGCAGAGGGAAGAAGCAGAGGGAAGAGGGAAGAAGGAAGAAGGAAGGAGAAGGAAGAAGGAAGAAGGAAGAAGGAAGGAGAAGGAGAAGGAGAAGGAGAAGGAGAAGGAGAAGGAGAAGGAGAAGGAGAAGGAGAAGGAGAAGGAGAAGGAGAAGGAGAAGGAGGAGGAGGAGGAGGAGGAGGAGGAGGAGAAGAAGAAGAAGAAGAAGAAGAAGAAGCTTGGAGAACAATAAAAACCGATTGTATTATCAAGTGGATGTACAAAGATAAGTGATCAGTTTGGGTTATAGGTGTATATACAATCTGGGAGGAAAAAACCTCCTAAAGAGGGAAAAAAAACCTCGACAATCATATGTGTGTTCACACATATCACTACCTAAATATATCAACAATCACTCAGGTCATCAATTTGTAATATGCTCATGAATTCTTTCCAACTACAAGCACCTCAAAGCTCTAATAATAAAGCAACCATCTGAGGTAGATAAGTGGAATAGAAATAAGATTATAGATATGAAAAAGAAATGAAATTCAACTTACTAACAAATACAAGAATGATGGAAAAAAACATCTAAAGCAAGACACTGAAAGATGCACCTTTTCATGGATAGCTAAGTTGATGCTCTCTAGCCCACCACTGGTGCGGGCCAATACATGGAATCCATCAATGTGAAGTATACAAAAATAATCTATTGAATTCATGAATCAAAACAATAAAAGAAACACACTAAAAAAGACCTCAAAATCGCAATTCATAATCAGCTAGCGTAGGGATAAGTGTAATAGAAAGAAGAGAGCATGTAAGACAAAAAATATTGAAATTTTTCATACTAAGTACAAGAACGATGGATGGATCCACACTCAAAATAGAACTTCAATGGCAATTTAGACAACCATAGACAAATTAATACAAGGTATGCCAACTCTCCTATTAGAAAAAACAAATCCATTTAATAAATAGGCCATTGAACGATGTAGGTAGAATGGCATGCACTCTATCCCACCACCACTATGTGACCCAATTGATGGTGATCCAATTGATGGTGTTCATTGACATGAACTATACAGAACCGAAAGACTAACTTCATTAATAATAAAATCAAACAAAATGGTCACAATCAAAATCGAGTTGAAATTCATTACTTATGATCGTCTAAGCCAAATAGTTGGGCCTACTAGTTTTTTACTTATGTTGCACACCAAACTAACCAAAAAACCACTTGTTCTATGGCCAAAGTCTTACTTACCTCTCTTCTAAGCATAAATTGTGGGACAATTATCCAACATCTAATATGGCTTCATATTAGAGGAACAATGAAAGATTCGTTGTTGTTTGTAAAGGCAACCTTAGAAATATGCTATGCAAAATATACTCAAACAAACAAGTTTCCAAGAAAAAGAATGGAATCGCTCATCCATTTATAGGTCAAGGAGACCAAAAAAACTTATGAATAGGAAGATAATTGCAACTAGATAGTAGATTATCACTCTTTCATATAATCATTTGTAATATTTTGAAGATAAACCCATATATACATAAAATAAATTCACCTAATTTAGAAGGGATTATGAAAGGAATATGTATATCGCACACCATTATATATCAGAAGGAAATATACATCGCATATTTTTTTAATGGAATTCAACAAAGCTTATATAACAATAAAATGGCAGTTAATCGTTGAATCCTCGGCCAAGCTTGGGAAAAGATCCATTGAATGAGTGACTTGTGTGAAAATGCCTTGAACAAGGTTGTAGAGAAGAAAACTTTCCAAATTATCCCACTTCATTCTAGTCATCTATGGTTTTGCTTTCATTATCAAAAGAAGTATAAAAAATTAATGTTACTCGAAGTGTTCAATTCTGATTGCTTGTTACCTCATCTTTTGCAGATGATAAATGTGCAATAATTATAGATTATTTTGGAAGTAATTTTTTCAGCAAGCATACAAGAACAGATCATGATTAAACAAGTTTCAAAGTGTTCAAAAATCACACCCTCATTCTTTTTCTTTAAATCAAACGAGATTTTGACTTTTCTTTCTTTTTGTCACCTTCATGAGGGATCCACCTACTTTTTCCTTGTGCTTGTGAATGAAGAGCACCTTTCGATGTTTTAATGGGGGAATCTCTTACAATTTTGAATTCTTCTTCCTAAGTAATCTAGAAATTTCTCTAAAGACCATTCTCTAGGGGGGTTCATCAAATTTGGTGACATATCTCTCTCTAGATTTTCCAATGGATTTTGCTTCTTAGGACAATCCATGTACCATTTTTTGTTAAGGGACTGATGAATGTCTAAGATATCATCAGTATTGTTGCCATTGCTCCATTTCAAACCTGTTGAGTGGGGAAGATCCCAACCTTGCAAGGGACAAGCTCCAAAGTGTCCCACGCATTCAATTTTTTACTGTAAAGGCACCAATCCTCATATTCCAATCGAGCCAATGCCTTCAAACTTGATCTAATGTTTTCTTTTCCTAGTTCCAAGGATTCGACCACTTGTGAATTCCTTTTGACCAAAGCTTCTTTCCCCTTTGTACAATTTCTTTTCAACTTCCTTGATTCTCGCAATTGGGAACCACATGGGATCATGTTGCATGATGCCAAGAGATCACTTCTAGTTGTTGTTGATAAAGCAAGAGTGCATCTTATTCCAATCTTTCCATAAAGAGGAGACCAAAACCGAGCCGTTAGGAACCAAGGGAAGTTCTAAGGAAAACCAAAAATGGAGATCTTTTTTTTCTTTTATAAGCTTGGACCAAGAACACCAAGCCTTAACATCCACTTAGCCACGAGTTTGTTAGCCATGTCGTCCACATTTAAAATCCCAAAAACTACCCATATCCTCGGGACAAACATACATCTCCCACCACATCCAAAATTCCAAAACTACCCTTGGGACAAACATACATCTTCCATTTAATCTTTGGCATTGCTCTCTTGTTGGAGTCTTAGATCTAAAGAAAGTTCCTATGGGCTCTTGCCATTTGCATCCTGAAACTCCTTATTAGGCCTCTGACAAACCAAAAAGCAGATCTATGGAAATGAGAAAAGTGTCTACCACCGTACCTTTACCAACGACATTATGTTGCATTACCTTCAAGTATTGAAGTTTTCCCTCGGGTTTGGCTAGGGCCCTATCCAAACATTGACTCATCCAAACTTTGAAGCCCATAAGGATGCCTAATACATGAAAGACTTGGAGACCAGCCCCTTGCAACCACATACCCTCCTTTCATCTATGACTTAAGAAATATTTAATCTCACAAGTGTATTACATACAAAACAAGATTTGTTTTAGGATCTACATGAGTTTCTTAAGTCTCTCTAACAAATCAATGATCTATCAAAGTGAACATTCATTGGATCAGTGTTCCAACGATAAAAAACGGTGGAGAATGATCAACTTCAAGCTACTACTAACTGCCACAACTCTCAAAATTTCTAGACAATGTGTCATATAGCTTCATGAGCTCTCAATATACATGTGGTGTTCTCCATAAGCTGATTTTCTATCAAAAGCTAATGGTGTATTGATCATCTTGCGAAACAAATGAAATTCTCAATCATTCAAAACGTGATATAATAATTTTTTTCATCTATCAATTATGCATTGTGCAAACTAGGGCTCATGAATTGAGCAAATTGGATATTCCCTTTATGAACGCAATAAAGAATCTTAACGGTACTAAACCCTTTTGGCTTTGTAGCTCTTACTACGATACAAGAGTTGCTAGATTGGTTGTTTAATGGTATTTATCTACTATCTTGAGCTAGTACGTTGTCTTACTCACAAGGACCAACCAAACACTATCTCTTATTCTTTCTGTTGAGATCCCTATGAAATCCATCATGATGAGATCCCACGATTAGGCAAGTAAGGGCATGTCCACCACGAAGCTATAACCAATTCCTGAGTTGGGCACGTCTCGACATACTTAAAAAACAAATCGCTGCACCAATCAATCATATGACTTCTTTTTCCCCCCATCGTTTGCAATCATGTGTTTCACAAAAGAGCAATACTACGAATGTCTTCATTCTTAGGAATAACAACTCAACCATCGTTAAGTTCATATAATCCCGCGGCAATTTTACCCTTATGCCAAGCCATCCCTGGACTACTCCCAAGTCCTTCTTAGTAGCTTCTCTCGTCTCCTTTAAAAAGTCTATTTCAGCACTAGGAGATGATATTCCTAGCATGCGACTAAGTGCATCTAGCATTGCCTTATACTCTGTTTAAGAATGACATCTATGACATATTTTGAAAGAGACTATTGCCATCTTGCCTGTTTTCTCGATAGTTATGGATGTGTTTGATAATATCGCAATCACATTCTCAATAAGCACTTTGTTTTGGATAACGCAGCCATTGTATAAGGAAATGTACTACTACAAACATTTCCTGTTTGTGTGTCCACCATGTGTGTCGACCATTTTCATTGGGTTTCATTGAATTTCTTTGATAGAAAGGCTATCAGTCGACCATCTTCCATGAATACTCCTCCCATGGCTAGGCGAGAAGCATTCGTATGTGCTACGAAGGGTTTTGTAAACTCAGGCAAGTTAGGGGCTTTAGCCATGACTCGTTTCATAAGGTGAAAAGCTGCATCTGCTCTTAGTTAAATCTATCGAAAGTGCCATAATGCGCGAGATTTCCCATAGTACAAGCAAAAAGCCCACAAACTTGCGTCTTGGAAAGATGTGCAAGGGGTTGGTCACTGTTGAATCGCTTCTATTTTCTTTGGGTCAATCTTCAATCCTTCATGAGACACCTCAAATCCCAAGGAGTCTATTTCTTGAACCGCAAAGACACACTTCTCAAGTTTATCATAACATTGTTTCTCACGGAGCAATTGGAGTACTCGGCACACATTGTGTTCTTCCAATGTACGACTGAACGCTAGTAAGTCATCCAAATAGTTGATAAATCATCCATGTCACGAAAGACCTCATTCATTGCCATGGAGGGGGTCCCATTACAAGTCCAAATTGGTAAGACAAGCCATTCAAATGATCCGTAGAGAGTTCGAAAAGCAATTTTATATATGTCTCTGAAGCAATGTGGATTCCCGAGTCTATCTTCGTGAAGTACTTAGCCCCTATGAATCGATCTAAAAGGTCATCGATCAAATGCACAGAGTACTTGTTTTTAATGGTTTGCTTATTCAAGACACGATAATTCATGCATAGCCTTGAAGTTCCATCCTTTTTGGTAAGGAACACCACAAATGCACCATATGGAGTTTTGTTAATGAGAATGTATCCTATTTTCGGTAGAACCTGTAACTATGATTTGAGCTCTTGTAGTTGAGTACGATAGAGAGTTTTGGTAGGTGGAGTCTAGCCGTGTAGCCATGTACATGATGATGGGAAGCCGTTCGACAACTTGCTCGATAGGACATCTTTGGATTCTTCTAGAAAAGGTAACATCCTTTCATCACCCATTTCGACTTCGAAGCTCTCCTCTTCAAGATCTACACGAGCGGCACACAAAAACACTTGTTCTCTATTCCTTATGTCGTTTGCTTTTTTATTTTGTAACCCAGAAATCTGTGTTTTCCCAACTCTCTAAAGAGGTGTTTCCCACTTCTACATAACTTCTCTTCACTTGCGATGTGCTAAAGGCATAGACAAGTGGGGTATTGGAGGGAAGCCCAGGATACATTTCAACCACAGAGTCTTTCACATGTTCAATTCTTTCCCATTGTCATAAAGAACAGTGTCTTTCCCATTTTCACGAAGAACTTGATTGTTTCCCCATCTGAAAAGGCAAATTAGAGTGACACTCTTATCGAACCAGATCAAGCCCAACATCACTTCAATGGTACCCATGGGTACCACGATGAAATAAAGGTTTCCACTCCGATCTCTAATGCAAACTCGACATCCTTAGCCAAGCCGCGGACTTATCTTTCCCTTGTACAAAATCCATTGAGATGCTTTTATCCTTTGAATGTTCCTTCTAAATGCCAATACGTAGAGTACAACTAGAATCCATGAAGTTATGGCTTGCTCTTGACTCTATATCATCACTTGCAATTGTCCTAGTATCAAGGGATTTAAATACATACTCTATACCTTCTTTACCCAAGAAGAAATGCATCTCAAGTAGGGCATGAGCTGCTCAAGCTCTCCGGCTTACAGGTTATCTTACAACGCTATTCCAATCTTCTATTTTCAGGGACTACTCTCCTCGAAAGCCATTCGATAAATCGATGACCATCCCACGACCAGTCCAAAAGAGCAATCGAGAGCAAAATGTTTCCTCCGATATATGCACGCACCTAGAGGAAGAGCACTGAAAATTCCCGAGCCGAAAGCAACCCTGCAAAAGCCCCGAATGACATGTACCTACCAAAGAGACGACTGTTTGCAAGTACGAGCATAACACAGAATTGCTTGCCAGAAAGTTAATAGTATACTGAGAGTAACCCCCAAAAAAAAACGTTAACCACACCCTTAACAAGAGATGGTGCCTTTCTTGGACCAAACTTCGGTGGAAGCTAAAATTCATGTCTATTTGGCACCCCCTAATTGAGGTCAAAAAGTCCGTTCTCATGTGGAAGATCTTGCATAAAGATATGGCAGATCTTGCATAAAGGTATCTGGACCAATGCAAGGGCTAACAAAATCTGTGGTGTGCAGCCATGGTGCAAGCGTTGCCAACGGTGCATCGAAAATTTAGCTCATCTGTTCTTCGCCTGCCCCAAGTCCCGTGTTATCTGGCATCACGTGACCCGAGTATTGAGACTCACGAACCAAATCAACTGGCAACAAGTGATGTTGGGTGAGGCGATCGGCTGCTCATGGAGGCTGTGGAATGCCATCAGAGGTGAGACTCTCTGGAAGATTTGGAGGGAGCGATGTGCTGTCAATTTTGGCCAAACTCCGAAGGAATGGTCGATCGAGAAATCCTTGTTTCTCCTAGGTAAAAGAATCTCCCGAGTCAAGAGATCGCCACCGTTTAAACATCACTGTATTTATCTCCTTGAAAACAACAAGTTGAAACCCAAATGGGTCCCACATGAGGGTGATGATAATTTCCGCCTCATCTGTAATAAGAAATCCTTGTTTCTCCTAGGTAAAAGAATCTCCCGAGTCAAGAGATCGCCACTGTTTAGACATCACTGTATTTATCTCCTTGAAAACAACAAGTTGAAACCCAAATGGGTCCCACACGAGGGTGATGATAATTTCCGCCTCATCTGTAATGCCCTGTAGCTTGCCATACTCCTCCCCTGCATTGTGGGATTTGGGGGGTCCCATGGGCACTAGTCCCATTCACTTGTAACTTTTTTTCTTTATTATAATTAAAGTCCAGGAGATTAGGCTAAGGCCGAACTTCCTTTATATATAAAAAAAAAAAAAGTTAAATAGCACTGGTTCGCTTGGATGGCATGAAAGATAGCACGGAAAGTCCCCTCCAAACTCATGTATAGTTCGGCACCTCAAACTCCCCAAGCACTCCCACCCCAAGATAGAAATGAGAAACAACATCCCCCCCCCCCCCCCCCCCCCCCCCCCCCCCCCCGAAACCAAAAAAAAAAGGCCCCCCAACAGACCCCCCAGGTGCCCAAGACCAAGAGATAAAACAAGTTCCCCACAAAGCCCGAAGTGCTGGAGGCGTAAACGGACACCATTCAACCGCTTTTCAAGAACCTCACACTCCTAGACCTCCCGAGAGCTCAAAAATACCAAGTAAACAAGTAAACCTAAATAGAAACGTGCATGCTGTGGTCCAAAAATAATCAGGCGACGAATATTCCTGCACACCACGAAAAATTCGAAATATATGGAAAATTTCTTTAAGGACAACGATCGACTACTTATTTTGTGGATAAACAATTATGGCAATAAGAAGATGACATATGGCACATTCTTCATATGGCATATTCTTCAATGATAAAATGACATATGGCACATTCTTCATGATGTGGAGGGATGCACAAGGATGCATCGATCGTGTCCATAGTGCAGACAATAAATTCTGGAAAATATCGACTTTCGCTCCTATTGTTCGAGCGGCGGGCCATCCATTCCATATTATTGATAGAAGATATATACATGTCGAACCGTTCAAGCAAAGCTAGGACTTAAAATTCATCCTCAGCAACTTATAAGATCTTTTACTATACACGAGATTGGAGGCAGTTCTTGGTTTGTTCTCCACATATTTGCCGATGCACATTCATGTCTTCCGCAAACTCCAACCAAAGCAGAAAACCAGCAAATCAATCCTACCAAAGCAGAAAACCAGCAAAAGCAATCTATTCCCAAGATCCAAAACCAAAAAGGAGGACCCAGCAAATCAATATCATTGTCTTCTATCCCACTTCTCGAGCTGCTACAACTCGGTAAAAATGAGCATGAGATAAGTAAATAGCATGTGATTAATCATGGAGTTTTGCATTTAAAGAGGAAGTTCAGCCGAAGCTTGCTCCAATTGATTGAAAGAACAACTGTATATAAAAGAACGCGCATAGTACCCATGGGAGCTGCCCTACAAAGCGGGTTGCATGTCTGTACAAAACGACTTCAATTGACTGAGCGTCCTTACGGTTGCAAGTCTGTACAAAAACGACTTTTGATTGACTGAACATCGTTAGGATCCAGCTTTGGCTCCATGTAAGCCTTTGCCACAAAATGAGAAAATCTAGTAGCTCAAACAACGAGATCTAGCAGCACCTCGTCCGAGAGAGAAGAACTACTTTAGGTCAGTAAAACCAATCAACAGTGGGTTAGAAGATTCACTTTGATTCAAACAGGCCATCCGGACCCAACTATTTCTTGCTACGTAGGTCTTTCCATATGGACTTTCACGAATAAACAGCATGGAAGTACATCAGGTCGACAAAATCTAAACCCCTAGAAGGACCAATTACAGGCAGCTAGGAGAGGATCTTTACTTAACTAAGATGTCTTTCACTGGCCTTTGATAGTAAAATAACATGCGAACATCTATCAGGATCCAACAAGATAATTGCATTACAGGCAGTAACAAACCATTCGATGGCTAGAATGCCCTCGATTAACCAGGAGTAGACTAGTTCCACACTATTTAGAAGGCAACCAGTAGAAAAACACTAGTACATTCTATGATTGGAATGGCTCGGTTAACCAGCAGTAGACTAGTTCCGCACTCTTTAGAAGACAACCAATAGACTAGTTCCACACTCTTTAGAACCAGTGGAAAAGAACTGCTGAAGTGCTCTTAATGAACCAAAAGGGAATACCACTGTAGAATCACATCTGGACATAAAATGAAAGACAACGATTTAACACATTTTTTTCGACAGCTGCCACCAGACTCGGTTCAATACCACATTAGCCTCTTAATTTTAATCAAGTTCGAAACACTAACTATTTTGTAGAATTTTGAAATAGTTATCAAAAGAGCTCCTCCTCCCGAACTCACTTGAGCCACAAATCCATCGATCACTACAAAAGCTCCAATAAAACCAATACCTGCAGAAGAATCTCGAAGCACAACTATCAAACACCTGTTATTTTAGAAGAACGCAATCACAGCCACATCCCTAGAACTATTGACACAAGGAAGTCGAGGTTTCCTATCAATAAGATTTTGAAATTTTTAGATAACATCTCACACAAGGAAGTTAGCAGAGCGCGAGCAGCTTCTGACGGCAAAGCTGACTACTTATGCACAAAGTGGACTTAACTACCCTAAGCTCAAATTACATAGGTCCAAAAATAAGATCCCTCTTTACATTTCTAAAGAGTTACAAAAAAATCAGGGTTCAACTGCAGTGAATTTATTGAACCACAAAAGAATTCTTGGCAAAACTGAACCACAGTTTAATATTTGCTTTCACCAAGAACACACTGGTTTCTTTACTTCACATGTTGAAACTAAGATTATTTTATACCTTGATACCAGATTGGATCGTCTAGCTTATTCAACAATGGAACAGCGAATAGAATTATGCTAATCTTCCATGCGCATTGACATGATTATGACTTGCATGAAGCTGTTGCTGTGATTCCTTGTTTGCCATGAGAGCCTTCACAATTTCCAAGCCATAGGGGTCACCCTCTTCAATCACCTTCAAGACAGTTCCTCCCCCAGTGAAAAGATAGTACTTCGGGCTGTGTAGAGCTTCATGGTAAAGCTTAGGATGCAAGCTGCCACGAGTATACATAAGAGAAATTACAAACAATGCCAATTTCAAGAAACTATGACATAAACATTCTGTACTAAGGGAACCACCTAATGGTTTAACGCCATAACACAACCTAGAAACACGACGATACTGAGCAGGGCACAATGGTGCCCAAAAACATACCCACACACAACCTTTCATCAGCAGAATTGCCATAGCAGGAAATTCTAAACTAAGACAAAATATTCCTACAAAAACCCAGCCACAGCTATAGAAGCCCAACCTGCCAGCAGAAGAAAGTGAGAAGCTGGATGTACACCAACAATAACTTTAACATGCGCATATGAGCAGCAGCTGGATATACACCAATAGTACATGTGCATACGTGAAGAATTCTATACCTTTTGAATTCTTGGAGAGTATCTCCTCCGCCAAAGAACTTCTGTGCCTTAATGTTATTATCGATAACCTCATCCATCTTGCTGGTGCCATGCCAGAAGTGAGGCATTAGACCCATGACTGCATTCACAAAGATAGTCTCTGCTGAGCTCAACACTGATTTGCAAGGATCCATCTCAAATGATGTGGGATCCACATCAACCACATAATTATAATCTTTTCCAGGAGCGAAATCCTGTGTGACAAATTCACCAAATCTGTGAAAAGCATTCATTACTGCAACTGAAGGGAGAGAGAGAGAGAGAGAGAGAGAGAGAGAGAGAGAGAGAGAGAGAGAGAGAAAAAAAAAAATCCTGATAGCTTTGGGACCAACCAAAACACATTGTTATTCACCTTAATAGATATAACACGAAATTGACCATCCTTGCGCCCTTCAAGCGTATCAGACTCTATCAGATGGGTTAGCTCTACTATTTTTTTTTCAGTCTTGTCCTGCTCTACTAATCCTTTTGCAAGCTCAATATCAGATTCCTGAAAGCCCAGTGAAAATAATATATCAACACAAAGAACCCACGTGGTCATTCATACATATTTATGTGCAGCTACATCAAAACAAACAGATCCATCACCACCACCAAACCAAAACAAAAAACAGATCCGTCACCACTACCAAATCAACACACAACTTTCGAGTACCTCCAAGATCAACATTTAGGTGCAGCAAGATCAAAACAATGAGCACGTTCCTCTCAACATGAGGAAACTGGCAATCAATCCATATGCCCAAACTACCAAAATCCTTCTTATGCTAAAGAAAATCTCAAATAGTAACAAAAATAATAAACAGTAGCAGAAGCTTCACAGACACTTGGAGGATTACCTGGACACCCTTGATCTTGATACCATACTTGGCACAAAGGTAGGTGTTGTACATAACTCCACCCAGTATGAGATGGTCTACCTTCTTGTAAATCTCAGTCAAGGGCCCGATTTTTGTATCATACTTGGCACCAGCAACGATAGCAACAAAAGGCCGTGCTGGTTGCAATACCAACTTAACATGGCACAACTCGTCCTAATAAATACAGAAAACTTAAATAAGCTATCACAGAAAACTTCAACAGTTGAAACGGTTGCCAAACCACATTTGATGAAGGAATACCTGTAGGCACAACCCTGCATAAGAAGGCAGGTACTTTGTTATATGGTATGTTGATGCATGTGATTGCCAAGATCCAAATGCATCATTCACATACACATCAGCAAGCCCAGCAAGCTGAATGACAAACCGTTGCAAGTTTTCACCTTTATCTTCCTCCCCCTAGTTACATATTCAGAATAGGCTGGCATGAGAAGCAGCAATGAGAATGTGAACTCAGTATAAATCATTGAGAATGTGAATTCAGTATAAATCCCTTACTTAATAGGAGTTCAAGATAACATTCAGCGGTTCAAGATAACATTCACTACGAATTCTCCTCTCTTTTTTTAACACATGCTAGCTTGACTGTGGTGTAAGAACTCATTCATTAATACTAGCAAGAGGGAAAATCTCTGACAAACCCGCACCCCAAATCCAACATACAAGCTGACTCACAGATAGCTTCCTGTGCTAGCTTAAAACATGCATCGATCATTCAGAAATCAGCTTTGATATCATTGCCCACAAAAATAATCCGATCTCCCTAAAATCTACATCCATGTATAGTATCCATCCATTCGCAGCATTGCATGCCTGAAGATGGTAAAAAGAGAGATGATGAATGGGGTCCGCCTACGACATTTTTAGTGCCCAACATTCAAAGCATTCCATGCTTGGATATGGTAAAGACGGAGCAGACCCCTTGGGAGTCTGATCACGCTACATAGTTTCCTACTCTATGATTCATTGAAAAACATTTGCCTTGCCTATGTAAATGCTGCATACAGATTTTCTTAAACATTTGCCTTGCCTATGTAAATGCTGCATACAGATTTTCTTATTCAAGAATGATCTAATGTCTCTGTACGTGCTATAAATGAGGCGATCTGAAAACCATGCTCCTGTTGTTCCCATAGAAATGCATGCTTGGAGATTGACCTCTTCTCCGTATATGGATTATTGTGATAACTGCTAGAACTGGTCTGAAAATTTGCTAGATTATGTACAGATCATGTTAAATTTCTCACAGAAATGCATGCTTGGAGAAGACCTCTTCTCACTACACAGGAAGTATACGGATTATTTGAATGCTAAAACAGTGGATAAGCCATGTAAAAAACTACATAGTCATAATTATGCATGTAATATTCATCCATGAACAGGTCAAATGTTTCCATCATAACAAAACAGTTCAGACAGGTGAAAAGAAAGCTTACCGCAAACCATCGAGTGTTTGGCAAGTAAATGCCCCCGATTTTCCGACTGCGAAGGTCTTGAATAAGCCAATTGATAGAGGTATCAATATCATGGATGCCTTGATCATCTCCATTCACATGGAATTGTGGCACCACAAACTTAATTCGCAACTTCCGCTGAAGGTATGAAACAACTGCATCCACTGAATCATCTTGTCGAATGGTGATTTTTTTTGCCTTCTTATCAAATGGCCTTCCAATGTGTGTCATGATGATTGGCCTTCAGAGTTTTCAGGTGGGAGGGGAGAAGAACATTGAACAATGCTTCAGGAAAAAAACTGACCAACTTATCAACAGATTGCTTCAACGTGAAAAACTAACGAATGCTTTAATTTTCATCTTTCAAATCCTATGCAGTACTTACCAAAAGTGACATTTTTCCCATAAATTGTGTTTCAATGCTATAAGCATCTTAATGAAGTGGGACTATTCTTAGACTTTCTAAACGCATGGACATAGCCTATTTAAGGTGTTCCAATGGTATCTACTTCTGTTCTTAAATCCTAGAATGCACTATGTAACAAATAGCTTGATCTTTCACAGCATCCCTCGCATATCTAACACTTCTTCTCAGTCAGAATAAACACTTCTCCTCCTTTTCAGTCAGAATTAAAGGGACAAGTGGCTTCACTCGTGCCACCTGGTCAAAATCCTCGAATATCCACAGTCGAAAATGAAATGCACATGAGAGTATTATCACCTTAAAAAATCAGCCTTCAGTACCAGTCATGCGAGATCCTCTGACCATAGGAGTATCTCGAAACTAAGCATTGCAAATGTCCGCAAGAATTCTCTCCAAGGAGAGAGAAACACCAAACAGTCTCTCCAAACATATGTTCTTAAATAACATGCCAGAGAATAGAACAGTTTATCGTTTTCGCTTCATCACAAACTAAGCTACAGACAATGCTTAATGACACATAAAAACAGAGTTACCCACATTACCCTGCACAGCTTAGAGAAACTCTCCAGTAGTGTAGCTAACTTATTTCTCCATCTGATTCCATAACCCAACACTCTCGCCAAGCTCCACCACACCTTCAGCAAGGTTTAGTATGCCCTCAGCATTAGCACACTGTGGTGGTGGATGCTGGCAAAGCGAAAGATTGTAAGATACTTCAGGTCCAGCGATACTGCGGAATGTGAAAATGCAAGCTAAATAGACTTCTTGCATATTAAGTCTCCGTTTCACAATATCATGTACAGTGAAAATAGTACTTTGATTTAGGTTTTGTTTGAATCTCTCCATTGAAATATTTTCCAGTTGAACAACTCCCTATTGCCCCCACATATATTGGACAAGTGCCCTGGCATAATTTTCAGGGACATGTAACCTAGTCCCGAACATACGCTTTCAGGGACATGTAACCTAGTCCGGAACATACGCTTTGTTTATATAGCTGCTCTGCGGCTTAATAAAAATGTTCGTTATCTGAGGCTTCCCTAGTTCAGGTGCTCTGCAACAAAACAGTAGGCATGCATGCGTCTAGCACGATGACTAGACTACCAAATGATGATGGTCTTCCAGGCTAACCGGCGTACATTGCTATACAGCCTCACTAAGCATATGCACTTACAGATTAAGCTGACTCATTTCGTCCCTATTGTGTAGAGGAAAAGCAAAGCAGTGCCCCGAACAGTTGAGAAAAAACGCATATCCAAGTTCATAGAAAAGCACCGCAAATATTACTGATGTCATCCAAGTATGTAGAAAACCAAAATTGGGAAGAGGACCAATCAGCTTGATAATTATACCTGCCACCACGTTCCACGATGTTGTACATAGTTGCAAGCGTTACATCTATGCGGTATTGATCAAGAATCTTTCCTGCAACAAGAGAAGAAAACAAATGATGCAATACAATTATTAAAACACAACGCACCGAGAGAAGAGAAATAAAAAACGGATAATCACATCCATTAAGAGTACGCAAAGGGTAATATAGATAACAGAATGCAAAGAATAATAATCTCTGCTTTGGTGAAAAACATGATTCGCTCATAGTAAGCTGCACAGCTGATGAAATCAAACGGAAGGTATTCGAAGCTACATGATATCTGATGGATCATCGGACTAGACATAAATTCAAAAATGAAGTCAAGCGCTGGAAAAACAGAATGAAATAGAAGCTAATGCAGGTCATTCTCCTATCGATCGAGGATGATCAGTGGTGCTTGCTTACCTTTCTTAACAACATTGTGGTCCACACGAAGGAGAACAACCTTGCCGTTCAGGTCGGCATCCTGCAGAAGTGGAAGGCGAGGATCCAAGTCCATGTGATCACGTCCATCATCAACACTGTACCCGACCATCATCCCCACACCACTCTCAGGTGTATACGGCACCATCATTATACTTCGTAAATCAGTGAACCGATCAGTCGAATCTTCGTCTCTGATATTGTTCTATTAAGATATTAAGAGTTTGAAAGAACTAGCCTAGCAACAGGATAACCACGGAATTGGACAAGTTCTCGGAATACGGATGAAATGAATATTTTCCCTCTACTTCACTCAACTCGGATGTATAAACACGCTACGCCGCTTTCTACTACGCCTGGGAGAGTCTTCCAGTTCTCTCGACATATATATAGCAAACTTGCAAGATCAGAGGTGATGTCGACAGTGGTGGATCGCTACGTCTGTGTCATTCTAAAACCGGCCTAAAAACATGTTCGATTGGCGGCTTTGGAAAACAGCGGGCGGCTGTGTCGGCAAATTTCTCCAAGGGAGCCTCCTGCCCAACGTTTGGCTCGAAAATATCTGCAATGTAGATGATTCATCCCTTGTTTTGGGCAGAAGACGGAATGCCTAGAAAAAACCAAAACAGGTAAAGACTGTTTCCAAAACTCTCAGAGAATCCATCGTCAGTCACGACTCACGAGTCACGACTCACGAGGCTCGCCCGCAATATACGAGTAAGTCTGTGTCACCATAAGCCTTGAAGTTTGCTGGTTTTCCGCATCAGAATTATTTGACATTTTCTCCAAAAAAAAAGAAAAATTTGGATTTATATAAGAGATTTCCCCAAGTCCGAAAAGAGCCGTGAAGGCTTCAGCCTTTAAATGAATGATAGGCCTACGACGACACATGTTGCCCTCTCCACATGACTTGTGGCTCAAGTATCCTCCTTCTTCCAACTCGAAGGAAGCGAACACGCAATGGTCCTTTTGAAAGCCCTTGTTAATTTTTGTAATGTTTTAATCATATTTCTAAGGAATGGTCGATCGAGAAATCCTTGTTTCTTCTAGGTAAAAGAATCTCCCGAGTCAAGAGATCACCACCGTTTAGACATCACTGTATTTATCTCCTCGAAAACAACAAGTTGAAACCCAAATGGGTCTCACATGAGGGTGATGATAATTTTATCCGCCTCATTTGTAATGCCCTGTAGCTTGCCATACTCCTCCCTGCATTGTGGGATTTGGGGGGTCCCATGGGCACTAGTCCCATTCACTTGTAACTTTTTCTCTTTATTATAATTAAAGTCCGGGAGATTAGGCTAAGGTCGAACTTCCTTTATTTAAAAAAAAAAAAAAAATTTGTAATGTTTTAATCATATTTCGGTTATATTTATAGTTCTTTTTTTATGTGATATATTATGCTTGAAAGACACGCGTGTAGTAGGCACATGAAAGTTTGGTGGCCCTTATCTTGTCCTTAGGGCTAGTAGTGATCACATGCCAAAGCATCAACATCCATTACAAGGATCATTTATGAAAGTTTAGGTCATAATGAGGGGGACTTTTACAAGCTCTTCCAAGAAAGTTAGTAGCCTAGATTTCGGCTTCAATCGGATTTGTAAGGGCTCATCGCTTAGGATCGAAGAATAGACATCACCTGCCACTATAGAGATGACACACGCAAAGAGGCCCAAAAAAGAAAAGCTACCCACAAGGAAGAAGTATCCAACAGAAGCTCAAGTTGAAGCTCCAAAAACACAAGAATAAGGATGGAAAGATGTGGTAGAAGCATTTGGATCCTTGGAGCCACAAGCACCACTTGAAGCGACTACCAAATATTACAAAGACATTAGTGGTGCATTTAAAACGATACCCAAGGCCTAATCAAAGGTGAAGGCATGAAGACCAAAGAAACGAGAGGGGAGGTAGAATCATCATGACAAAAGAGAGAAGTATGAAGTCCTTCCATAAGAAGTGCCTCTCCCACCTTCTACAGACTCGACATCTGAATCATCTAAATCGACGAGTGGTTCACACAATAAATTTAATGAAGAAGCTGGTCCAAGCCATGCACATGAGGAAGAAGCTTTCCATACTCCTGCATTGCAAGTAGTGGAACTAGAAACCATTTATACTCCACCAATCGTGAAACCATGCTTGTCGCCTTCCATTTAGTATGTCGTTGATTCTCGCTTATCTTTTAAGATTCTATCTCCACCCCATACATCAACTGCACCCACCACATCCCAAACACAAAGCTATCCTTTGTACATGAACGATCAGATGATTGGAGTGTTGGAACATCTCAACCAAACGACCAAGAAACATCACAATTTCAAAGCTCTTGAGGCTAGAAAAGGAAAAAAAATATTGTGGAGCTAAAGTTAGAGCTAGAAAAAGAATGTGAATCCTATCTTGCTACTAATAAGCAACTAGAAGAAACATGTGTTGAACAAAGCAATGCGACCAATGTAACACAAATTGTGAAGAATTCTATAAGAAACAAATGTGACTAAAAGAATAGGAGATTATCCATGTTCGACAAGAGCACTAGGAAATTCTAGAGGATGTCATGGGGGATTATTAAGCTCAAGGAAACTCATGCCTCTCAAACACCAAGCTAAAGCTATCAATGCATGTGCCTGGGCATCTCTGCCATCCCAGCGAATCTGCTCTGCAGTAGGTGCAACAGAAACAGCAGCACGAACAGGAATCTACGGAATATCATCTTCGACACCATCTTCATCAGCTCCAACACATGTATTTGCAGTACCTGTCGTTACAGGTGTAACAGGACGTCTTTCAACACCCTGCACAATGTTCCACAATCCTTTTGCAACTAGTACATGTCGCATCATATAAGCCCATAATGGGTAGTTGGTACCATCCAACTTATCCTCAACAGCCAACATACGGAATACATCACTACTTTCAGCCATGGCCGGTGACTAAAATACCTTGATGCAGAAAATTGACTGTATCTCAAAAAGTTGAACGGAACTGCCCAGACGAGTTTTGCTAGACCTGTAGCACACTTCGAGACTCTTAAACTGACGAACAGAAACTGCTATATACCTTTGGCACAAAAGGACGAAATAGCCTGCACAAGCGCTGCGATAGTGCGTTCGGAGGCCGAAACGAGCTCAGATCGCGATTTCGGCACCACAAAGCGAAGCGGTTTTGATCTCGGAAACACCCTGAGTATGCTCACCAAATTTCGTGCGAATCTGAGACTGCAAATGGAGGAGTGTCGACGGCGCCCTAGAAGAAGCGACGACCTGCTCTGATACCAACTGTTGGAGATAGACGTCTGCGGAAGCACGTGAACAGCACAAGGAAGAAGAAGAAGCTTGGAGCACAAACACACAATACTGAATGTATTACTAGAGAATGTACAAAGATAAGTATCCCATTAGGGCAATAGGTGTATATACAAGCCAGGGGAAAAAAACCTCCTAAAGAGGGAAAAAAGTGCCCCGGCGGTCCTAGAGTGTTCACACACATCACTACCTAAATATATCAACAAATGTGTTTAGTCTATGGATGATACAGATAATAGCCTTTGCTTTCAGAACTATGCCCAACGAAAATACATTTCACTTCTTTATCATCCAATTTCTTGCATTGTTGTTCATGCACTAGCGCATATGCCAGACAATCAAAAACATGCAAGTGAGCAACAGATGGCTTGCGACCATGCCAAGCCTCATATGGAGTGATAGAATACAATGCTTTAGTGGAACACATGTTAAGTACATATGATGCACACATGACAACCTCAAGCCAGAAACTATGTGGTAAAGCTTAACTCTTGACCATACACCTCGCCATCTCCATGAGTGACTTGTCCAAAACCAAAAATTTTTTGAAGCACATAAACACTTTGGGCTTTCCTTTCAATGCATATACCCATGCATGCCAGGAAAAATCATCAATGAAAGTCACGAAGTAAATATAGTTTCCAAAAGAGGGTATCTCCACAGGACCATAGATATCACTATGAACAAGCTGCAATTTTTGAGCCCGAATTGGACTATCTTTTGGGAACGAGAAACGTTGTATTTTGCCCAAAATACAGCCTTGAGAGGCATGTTTATTAGGTGCCTCAATTTTGGCCAGAGAGGACACCATTTCAGATTTCTACAAGCGTAGCAAACTAGCAAAATTCATATGACCAAAGCGTGCATGCCAACGTTTTGCATCTAACAAAGCCTAAGAATCATGTACTGCACATGCTGAATGGAATAACCTCGAAGATCCGTGCTAGAGCCTTGGCTCCCGAGAGCTCTGGTCCTTGACCCGGCTAGGATCCTCGACCATATGCAGGTAGACCAATGGTAGACCATGGAGGTCTAAATAAATCTAACACTCTCTCCCCCTTCTAGAGATCACTATCCTCGGTGATCAAGGAAGGAAAGTGTTTGCAAATCAGAGCTTTTGATTCCCAAGTAGCATTTGTGAGTGGATGGCTAATCCATGCAAATAAATACTCTGGTATGGAGTGATTCCTTAACTTCTACTCCCTCTTATCAAGAACCTGAAATGGAACATCTGGATGGGATGCTCTATTTTCTAAAGCAATTAAACCATCTACACAATTCTCATCTCAAGAAATGTATGGTCTCAACTTGCTAACATGGAAAACTAGGTGGACTTTGCAATTATCTAGCAATTGCAATTTATATGTGACATCACTAATCTTATTGACTATTGTCCAAGGTCCACAAAATCTAGGGGATAGCTTGGGTTTCTATCCGAGTTTTAATGATGAACCAAGTGGAACTTGTAAAAACACACGATCGCCCTCTTGAAATGTTCGTGGTGTTTGATGTCGATCTACAAATGCTTTCATCCTTTCAACAGCTTGCTGGAGATTGAACTGAGCTATTTTTAAGTTAGTTTGCATATCTGTCAAAAATTGTGAAGCACTCGGAGATTTCCTGGGTAACCCAATGGTAGCTGGATTATGTGGAATAAACCCATAAATCACCTCAAAAGGTGCCAGCCTAGTAGTCTTGTGCTTCCAACTATTATAAACAAATTCAACTAATGGGAGAAAACTATCCCAATTTATTTGCTTTTCTGAAACATATGCCCGTAGCATATCTTCCAGTATCTCATTAACTCTTTCGGTCTGACCGTCTATCTATGGATGCTCTCCACTACTCATCTTGAGTTGAACTTGAAGCTTATTGAACACGTGTTTCCAAAAATTTCCTGTAAACATGGGATCCCTGTCTGAAACTATAGATCTAGGTAGAACATGCGGTCTAAAATATTTTGAATAAATAGTTTTGCGACTTGTAGAGCCTCCACTGATTCCTTTGTAGGGATAAAGTGTGCCATTTTACTCAAACGATCAACCACTACAAGAATAGCATTCTTTTGTCATGGTGTCCTAGGTAAACCCATTATGAAGTCCATGGAAATACTATCCCAACAATATTGTGGTATCTCCAATGGCTAAAGCAGACGTGGAGAACTAATCCTCTCTGCTTTATTCACCTGACATTTAAAACATTGACTTACATAATTGTTTATGTCTTTGACCATCTTTGGCCACCAAAAAGTACGTTTGATCAACTGCAAAGTTTTCTCTATACCAGGATGTCCTGCACAAGGTACATCGTAGTTCTCGAAAATAACTTCTTTTCTAAACTTCCCTTCTTGAGAATTAGGGACACAAATATTTCCCTTTCTTTTGAGCAAACATTGCTCCACTTGAAAATTTGAGAATGCTTTATCTTTATCATTTTGTGATAACTTGTTGATTATAGACTGACAATAATCATCTTCAATCTGTGAATCTTTGATCTCTTGGATCAAATCACTATCAAGAACTATGAAGCTAATCTGATGCAAAATACGAGATAATGCATCTGCAGTTGTATTCATTTTTCCTTTCCTATATAGAATTTCCATATGAAATTATTGCATCAACTCAACCCATCTAGCCTATCTCCCTCGAAGATCAAGCTGGAACAGAATTACTTTAAAGTGTGATGATCCGTGTATACTTTAAAAGTTGCACCATACAGATAGTGTCTCCAAATCTTCAAAGCATGAACTATTGCATATCATTCTTGTTCATGGACAGGCCAATTTCTCTGAGCTGGAGAAAGTTTCTTACTTTCAAAAGCTATTGGTCTGCCATCTTGAATCAAAACTGCACCAACTGCAATGCCACTAGAATCCGTTCCTATTTCAAAAGGTTTTGGGGGATCTATCACCAATAAAATTGGGGCACTTGAAACTGCTTATTTCATTGTGTCAAAATCTTTCTGTTGTGCACTAGTCCATAAAAACTTTTGATTATTATGTAATAGATCCGTTAATGGCACAGCTATGTGCGAATAACTAGCAATGAATTTCCTATAGAAGCCCGATAATCCTAAGAATGATCGCAACTGGCGCTCATTCTAAGGAATCAGCCAACCAAGGATCACAGAAACTTTCCGCCATCTGCAGAAATTATATGTCCTAGGTACTCAACCTCAGATAAACATAGTTGTGTCTTTTCTGGGTTGACGTACAAAGTGTTGTCGTCCAACATTTGAAAAACTGTACGCAAATGACATTCATGTTCTTCCAAAATTTTACTATAAACCAACAGATCATCTACAAAATCAACCACAAACTGACCAATAAAAGGATGAAAAATATCACCTCCTAGTGCATCTAGAATATCATCAATGCGAGGCATCGGATATCTGTGTTTTATTGTAACTTTATTTAATGCTCTAAAGTCTATACACATCCTAAAAGATCCATCCTTTTTGTGAACCAAAAGCACTAGGGCTGCAAAAGATGAATAATTGGATTTGATGAGTCCTTTGTCAAGATACTCCTCAATGGTATGACGTACTTCTGCCTCCTCTTGCAGACTCATTGAATACGGCTGCCTGGCCAGTGGATGAGCTCGTGGTACTAGCTCAATCCTATGCTCCACTTTTCTGCGAGGCGGAAGACCTGAAGGTAACTCTGAAAGAAACAAGTGTTGGACTTTAGTTTTCATTCTAGAAGCTAGTTGAGCCTCCAGACTAGTTTGAATTTGTAAACTTAACAAATCCTTATGCTCAAAATATAAGAAACACAAATACTTACACTCTGCTTTTACCATCGCAGAGGTAGATGCTCGTCTATATACCTTTATGTCGGGCTCTCCACGGATGATGATGCGTCATCTGTACACCTTTGCGTCTGAAAATCAATAGTTGGCTTCTTACTTGCATGCCACTGTTTACTGAGGAGGAGATCAAATCTAGCCAAAATGGCGATCTCAAAATCTAGTTTATATCTATAAGTCTCTATCTAGACTTGTAATCCAACAAATCCTCGATCCCAGGTCTCAGATCCCTTCCCATTTGCCAACTCTACTCTATAGGTGTATGCAGATGGAGTAGTCTTCAACTTTAGTTTCTTGACTAAGGAAGAGTTAATAACATTATGTGTGGATCCTGTATCAAATAGAACTTTAACAAGATGTCCATGAACTACCCTACTCATGACAACCAAATCGGTGTCTAGAAACGGATAACCTTTCTGAACAACTGGGGATAACACCACATCTGGGACATTCTTAACCTTCTTAGTGACTGTTATATTTAAAATGGGTTGTTTATCTTTAGATGGAGGATCCATCTCAATGTCTGTAGCTAGAAGATCAAAAATCGAAGGAGATGATGGAGTGGACGGTGAGGACTGTTGCCTCTCCACCACCATCGTTGTAGATATCTTCTTCTTTTTCTTAGGCCACATCCTATACGCATGCCAACCTAGGCATTCATAACAAAGGCTGTGTACCTAAGTCACGAAGTCTTAGGGACTTGCGTCAAAGAGTTTGAATCTCATTTGCCACACAAGTGCGTATAGTGGTGGATTGACACACGCTTCATTATCAATCCGAAGAACAGACCTAACCAAGTGTATGAGGACTTGTGCGTACATGATGGATAATGAAATGGTTCAGCTAAAAATTCATGAGAAAAGACTAAACTACCTCTCCAACTCACTTAATCTCTGAAAGTGTCTACCGCGATACCACTTACAGTAGTAAACACAAATTCGAATGTTTCTCCTAGCTCCGAACTCCGAATATGGCCAATAACAGGTTCATTTCAAAGCTCTCAACGAGACGCATCTAGTGGTAGTATTTTTACTCAAATCTGACATTCACTCTTCAAGATATGACCAAAATAGTGAATGGCGGGAAACACACACACTCACTTCACAACTGGTGCTTGCTCATACACACACTACAGTAGTTCAAATGTGGTGGGGAGGGGTAGACAACAATCCTACACACACATTCCAAGCTTCACACACACACAAAAGATCATAGAGAAGATGAAAATCTGTAGGAAAGAAGAAAATTCGAAATTATGAAGCTCTCCTTCTTCACAATGGAAAAAAGTCCTTACAAAGAGTCACAAAGTGACTTATATACATGTGCCCTAAAAATGGTCCTTTCACACAAGTGACCGGCACTTTATTGGCTAATCTCTAATTTCCTACTATTTTACAAGAAATATATTACAATGATTTGGGATTATGCATCTAGAGGACTCCTCTAGTGCATTTACATAGCTTTGAGGGAATTTCCTAGGATTTTGAAGAAGAAAAATATGCCCATTAATTTGAAAATTTTGGGGCTCCCCTTTTGTGCCTCTTTGATCTGTAACACTCTCCCCCTGTTTGTCTCTGTCGTCCCTTGACAAGATTTTGCTTCTCATTTGTAGCTTGTCTAAGGCTTCTGAATACACACACCCAGTGGTCGAAGAAGCGATAAGGACTGTCAAAAAATTTGTTACTTTATTCGAGATATGTCCTTTACTTCTGTTTGCCCCTTGGTATTCCTTATATCACAAATCTGGGTTGTTGTATTAAGTCGGGCTTCCACGCACGCCATCAATGGCTAAGAATGTGATGTTCTTAGTCACTATCTTCAACTTTTCAGCCTCTGCCTCTTTCTAGCTTTTGGTCTTCTGATATGTCTTTGTCTTCACACATCTAACCCTGTTGTATAGCTTGGAGTCTGTTTACTTTCTTCCACCGCACACCTTAATTTGCTGACCTCTACTCTCTTTTAAGAGAGCATTACGTTTTAGAGGTCCTATTCTTGAATCTTCTTTGTCATCCTCTAGGACCTGTTCCATTTCTTTCCACCGCACGCATCCAGTGGATGAGGAAGCTGTGTGCAACCTCCCATGAAATGTCCTGGTTGTTATCTTTCTTTAATTCCACTCCTCAGGACCTGGTTCTTTGGCGTTGTCGCCTAATGCGTGCCCCTGTGGGGGTTTGGGCAGAGAGTTGTTCTTTTCATTTATAATCTTCATTCTTTACTGAGCAGCTTTATTCTTTGATTTTCTTCTTCTTCTCTTTTTGCTTGATTCCCCTTCCACACGTCCCTCCTCCTGAACTCTATCATCCCCAACAGGCTTTTTGTGGCGATGTGAGTATGTTTGGATGACTTGCTGCTCTTGTTGATTAAGCAGATTGGCATGACATAACATGAATTCTTTCCATTGGCTCGACTTGACCCCGTCTTCTCGTGCCTGTCTATGATCTGCAAAGAAACTCAATTCATAGGCCACCATCCTGGCATTAAGATTCGAAGACATTTTTACAAAAATCTCAGAGTCTATTTCAAAAAATCCGGTGAAAAACGCTTCTTCAAAAGTCTGCATGTAGGTGCTTGGCAAAAACATAAGCCTTGAGTATATAGCCATAAGCATTAATCGGGTTGGTATAGTTGAGAGATAAAAAATGAGGGCATCTGATCCTTGATTTATGCCGATGAAGTTCAAGAAAGTAAATTGAGCATGCTGAAACACTCTTATTACCGTAAGTAGCATGCTCAAAATTTTATTAGTAATCTTGATAGCTAAATCCGGTATATTTGCATATCGAGCGATCCAAAATTCAATGGTCTTGATCATGTATTATTTTGTAGGTAGATAATCAGGAGGTGGACTTGGCAGTAGTGGATAGTTTAGCCACTAATTATTGATGCTTCCCTGGCGCTGATCGTCCCAAAATTGCACAAAAGAGAGGAACAATGGAAAGCTTAGACTGCAAAAGAGTTCTCTTACAAAAGCTCTATTCTCTAACAAGCTAACCTCAAAAATGAGCTCTCTAGCTCTTTTTATAGTTTTTTGAGTAGTTTTGGCCCTGTCCAGACCTAGTGTCTGGCCTAGTTAAGAATTAGGTTCCAAGGCTTATTTGAGGGCTCAAACGAAGTCTAAAAATTATGAAAATTGGTACGATGGTAATTCTAATACTCCTCAAGCTCGAGGACTCCTCGGCTTCAACAAAATGGAGTTATAAAAATAGATAATGGTATTTACAATGGTTTTTAGTGATGAAAATCACTATTTTTGTAGGGGATTCTTCTGAAAATTTGACATACACTTCTTGGAGCTCCCTACTTGCTCTCTCTTCTTCTATGTCCACTTCTTTGATGTGCTTCTATGTTTTATGCTTGACCTTGAGTTCCAACACTCCCCCCCTCTCGAGTCTGTCGTCCCTGACAGACCCTTGTTGTAATGGTTATTCTAGGTTGCTTTGAGAGGGAGTGTCCATTCGGATGAACCAGAGTGGAAAGGTTGGTTCTCCGGTTCTTCATTTGTCACTACGAGCCTTTGCAAGTTGTAGTCCCTTGGTATGTGCTTTAGCCTTGGATTCCAACATGACTGTGTCATTGTGAGTCTCCATTGATGACCTCAGATCGTCCAAGGATGATGTTCATAGTAGTCATGCCAAGTACTCATAACCCCTAATGGATGATGAGTAAGTGTGTTCGTGCATGGGTTGAGGAAAATATGTGCCTTGTGCACGGCCTTGTAATGTAGCCCTATGCATGCTTACTTGGAAAATGCATCGGAAGAAGTATGGTGCAAAAATTGGGGGTCTTGAGCTAAGTGCTCAAGGGTATGCCGACGAAGAGGTTTCCAAATCTATCATGGTGATGGTGTTGCCAAAGTAAAGATACTTACCATTGTGAAGGTTCGACCGATGTTCATCTCTTCGTGTTGTACACCCGGTATTTATGATGGAACCTTGTCGATGAATGTCCGTGTTGATGGTCCATCGATGAATTTTTTTGAGCGCCTGGTCCTGTCTCCTTTTTTCAAGCAACATTTGCCAAATACTGAGAATTGAATTTCTTTATATTCCTTGGCAAACAATATTGGGTAACTACACCAAGCTTAGTTTCACACATTTTCTTTAGCTCACCATAAGCAGAAGTCTTCTCACCCGGTATCCGGACAAGAATTCTCAGGATACCAAACTACCTCTTGCACATATCTCCCTGTAGATTATAGTACATGCAGTAGTTAAGCATCACTCAAGTTGCGGACCTTCAAGTTCTTCACACCTGCTAGCCGAGACACACTTCTATCCAAACTGATAAATGCCCAGTAATCAATAGTTCCATCTTCAACTAAGCATGTCTCATTCATGTTCCATGAGCGAAACCTGGGAACAAGTTTTGACTCTTTTTTTTTTTTTAACAATGTCACACACAAGAAGAGAGATGTTAGTATCAGAAAAAATAATTGACATATATCAATGTGCTCTTGTGCATGGGACTCTTAGTTGTGTCTATGCACGGCCATGTAATGTGGCTCTATGTTAATGCATACTTTGGAAATGCATGGCCTGAATGGTGCAAAAGACAGGGTTGTGCCGGGAGCACATGGTTGTCGCTTGTCGAGGCTTAATGTCATTTGCAGATGATGACGCCATCTTTGTTGGAGGTATCCATTGTATCTCGAGATGGCAGCTGATCATTCCTCCTTATAGGGATCCATTTGAGAACGGTCTTCGACTGTGTAGCAATCTCCTTTGGTTGCTTCATGTTTGGATGGTTTCTTGAGGGTTTGATCCTTCATGGTTGGCTCTTTGGTTCTGTGAGGCCTACCGGTGCTTTTGGCTTCCATACCCATACCTCTATGGCTGGTCTCTTGACTCACGTTGAAGAGGTTACTTGGTCTACTCTTGTTCTTGGTGTTTGGTTCTGACCTTTGCCTCGCCTGGGCTTCTTTGTTGAGACTTTTCGCATATGGGAGAGCATAGGTTGTTGCGGACATAAGAGCTTCCTAGGTACCCACATGTGTAATCGCCCTTGTTGAGCTACAAAAAAATTCTTAGGTATCCAAATTTGTCGGAGATCTTGTGGTTGAGCTTGTCCGATCTTCTTCCTTCGTCTTCTGGCCTGGTTGACTTGCCTGGATGGGGTTTGTGGGGCCAAGGGTGATGGCTGCTCTCCTTTTCGTATCCAGATCTGCTTCATGCCCAACACTACTTTCCTTTGGAAATCCCATTGTCTATTTGATATAGCAGTGGTCCTGTTCTGTTGTGCTTGCCTTGTTGGTTGAGTTGTAGTGGCGGCATTAGTCCTTGCACCAGAGGAGGAGTCCGCTTGTCTTTGAGCCTGTTCTTCCATGATTGAGTTCTCCTGCGACATAGATCTTTTGATGCATACAACATCTCTTTTGCTAAGATTAGTCCTAGGAGAACTACAAGATGTGACATCTGGATTTGTGAGTATGCCATTTTCTAGTTCTAATGTAAAGCATTGTCCCTGGACCCAAACTTGAAGAAGTTGACTTCTTAGGTTCAAGTTGATTGCATTGTCATAAATCCAATCTTGTCCTAAGACAAGTGGTTCTGTAAGGTTCTCATCTTGACACACTAGCGCTTTGACTTTCATTGGAACATCTTGAAGGTAGATGGGAAGTTTCACCTCGCCCAAACAAGGGGTTTCCACACCTCCCAATCCTATGAGATAAGCTTCTATGGGATTGATGTTCAACTGCAAGTCTTGGCAGTAGGAAAGTCTAACTGCACTACTTGTTGCACCTGAGTCAATCAATGCTTTCACCGTCTTTGCACCCTTCCCTTGTCCGACCTCTATGGTCACAAAGGGTCTTCGATCAATGACTTGAGAAGTCGCTATGCCTGATTTTTGGCACATATCCATGTGATATTTTGGGGCTTTTGAGTTGACATCTAGACCTAGTCGCCTTAACTTATTTCGCCTAATACGCTCTCTGGCCTCTGCCTGTGCTTCTTCTCTCACTCTTAACTCTTCTTCTTTTCGCTTCTTAGCCGTGTTGAGTCTCGTAAGCATATCCTCTGTAAGAGGTTCTTGGTATAACTTGACTCTACATCCACTAATATAGTTTGGCAAGATATCTCCTTCTAGAGTGGCCAACTGAACTGCACCACTAGTGGAAATTCTATTAATGATCATGGGTCCGTATCCTCTTTTTTCCAACTTACGAGCATGTTGCTTTAGTGTGTAAACCAACACTAGATCTCCCTCTTTCAGTCCCTTATCCTTGATGTGTGCATCAAAGTATGCCTTTTGCCTTTTCTTTGCAGCATAGATACCTGCCGCCGCGCGTAGCCTTGTCTCACCTAAGCGTTCTAGATCAAAGATCCTAGAGGACAATTCATGTCCATTCCACTCATGCTCTTGTGCTACTTTTAATGCTGGGATTAGGAAATCTAAAGGTAGCACAGCATTCTGTCCAAAGACCATCTGAAATGGGGTGGCATTGAGTACTATTTTGTAGGCAACTCGGTAAGCCCAAACAGCATGATGAAGCTATTTGTCCCAATCAGAGCGTTTATTATTTACCAATTTAGTCAAGACATTACATAGGATCTTATTTGTGCTCTCGTCCTATCCGTTAGCTTGGGGATGATAGGGGGCAGACTTCTTATGTATCACCAAGAATTCTTGGAGAAGATTTTCAATGACTTCATTTAAGAAGTGGGTGCCTCTATCGCTTACTAACTCTATTGGTAGTCCATATCTAGTGAACACATTCTCGAATAAGAACTTGGCCGTCGTCTGAGCATCATTCTTTGTTGTGGCTTTGACTTCTACCCATTTTGTAAGGTAATCTGTGGCTACAATGATGTACTCTGCATGGGAGTTTCTAGCTGGGGGGTTAATAGGACCTACAAAGTCTATACCCCACTTTTGAGAATGCACGTCCTCCCATCATGGGCCTCAAAGGCATCTCGTCTTTTCTGATAGGATATTGCGCACGTTGGCATGTGTCACATTTCTTCACATAGGTATGTGCATCCATATGAAGAGTTGGCCACCAAAGTCCTGAGAATAGAATGGTCTTGATTACTCGATCAGGACCAAAGTGTCCACCTGCAACACCGCTGTGTGCAGTCTCTAAGACCTTTAAATAGTCTGATTCATGAACGCACAGTCTTAAGTAACCATCTTTGCCTCTTCGGTATAGGTTCTCTCCTACTAAGGCATAGCCTTGAGCCTCTTGCTCCATGCTTCGTCTTCTTGCTAGACTAGCCTCTTTGGGTAATCTTCCCGACCTCATAAACTCTACCAATGGAGCACTCCAATCTGGAATTAATGACACTTGATAAAGGGTCGCATGCTCCACTGGGGGTCTCTCTCTGCACCTTGGACAATTCTTAATCCACTCATGTATTTCTTTGTCCATGCTAGGCCAATACACTCCTAAACGCTTCAGATTCTGCAATGTTCATTGTTTAGAATAGTGATTTCCTAGCAATCCTTCATGAGCTTGCTGCAACCAACTACTATGTTCATCATCCTCGACACAACAAGCTAATACACCCTCAGTATCTTGTTTGTACATGCTTCCTGCCAATATGTGATATTTTCGTGATTTTACAATTTCTTCTTGTGATGTTTTCACATTCTTATTTGCAGGGCCGAAGGTTAGGACTGGTACCAACTTATTTGCCCATTTAGGAACAACTTCTAAATTGAACAGATAAGCATCGGGTAATTCGTCAGACACTCCTTGCGGTGACTCTCCTGAAGTGATGCGAGAAAGGTGATCTGCCCGAAGGTAGGTTGTACCTTTCCTAACAACAACTTCAAAGTCATATTCCATTAGTAAGAGGAACCATCTTACTAAGCGTCCAGTATTGCAAGGTTTATTGACCAAATATAACAAAGCTTGATGATCAGTGAAAAACTTGAACTTGTTGGCCAATAAATAGTGTCTAAACTTCTTCACAGCATATACCATGCCTAAGCCCTCTCGCTCAATTGTGGTATAGTTTCGTTCAGCTATGGTGAGCTGTCTACTAGCGTATGCTATGGGCAAGTCTAAGTTTCCTTCACTTGTGGGTTGTGCTAGCACACATCCTATGGCGTGATTGGATGCATCCACATGGACATGGAATGGTTTATTCCAATCAGGAGTGGTTAGTATTGGTGCTGTGCACATTCGTTTCTTCAGTTCATTGAAAGAATTCTCGCATTCGTTGTTCCACTCAAAATTAGACAACAAGGCATAAAGGGGTCTAGCTATGATCGCGTACATGTGGATAAACCTGCGGTAATATCCACAATGGCCCATAAAGGCTTGTACCCTTTAACATTCCTTGGCCTTGGCAGCTCCGCTATGGCTCGTACCTTATCTTCATCTGTTGAGATTCCATTCTTAGAAACAATATGACCTAAGATTTTACCTTGACGCACCATGAACACACACTTTTTTGGGTTCAGACACACTCGATATTCTCTACACTTGTTGAAGATTTGTCTGAGCTCAGGGATGTGAAATCTTCTTTCTTGGGAATGAGCACATAAATCATCCACATACACTTCTAAGCTCTTCCGCAAGAACTCTTTGAAGACATGACACATGAGCCTTTGGAATGTTGCAGGTGCATTGGTGAGCCCGAATGGCATAACACAAAATGCAAAGATTCCCCACTCTATGGCAAAAGCTATTTTGTGTTGATCTTCTGGGGCAATGGCTACTTGATTGTAACCTGAAAATCCATCAAGGTAGCTATAAACTTCCTTGCTTGCAACACGCTCCAATAGGTGTTCTGTGATTGGAAGTGGATAAATATCTCTGATCGTAGCGGCATTAACTTTTTTAAGGTTAATACACACTCACAACTTCCCGTTCTTCTTGGGTACCACTACAATGGAGGACACCCATTAAGTATGCTCAATCTCATAGATGAATCCATCTTGAATCAGCCTATCAATTTCTTCTTTTATTTTGGCTGCATATGTATCATTATATGTGTAGGGCTTCTGTTTGGTGGTCTTGGCATCAACAGTCATGGGGATAGTATGAGAACAAATTCTTGGATCTACCCCTTTCAAGTCTCTATAGTGCCATGCAAACACATCCCTATATTCCCTTAATAGAGCTACGAGCTCCATTTCTTCTCTTGCACTTAGGTCATCTCGTATGTATGTGCATCTCTCTTCGTTCTCTTCAATGGTCACTACAATTTTCTTGGTCTTTTCTTTATTATCATATGATTCTCCTATGATGGCCTCTCTCTTAGGCATGCGTACCAAAATTTTGCGGTCGTCAACTTCATATTTCTTGAAGTTTTCTGGTACTTCAAACAATGATTCCTCCTCTTCTGGTTTCACTGATTTTCTTTTCTTTTTCTTTTGACTGCTCTCACTTCCATCCTTTGAATTTACCGTTTTAATACTTGTGAGAGGTTCTTCTTCTTTCTGGGTGAACACTCCTATATCTTCTAGATAGTGCTGCTCTGAGTTAAAGCAACTATCCATCACAATGGACTCTAGATCATCGTCATTCTCTTCTTCTTCTATGACATCACTAGGGTCACATTCTTCTAGCAAGGGCTAACACATGAACACTGAAATATCATAACCCTCCTCATCACAATGAGGTGTCCATTGTTCTTCATTAACAACAATGTCCATGGTAGCTAAGATTTCTGGCCAGCCATGAGGCTCAAATTCCTCATCTGGAAAGATCATTGGTGTATAAGTTGGGTCTTTAATTGGTTTATCTCCTGGTGAAGTTCCTTCTTCTCGTGCCTTCAAGCGTTTTTCCTCTTCCTCTGCGACCTTGCACATCCACAAATGAGTATCTTCATGCAACCATGATGGATCAGGTGAACTTTCAGAATGCACAAAGATTGAATCTTCTTTTGCTTTGTGGATAGGATTCCATTGTAGGGGTGGTACATCACTGAAGGAGTAATCCTTCAAATTGACCTTGGTGGTGACCCCTAAGTGCTGCAAGTACAAGGAGTTGGTTCCCCAATCCTGTACTATTTGCAATTGTCGTAGGAAGGGTCTTCCTAGGATCATCTCATAGACATTATTTTTCTCAAAGTCACATATAGCAAATGTGTGCTCAAACTCTACACCACAAGTGGTTAGAGTTATCCCTTCTAGCAATCCTAGAGGTCTTTCAAAATGACCATCAGCCATTTGAAGCTTCATTCTGGTTGGTCTTAATGTGGACTTGCCCCATTGCTTCCACAAGGAGGTGGTCGCAATAGCAACACCAACACCTGAATCTATGATTGATTTGGTTGTGTAACCTTGGTAGGTGATTGGAAGATAAGTATTACCTTCTTCACCCTCACACATGTCCCCTATTTTGTCTAGAGGTATCTGTGGTACTTTTTGTTTAGAGCCTGCTTTTGGCATTTTGGAATCAAGTTCTGGAACTTGATCCTTCACATGATTCCAAAGCTCAGGTTTTGCTTTGAGCAGCTCTTCTACAGTGAGATGACACTGAACCTTAGTGTTCTTCACGACATTAGTGTTCCTTGGAACCACTGAGTCTTCATTTCTTACTAGTATTGTGGGAGCTCTAATCTGGAGAGATTCAGATTCCCATGGGCTTGGAAATTGAGGCAGTTCTTCTAGGGTATTAGATTCAAAATCTAATCTTTCATCTTCTTGTTGTTCTGCTTCATCTCCATAAATAGATGGAATGTCTTGGGGAAATTGATCATGAAGATCATCAATCTCAGGAATAGGAGGGGAGTTATTGTTCTCCTTGGCCCATTTCTCCTCTTGTATTTCCCGCAAGAACTCTTGAGAGTGCTCCTGAATTGAAGGAGGTATTCCAGCATCCGTGGAATTTGAAACATAAGCTCCCATTGGTGGTGAGCTTCTTCTCTCAATAACTGGTTGAGCCTGTGGAGGTAAAGAAACTTGTGGTTTGTTTACCAATTGCTCTAATCTTTCTAGTAAGCCTTGGAAATGCAAATCCGGTTTGACAGAGTTTGTCTGATTGAACTTTTGACTAGTCTCCAGTATAGCTTGAGCTTGTTCTACCATTTTCATGCACATTTTCATTCGTTCAATCTCTAAGTCCGCTCTAGGGTAACTCTTGTCTAGATTTGCAGCTGTAGGCCCTTCTTGAAGTCGAGCCTGGTAGGCCTTGAACATCATGTCCAAGCCTTCTGGGGTTGGATCTGCAAGAACAGAACCTAGTTGCGGTCTATTTACAATGGGTGTTGGGGTGGGATGAGGTGGAGTGGATGGAGTTTTGGCATGCGAGGGGTTTTGAGATGCAATGTCTTCTATTTTTGTTTTTGCATCTTCAAGCTTTCTTCTAGTGCCGATAACTTTTTATTCCACTTGCGATTGGCCTTCTCTCTGGTATCCTTCCATGTTCTTGTTTTTCGCTTGCTTGGTTCTCCCGATTCACTCGACTCCGATTGCTCTGCTGGTTTATCTTATTTTAATGCTTGTGCCCTAGTAACTGCCTGTAGAGGTGCCACATTACTGCTATTGGCACTTGATTCCGCCACTAAGCCTACCACATTAATGGGTGTAATCTTGGGCGCACTAGAGGGGTTTCTTGGACAATCTCTGGGGAGATGGTCTTTGCCACAATCAGCACAAAAGACTTGTATTGTGATAGCCTGTCCTTGACTCGGAGATGGTGGGTGGGGACAATCACGAAGGAAATGGTCACCCTGGCATCTGAAACATGGTCCTCTAGGGGCTTGTGGTCTTACTTGTCTCAATTGGGGCCTAGGGTTAGCATTTGCGTACATGACATTGGAGTATTCTGGCTCCCAATTTTGTTCCATAGGTGGTGCCTCATATTGATACGGGTAAATCTCACTATGCTCAGGCGACTCAGTGTAATAAGCATGTGGACTACCTTCATGGGAGTAGTCTGAACTATGAGCACGAGAGTCATTATCTGGTATCAATGGGGTTAGTGGCACCAATGCTCTATTTGGATTTTCCTCTCCCACAACATACTTGACTGGAATCACGTTGGCAAGAGCTGGTGTTTGGTTTCCCAAGACTGGTTGTGGCCTATATTGTGCCTGATATTGCTGTTGTGGTCGATAATATGGCTGTTGGTATTGGTTCTAATACCTACCTTGTTGGTAAGGTTGCTGATAAGTTTGTCTAACTGCCTGCCTATTGTAAGGACAATCTTGAGCTGTGTGGTTCGTGTATTTTCTCTCAATAGTGCAATATGGAACATTCCTTTCTCTAATGTTTTGGTTTTGCATTGGGCACACATTAGCCATGTGGTCGCCTCTCCAAGTATAACACCGATTCAATGGAGTGACTCTCTGTGTTTGTCTATTTTCGACTCCCAGCTTCTTGGCAACTTGCTCAGCTATCTCCTCTATTTTCGTGGGGATTTTTGATGTATGACTAGTAGAACTATCCGAATCCTTATAGAGTTTGGACAATCCTAACTCCTCGCCCAAGTTATCTTCTATGTCAATGCACGTCCGCACACACTCTTCTATGGATCTAGGCTCTTTCAAGTACACATATGATCTTAACTTTGTGCTCAGTAAGCCATCTAAGAACAAAGCCACTTGTTTGGTTGGTGTGGGTAACTCTGGAGTAGGGCATCTTTCTAGGTATTGTCTGAACCTTCTACCTATCTGAACCTTCTACCTACTAGTCGCACTGTTTCTTGGGGTGTCTGCTTGAAACTGTGGATCAAGGATGATGTGTTATGCCTGATACCACTCTTGGAAAATTCTACAATGAATTCGTTTAGCAACTGACCTATATCGCGATAGTTGCGACTACTCAATGGTTGAAACCAAGCCAAGGCAGTGCCCTTAAGAGTCAAACCAAATGCCTCATATTGGGTGAATAAATCCTCAACCTGTTCAGCTCTTAACACTTGTTTGAAGTCAGCCACATGATCATAAGGATCTCCTGACCCGTCAAAATAATTCTTCATTGCCTTGATCACTTGAGTGGGTCTAAGGGTTCTTGTGATTGCTCTCGGGGTCTAGGCAATGGAAAATCCTGTTCATCTCTTTGTTGCCTATGTGATTGATGTCTCTCTCTTTCAGGTCTTTCATTTTCAAATCCTGACCTATTCCTGCCCACGGTGTGTGCAAAACTTACCTCAGGTCTCTCTCTAGTTCTTTCTCTCTGGGCTTCATGAGCTTGGGATGATCCTACTCCTTGGAGGCCATGGGAAACATTGGATCTTGGTGGAGGGAAAATCAATTCACTCTTCCAAGTATATGCATGTCTATCATGTTCTGTTACCAAGAAAATTTTCTCTGACGTGTTATCCAGGTAGACCACTTTGCCTGGTGTCTCTGGATCCTTGAACTCATGATGACTATGCCCAATTGGCTAGGTTGATCTGGCTTGGATCTCTAAAAGGCTTCCTCTGTTTATCTATTCAAGAATAGTTCTATGCTTTTTTTGTCTTGAGGGATCCAATCCGGAGTGATCACTCGGGTCAAAACTGACTTACCTCTAGGAGTCTGGGGTCCTTGTCCTACATTTCCTTGTTCTAGGTCTCCTATTTCATTCTCAGGCGACATTTCCAAACTCATCAGTCCTATCTGGTAGGTTGGTGACCACATACATGGTTCCTTCCTTATCAATGTATGAACCCTCTTCGAACTTGACCACCGGGTGTTCAAGTCCAAAGGGTTGATCTGGATTTTTGAGTTGGACCATTGATCGCCTCAGGACATCCTCATAGATGCGAGCACCTAATCGGTTGGTCCGAATATATTCCAACTATGTCTTATAGGGACCTTCTGGTGTTTGTAAATAATCAGTTCCTGAGCCACCTACAGGTTTCCCCATGCTAAAAGACATTTCTGAATCACTTGTGTCTGAACTTAGTCTGTAAGAATGACCACTTAGTTGTTGTGCCCAAGACTTAGCTGTATGGTTGACACTAGCCTCAGAAGATCTAATGCTTTGTTTATCCTTGCCTAGGTGTCTACCAAACCTCAGGTTCATAAGCTTTGTCTTCTAGTCCCAAAATTCCCCTTTGTATTGCTCAAAATCCCTTGGGGCCCCCTTGGTTTCCTAGTCCCACTGGAGGGTCAACTTCAAAATATCTTATCTGAAAATCAATGCATTATTCTTATAAAAAACAGTTGAGGCCGTGTAGGATTTGAAACGAGCTTTCCAACGAGCTATAGAGCTCAAAAAATGGACTTTGGATGAAAAAGTTATGTCAAATGAGGCTCCTGGGGGTCAAAACAGGCAAACAGGACCTTTTGGAGAAAATCGCGATTTTGTGAAAATCAGGGAATCACGATTGTGTGAAATCAGAGAATCGTGATGCTGGGAAGTCAAAGAATCACGATTTTGAGCACAAAATCCTGTTTTTGAAAATCGCAATTTTGAGCACAGAATCGTGTTTTTGAAAATCGCGATTTTGAGCACAGAATCGTGTTTCAGAGAATCGTGGTTCACAAAATCGTGGTTCATAGGATCGTGATTCACAAAATCGTGTCTTCACAGAACCGTGTTTTAGAGAATCGTGTTCTAAAGAATCGTGATTTTGTCTTAGAGAATCGTGGTTTTCAAAATTTAGAGAATCGCGATTTTGAGTACAAGTACAGAATCGTGTTTTTTGAAAATCGCGATTTTGAGCACAGAATTGTGTTTTAGAGAATCGCGATTTTGTCTTAGAGAATCATGATTCACAAAATCGTGTTTTTCACAAAATCGTGGTTCTCAGAATCGTGTTTTTTGACATGAAATCGCGATTTTGTCTTAGAGAATCGTGTTTTCACAAAATCGTGTTTTTCACAAAATCGTGGTTCTCAGAATCGTGTTTTTTGACATGAAAATCGCGATTTTGTCTCAGAGAATCATGTTTTCACAAAATCGTGGTTCTCAGAATCGTGTTTTTTGACGTGAAAATCGCGATTTTGTCTCAGAGAATCATGTTTTCACAAAATCGTGTTTTAGAGAATCGTGTTCTCACAGCATCGTGTTTTTGGCTGAAAATCGTGATTTGTGAGAATCGCAATTTTGAGCACAACCACACAATCGCGATTCTGAGAATGACCACAGAATCGTGATTCTTTCAGCAAGCTTTTAGGCGGGAAACAGAAAATCGTGATTTTCAAAAAAATTTGAATTTTCACAGAATCGCGATTTTCATCACAGAATCGTGTTTTTTGGCGGGAACTTCGAATTTTTGAGCGCCGAGCAATGGTGAGCTCTGTATGAGCAGAAAATCATGAAAAACACAAGCGCTTGTTCTCCCTTGCACTTCCTAACTCCTTCCCACACAATAATGCATGAAAAATGGTATGAAAATGGTGAAAATGCACTAAAAAACAAGAAATTTCTATGAAGAAGATGGAAGAAGGTGGAGATGATGATGATGAAGAAGATGAAGAAGAAAAATCAGAAAATGAACAAAAATGACAGTTTTTTTACCTTCCAACGTCGCAAATCTACGATCTTACCATCACAACGCTCGTCCTCGAAGCTCTCTCCCCGACAACGGCACCAAAATTTGGTGTAGCTCAAGCGTAAGCACCACCTCCTTTACTTGTCAATCCGCGGAGACGTGAGGACCGGTATGAAGACCACGAGCAAGTGAAGGCACAAGTGCGTGAGTGAAAGCACACAAACATGCACACACATACACACACACGCGCACAAAGTAAGATCAAAGAGAGGAACAATGGAAAGCTTAGATTGAAAAAGAGTTCTCTTACAAAAGCTCTATTCTCTAACAAGCTAACCTCAAAAATGAGCTCTCTAGCTCTTTTTATAGTTTTTTGAGTAGTTTTGGCCCTGTCCAGACCTAGTGTCCGACCTAGTTAAGAATTAGGTTCCATGGCTTATTTGAGGGCTCAAACGAAGTCTAAAAATTATGAAAATTGGTACGATGGTAATTTTAATACTCCTCAAGCTCGAGGACTCCTCGGCTTGAACAAAATGGAGTTATAAAAATAGATAATGGTATTTACAATGGTTTTTAGTGATGAAAATCACTATTTTTGTAGGGGATTCTTCTGAAAATTTGACATACACTTCTTGGAGCTCCCTACTTGCTCTCTCTTCTTCTATGTCCACTTCTTTGATGTGCTTCTATGTTTTATGCTTGACCTTGAGTTCCAACAGCTTTGTCAAATTCCTCTTGAGTGTAGGTGAATGTTTGCATGCTAAACTGGAGGTTGCTATCGGGCTCTTTATTTGTTGTATTCTTTATATATTGCCATGTTTGCTCTTTAAGTAAACCCTATGGTACATTGAATGGTCTCATTATCTGTTCCAGGTTTTTGCTTTCGATCTTTGCTTCCTTCATGACCTTTACCACTTGATCTTCAAAATCTTCTGTAAGCTGGGACACCAGTAATGCCCCGTCGTGTCGGCTTAGTTCTGCAATATCCCGATGATGTCTTTCAGAGTGGATCTCTGGTTCCTCCCTTATCAGTGAATGATGTACGGGGGAAGAGAGAGGATGTACCTCAGTCTCCTCAGTAGCCGCTGTGGAGTGTGGAACTACTAGTGTCCCCTTTGTTATCTTCTGTGCTAGTTGATCATGTAATTGCTTGATCAATTCATCTTTGTCTTTAATCTCCTCCGTGGCCTTCAAAATTGTGTCTTTGTTTTTGAGAAGTTCTTCTCCCATGACAGCGAGTTGATCAATGTCTTCTTTACATTGTACTATATATCTATTTTTGATTGTCTTCCACTTCTTCCATAGCTCCGCGGTATTAGCCATATACTTTTTCTCCCATTTTGCAATGATAGCTTGCTCCTGCTTGAGCTAATCTTCATACCTTGTGATCTTTTCTTCCAATGCTTTTGTGTCCTTTTCTGGCACTTTAGAAGCTTGTATCGGTTGATTACATAGAAGTGCACTCATCAGTTCCTTGTTCCTATTACGTAGGTTCTCTGCTTTGTCCATGTATACTTTGATTTGCGATTCAAGGATCTTACTTCTGGCATTCATCCGAGTTTTATCAGCTTCGCTAGCCTCATATTTCCTTTGTAAATCCTCTGTCTCGAGTGTGTTGCATTGCTGCTTAGCCTCTTGGATTGCCTTCTCTTTCTTGACTATGTTCTTTTGTTCTTGAATCAATTGGGCAGAGAGATTCTCACCGATCTCTTGGAATTGGCATTTTTCCCGCATTGCCCTCAAGCATTAACTGTTGAGTGTCCATGGCGGTTTTGATCATGTGTTGCACCACTGGCTTGAGCTTAGCTATGTCCACATTCAACCAAGTTTTTGGGATGCTTGGAGCTTCCCCTGTTTGTATATCCTTTCCATGCTCCACATGTATGGTTTCGTTATGAGGTTGCCTGATCTCTAGTTGTACTTCATGTTCTTTTCTTTCTTCTTCCACATTAACGACCTTCGTGGCACTCCCTTGAAAGGTGACGTCCATGGGAGATGGTTTTGCCACTACCCTTATTGGTGTAAATGGTTCGGATTCTTCAACAGTATTTGCCATTGGTTGTTCTTTGGGATTCTTGAATAAGACTTCTCCAACAAGCAGAGTTTCTTGGATTTGAATGTTAGAAGCTTCATTCAATTTGATGACATGTACTCGTTCTTGGGAGGCCTCCTTTCCTTCCGTGTCTTGGATGGAGTTAATGAGTGTTTGATCTTCCTTCATTCCTTCCCCTTCTACATTCTTGTTCACTTCATTTAACTCCTCCCATTGTCCATCATCCTTGGAATCACTTCGAATGTCCACATTTAACATGGATGTGTCTGGTTCTTCTTGTGCATCTGATGATGAGCTTGAGTTGATCAAACCCAATTCCCTATATCTATGGACCTTGGTCAGCCTTTTTCTTTGTTCTAAATCTCGATGGGCTTGTTGGTAATGGTGCCCTTGGACGGATAGATTGACTTGACCTTCTGTGTATTGATGTGTGGCTTCCATTGCTTTGGTTAATTCTTCTTCCGTGATAGGTTGAAGGTCTTCTGATCTCGTCCTTGGAAGCAGATGTGCCCTTTTGGTGGCTGGAACTTCTGCTTCTGCTTGCATCATTTCCCTTAGCCTCTTGGTGCCTCTCATTCTAGGTTGGGAGCTTGATTCTGCCTCCTCAATGATCTTGACTCCCTTCTTCTTCCTAGGGACTGTTGCAACCTTTGCATATTTGGCCATGGCTTCCGATGATGGCATCTCTCTCAAATGCTCTCTAATGCCCAATGCATGATATATCAATATAGCCAAGGCAATACTGCCATTCAAAAACTTCTTGTGATTCCACTGCTTCTTTGCCTCGAATAGCCGTTCTTGAATATAGGGAGTCATATTAACTTGATTTTCGATTTGTGTTGTAGCATGCGACAACATTTGCACAATGATTTTTTGTGGAGCAGTGTAGCTGTGCATATTGGGAAAACAGAAGTGTTGATGGATGAGTCTCACCTCCTCTTCAATATCTATGCGATCAATGTCGTTGAATGTTCGGGTCTTTGCTCCTCGACTTTCTTCTTTCAATACGGTGTTCCCATCTTTCTCCCATCCAAAAGCTTCTTTGATTAGATCATGTGTAAATTGGATAATGACCCATTCCCCTACTCCATCCATGACTCTTGCTTCAGGTACCAATGGATCATGCAAGGCAGGCTGCAAGGTGTTCATCACTTGAGTGCAACGGTGGAAATCAGGTTTGTAGATCGGCAATTCAAAATACTTGTGAATGCCCGCTTTCTTCATAATGTCCATGGTTGATGGTAGTTCATGCACTACCTTGAAATCTTTGGACATCACAGGGAACTGATGATCCGTGTCCATAATTTTGATGGTTACTAGGAATAAGTAATCTCTTGCTGGTTGATCTTCTCGGAACCAATGACCTTTTGCTTTAGTCACACTTTGTAGAGGGAATTCCAACACTTCCTCTTGAATAGTAGCTTCAGAATCTTCGAAAGCCATCTACACCCATAATGGAAATAGCATTAGCTTCTATAGAAGACATGTCGTTAGTGATGTGTGTAGTGATGACATCTCGTTCGTGGCGTCACTCCGTTCCCCTTGTGTGTATAAGTAAGATCGCTTACCGCATAATTTTTCATTTTCACTCCTAAAAGAAAACAAGAATTAGTGTAGTCGAAGCATATATTTATTTACATAGTAGGTCCATTCATATGAAAGTAGAGGCTATGACCTATCCCCAAGTGGGAAATGTGCACCACTAATTCTGTTATGTGCATCATGTGCCGAATGCCTAGCCTCGTAATGTGGCCCTATTATGCATACTTTAGGTGCATTTGATGCTTCATGTGTGCAAATGAAATCTTCTTGGTTTTGTTGTTCCATCCTTTGTTGTTGCTTTGGTTTCCATATCCATTTCGTAGTCGCGGTTTTATGCCTTGTCTTTTCTTCGTTTCGTCGTGCTGCGTGAGTTTCCTTTTTCTTTTTTGTTGTCCGAGTTGTTGGATTCCTACTTCTCTGGTATCTTTGGCGAGTCTCGCTTGGCTTTATGGTGCTATTGTGTCTATATAATGTTTCTTTCTGCTTGTCTATCTCTTGAGTGGCCACTTGTCTGACCTTCTTTGAAATCCACTTTTGTTGCCGTGTTCTTTGAGCTTCTACTAATGACTTTGGGAGCTGTATTCTCAGAAGTCGCTTTGGTTCCGATTTTGGTGAAGAAGAACCCTTGTCCGCCCTTGTCTTCTTATGATGAATGGCTTGTACTGTCGTTGCCCTTTCTGATTTCTTCACTTGATCCTTGCGACCCATTTGAGGTTAGCATTTCTTGATTGCGAGAAGCTGGCAGTGGGTTTCCATGCTGATGATCTATCTCTTTCATAGGAGGCTTTTGGAGCATGGTCCTCCGCGGTACCCTTCTGTTCATCATTCAGGTAGGATGAATCTTTTTTCCCTTGGGATGCATCAGAAGTTGAATTCCTTTCTTTCATCGGACCTTCTTCTGGTTGGTTTGTTATGAAAACATTTTCCATGTATTCTTCTACGATTGGCGCGGACCTTCTTCTGGTTGGTTTGTTGTGAAAAAATTTGCCATGTATTCTTCTACGATTGGCTTCTCACTCTTGATGATGTCTTGTCTATGAGAGGGTCTCTCTTCTAATAGACTAAAGATTTCCTTGTGCCCTATTTTGGCTGAAATATATCCTTGAGCTAGGTTTATGCTCACCTCATTCTCAATGATCCAGTCTTGTCCTAGGATCAAGTTCTCTATTAGATCCTCGTCTCTGCACACTAGAACTCGTTGTTCCATAGTTGAATTTCCTAGGTGGAGGGATATTGTACCTTCCCTGATGCATTCTATAACTTGACCTCCCACACCTATCATGTGTACTTTCGTAGGTGTTATAATCAGTTGAAGATGCATGATGACTGTACCTCGTATGCAACTGAGTGCCACTCCTGAATCTATCAAGGCATCTATTAGCTGGTACTCAAGTCATTCCAATTCCTAGGTTTAAGTATGGTTGGGACATGCAGATATTGATTGTGTCTGACTTATGAACCTGATAGTTAGCCATGGGGATAGGCTCTTTTCCTAGTAGATACCGTTCATCTCTTTGCCTTATCCACTCTTTCCGTTTCTTGATACGCTCTAAGGCTTCTTGCAGTGCTTCCTCTCTAATCCGCTCTTCCTCTCTCTTCCTATTTTGTGCACCTACAAGGCGTGCTAACATTTGGTCTGTCAATGGCTCCATATAACGTTTTACTCGACAACCACTAATGTAATTAGGAAGGACATCTCCATCTAGAGTGGCTAGATTAACTGCTCCACTAGTGGAAATCCTATTGATTATTAGAGGTCCATATCCATGCTTTTGTAACTTCTTGGCATGTTACTTCAACGTGTAGACCAGAACTAAATCTCCTTCTTTTAGTCCTTTGTCTTTGATGTGCGCATCATAATATGCCTTTTGTCTTCTCTTGGCCGCATAAATTCTTGCAACAGCCTGTATCCTAGTCTCATGTAGCTTCTCAATTTGGTCCAGTTGCTTGGATAATTCATGCCCTGTCCATTCATACTATTGGGCTACTCTCAAAGTTGGTACTAAAAAATCGATCAACAGGATTGCATTCTGTCCATACACTAGATTGAATGGGGTAGTTCCAATGGCGGTCTTGTAAGCGACATGGAAGGCCCAAATTGCATGATGCAATTGTTTATCCCAATCTGACCTTCCACTATTGACTATCTTTGTCAATACTGTACATAATACCTTATTGGAACTTTCAGCTTGACCGTTGGCTTGAGGGTGATAAGGGGCTGATTTTTTATGGATCACTAAGAATTCATTCATTAAGGACTCTATGACTTCATTAATGAGATGCATTCCTCGGTCACTTACGATCTCAATTGGTAATCCAAAGCGAGTGAAGATGTGCTCAAAAAGAAATTTAGCAGTGGTTTGAGCATCATTCTTTCTAGTAGCCTTGGCCTCTACCCATTTAGTCAAATAATCCATAGCAACTATTATGTATTCGGCATGTGACCCTCTGGCTGGTGGGTTAATGGGTCTTATAAAATCAATACCCCATTCGGAAAATGCTCTAGCGCAAACCATAGGTCTCAATGGCATGTCATCCCGTCTAATCAGATATTTGGCCCTTTGGCATGTCTCGCAACTTTGGACATATGTATCAGCGTCTATATGTAGGGTTGGCCACCACAAGCCTGCAAAAGGATCATTTTTATAGTTCTCTCTGTTGAAAAGTGACCCCCTGCAGCACCTGCGTGTGCCATCTCTAATATAGGTAAGTATTCTCCTTCATGCACATATAGCTGTAATTGATTATCTTTTCCTCTCTTGAATAATTGTCTTCCCATGATTACATAATCCTTACTCATTTCCTCTAAGGACCGTCTCGTTGCCAAACTGATTCCTTCCTCGTGCTCTTGTGTCTTTAGGAATTTCACTAATGTTTCACTCCATTTGGGTGGTATTGTAGAGAAAGGTAAAGATGTATGATCATCTCGAGTGGTTTCTTGACATTCCGTGCAATTACTGACAAAATCATGGACATCTTTAGGCATATCAGGCTAGTATACTCCTAGTCGTTTCAACTCTTCCTTTGTGCATTCTCCAGTTGTTTACATGGGCCTGTTCAATCAACTTCTTGTGTTTGTCTTCCTCGACACATCTTGACAGTACACCATTGGGTTCCTTATAGTACACACTTCCTACAATAATGCGTAAGTTTTGTGATTGGAGAATTTCCTTTTTACTTTCTTTATTCATTGAGTGTTGTGGGACATGAGTGACTATTGGGATTAGCTTTTCTGCCCACTTGGGACACACTTCCAAATTAAACACATAAGTGTCTGGCAAATTGTCTGGTACTCTGCTTTGTGGTTCACCATGTGTTAGTCTAGAGAGATGATATGCCCTCACATGAGTATTTCCTTTTTTCACGATTACTTCAAAATCGAATTCCATCAATAACAGAAACCATCTCACAAGTCTTCCCGTGTTACAAGGCTTATTGACTAAGTACAATAGGGCTTGATGATCTATGAAGAACTTGAACTTGTTGGCTAAGAGATAGTGTCTGAATTTTTTCACAGCATACACCATTCCTAATCCTTCTCTCTTAGTAGTCATATAGTTTCTCTCTGCTTGATTCAGTTGTCTACTTGCATAGGCAATTGGATGATCCAACTTTCCTTCATCTGCCGGCTGAGCTAAGATGCATCCTATTGCATAATTGGAAGCGTCCACATGAATATGGAATGGCTTGTTCCAATTTGGTGGTTTCAAAATTGGGGCTGTGCTAAGTCGCCTTTTTAACTCGTTAAATGCCTTTTCGCATTCATCAATCCAAGTGAATTGAGTCAACAATCCATACAAGGGTTTGGCAATTATGGCGTACATGTGGATAAATCGACGATAGTATCCACAATGACTCATAAATGCTTGCACTTCTTTGGCATTCTTTGGTCTAGGAAGTTCCATGATTACCTTAATCTTGTCTTCATCAGTAGATATTCCGTTCCTTGACACAATGTGTCCTAAAATCTTCCCTTGTCTTACCATGAAGACACACTTCTCATGATTCAGGCAGACTCTATTGTCGACATTTATTAAATATTTTCCGCAATTCAGGAATGTGTTCCTGTCTTCAATTTAAATATGTACATAGATCATTTACATACACTTCCATACTTTTCTTCAGGAATTCTTTGAAAACATGACACATCAACCTTTGGAAAGTAGCAGGGGCGTTACTGAGTCCAAAGGGCATCACTCTGAAAGCATAGACCCCCCATTCAGTCGCAAATGCAGTCTTATGTTGGTCCTCTGTAGCAATAGCTACTTTGTTGTATCCAGAGAATCCGTCTAAGAAGCTATAGACTTCTTTTCCTGCAACTCTTTCCAATAGGTGGTCGGTGATAGGTAATGGATAGCTATCATGGATCGTGGCTGCATTGACTTTCTTCAGATTAGTGCATACTCTCAGTTTTCCGTTCTTTTTAGGTAAAACAACTAATGACGACACCCATTCGGTATGTTCTATCTCATAAATGAATCCAGCCGCTAATAGCTTGTCTATTTCCTCTTTTATTTTAGCAGCATAGAACTCGTTATACATGTAAGGGCGTTGTTTAGATGGTTTTGCTTCTGATGTCATTGGTATTATATGAGAACAAATGGAGGGTTCCACACCCTTAAGATCCTTATAGGTCCAAGCAAATACATCTCGATACTCTCGGATCAACTGTATCAATTCTTCTTCCTCTTCTGTTGACACATCTTTTCCTATGTATGTACATCTTTCTTCTCCATCTTCTGTAGTTACTATGATTTTTTTTGTTTGTTCCGTATTGTCATAAGCCTCACCTTCTCTTGCCTCTCTCTTAGGCATTTGGATAGCTATTTTTCTCTCTTCTACTTCATATCTTTTGAAATGCTCTGGTAACTCAAAAAGATCAGGGTTTGGTTCAATCTTACTCACGCTTTCCTCCTGTTTTGGTATTTTGGTACTATAGGGCCTACTTCTATTGCTAACACTTTGGTCATTCCATACTTGTCTTCGGCTCGAATGGCTTCTAGGTAACGTTCTTCTGAATCAAATTCTGGTTCCATTTCTATGCTCTCGTATTCTTCTTTCCATTCCTTTTCCAATATTTCTCCTGCTTCTACTTCTTGAAGGACAATGTTGGCATCATATGGGAAGAAGCAGGTACGGGCGTACATGCAGATCTAGCATTGAGGCAACCCATTAAAATTTTTCCAGTCCCTACATCATTTTAAAAGTGGTTCTCGTCACTAAAAACCATTGTAAATACCATTTCACCTTTTTGTAGCTCCATTTTGTGCAAGCCGAGGAGTCCTCGAGCTTGAGGAGCCTTAGAAGTAAGTTCCTACCAATTTTCATATTTTTTAGACCTCGTTTGAGCCCTCAAATAAGCCCTGGAACCTAATTTGTAACTAGGCCGGACACTAAGTCTGGACAGGGCCAAAGCTAGTCAAAAACTATAAATAGAGCTAGAGAGCTCATTTTTGGGGTAGCTTATTGTAGTTTTGAACTTGTATGAGAACTTGGTTGTAATAGAAGTGATTCCATTGTCTTACTCTCTTTGTTCTTGCCGAGTGTGCGCGTGTGTGTGTGTATGTGTGTGCATGTTTGTGTGCTTCTCACTCACACATTTGTGCCTTCACTTGCTCGAGGTTTTCATACCATCCTCATGTCTTCCCGGATTGACATCAAAGGAGGTGCTACGCATCACTGAGCTACACCAAATTTTGGCGCCGTTGCTGGGGATTCGAGCTTTGAGGAGGAGCGTGTGATGGTAAGACGTAGAGAGGACGCGTTGGAATGGTAAGTAATAGGTAAATTTCTTGTTTTTTCTCCATCTCCATCTCCATCACCTTCTCCACTTCCATCTCCTTCTCCACTTCATATTCCTTCTTTCAGTCCATTCACCTCATTTGCTTTGTGCGAGTTTGAGAGAGAGCGAGTGTGTGTTCTTGTTTTTGTGTGTTTTTGCATGATTCTTGCAGGTTGCAGCATCCTCACCATCTCCAGCAAGCTCAGCAGGTACGGATTTTCTCTGCGCAAGCCTCGAGGCGTCGAGCTCGACCTATTGTGACACACCGAAAAGTTGACCCAATCACGATTCTGAGTGCACCACGACACAGCGCAGGCCGAGAGCTCCTAGGATCATTAGCCAGATCAGAAAAATTCACCATATCCGGACCTATCATGACACTCCCAAGTATCGCGACACTTCGACCTATCGTGACACTCCCAAGTATCGCGACACTTCAACCTATCACAACACTTCGACTTATCACGACACTTCGACCTATCGCGACACTTCGACTCATCACGACACTTCCACCTATCACGACACTCCCAAGTATCACGACACTTCGACCTATCGCGACACTTCGACCTATCGTGACACTTCGACTTATCGCGACACTTCCACCTATCGCGACACTTCCACCTATCGTGACACTTCCACCTATCGCGACACTTCCACCTATCGCGACACTTTCACCTATCACGACACGTCCACCTATCGCGACACTCCCAAGTATCGCGACACATCGACCCGACCTATCGCTATACACCGGCTTAACACATGAATTTTTAGGGTGAATTAATTGATTGAATTGAGGTACTTTTGGGCTTAATTTTGGACACATTGGGATGATGTTAGAGCCTTAGAAGTGGGCAAAATACCTAAAAACCAGGAAGGAATTTCCTGAACCCTGAGAGCCTGTTTTGACCCCTAAATGCCTGAATGGTCATAACTTCACCATACGAACTCTGATTGATGAGATTTTGGTCTCGTTGGAAAGCTTGTTGAGAATCCTACGTGGAGTTTTAGAACATGTATTTTTAAGTTGTCCTTTAGGTGGGATTAGGTGGTCATAAGATTTTGGGGGTACAGTGAGTTACTCCAAGGGGGGCCTGTAATTGTTGATGTGTGTCTTTCAATCCATTGTGGTAAAGGAGCTATATTAACTTGTGAACTTTTGAAGGAACATTGCGTGCACTCAAGGCATTCCAAGGAAAGCTAGCAAGGGTGAGTACCAAGCTTGGGAGAAGGCTTCCTGGGCTGGTGTAGCAGTCTGAGCAACGAGAGGATTGAGGTTGGAAGTTCTCTCAACCCTCCTTTGTCAATTCCTAGCTTAGGCTAGTACGACTTACGTGTGGTGATTAATTAGAGCAATGCTAGACACGAATCAAGTCCAAGAGAACTAATCAACTAAGTACAAGCATTAAGTAGAGCTTAAGTGCAAAAGTTCTAAGGAACAAAAGTAAACTTGAATCGAGCAAATATCAAGTGCGAAAGTCACTTAAGTACTCCTGACGACGTGATTTCAAACAAGAGCTTAACACAATATTCAACTAAAAAGAAAAAAGTGATTGGTGTAAATTAACCTGCAACGAGAGTGTACTTGGGACCAAGGGGGTAGAGAAACTAGGCATATGAACCTTAGGTCACGCAGACACTTAGGCCGAGACCGACAAAGCCTTAGATCTTTTGAAGCTAGTGTCAATCACACTGCTAGGTCTTGGGCCTAGCAGTTGAGTGATTACCCATACACTCCCCGATCAGAAACAAGTGATTCTGAGATGTCCTATAACATGGAGAGACCAGTAGGTAGTTCAGGGGTGGCGTACCTAGAAAAGCCAGAAGGACCTTACAAGACTCAATTGGAATACATCAGGACTAATCGTCTAGGTGCTTGCATCTATGAAGACGGTCTGAGAAGATCTGTGGTCCAGATTAAGAACCCCGATCAACCCCATGGACTAGAACACCCGGTAGTCAAGTTCGAGAATGGAGCATACCTAGATAAAGAAGGGACTATTTATGTACTCACCACCCTTCCAGATAGAACAAATGAGTTTGTGAATGTGATCGCAGAGACCGACATGGGTGATATAGAGCAAGGGAACTTAGAGAGAGAGAGCCGAGGACTTTGGTAAATCAGTCTTGACCAGAATCATGACTCTAGAGTGGATTCCCCAAGATAATAAAAGCATAGTAGGTGCTCTCACAATCTATGAGTTCAAAGACCCTGATAGCCCAGGCAAAGTAACCTACCTAGACAATACATCAGAGAGGATCTTCGTGGTCATTGAGCATGGCAGACATGCCTACACATGGAAGGGTGAATTTGTTTTTCCCCAACCTCGGTCCAATGTGTCCTACAGTCACCAAGGAGTTGGGACCTCCCAAGCTCATGGAGCTCAAAGGGATAGAAGTAGAGACAGACCTGAGGTAAGATTTGCCAACCCCTTGGGAAGAGAAAGGATGAGAACAGAGACGGATAGAGAAGAAATCGAGAGAGCTAGAGCCCCAAGGAACCAAAGAAATGCTGACAATTTCCCTTTGCCAAGGCCAAGAGAACACACTAGGACCCTGAGGCCAACTCAGCTGGTGAAGTCCATGAAGGACTACTTCGATGGTACAGGAGACCCTTATTATCATGTAGCTGAATTTAGACAAGTCTTGAGAGCTGAACAAGTGGAGGACCTATTCACGCAATACAATGCTTTTGGTCTAACCCTTAGGAACACCGCCCTTACATGGTTTCAACCCCTGAATGAGAGGCAGTTTAGGAGCATAGATCAACTGTTGGAGGCATTCATCACGGAGTTTTCTAAGAGTGGCATAAGGCATAACACTTCCTCACTAATTCATAGCTTCAAGCAAACACCGCACGAGACTGTTAGGCTTGCAGGAAGACGGTTTAGGCAATACCTAGAGAGGTGCCCAATGCCTGAGTTACCCACACCAGCCAAGCAAGTGGCTTTGTTCTTAGATGGATTGTTGAGCACCAAGCTCATGTCATATGTGTATCTAAAGGACCCCAGAACTATAGAAGAGTGCGTGCGCATGTGCATAGACATTGAGGACAATCTAGGTGAGGAGTTGGAGCTATCAAAAATCTACAAGGATACAGATAGCTCTAGTAGCATCATGTCTGGTCAATCCACATCCATTGAGGAACTTGCAGAGAAGGTAGCTCAAAACTAGGTGTCGCTAACAAACAAATTCCAAGATTTTCCCCAGTTAAGCGGTGCTATACTTGTGGAGGTGACCATATGGCAAGTATATGTCCCATTATGGCCCAATCCCAAGTGAATCCTAGTAGCGAGTACTGCACCATAGAGCAAAGGTACACCAACCACACCGCACAAGACTGCCCTTATAACAAACAAACTGTCAGGCAAAATTACCCTCAGCCATATCCACAACAGGGTAGATACCAGAATCAGTACCCACCACAGCAATACGGAAGACCACAACAACCTTATCAGCCACCTTATCAAGGGCAGCAAAGACCTCAACCAGTCCTAGCGCAACAACCCCCTGCTCCAACCAATGTGATCCCAGTAAAATATGCATCTACTGAAGAAAATCTGAATAGAGCCATAGTCCCAGTCACACCATTGCTATCAGACAGTGATCCAAGTGACCATAGTTTTGACTCCACACATATTGATAGCCCACAGGCTTACTACATGCAGTCACCCGAGCATAACGAGTCATACTATTATGAGGAGCCAAGTGAAAATAGTGGGGATCCTGAGTATGCTAATGTCATGTACACAAACCCCAACTCTAGACCTCAACCTAGGCAAGTGCGACCCCCATTTCCTAGAGGACCATGCTTCAGATGTCAGGGATATCACCTTATACGTGATTGTCCACTGCCTGCCCCTACACAACCCCAACCAGTGACAATTCAGGGCTTTTGTCAAGATTGCGGAAAGGAGCACCTCTTACGAGATTGCCCAAAGAACCCCCATAACCTACCAAAAATCACTCCTGTCAACGCCATTGGGTTAGTGGTAGACTCTACGGGAAGTATAACTTCCACAGCCCCCGTGCATGTGGTCACTAGAGCTCAAGCCTTGCAGCAAACCCAAGCAGTAGGACAGGAAAAGAGTTCTGAGGTTAGTGAGACAGAGAGTATAACCAAGAAGAGGAAAAGAGCATGGAGAGATAGCCGGGAGAGAATGAAAAGACAATGGTCACATAAAATGAGCGAAAGAAAGCTTGAGAGAAACCAAAGCAAAGATAAGTGAACTCGCATCTCAAAATCACTCTCACACCACCCCTCCACCAATGTTTCCATCTCTTGCCAATCCATCACCTTCCGTTCCCCAACCTTCTAATTCACAACACTTAACCCACCCACCACCCAGAGTAGGATCAATCCTAGCGGATCCCACTCCTAAGGATCTAGACATGATTCTTAAAGCATATCAGGCCAGAATCCAAGAAGGGCCAAACGTGACAGATCATGACAAATGTTACCCTAGAGCCGATCTAGAGATAGAGCGAACAAAGCTTTGTGCTAAGATGGTCGAATTGGCGCAAGCCATGTTTGAAGCCAGTCGCTTGTTCAATGGCTCTAGCTCCACAAGAACACCCTTGCATTTCGATGGTCTATTAGATAGATTGGAGAGGTTACTTACGAAGTCCGGGAAAGGAGCCACCTCCCAGATTAAGGAGAGTGCAAGAGATAGAATAAGCATTCCTCCCCAGGAAGCTTATGTGCCTAACTCCACTGAACCAGACACCTCTTCTTCTATGAATAGGTATTCACCAGAGTTCCTGAGAGAGATTCAAGAAGAGAAATGGGCAAAGGAAAGTGAAGTCCCTCCTCCCATTGAACTTGTGGATGATGCACATGATCAATTTCCATAGGACATCCCTTCTATTTATGAAGAGCAGGAGAGTGCCCAATCTCATGAGAGATTAGACTTTGAGTCTAATTCCTTGCAGGAATTACCCCATTTTACAGGCCCCTGGGAAACTAAGTCAACTTGCATGAGAGCACCCACGGTCATGATAAGAAATGAGGATTCGATCATACCTAGGAATACGGAGGTAGTGAAGAACACTAAAGTGCAGTGCAACCTCACTTTAGAAGAGCTACTCAAGGTTAAGCCTGAAGTGTGGAAACATGTGGCCAAACAAGTGCCAGATGTAGCAAAATCTCGTTCCCAGGTAGGATCTCATAGAACAGTGCCAGAAATACCATTGGATAAGATAGGAGATATGAGTGAAGGAGAAGAAGGAAATACCTATCTCCGAGTTACCCATCAGGGATACACAACCAAGGCAATTTTGGACTCAGGTGCATGAGTTGCAACTGCTACCACTTCCCTATGGAAGCGTTGGGGTAAGCTAGCACTCAGGCCGACGAGAATGAAATTGCAGATGGCCAATGGTCATATGGAGAGGCCCTTAGGATTACTAGAAGGAATAACTCTCACTACATGTGGTGTTGAGTACGAGCATACTTTTGCTATATGCGAATTTAGCAAAAACCAAGCCTACGAGATGATTTTGGGAAGGCCATTCATGAGGCAATTGCAAGTGGTACAGGATTGGGGAACCAATTCCTTGTATTTCAACATCTAGGTGTTACAACCAAAGTTAATCTCAAGGATTACTCTCATAGAGATGTCCCTCCTATCCAATGGAATCCCATCCATAGAGCCAAGAATGACATGGAGTCAGTGCACTCCATAGGATCAGGATCCTCATGGATGCATGAAGACACCCACTTGTGGATGTGTAAAGTTGCAGTAGAAGAGGAGAAGAGAGAAAAATCCAGAGAGATAGGTGTGAAGGAAACCCATAGATCAATTCAAGACCCAGCCTACGCACCTGTAGTTTTTCTTGACGAAGAATTTGAGCCTCACGGCTGGGCAGAAATTTTAGAAACAATGGATGTAGCCATCAATGAAGAACAATGGACACCCCACTGTGACGAGGATGGCTATGACATTTTCAGTCTTTTCCATAGAGCCAATCATAGGAGATTCGGTTCTGGAAGAATGTGACCCTAGCACTGATGCATTCGAGGATGCAAGTGACTTTGATCTAGAGTCAATCATTATGGACCCACAATTTGCATCAGACGAAGAATACTTCTATGAAGTAGAAGTTCACCCTCAGAGACACGAAGAGCTTACCAATGATGTGAGATTAACCACACAAGTGGCCACCAAGAGTGAAGGCAAGAAGAGGAAAAAGAAAGAAGTCACACCAGAAGAGGAAGAATCCTTGTTTGAGGTCCCTGAAAACTTTAAAAAATATGAGATAGACGATAGGAGAGTCAGGATAAGAATGCCTAAACGTGAAGCACAATCAGGAGAGGTCTATGACAGCAAGGAAACTACCAAGAAAATAGTTGTATCCATAGAAGAGGGAGAAGAAAGATGCACCTACATAGGGCATGACCTGACGGAAGAAGAAGAGCAAGAGTTGATAGCTTTGCTAAGGGAGTACAGAGATGTATTCGCTTGGAGCTACAAGGACTTGAAAGGTGTTGACCCAGACATATGCTCACACACGATTCCCATGACCTCAGATGCAAAACCCTCTAAGCAGAAGCCATACACATATAATGATAATTATGCTGCCAAAATCAAAGAAGAGATAGATCGCTTGGTGGAAGCTGGATTTATCTATGAAATTGAGCACACTGAGTGGGTATCCCCCATCGTAGTGGTGCCCAAAAAGAATGGAAAATTACGCGTATGCATCAACTTGAAGAAGGTTAACGCAGCCACTATCAGGGATAGTTATCCGCTTCCTATCACTGAGCATCTATTAGAAAGGGTAGCAGGCAAGGAAGTGTACAACTTCCTGGATGGGTTCTCTGGCTACAATCAAGTGGCCATTGCACTAGAACATCAGCATAAGATGGCTTTTGCCACAGAGTGGGGCATATTTTCCTTTCGAGTAATGCCATTTGGTCTTACCAATGCGCCAACCACTTTTCAGAGGCTGATGTGCCACGTGTTTAAAGAGTTCCTGAGGAAGAATTTGGAAGTTTATGTTGATGATCTTTGTGCTCATTCCAACATTAGACAAACACATATACCTGAACTCAAGCAAATCTTTGACAAATGTAGAGAGTATCAAGTCTTCTTGAACCCAGAAAAGTGTGTTTTCATAGTCAGGCAAGGCAAGATTCTAGGACACATAGTGTCAAAGAATGGCATATCCACGGACGAGGAGAAAGTGAGAGCTATTGCAGAGTTACCTAGGCCAAGGAATGTCAAGGAGGTACATGCCTTCATGGGGCATTGTGGTTACTACCGTCGACATTCACATGTATGTTGTCATTGCAAAGCCCATGTACGGACTTTTGACTAACTTTGAGTGGACTGATGAATGTGAGAATTCCTTCAAAGAGCTCAAACGAAGATTGTGTTCAACACCAATTTTGACCACACCAGATTGGAACAAGCCATTCCATGTCCATGTGGATGCATCCAATTATGCTATCGGATGTGTGCTAGCACAACGTACGGGCGAAGGTAATATGGATCTTCCAATTGCCTATGCCAGTAGACAGTTGAATGCAGTTGAACGAAATTATACCACCACTGAACGAGAAGGATTAGGCATGGTGTATGCGGTTAAAAAGTTTAGACACTATTTGCTTGCAAACAAGTTTAAATTAATTTACTGATCACCAAGCTCTACTGTACCTGGTAAACAAGCCATGCAATACAGGCAGATTAGTAAGATGGTTTCTCTTACTAATGGAATATGATTTTGAGGTAGTGGGGAGGAAGGGCAAGACTCACCTGAGAGCAGATCATCTCTCAAGGCTCACACCAGGAGAGGCCCCACAAGGAGTATCAGATGACTTACCTGATGCTTACTTGTTTAATTTAGAAGTTGTACCTCAGTGGGCTAAGCCATTAGTGCCAGTACTCACATATGGGCCTAAGCATCCAGTAGTAAACACTCAAGATAGGGAGGTAGTCAAAGCCCAAAAGTATCATATCATGGCACGAAGTATGTACAAGCATACCGATCAAGGAGTATTAGCCTGTTGTGTGGAAGAGGACGAGTACGCTAAATGGTTGCAATTAGCACATGTAGGTGCATTAGAGCAACACCACTCAAAACAACGAACCCTACAGACACTAAGGAGACTAGGAGTGCATTGGCCAACTATGGAAGTTGATGTCCATAGAATGTGCAAAGAATGCCCAATCTGTCGCACTAAACCACCAGTGGAACATGCTACTCTTTATCGAATATCTTTAGTACCAGATTGGAGTGAACCATTAGTAGCCTTTCTAAGGACGAAAACATTCCCTCAAGATATGAATTTGACTAGACAAAGGAGTTTGGAACAAGAAGCCTTAGATTACACATTCATTGGTGATAATTTATACAAACGTGGTAAAGATGGTTACCTAAGACTGTGTGTCCATGAGAGCGAATACCTCAAGATATTAGAAACTGCTCACCAAGGTGTAGCAGGGGGACACTTTGGTCCAGATCGGGTGATCAAGGCAATACTATTTGTAAGATTTTGGTGGCCCACCCTTCACAAGGATGCACACACCTACGTGAAGAGGTGTGAGGTTTGTCAGCGGACTCAGTATCCTATACGCAAGGATGAGATGCCATTGAAACCTATGGTGGGTGGACGTGCATTCTCTAAGTGGGGAATAGACTTTGTTGGTCCTATTAATCCCCCAACTAAGGGTTCACATGCTAAGTATATCATTGTGGCCACAGACTATCTAACCAAGTGGGTAGAAGTGAGAGCCACTACGAAGAATGATGCTCAAACAACAACAAAGTTCCTATTTGAAAATGTGTTCACTAGATACGGACTAGCTATAGAGTTAGTTAGTGATAGAGGGACTCACTTCTTAAATGAAGTCATTGAAAATCTTCTTCAAGAGTTCTTGGTGATACACAAGAAGTCTGCTCCCTATCATCCACAAGCTAATGGGCAGGCCGAAAGCACAAATAAGATTCTATGCAATGTGCTAACTAAATTGGTGAATAATAAACGCTCTGATTGGGACAAACAGCTACACCATGCTGTTTGGGCATACCGAGTTGCCTATAAAATGGTACTCCAAGCCACACCTTTTTAGATGGTATTTGGCCAAAATGCAGTGCTACCATTAGACTTTTTGATACCTACATTGAGAGTAGCACAGGAGCATAACTGGACAGGGCATGAGCTCTCTTCTAGAATTTTTGATCTGGAATGACTAGGTGAAACAAGTCTAAGAGCGGCAGCGGGAATATATGCAGCTAAGAAAAGACAGAAGGCATACTTTGATGCCCACGTTAAGGATAAAGGCTTGAAGGCAGGAGATCTAGTACTAGTCTACACCCTGAAGCAACATGCGAGAAAGTTAGAGAAGCGTGGCTATGGACCTATGATCATAAATAGGATTTCAACTAGTGGAGCAGTACAACTAGCCACTTTAGAAGGCGATGTTCTCCCTAGATACATAAGCGGATGCAGAGTCAAGTTATATCAAGAACCCCTCACAGAGGAAATGCTAAATCGACTCAATACTGCAAAGAAACGTAAGGAAGAGGAAAAGTGAATCCGAGAAGAAGCACATGCCGAAGCTTTAGAACACATTCGACGAATGAAATTGAGAAGGCAAGGTAGAGATCAACCCATGCCTGATGCTCATGAAGCTCTAGGTTATCACATAGCCATGTGCGAGGCTATAGGTAAGCGGTCCCATAAGATAATTGACCGACAACCTTTTGTGACCCTAGAAGTAGGACAAGGAGAGAGTGTGTCACTCTAGCACAATGGTGAGTACCAACGTGAGAAGATTCACCTCATAATTGTCAATCCGTGGAGACGTGAGGACTACTATGAAGACTATGAGCAAGTGAAGGCACAAGTGCGTGAGTGAGAAGCACACAAGCATGCACACACATACACACACACGCGCACACAAGGCAAGAACAAGGAGAGGAACAATGGAGTTCTTTGCATTAGTCAAAAAGTCTCTTACATAAGCTCAATTCACAAACAATCTACCCCAAAAATGAGCTCTCTAGCTCTTTTTATAGTTTTCTAGCTAGCTTTGGTCTTGTCCAGACCTAGTGTCCGGCCTAGTTAAAAATTAGGTTCTAGAGCCTATTTGGGGGCTCAAACAGAGTCTAAAAATTATGAAAATTGGTATGTAGCTAGTTCTAATACTCCTCAAGCTCGAGGACTCCTCGGCTTGCACAAAATGGAGTCTATTCTACCAAAAACGGAATTTACAATGTTTGTGTAGTGATTAAAATCACTTGAGTTGTGAATGGTCCATGGGAAAAAATGATTGGGCCTTGTTGCCGTATTGTGCATGACTCCTCCGTTGCGCTAATATGCTCTTCATCTGACTTGTATGCCAACACTCCCCCCTTCCTAGCGTCTGTCGCCCCTGACAGACCTTTGTTCTCGCGGATGGTCGATATAGTATTGGATGACATTGGTGGCCAGTTCATGTTCCCCTATCCTTAAGCCTCTTGCTAGATCAGCTTCCAATGCATCCCAATTTATTGCCCCCGGGGCCTCTGGTTGCGGGGTGGTGTAGTACTCAGAGTACATTGCTTGTTCACAAGCAAAAAGTTGGAGCAGATGTGTTGGCTTCGGTGCGAAAATCTCCGAGTGATACTCCCAGAAACCTGATCTGAACATTTCTTCAAAGGTCTGTTTGTAACAGGCAGGGAGGTATTTGATGCGCGCATGCCAGGCGTAAGCCACACGAATACTGGGGGTGGTGCTCATGTCATACACCAAGTCATAATTTCCATTGCTGAACCCCGGTAGACGTACCTGTGGTGCGGCTGCATTTCTAAAAGTCTTCAGGACTACCTGCATCATATCTAAGATTTTAAGCATCATTTGCGCTGCTACATCTTGCATGGGCTTCAAGCGCGGCATCCAGTGGCGAATGGTTCCCATCATATATGCTACCGACGGTGGTCCCTGTGGTGGCGCAATGTACGGGTAGTTCAGCCATTCCTTGCATTGCGCGTTGTTCTGTACCTTGATATTGAATGCCTTCCAAGACCTGCGGCGTGGGACTGGACCGTAGCATGGATTGTATAGGAGGTGTAAAGGTGCGTTGTTCCATGTGCGTAGCATTTCTGGATATGTCTCTAGAAGTTGTTGCCGCCAGGTGGGTTGACGAATTTTGCCTTTTTGCACCTCTGGAGGAAGATCTTCGGGTTGAAATTGGGTGGCAAAGGTAGGAATCTGACCCGTGACTGTTTGTATTTCTGCATTATAATCAGCCAAGATAATATAATACGGCCTGTATTGGAGTTCAGATGATAGGATCAAGCGTCTCGATGACAGGTTCTTGAAGTAGGCCGATTGTAGCACAGTTTCCTCTATGACCCTCATGGCCTGATTTTGCACTACTGTGCGCTCTTCGTGCGAACTCCCGATTTCCTCCACTTGTCGTAGCCATGGGGGCCGTGGTGCCTCGAATGTGTCCTGGGCTTCTTCTGTTTGTTGAACTCCTGCGAATGGTTGTGGATCGTATTCTTCGTCAAACGTTTGTTCCACAAGAATTTGCACAACTTCTTCGTCCGTGGGAGCCTCTGGAGGGGAAGGTGGTCTCTCATATTGTAGTAGGCGTGTTTGCAATTCCGTGACCTGTTTCTGGAGATCTTTTATGGCCTCTGCGTCTGTGAGAAGTGAAGCCGCGGAGGGGGTGGTTGGGGAGGCTGCTGTTTGTCCTTTTTGGTGTTCCTGCTTCAATTGTCCCAGTTCCTCCGATAGCTTATCATGTGCTTCAAGCAGCATGGCATAGTCTTCCAATATGATCTTGATATTATCGGGGGTCACTGCTTGAAACTTGGATGGGCTGATGGGTGCCCCCGGTGTGCTCTCAATAGCTGCCTCCAGGTTCTCTTGATTTTGTACTTGCAGACGTCGATTCTCTTCCTGAGCGGCCGCAAGATGGCGTTTGAGTAGAGCCATATTTCGTTGAAGCTTTGAGTTGCGTTCCAGCTGTGTCCGTAGGTGACCTTCTACCACCTGTATCGCTTCCTGATCTGTGTTCTGTAACTGTACCTCCAATATGCCATGAGCTTCTTGGAGAGTTTGGAACTGTGTGTGGAGGCGAGCATTTTCCTCTTCTAGTGCCGCGAGGCGGTGCTGTAGTGTTTCTGAGTGCTCGTGCAGGCGTTCATTCTGTTGCTGGAGCTGAATGTAATCTGTCCTTAAGTTTGATATACAAGCCAGCATGGTGTCCAATGCACTTCCTATAGATGAGTGGGTGGAGTTTACAGTGGGAGATGCATGGGAAGGGAATTGGGGATGGGGAAGAGTGAATGATGTGTCTATTGAAGTCGTGTGTGTGAGTGAAATTGGTGGAGGGGGAATGGGAGGGGGTGGAATTGTGGGGGGAGGTGCCGTGGGTGGTGAAATGTCCATACCTTCAGGAGTGGGTGCGAGTGTGGGATCTGCCATATACATTGGGATGGTAGGTGGTGTGTGTGTGGAAGTGGTGAATAGATGCGAAGTGGGGTGGGGAGCTGAAAAGGAAGGAAATGGTTGAGACCCTGGTTGAAAAGTTCTAGCAAGGAGGTCATGGAGGGATTGTAGAAATGGAGAGATGGAGGTCGGGGGTTGAGGTGGTAGATTTGAGGAGGGCATGAAGGGTTGCGAGGTAGCAGGAAAAACCATGAATGTGGATCTAGGGTCAGGATGACCTATGGCTGAGGGCATGGGGGATGGTTGTCCTAGGGCAGGCTCTATGAGCGGTTCGGTGGATTGTGTCGTGATGGGGGTTGCTTCAAAGATTGGGTTATCAGAAGTAGAGAATAGGGTTGAAATAGAGATGGGAGTACGGAAGGTGAAGGTTGGTTCGGTGGGTTGAGTGGTCGAGGTGACTTCCACTGTTTCTGCTCTAGGAGGCGATGGTGGGGGTGTGGGTGGTAGTGGCTCGGTGGATTCCTCATGGGTGACTGAGTGCTCTTGGCTAGCCGTTTCGGTTGCTTGGGCGGTTGTCCTGATGGGTTTAGATGTAATAGTTGGCTCTTCTGCAGTTGTAATGGGAATCTGAATATTCTTACCTGAACGTGGTCGTGTCTGGAACCTTCGTGGATCATATTGAACTGGGGACCTCCGAATGGCAGTGCGCACTGCTTCCACTACCCCATATGTTTCTGCCATCAATAAGAGACCTTCCCTATACTCTGAGTCAACTCCTGCTTCTTCCAACAACTGAGTCATGAGTACTCTGCTACTCTGTTCGGTGAGTAGTTGTTGCGATCGCACTCTTTCCATAATCTGATACAGCCTTCGGAGTTCTGCTGTATAGGCTGGTGCTTCAGTGGTCTCCTCTTCATAAGCTCCTTCTTCCTCTAGGTGTCCTTGTTGTTGACCTGGCTGATCGTCGCTCCAATGTACATGTCGGCCGTCTGTAGATTTTCTTCTTCTTCGTGAAGATGTGCCTTGTTCCTCTGTATCTGAATAGAACTCCACATCAGAGAATTGTGTACTTTGTAAGAATGCTTCGAAGTCCTGGGGGTCCATTCCTTCAGCATCTCCAGTTGCAGCAAATTCAAATTCAGTTGGGGCAGGAGGAGCTGAAGGGGTAGCTTGTGTCGTAGTTTCAGATCCCGACCTGGGTATCCTAATGGTAAAGGGAGGTACTGTGGTCTCTCTTCGTGGCGATACCTCCGGAGTAGTCAGAACTTCCCTTGTCTGGACACAAGGGATCGCGCCCCTCATGCGCTTGGATTGATGTGTGGATGTCTTGAGCTTCTTAAACATTTGTAATTGTGCCCAAGTTAAGGCACGTTCAATGGGAACATCATATGCTAGGCACCGATAAATGATGCGTGTGATTGCACAGCAACCGTTCACTACTAATTTCCTAGAAGACCGTTTGTTTGCTTCATACAATTGATCTATAATCCATACTGGTAGCTTAATGGGTAACGCACCTGCTTCCGCTAAGTAGAGAGCGAACCAGATTCTCTTGTGTGGTTGTGTGAAGCGGTCTTGGCCGGGAAAGGCGAAATGTTGCATGCACATGCGGAGAGGGATGGACACGTTTGGTGTGAGTGCTGCCATGTCTTTAAGCTTCAATAGTTTCCTATCCTTCATGTTAGTGGGAACAAGAGCATCCTTTTCAGAAGGTACATGCGTGCCGTGCATATTCAAAGCGTCGCTTACCAACTCCACCGTAAGTTCAAACCTCTTCAACTCGTTGTTGCCCAGCAAGGAGGGAAGAACAAATGATCCGGGTTTGTCCTTTTCTTCATTAGCTTGTAATGTGGAGACCAAATAGTAACATCGGAGGAGATCTGGTTTAGGTAGTGGGGCTTCAAAGTATTCGGCCAGCCTTGCTCGTTGCCATATGGTCTGGAGATCCTCAGTGTTCTGTAAAGTCTCGAACTCCTTGGAGAAAAATTGGAATCGAACCCATGATCTGTCATACTCGCACTTAGACTCCCATATATACTTGGCCTCTCCTAATGGACCTGGCATGCCATTGAACCAATGAGAATTGGCATGGACTCTTTCTGTGATCCCTGTGGGTGGATCCGGCACCGGGATTTGCTGAAGGTGCCTCAGCTCCCCTGGTCGTTCAGTTGGTGGAACATCCACAGGTAGACTATCCACATCAATTCCTGCAGTGAGTATCCCTACTTGTGAGCCCGAACCTGTCGCTTCTGCCATTTTACTTCTTGCCTTCTGATTCTGTGAGAATATAGAATCATGTGTTAACATCGTAATGGACAGAATAATTCCGTAGTTGTCCCCGTCACAACATTAACATGAGGTAGATGGTGAGTTAGTGGTTAGTAAGTGCACGAAGACAGTGTGTGTAGTTAATGCTTGGGTATTCCTAGGAGACTAATGCAGTTAGTAAGTGGGGTTGAATTTACAAATTGGGGTCGGGGGGTTTATTACAGGTCTTGAGCTGCCAAATGCAGTGGATGGGTTTTTCTCTTCGTTTCGTAGAGACGCTAGAGAACATTGTAGGTGTATCAGCTTGAACATGAGGCCTTTTATGGATCAATTTACAAATGATTCTGTTCGTGCTCATGGGCCTTGGTGTGTTCGTGAGTGTTGAAAACGCGTGGATGCCGGTTGTGCGAGTGAATGGGTTACGCTGTATAGGTTGTGGCTTTGGTGTAGTTATTTGCGCCCGCAAGCAAGTCTTAGGCACCCAAATTTGTCTTGATTGTGGCCTAGCCTTCATCGACTTCTTGGGCACCCAAATAGATTTCACGTTAGCAGAAGAATTTCCGAAAGACTTCTTATTAGTGTCGTGTTGTTGGTTACTAATAAGAGGCTTTGCCTGTGTGGTTGGCTGGGGTGCAACCGGGTGTTCGCCTCTCCGCACCCACACTTGTTTCACTTGCTGGGACATTTTGCTGCGCAAGTACTTTGGATCCCGGACATAGGTAGTACTCTGCTTCTTCTGCCTTTGATCCACCTTTGGTTGTTGCCTCCTTCTGGCCTTTGGAAAAGAAGGGAGTTCCTTTGCATCCCTGACTCCTTTTTTGAGATCTTCATTCTTCTGCATCACATAGCCTTGGACAAGAACAGCATGATCAACTTCATGTGCACCCCTGGAGGGACCAGGAGTCCGTGTCTTTTCTAGTTCCTTGAGTGCTCCATTATTTAACTCTACTGTAATTCGACTATGATTGACCCAAACCTGAAGAAGTCCACTTCTTAGGTTTAAATTGACTGCTTGGTCATAGATCCAGTCTTGACCCAAGACAAGAGGTTCAGTGAGATCCTCATCTTGACACACTAGTACTTTAACTGTCATTGCCTCATCATGAATATAGAGGGGAAGTTCCACCTCGCCTATGCAAGGGGTTTCCACGCCTCCCAATCCTATGAGATATGCTTCCACAGGATTGACAATTAATTGCAACTCTTGACAGTAAGACGCTCTAACAGCACTAGTGGCTGCGCCGGAGTCAATCAAGGCTCTTACGGTCCTTGCACTCTTTCCTTGTCCTATATCTAGGGTTATGAAAGGACGTCGATCAATTATTCTATGCAAGCTTGTTCCTGCGACTTCACACATGGCCATAGGATATCCTTGATCTGCATAGTCATTCGTTCTAGGCTGATCTCTACCTTGCTTTCGTAACTTCATCCTTCTGATGCGTTCTAAAGCTTCTACTTGAGCTTCTTCTCGAACTCGCTTTTCTTCCTCTTTGCGTTTCTTAGCAGTGTTGAGTCGGCTGAGCATTTCCTCCGTGAGGGGTTCCTGATACAACTTGATTCTGCAACCGCTAATATAGTTTGGGAGAATATCACCTTCTAGCGTGGCTAATTGTACTGCTCCACTCGTGGAGATCCTATTGATAATCATAGGTCCGTAGCCTCTCTTTTCTAGTTTCCTTGCGTGTTGTTTCAGTGTATAGACTAAAACTAGATCTCCTGCTTTCAAGCCCTTATCCTTTACATGGGCATCGAAATATGCCTTCTGTCTCTTCTTGGCTGCATATATTCCGGCAGCGGCTCGCAGTCTTGTTTCCCCTAATCGTTCAAGGTCAAAGATCCTAGAGGAGAGCTCATGACCTGTCCATTCGTACTCTTGTGCTACTTTCAACGTAGGAATCAAAAAGTCTAGCGGTAGCACAGCATTTTGACCAAACACCATTTGAAAGGGCGTGGCTTGGAGTACCGTTTTGTAGGCAACTCGGTATGCCCAAACAGCATGGTGTAGCTGTTTGTCCCAATCAGAGCGTTTATTATTCACTAATTTCGTCAACACATTGCATAAGATCTTGTTGGTGCTCTCAGCTTGGCCATTTGCTTGAGGGTGATAGGGGGCAGACTTCTTATGTATTACCAAGAATGCTTGGAGCAGATTTTCAATAACTTCGTTCAAGAAGTGAGTGCCTCTATCGCTTACAAGCTCTATGGGTAGTCCGTATCTAGTGAACACATTCTCAAATAAAAACTTAGCAGTTGTTTGAGCATCGTTCTTCGTTGTGGCTTTTACCTCCACCCACTTAGTTAGATAGTCTGTTGCAACAATGATATATTCTGCATGGGAACCCTTAGCTGGGGGATTAATAGGACCTACGAAGTCTATTCCCCACTTAGAGAAAGCACGTCCACCCATCATAGGTTTCAGTGGCATCTCATCTTTACGTATAGGATACTGGGTTCGCTGACAGACATCACATCGTTTCACATAGGTATGTGCGTCCATGTGAAGGGTAGGCCACCAGAAGCCCGCAAATAGTATTGCCTTGATCACCCGATCTGGTCCAAAGTGTCCTCCTGCTACACCTTGGTGAGCAGTGTCCAAGATCTTGAGATACTCACTCTCATGGACACATAGTCTCAGGTAACCGTCTTTACCACGCTTGTATAGATTATCACCAATGAGTGAATAATCCTGGGCTTCTTGATCTAAACTCTTTTGCCTAGCCAGAGTCATATCTGGAGGGAATGTTCTCGTCCTTAAGAAGGATACTAGTGGTTCACTCCAATCTGGCACTATGGACACTTGATAAAGAGTGGCGTGTTCCACAGGTGGTTTAGTGCAACAGATTGGGCATTCCTTGCACAACTTTTGGACATCCGCTTCCATAGTTGGCCAATGTACTCCGAGTCTCTTTAGGGTCTGTAAAGTTCGTTGCTTTGAGTAATGTTGCTCTAATGCACCTACATGTGCTAATTGCACCCATTTAGCGTACTCATCCTCTTCTACGCAACAAGCCAAGATCCCTTGATCTGTGTGCTTGTACATACTTCCTGCCATGATGTGGTACTTTTGGGCTCTCACAACCTCCCTATTCCGTGTGTTCATCACTGGATGATTAGGCCCGTACGTCAATACTGGTACTAATGGCTTAGCCCACTGCGGTACAACTTCCAAATTAAACAAGTAAGCATCAGGAAGATCATCTGATACTCCTTGTGGGGCTTCTCCAGATGTGAGCCTAGAGAGATGATCTGCTCTTAAATGAGTCCTACCTTTCCTTACCACAACCTCAAAGTCATATTCCATGAGCAAGAGAAACCATCTCACTAATCTTCCTGTATTGCATGGTTTGTTTACGAGGTATAGCAAAGCCTGATGATCAGTAAAAAAATTTAAACTTATTTGCAAGCAAATAGTGTCTAAATTTCTTAACTGCATATACCATGCCTAAACCTTCTCTCTCCGTAGTGGTGTAATTTCGTTCAGCTGCATTCAACTGTCTACTAGCATAGGCAATTGGAAGATCCATATTACCTTCACCAGTAGGTTGTGCAAGCACACACCCAATGGCATAATTGGATGCATCCACATGAACATGGAATGGCTTATTCCAATCTGGTGTGGTCAAGATTGGTGCTGAACATAATCGTCGTTTAAGCTCCTGGAAGGAATTCTCACATTCATCCGTCCACTCAAAGTTAGTCAAAAGTCCATACATGGGCTTTGCAATGACGGCATACATGTGTATAAATCGTCGGTAATAACCACAATGCCCCATAAAAGCTTGTACTTCCTTGACATTTTTTGGCCTAGGTAGCTCTGCTATAGCTCTCACTTTCTCTTCATCAGTGGATATGCCATTCTTTGACACTATGTGTCCTAGAATCTTGCCTTGCCTGACCATAAAAACGCATTTTTCTGGGTTCAGGCAGACTTGATATTCTCTACATTTGTCAAAGATTTGTCTGAGTTCAGGAATATGGGTTTGTCTAATGTTGGAATGAGCACAAAGATCATCAACATAGACTTCTAAGTTCTTTCTCAGGAACTCCTTAAATACATGGCACATCAGCCTTTGGAAGGTTGCGGGAGCATTGGTCAGCCCGAATGGCATTACTCTAAAGGCAAATATGCCCCATTCTGTGGCAAAGGCAGTCTTATGCTGATCCTCTGGAGCTATGGCTACTTGATTGTAGCCCGAAAATCCATCAAGGAAGCTGTACACTTCCTTGCCTGCCACTCTTTCTAAGAGATGTTCTGTGATGGGAAGTGGATAGTTATCTCGAATCGTGGCTGCATTAACCTTTTTCAAGTTAATGCACACACGCAGCTTGCCATTCTTCTTGGGCACCACTACTATGGGGGATACCCATTCAGTGTGCTCAATTTCATAGATAAATCCAGCTTCAACCAGTCTATCTATCTCTTCTTTGATCTTAGCAGCGTAATTATCGTTATATGTGTAGGGCTTTTGCTTAGAGGGCTTAGCATCTGAGGTCATGGGGATGGTGTGTGAGCATATGTCAGGGTCAACACCTTTCAAATCCTTGTAACTCCAAGCGAACACATCTCTGTATTCTCTTAGCAAGGCAATTAATGCATGCTCTTCTTCCTCTGTTAGGTCATGGCCTATGTACGTGCATCTCTCCTCTCCTTCTTCTAGGGCCACAACTATTTTCTTGGTGGTTTCTTTGTTATCATAGGCCTCTCCTGCTTGAGCTTCTCGTTTAGGCATTCTTATCATGACTCTCCTGTCATCTACCTCATATTTCTTAAAATTTTCTGGGACCTCAAACAAAGATTCTTCCTCTTCTGGTGAGACTTCTCTCTTCTTCCGTTTCTTTCCTTCTTCCTTTGGGGTCACATGTGTGGCTAATCTTACATCATTTGTAAGCTCTCCATGCCTCTGGGGTTGAAATTCTACTTCATGGAAGTATTCTTCATTTGATGCAAAGGGTGGGTCCATGATGATTGACTCTAGGTCGGAGTCACTTGCATCCTCAAAGACATCAGGGCTAGGTTCGCATTCTTCTAGAACTGCCTCCCCCATGATTGGCTCTATGGAGAAGACTGAAATATCATAGCCATCCTCATCACAGTGAGGTGTCCATTGTTCTTCATTGATGGCTACGTCCATTGTTGCTAGGATTTCTGCCCAGCCATGGGGTTCAAATTCCTCATCAGGAAAAACTACAGGTGCATAGGCTGGGTCTTGAATTGATCTATGTATTTCTTTTGCACCTACCTCTCTGGCCTTCTCTCTCTTCTCTTCTTCTACTGCCACCTTGCACATCCATAAATGAGTGTCTTCATGCATCCATGAGGATCCTGATCCTATGGAATGCACGGATTCCGTATCATCCTTGGCTCTATGGATGGGATTCCATTGGATAGGGGGAACATCTCTATGAGAGTAATCCTTGAGATTGACTTTGGTTGTAACACCTAAGTGTTGCAGGTACAACGAATTGGTTCCCCAATCCTGTACCACTTGCAACTGTCGCATAAAAGGTCGTCCCAAGATCATCTCATAGGCATGATTTTTGCTGAAGTCACATATGGCAAATGTGTGCTCGAACTCGACACCACAGGTGGTGAGAGGTTATTCCTTCTAGCAATCCTAAGGGTCTCTCAATGTGACCATCGGCCATCTGCAATTTCATTCTCGTTGGCCTGAGTGCTGGCTTGCCCCAACACTTCCATAGGGAAGTGGTGGCAATTGCAACTCCTGCGCCTGAGTCCAAAATTGCCTTGGTGGTGTACTCCTGATAAGTAATGGGAAGATAGGTGTTCCCTTCTTCTCCTTCACACATATCTCCTATCTTATCCAAGGGTATTTCTGGCACTGTCCTATGTGATCCTGCCTGGGAACGAGGTTTTGCTATCTCTGGTATTTGTTTGGCTACATGTTTCCATAATTCAGGTCTAACCTTGAGTAGCTCTTCTAACTTGAGATTGCACTGCACTTTAGTATTTTTCACTACCTCTGTGTTCCTAGGTATGACTGAATCTTCATTTCTTACCATGATCGTGGGGGTTCTCATACAAGTAGACTTGGCTTCCCATGGCCCCGTGAAATGGGGTAATTCATGTAGAGAATTAGATTCGAAGTCTAATCTTTCTTGAGATTGGGTGCTCTCCTGCTCCCCATAAATGGATGGGATGTCTTGTGGGAATTGGTCATGTGCATCATCCACAAGTTCGATGGGAGGAGGCACTTCGCTTTCTTTAGCCCATTTGTCTTCTTGAATCTCTCGTAGGAATTCTGGTGTGAATCGATTCATAGAAGAAGAAGTGTCTGGCTCCGTAGAATTGGGCACGTAAGTAACCTGGGAAGGAGGGCTTATTCTATCATTGGCTCTTTCCTCGCTCTCATAGATGTTTGGAGTACAAGCTTCCTGGGGAGGATTACTTATTCTATTACTTTTCCGAACAATCTCATATGCTCCCTGAGAAGGAATGTAGGCAACTTGTGGAGGTACGTGAGCTTTCGAGGGAGGCTCATCTGCCTTTTGGGGTGAAAGATAAGCTTCTTGAGGAGGCACATGGGCTTCCTGAAGAGGCTGGCTTATCCGTTCTCTTCCCCTTTCCTTTCTTTGAGGGGAAGGTTCCTTTTCTGAGTGTGCCATTAGATTCTCCATTCTTCCCAGAGGAGGGGGGTTGTCTGGTTCAGTGGAATTGGGTACATAAGCTTCCGGTGGGGGATGGGTCATGCTTTTGCTTGCTTTATCTCTTTCTTGATTTTTTTCTTCCTTGGCAGATCTTGCAATTATGCCCTCTAACTTCTCTAGAAGTCCATCCAGGTGTAGTTGCGTCTTGGCTGAGCCCGAGTAATTGAATAGGCGACTAGCTTCAAACATAGTCTGAGCCAATGCGACCATTTTCGCGCAGAGCTTGGTTCTTTCTATCTCTAGGTCAGCTCTAGGGTAGCACTTGTCATGATCTGTTACATTTGGCCCTTCTTGGATTCTGGCCTGATATGCTTTAAGCATCATGTCTATGTCTTCAGGAGTGGGATCAGCTAATACTGATCCTGCTCGGGGTGGTGGGTGGGTTACGTGGGGTGTGTTAGAGGGTGGAGGGATGGAGGGTGATGGGGATGGTAGCGGTGGAAATGTGTGAGAGTGCGGTTGAGATGTGATCTCTATGATTTTGGCCTTGGTTTCTCGTAGACTTTCCTCTAGTTCACTCATCTTCTTTGCCCATTGCCTTTTCATTCTTTCACGACTATCTCTCCAAGCTCTAGTTCTTTTCTTCGTCATGCTCTCGGTTTCACTAACTTCTGGGCTCTTTTCCTGGCCTACAGTTTGGTTTTGCTGCAAAGCTTGAGCTCTTGTGACCACTTGTACTGGCGCAGTGGAAGTCACACTCCCTGTGGAGTCTACAACCAACCCAATAACATTTATAGGAGTGACTTTTGGCATATTATTAGGATTTTTAGGGCAATCTCGTAAGAGATGCTCTTTCCCACACTCTTGGCAATAACCTTGGATCGTTACTGACTGGGGTTGTGTAGGTGGAGGCAAGGGGCAATCACGAATGAGATGATCACCCTGACATCGGTAGCATGGTCCTCTAGGGAATGGGGGTCTTAGCTGCCTAGGTTGGGGTCTGGGGTTGGGGGTTGCATACATGACATTCGTGTAATCTGATTCCCAACTAGGTTCATTTGGCTCTTCACTATAGTAAGACTCACCATGTTCAGGAGACTGCATGTAGTATGCCTGGGGACTATCAACATGTGTAGAGTCGAAGCTATGGTCACTGGGGTCACTTTCTGAAAGCAATGGTGTTACGGGGACTATAGCTCTATTCAGGTTTTCTTCTGCAGCTGTATACTTTACCGGGATCACGTTGGATGGAGCTGGAGGTTGTTGGACTAACACGGGCTGAGGCCTTTGTTGGTTTTGGTATGGTTGCTGATAAGGTTGCTGTGGCCTGCCATATGGTTGTGGAGGGTACTGGTTCTGGTATCTTCCCTGCGGTGGATAGGGTTGAGGGTAAGTTTGCCTGACTGTTTGCTTATTGTAGGGGCAATCTTGTGCGGTGTGATTGGTGTACCTCCGTTCTATGGTGCAGTACTGGCTACTAGGATTTACTTGGGGTTGAGCCATAATGGGACATACATTCGCCATGTGGTCGCCACCACAAGTGTAGCATCTCTTCACAGAGGCAAACCTTGGGATCTGTTTACCAGTGACACCTAATTTCTGAGCTACTTTCTCTGCCAGTTCCTCAATTGATGTGGACTGCGTGGAAGAGAGGCTAGAGGCACTATCTGAATCTTTGTATATCTTGGAAAGCTCTAATTCCTCCCCTAGGTTATCCTCGATGTCAATGCACATGCGTACACACTCTTCTATGGTCCTAGGGTCCTTTAAGTACACATAGGATCTTAACTTTGTACTCAACAATCCATCTAAGAATAAAGCCACTTGCTTAGCTGGTGTGGGGAGCTCCGTAATAGGGCATCTTTCAAGATATTGCCTAAATCTTCGTCCTGCAAGTCTCACACTCTCTTGAGGGGTTTGCTTGAAGCTGTGAATCAATGAGGAGGTATTATGTCTTATGCCACTCTTAGAGAATTCAATAACGAAAGCCTCCAGGAGTTGGTCTATGCTCCTAAATTGTCTCTCATTCAATGGTTGGAACCACGTAAGGGCTGTGTTCCTAAGGGTTAGACCAAAGGCATTATATTGTGTGAATAGATCCTCCACTTGTTCTGCTCTCAAGACTTGCCTAAACTCTGCCACATGATCGTATGGGTCTCCGGTGCCATCAAAGTAGTTTTTCATGGACTTAACTAGCTGAGTTGGTCTCAAAGTCCTTGTGTGCTCTCTCGGTCGTGGTAGAGGGAACTCATCCGCATTTCTTTGATTCCTGTGAGCTCTATGTATCTCCGGTTCTACTCTATTCGTTTCCGTCCTCGTTCTTTCTCTACCCCCTGAGTTGGCAAAACTTACTTCTGGCCTATCTCTACTTCTGTCTCTTTGAGTTCCATGAGCTTGGGATGTTCCCGCTCCAGGGTGACCGTAGGACACATGTGATCTTGGTTGGGGGAAAATGATTTCACCTTTCCAAGTGTAAGCATGCCTATCATTTTCTGTCACCACGAAGATCCTTTCTGAGGCGTGGTCTAAGTAGGTCACTCTGCCTGGGCTATCAGGATCCTTAAGCTCATAGATCATGATTGTTCCTACATCAAATGGTCGATCAGATTTATATCTCCAAAAGGCTTCTTCAGTTTCTCGGTTCAGAAGGAGATCTATGCTCTTATTATCTTGGGGAATCCACTCTGGTGTGATTATTCTCGTAAGAACAGATTTGCCTCGGGGTGTTCTAGGTTCTACTCCCATGTTTCCTTGTTCCAAGTCACCTAAGTCCGCTTCTGAGATTATATTTCCAAATTCATCTGTCCTATCTGGGTGACTGGTGACTACGTATATGGTTCCTTCTTTGTCCAGGTATGCACCGTTTTCAAACTTGACAGCTGGATGCTCTAGTCCTATGGATTGGTCAGGGTTTTTAATCTGGACCACGGATCTTCCTAGGCCATCCTCATAGATGCTAGCACCTAATCGGTTGTTCCTAAGGTATTCCAACTGTGTTTTGTAAGGGCCTTCTACCCTGTACAAGTATGGCACACCTGAACTCCCCGTAGGTCTGTCCATGCCTTGAGACATCTCTGACTCACTGGTCTCAGAGCTAGAGTAGTACGAGTGGTGGCTCAACTGCTGGGCCCAAGACCTAGCAGTGTGGTTAACACTAGCCTCTGAAGATCTAAGGCTTTGTCTCTCCCGTACTAGATGTCGTCCTGATCTAAGGTTCATATGTCTATCTAAGTAGCCCAATTCTTTGCCCAGAGTACAACCTCGTTGCTGGTTACTTTAGATTAGTCGCTTGGTTCTTTTTAGTTATTTTATCGTGTTTAAGGTCTTGTCTGATATCACGTCGTCAGGAATATTTGAATGTTGTTTCGCACTTGCAGTTGATCGTTCCACGTTAAGTTATTTTCCTTTAAAATTCTCGACAGTACAAGGATTATGCCCTTAGCTTGAGCTTGAAAGTTTAGGTATGCTTCAACTTGATAGTTGCCTATCGTCGCCCTAACTTACTCCTACTTCTGATCGTTCTTAGCCTAAGCTAGGAATTGACGAAGAGGAGATGAGAGTATTCCGACCTTTCTTGCTGAACCTTGCTCTTTAGTGCTCGAGAAGTTGATTCTCAAGCTTGCGCAAAACCCTTGCTTGGACGCTCTCAATTGCTTCTCAATAGACCTGCATCAATCCCAAGATTAGCTCCAAGTTGACCTTTCACTTGATAGACAATTTATTTCAGACACTTTCTTAATGACCCTTGTTCCCCCTTTTGTATTGCTAGAAATTTCCTCTAGAGCTCCCTTGGTGTTTCTACCCCTCTGTGTGTCAACTTCCAAATATCCTATCTGACAATCAACGCGTTATTCTTATAAAAAACAGTTGAGGGTGTGTAGTATATGCCAAGAGCTTTCCAACAAGCCCAAGAGTTCAGAAATTGGACTTCGTATGAAAAAGTTATGGCCGTTCAGGGTTTAGGGGGTTAACTAGACAAACAGAACCTTTCAGGGGTTTTAATGCATTTTTCTCAGGCCTTTGCAAGTGTATGAGTATTTGAGAGTGCGAATATGCCCAAAATTTTTAGCCTAAATTTCCAAAAAATGTACCCCTTAATTTTTGCCGAAAATGTCTGTCTGTCGCGATAGATGGTGTCTGTCGCGATAGACGGTGTCTGTCGCGATAGACGGGTCTGTCGCGATAGATGGTGTCTGTCGCGATAGACGGTGTCTGTCGCGATAGACGGGTCTGTCGCGATAGATGGTGTCTGTCGCGATAGATGGTGTCTGTCGCGATAGACGGTGTCTGTCGCGATAGACGGTGTCTGTCGCGATAGACGGGTCTGTCGCGATAGATGGTGTCTGTCGCGATAGATGGTGTCTGTCGCGATAGACGGTGTCTATCGTGGAATTTTGGTCTGTCGCGATAGACGGTGTCTATCGTGGAATTTTGGTCTGTCGCGATAGACGGTGTCTATCGTGGAATTTTGGTCTGTCGCGATAGACGGTGTCTGTCGCGATAGACGCTGTCTGTCGTCTGTCGTGGTTTGGTCTGTCGCGATAGACGGTGTCTGTCGCGTTAGACGGTGTCTGTCGCGATAGACGGTGTCTGTCGCGATAGACTGAAAAAACGCAAATTTTTGAGAAACTTCTAGTGATTTAGAGTGCCCTAATGGTGTAGGTTACCGTGCCAAACACGCATTCACAAAATGTTAAGTTTTTCTGTCTGTCGCGACAGACAGAGGTCGTCGTCTCGGGACCTGTGCAGAGTCTGTCGTACCTGCGCACACTGCTGGAGGAGGTGGTACAGCAAGTTCCTGCAACAAACGCTCAAAAACACACCAAAAACAGCTAGCATGCAAGCTCTCTCTCGCTCTCTCTCACAATGAAATGAGGGAAATGAAGTGGGGAGTGTAATATGACCAAAAAACTGAAATTTTGGTGGAGATGGAGATGGAGGTGAGAGATGGTGGGGATGATGATGGTGATGATGGTGATGCGAAAGTAAGGAAAAAAACGAAGAAAAATAAAGAGAAGGAAGGATATTACCTATAACTCCAATGTCTCAACTCGACGTCTTACCATCACACGCTCGTCCTCGAAGCTCTCTCCCCGGCAACAGCGCCAAATTTGGTGTCACTCTAGCACAATGGTGAGTACCAACGTGAGAAGATTCACCTCATAATTGTCAATCCGTGGAGACGTGAGGACTAGTATGAAGACTATGAGCAAGTGAAGGCACAAGTGCGTGAGTGAGAAGCACACAAGCATGCACACACATACACACACACGCGCACACAAGGCAAGAACAAGGAGAGGAACAATGGAGTTCTTTGCATTAGTCAAAAAGTCTCTTACATAAGCTCAATTCACAAACAATCTACCCCAAAAATGAGCTCTCTAGCTCTTTTTATAGTTTTCTAGCTAGCTTTGGTCTTGTCCAGACCTAGTGTCCGGCCTAGTTAAAAATTAGGTTCTAGAGCCTATTTGGGGGCTCAAACAGAGTCTAAAAATTATGAAAATTGGTATGTAGCTAGTTCTAATACTCCTCAAGCTCGAGGACTCCTCGGCTTGCACAAAATGGAGTCTATTCTACCAAAAACGGAATTTACAATGTTTGTGTAGTGATTAAAATCACTTGAGTTGTGAATGGTCCATGGGAAAAAATGATTGGGCCTTGTTGCCGTATTGTGCATGACTCCTCCGTTGCGCTAATATGCTCTTCATCTGACTTGTATGCCAACAGAGTGCAAGGACCGTGAGAGCGTTAATTGATTCAGAAGCAGCCACTAGTGCAGTTCGGCTCTCATACTGCCAAAAATTGCAATTGGAGGTAAAACCCCTAGAAGCATATCTAATAGGACTAGGAGGTGTTGAAACCCCTTGCATGGGAGAGGTGGAGCTTCCCCTCTACATTCAAGAGGTCCTAATGTCAGCTAAAGTGTTAGTATGTGAAGACGAGGATCTTACCGAACCTCTAGTCTTGGGCCAAGATTGGATCTATGATCACGCAGTCAATCTTAACCTAAGAAGTGGACTTCTTCAGGCTTGGGCAGACCAAAGCCTTCTTACGATTGAATTAGAAAATCAAGCACTCAAACTATTAGGAAAGGCACCAACTCCTGGTCCCTCCAGGAATCCACATGAAGATAACAATGCTGTTCTTGTCAAGAGTTCTATGGTGCAGAGGATTGTCACTCTCGCCGAAGGTACAAAAGTCAATGAGGAATTTCCGTTCACTCCAAAGAAGATTCTAAAGGGGAAGGCTCAACAAAACACGACACTGAGGAGACCGATGATCAAGAAGCATGAGCACCAATCGGGGCATTATGAAGTACCTCGTGACATGAAGCAGATCTGGATACGCAAGGGGGAAAAAACCACGGCTCTAGAGACAGGCTCTCAAAAAAGCATCAAGCGAGCCACACCATCAAGGACCAAAATGAAGGAGTTCCCTAGGCAACACCCTAGCTATACCATTTCTATTTGGATCCCTAAGCGGTCAATGAAGGCTATCCCTAATGCTAGACGGATATGGGTGCCCAAGGCCTGCTTACAAGCCCAAATAACTTCACGTCCAGTCACTAGCGTAAATCAACACTCACAAGTACCCTTGGCAAATAACTCAAGGAAGATACCAACACCTCTCACTGCTACACCTTCAGTCGAACCTAGACATGTCTGGAAATGGGTGCCCAAAAGGTCCCAAATCCAGCACAATCTAGTTAATAAATCTTTACCTGTCATTAGCTCTAGGAGCTACGAATCCTCTATCAAAGTTTGGAGACATAAACCGTGTATCAAACCCCCTCACCCAATTTTGTAAATCCATCCACTCTGATGTAGGTGCATTCTGAGTACATTGCATATCCAAAGCATGCATCTAGGATGACACTAACCACTAACCACCACTCACATCTATCACAAACACTTCACCTCTAACCACTAACCATCTGGATTGTCATGTTAGTATTGTGGAGGGAACACCATTACATCCTGTTTCCTATGCAACACTAATGTGCCTTTCTTCTTCTAGCAGATAAGCATCAGAAGTCTCATGGCAGCAGCAGCAGGAACAAGCTCCCAAGCGGGCACTAGTACTCAAAGCAATTGGGATACCATGCCTGTGGAGGCTCCATTGACAGCGAGGCCTGAAGAGTTCCTGAATGTGTGAAGAATTCCCATCTCGGATCCACCGAGTGGCCTAACAGAAAGAGTGAAAGGACATTCCCATTGGTTCAATAAGATGTCAGGAGATTTGGGAGATGCTGATCATATTTGGGAATCCAAGTTGGAATTTGGAGGAGTTTGGTGGACCTTTCAGTTCTTCTCACAAGAATTTGAAGCATTGCAAAATGTAGCTCCTCTTCAAGATATTTGGCAGAAAGCGGGATTGCAAGATTATTTTAGTGCATCTCTGCCTAAACCTGATTTCCTTAGGTGTATTACTTGATTGCAACTCTGAAGGCGACAGGAGATAAAGATCATTCAGGCACATTCCTGGTGCCCTCTCTATCAAACCAGGAGGAAATGAAAAAGTTTGAGTTGAACATCACTTTAATCAGGGAGGCCATTCAGATGTATGGCACCCATGTACCCTCCAATCGAGATCCTTTGATACCGGAGTCTATGAAGAACAATAAACTCAAGCAGTTGAAAGAAATGTGTGCCCTCACCCCGAACATTGCTATACCATTGCGAATGTGTCTTCAACATTTTGCATTTCCGGTGCAAGACTGATTCACACAGCCTCATAAGAAGATCTGGTATGGGTTATACCTAGCAGGCAAACGAGGAGTGAGGAAGCCTACTTTGAATGGTTGCTGTGCGATTACAAGAATTATCTACAGATGCCTTGCCTATGATGTGCCGATCGCACGGGCCCTTAAGTACTCGCAGTTGGAATTCTTCCAGGGGTGGAAATCAGGGGTTCAACCTGCGAAAAGAATGCGTGGATCACTTTCACAGGTTCTAATTCCTCGTGAGACAACCACAGAAGCTTCCCTCAGAGAAGAAGAACAAGTAGCCCCATTTACGATCCATCTCCAACGTACACAATCAGAGGGTGTGGTACAACCCACTCCATCTGCCCCTCCACTACCCTCGGATGTTGAGCTTGCATCCATGGCTGCATTGGGAGAGGATACATCCTTTGACTTTGAGAGGTTTTTCCAAACAGCACAATTATCTGAGAGTGAGCTCTTCTCAGACACCGATGGTCCTGGATCATCATCCTAGAGAGGACGACCACATGGGGAGGCACGAAGAGTACATTGGGAAGATGAGACACAACATACTCACGCTGAAGGCACACAGGATCAAGAAGAAGCATTGGGAAATGAAGCAGAGGAGAGTGAGGAGGAAGCCCCAACTTACACTGCACAACTCAAACGGCTCTACAAAACGATCAAGCAGGTACAAAAGAGGCATAAGCTATCAGAAGAGGCAAATAGAGCGATGGTGAATCAAATGCTTCAAGCACAGAACACGGACCCCCACTTTGCTGAATCATTGAACCTTTTAGCTGAGACATATGGGATTATAGAAGCTATGCCGATCATGTTACATCGCAACCCTCCTCAATATGATCAATGAAGGCTGGATACGCGACCACGGAGGGGAAAAATGATTTAGATGGAAGTCTCTACCTCACTCCCTACTACCAGTCAGGAAGATGTGCACATGACCAGCCCCATTGACACTGATGCACATGAGGACAGCACACAGATACCCTCTCCACCATCACCGCCCACTCCACCCATCGAACCCCTCGCCTCTAGCATCACTAAACAACCCACAGCCATCCTTACGGAACCTATGCTGCACACCACCATTTTGCCCTCCTCACCTATCCCTACCTCTATCATTGCTTGCCCATTTTCCAAACCTCATATGGGTCATCCCACCACCCAACAAACCATATTAGGTCACCCATCTTATCAACCAGCTCTTGGACAGCCACATCTCCCCACCCAAACATTAACACACCCATTTCCCTTCACCACTACATTTCCTCTTTCCGAACCCCAAACCATTGAACCCCTCTTAACCTCCTCAGAACCAACTCAAGCCACCCTACCTCCATTTTTGGCAAACCTTGTAAATATGATGCAACAACTTGATGATTATAATAGAAATCCCCTTTCCCATCACACCTCACCCACATTCACGCCCACCACTAACACACCACCCACCATTCCCGTATTCATGATTCACACTTCACACACAATCACGTCCGATCCCATGGACATTTCACCATCGACAGGACCACCCACCCCCACGTTTGTTCCAACATCATCACATTTCACTTCACTCATGTCACCATTTCCAATCACTATAGGCACAACATCCACTTTTCCCTTCCCCATTTCCCGAACCCTTGCATCTTCCACCTCTACCCCTGCATCCACCTCATTTAGTCATGCACTAGACACCATGTTCGAAGCTTCCACACAACTTAAGCAGGAGTATAGATTATTGGAAGAGAATAACAATGAGCTTCGCAATTTGTCTGCTCACCTTTAGGCACGTGTCAATGCCTTGGAGTTGAGTAACACTGCATTGCAACATGAGGTTACCGCTCTCCAACAAGCTCATGTGGAGCTCGAAACTAAATATACAGAGAAGGGAAAGGCGACTGAAGAACAACTCAGAGATCAGCTGGCCCGCAGTGCTAGACTACAAAGAAACATGGCCTTACTTCGCCGCCACTTAGCAGCTGCTCAAGAAGAGAACAGAAGATTACAACAACAGAATCAAGAGAATTTAGAAGCAGCCATTGAGAACACCCCAGGGGCACCTATCGATCCTGCCAAATTTCTAGCTATCCCCTCGGAAAGTATCCAACAAATATTGGAAAACTATGCAAATCTCTTAGAAGCACATGATCAGCTGGCCGACCAAGTGAAGGAGCTACAGAGGCAATCGATGCCCGCCCCACATATGGTAGAACTTAAAGAGATGGTCAATGTTGCTACTTCACCAGAGCCTGAATCTTTGACGGCCAACGAGGTACTTGAGCTACGCCAACAAGTTGCAGAATTAAAGATTAAGTTGTTACAATATGAACGACCCCCCTCTCCAGCCGATCAACCAACAGAAGAGGAGGCCATCACCATTCTAGTGGAGGAAACATTTGAAGCCACTTATGAGCGTCAACCTTTTCCAGGAGGCACAACCACTGACGAGGGACAAGACACATATGAGGAACCCCCTCCGGCATGGATGAAATAGGTAGAAGAGATGGGGGTGACTCATGAGGAGCGTATCTCAACTTAGATGGTGGCCATGAAAACTATCGAGGAGACCATACTTCAATCAGAATATTTCAAGCACTTGGCTCCTAGGCGATTGATAACCAGTTCAGAGTTATAGTATAAGCCATACTTTGTACTGTTGGCAGACTACAACGTTGAGATCAAACGCAAAACCAACAAGTACCCTACTTTCGCTACCCAATTTGAACCCGAGGACATTCCAGAGGACGCCCACAAAGGGAACATATACCAACCCACCTGGAGGCAAAAGTTACTGGAGACCTATCCGGAGATGCTACGAACATGGGATCACGTGCCCATGCACTTGAAGTATAACAATTGCTTCGGGCCAGTGCAACGCAGAAGATCATGGAAGGCATTTGCCATAAAAGTTAAGAACAATGCCAATTGCAAAGAATGGCTCAATTACCCCGCCATTGCACCCCCAACCGGCACACCTACTGTAGCTTACATGATGGCTACCATCAAACATTGGATGCCACGCCTCCACCCCCTGCCTGACGTCGCTGCGCAGATGATGCTCAAGATACTGGACATGATGCAAGTAGTGTTAAAGACTTTCCGCAATGTACCTCACATCCAGCCGCCAATTCTGGGCTTCATAAATGGTAATTATGACTTACTTTATGATATGAGCACGACCCCGAGTATTCGAGTTGCTTATGCATGGCATGCAAGGATCAGATATCTCCCTGCCTGCTACAAGCAAACCTTTGATGACATGTTCACCACGGGGTTTTGGGAATCACACTCAGAAGTGTTCGCACCACGCCCAACTCATCTGCTATAATTATTCGCGTGCGAACAAACAATGCATTCAGAGCTCTACACCATGTCAAGTACTCTTGCTTCCGAGACTGATGCCTTATTCGATGCGGACTGTAGTGTATTCATCACTTGTGTACATCTCTGGAAATCTGGCAGATAGATTGGCAGTCTTAGGAATGCATCAATTCCTGCTTGTGTCCAGACATCTGTCATGCGCGGTAATCCTTGTATGATAGTCTTGAAATCTTGTGACATGATAGGGAAGTAGTGATCCCTATCCATGATCTTGATGGTCGCCATGAAAATGAGTTTGGACACTGGTTGATCGTCAAGAAACCAATGACATCGTGCCTTCGTTATTGATTCCAAGGGAAGAATCTGGATCTCTTCCTCGTGCGTAGCCTTGGAATTAGAAGATGCCATCTGCACTCAATATAGAGCAGTAATTAGTGGCAAGATGGGATCAAGAATCATCCTTCATATATCCTTCATTAGATTGGCAATGCTCCACGTGAATTGTGTCGTCCCTTCCCCGTGGGTGTGAGAAAGGTAATACTTGGAATTTTTCATACTTTATATATTTTTATGTTTTTGTCTGAAAGAAAAACGGAAAAGTTAGTTCATAGCCAAAGCGGTTATTAATTTTTGAGTGATTTTCTTAGATTATGTACAAGTGCTCTCCTATTTCCCGAGAGGGAAATGTGCTTCACTATCCTGAAATAGAAGAAAAATGTGCCGAATGCTTGGCCTTGTAATGTGGCCCTATCATGCATACTATGGGTTCTGGTAACTCCAAATGTGTGCAACTCGAATTATTTGGTTGATGCATACAGCTTGTCTTGCCTTTCGGCATCCAAATCTGCTTTACTCTGTTGGGACAGATTGTATTCCCAACATTCCTGGTGAATGTCGTTCTTCTCATGTGGTACTTCTGCTTTGTCTGCTTTTTGAATCTTGGAATGATTTTTAATGTGTATGTAGACTCCTGCTCTGTCCTGTAGTTGTTCATCTTTGGTTGTTTTGCTTTTGGATCATACTGATTCTCCGTATGTCTTGACTTGTCCTTTTTGATGATCGTCACTCGGTCACATGACTTGGGAATCCATATTTGCGTTCGGGCCGGCTGAGCGGCTATCACTTTCTTCGGTATCCATACTTTAGTAACCTTTGGTGTTTCTGGGCGTCCAACATGGCTTGTATTTTTATTCTGTTGTTCCTTCTGAGGTTGTGAGTAGTTCTTTTGTTGAAGATACGCTCTCACTTGATCTTTTCTGATCCAAGCCTGTCTAGTGTAAGGAATGGGGTATATTCTAATGTGTGCATGTTCGTAATGGTTTTGCTGACTAGTCTCTCTTGTGCTTGGTTCCTCACGGAGGCTCTTATTGGATAGAACACTAATCATGTGATCTACAGGATTAGAAGATTGTGTGCAAGCGAGATTCGGTGCATCCTCACATGAAGTATTCGATGAAGAAGTTTCCATCATGCGAGTGAACATACATTCAACATTGTGTTCATTTAAGTGAGTTCTTGGTTCTATACTTTTGGCTTTGATTGGTCGTTCATCTAGCATGTTGAACACCTCACGATGTCCTATCTTGGCCGAGACGTATCCTAAGGCCAATTGAATAGTCACTTCATATTCGTATATCCAATCTTGACCTAACACAAGTTCTCCTAATAAGTCCTGATCATGACATACTAAGAGTTTTTGTTCCATCGTGTTGTTTCCGAGATGTAGAGGTAAGGTAATCTCACCTATACATTGAGTAATTTTTCCTCCTATTCCAATCAATTGTGCCTTAGAGGGCCGTAGTATTTCTTTTAGTTTCTAGGTCAATGAAAATTTAATACAGCTTATAGTAGTTCCGGTGTCAATGAGAGCATCCACCAAGTGGTACTCTTTTGCTCTAGCACCCAAATTCAAATAAGGTTGCGTCATTTGCTGACCTAGGTTTTCAGTGGCTCTAAAATTAGCCATTGGGACGAGTTCCTCTCTTAGTCGATATCTCTCATCTCTCTCTCTCATCCACTCTTTTCTTTTCCTGATTCGTTCTAGTGTTTCTTGCCTAGCTTCTTCTCGTATTATTTCTTCCTCTATGCGCCTATTTTTACCCATTATTAGTCATGACATTATTTCTTCTGTCAATGGCTCTAAGTATTTTTTTACTCAACATCCACTTATATAGTTTGGCAATACTTCTCCATCTAGGGTTGCTAAACTGATGGCTCCGCTGGTGGATATGCGATTGATGATCAATGGGCCATATCCCCTTTTTTGCAGTTTCTTAGCATGTTGTTTCAGAGTATATACCAAAACTAAATCTCCTTCCTTCAAGTTTTTATCTTTAATATGAGCATCAAAATAGGCTTTCTGTCGCCTTTTCGTAGCGTAAATTCCTGTTACCGCTTGTAATCTAGTTTCATATAACTTTTCTATTTGCTCCAATTGAGCTGATAGTTCATGTCCAGTCCACTCATAAGCTGTTGCTACTCTGAGAGTGGGTATTAAGAAGTCAATTGGCAAAATAGCATTCTGACCGTACACTAAGTTAAAAGGAGTAGTTCCTATGGCGGTCTTGTAGGCTACTCGGAATGCCCATAAAGCATGATGTAATTGTTTATCCCAATCAGATCTTCCATTGTTAACAATTTTAGTGAGAACTGTGCACACGATTTTATTTGAACTTTCGGCCTGTCCATTGGCTTGTGGGTGATATGGGGCTGATTTCTTATGAATTACTAAGAATTCATTCAGTAGGGCTTCTATGACTTCATTCACAAAATGTGTGCCTCTATCACTCACAATTTCTATAGGTAATCCAAATCTAGTGAATACGTTCTCGAAGAGAAACTTGGCCGTAGTCCTTGCATCGTTTTTCTTGGTTGCTTTGGCTTCCACCCATTTGGTCAAATAGTATGTGGCTACAATTATGTACTCGACATGGGATCCTTTAGCTCGTGGACTAATAGGTCCTATGAAGTCTATTCCCCATTTAGTAAAGGCTCTAGCACTCATCATGGGTTTCAGTGGCATTTCATCCCTTCTAATTGGATATTTCGTTCGTTGACAGGTATCACATCATTGAACATATGTGGCTGCATCTTGATGTAGAGTTGGCCACCACATTCCTGCAAAAAGAATCATTTCTGCAGTTTTATCTGCAGAAAAATGTCCTCTTGCAGCTCCTGTATGTGCCATCTCTAGCACAGCAAGATACTCGTCTTTATGAATGCACATTCGTAAATGATCGTCTCTTCCTCGCTTAAAGAGTTGTTTTCCTATGAGAGCATATTCCTTGCTTTGTTCTGTGAGTGCACGTTTCCTTGCTATAGTGGCTCATTCCGGGTATTCCTGGGTCTTCAAGAAATTCACCAGAGGCATGCTCCATCTCGGTGCCACTGATACCCTAAAAAGCCATCTAAGAAACTATAAACTTCCTTTCCTGCCACTCTTTCCAAGAGATGATCCGTGATGGGTAATGGGTAACTATCCCTTATGGTGGTAGCATTTACTTTTTTCAGGTTAATGCATACTCTTAACTTACCATTCTTTTTCGGCACGACCACCAAAGGTGACACCCATTCCGTGTGTTCAATCTCATATATGAATCCAGCATCTAACAACTTGTCTATCTCTTCCTTAATTTTTGCTGAATAGACATTGTTATATGTGTACGATCTTTGTTTGGAAGGTTTAGCTTCAAATGTCATAGGGATTCTATGAGCACAAATAGAAGGATCTACTCCTTTCAAATCCTTATATGTCCAGGCAAAGACATCCCTATATTCTCGAATGAGTCGTATAAGCTCTTGTTCTTCTTCCATTGAGACATCTTGACCTATAAAAGTACATCGGTCTTCTTCTTCTTCCAAGGTTACTATAATTTTCTTGGTTTGTTCTTTGTTGTCATATGCTATTCCTGGCTGTGCTTCTCGTTTTGGCATTTGAATAGCAATTTTCCTCTCTTCTACTTCATATTTTTTGAAGTGGGCAGGCACTTCAAATTGGTCTTGAGGCTTGTTTTCTTCATCATCTTTTACTTTATCTAATCCAAGCTCTTCTTCCTGTGTCCTTTCTTGATTTATTTCATTAGTTATGACACTTACTTCTTGATTTCCACTTTCGGTTTCCATTTGCTCTTGTTCCATTTCAATGCTCTCGTAATCCTCCTTCCATTCTTTCTCAATTACTTCTCCTTCTTCAGCCTCTTGAAGAACTACCACGTATAGACTAATGTCATATCCTTCCTCATCAATGCATTCATTCATGGTTATCACTTCTTCGTTTACACAGACATCGAGAGTGGCTAAAATCTCCATCCAATCATGAGGTTCGAATTCTTCATCTAGGAATATTTGAGGCATGTAAGCTGGATCTTGTACAGATCTAGCAACTCCTTGCCTTTGCTGCCATCCTTTCCTTCTATCTTCTTCCTTTTTTGCAATTTGGCATATCCATAGATGAGTGTCTTCGTTCATCCACGATTGGTCGCTTAAACTTATACTTTGAATCGACTGATCGTCTTCCTCCTTATGAATCTGATTCCATTGCAAGGAAGGAACATCTTGATATGTGTATGTGTGGAGATTTATTCTTGTTGTGGTTCCTTCATGTTGTAAGTATACTGCGTCTTTTCCCCAATCTTGCACTATTTTTAGCTGTCTCATGAAGGGTCTTCCAAGTATCATTTCATAATTGCTAGCCCTTTCAAATTGACATATCGCTAAGGTGTGCTCGAATTCAACTCCGCAAGTGGTAAAAATTACCCGTTCCAATAATCCCAAGGGTCTTTTAGTGTGTCCGTCTGTCATTTGTATCTTCATGCGTGTTGGTCTTAGAGCTGGTTTTCCCCATTTCTTCCAGATTTCTTTAATTGCTATTCCTACTCCAGCTCCTGAATCTAAGATAGCTTTAGTGGTATAACCCCTATAGGTAGTTGGAAGGCAGGTGTTTCCTTCATCTCCTTTGCTGAAATCTCCAACCTTATCGACTGGGATTTTGACCGTGGTCACCTCATCAGGCAATTCCTTCTCTTCAGACTTTGTCTCCAATTGACTGGTTAATTTCTCCTTCAAATGTTTCCAATGTCAGAGTACAAGGGATTTTTACCTTTCTAAGGTGTTGTATGATGTCCGATGTTTGGACTGATGGGTTCTCTTCTTTTTTCCTTATTGAGGGAATGCAGTATAATTCCAAATTATGTTCGTATTCTCCTGTGTAATTGGGCAAGACCTTTTCACTGTCATTATCCTTTTCACTTTGGTCAAAGGGTAATAATCCTTCTGAATTCAGCTCAGGTATTGAATGTTCTAATTCACCTCCTGCTTCTAACTCTTCAAAGGGTGGTTCTATTCCTTCCACTTTCTTCCATCTGTCTTCTTGGACTCCTGCCCACAAGTCTTTAGGCCATTCTCCATCTACTTTGGGGATAATGGATCCTTCCCTTTTATCCTCGCAATGATTTTCATTAGGTGTCTCACCTTCTTTTCCTTTCTCAGGATCATTAGGGATGACACACTCTTGGAATTCTTTTTTGGGAATTCGCGAATTGGGTAGTCTACAGACAGGTTTTTCTAAGGTCTGTTGAGCTACTTCAATTAATTTCTTGCAAATCTCCAACCTTTCTTTCTCTAAGTCACCTCTATGATATTCTTTTTCATGTTGTTCAATGGTCGGTCCTGCTCTGATTCATGCCTGGTACGCATGAATCCACATGGCTAACTCTTCTGGCATGGGATCTACCAAAACTGATCCTACCTCTTCTTTTTTACACTTTCCTTTTTTATTTTCTTCTTCAAGTTTCTGTTTTTCTTTTTGATCTTGTTCCTTTTTTTTCCTTCTCCATCTGTTGCTGTAGTTTCTTTTCCTTTATCCTATCTCTACAATTCTTCCATCTCTGTGTTCGTTTACTTGTGATACTTTTTCCCGGCTCTTCCGAGTCTTCAACTCTTTGTGGTGTGGGTGTATTCACCTCTCTGTCGCTTTGGTCATTCTCCCCAGTTTTCTCTGGTGTCTCTCTGGCTTTAGCTCTTGTTATTGCTTTCAATGGCACGGTGTACTCCTTATCACTCCCTGATGACTCTATCACTTGTATCACGTTGATTTGCACGTTCGACTTAACTTTGTTGGGGTTCTTGGGGAAATCTCTGAAAAGGTGTTCTTTATCACAATCACTACAGTATCCTTCCCAAACTCGCTGTGGTGGTGGTGGGTTAGGTAATGTACATTCTTTGATATAATGGTCACCTCCGCATCTGTAACATGGTCCTCTAGGTACAGGTCGTCTATTGATAGGTCGAGAGGGTATGGGTGCTCTGGGAGCTGTGTACATCAATGACACATAATCGTGCTCATATCCGTAAGAATTATTTGGTGCTTCCATGCCATATGTATATGGTTCGTACATTTGTCCATATTCTATCATAGAGCTCTCATAACTGGGATAGTTTCCTTGACTATGGTCATAGGATGAGTCATATGGTTCATTACTAGTCAAAGGTGTGGCTGGAACTATTGCTTTCTCTAAGTTTTCTTCAGGTTGAGCCATTTTCACTGGGACAACATTCTGAGGATGGGGTGGTTGTTGCCCTAACACCGGTTTTGGTTGAGTGTAATTTTGATAAGCATAAGGTCGTGGTAATGGTGCTTGCTGCTGATATGTGGGATATCTAAAGGCTTATCCTCCTTGATCTCTCTGAGGGTATCCATAAGGTCTCATGAGCGGTTGTACTGGTCTTGATTGCCGATTGTAAGGATAGTTTTCTGCACTGTGGTTTGTGTACTTTTGTTCTATGCTGCAATATTGTAGAGGGCCCGGGATGGGTGGTCTATTGTAAGCATAAGCAGGTGGTGGGACTACTCCCCTAGTGCACAAATGAGAGGGATGATCACCTCCACAATGCATACATCTTCTAAGCATGGGTACTCTCATTGGGTTGTTGGCGTAGTTCCTTTGTCCTTGAACGTTCAACTTCTTTGCTACTAAGTCGGCTATTTCCTCTACATTGTTCTTAGAGTTTGATGTGATGCTGACGGAATCTTCACTTTTCACACTACCTTGAGGTATTTTCAGATCTTCCGCTAGATTGTCCTCTAGGTCAATACATTCTTTCATACATTTTTGCAAAGTTTGAACTCTTTTCACATATACCAGAGATCTTAAGGATCCATTCACTAACCCTTCCAAAAACAATGACACCATTTTGTTTTGAGTGGGTCTCTCTTCAACTGGGCATCTATCCACATACTGCTTAAATCTCCTTGCTGCCAATCTTACTGATTCCGTAGGGGCTTGCTTAAAACTATGGATCAATGAGGAAGATTTGTTTTTAATCCCAGATTTAGTGAATTCCTCAATCATTTCTTGATAGACTTGTTCCATGTTTTGAAAATTATTAGGATCCAATGGCTGGAACCAAGCTAAAGCTATGTCTGTCAAAGTTAGACCAAAGGATTCATATTGGATCAAGAAATCTTCCACTTGTTCGGCTCTGATTACTTGCTTAAATTCAGCTATATGTATGTAGGATTCACTAGAGCCATCATAATGGTTTCTCATGCATTTAGCAACTTGAATAGGCTTTAATCTTCTTCATGCTTCAGGTGGTCTAGGCATCACTGGGATAACTGGTCTTCCTATGGGTATGCCAGGTCCTCTTACCACAGGTGGTCTATCTGGGATAGGGATTCTATTCCTTGGGTCAACAGGTGGCTGAGGCCGATAGTTAGGGTTATTGGCTGGCATAGCAAACTGCACATGTGGTCGGACAGGTATATGCATTTGTTGAGTCTATCGAGAATGCTGATATGAATTATCTTGAAAGGTTCCTTGGGGGTTTTGTGAAGTAGTGGCTTGATCCCTATGGGGGAATACTGGAATATTCTGATATTTCAACCTTGCTCTTTCTAACTCTGTTAGAGGCCAGTACCTCCTATGGTTTTTGTCCAAATATGTAATGATGGTGGGAAATTCAGGATCTTGTAATTCGTAGACAGTAACTGGGTTAGGGGCTACTTCCCATAATGAAGAGTGGGCTCTAAGGAGATGCTCCATTCCATTGATCAAATACACATCCATTAAGGAGTCATCTTGGGGAACTAGGTCTCCTCTCCAAACCCTAACAACAGTAGATCTCCCCCTAGGGGTGGTCACTTGCTCTTCATGTCCCTCTGTATTAAGGTTATGAGCATTATCTTCTTCCCCATGTTCATTGATGTTTTCAGGGTGTTCTGTGACTACATACTGGATATCTCTTTTGTCCATATAAAACCCTCCTGCATACTTAACTGCTGGCCTAGGCACTATGTAAGCATCTGAGCTTTCTTTAGTCTGGCCACTGATCGGTTTAGACCATCTAGGTAGATAGGTATCTCATTTTGGTTGGTGTTCACATATTCCAAAGATGTCCGATATTCTCCCTCAATAATTGACATCATGCCAATCATTGGTACAGTGTTCTGCATATCCTCTGAAGCCATGGGAATTTCTTCCTCTGACTCACTGGAGGTGTCAGAATAATGGGAACGGCTACTAGGTTCGGCTACACTTCCCACAGAAGAGATTACACTTTTTCGGCTTCCTAGGGTTCTCCCAGACCTTAGGTTCATTCACTTAAAAGTTCTGATTAACCTTAACCAACCTCCAGCTCCTAGAGTTCTTTACTCAAGGTCAGAATTCTAGAGAAAATTTGGTTGGAAAAGGACTGACAGAGAATCCACAATTCACGATACTTGACCCAAAAAAAAAGTCCACGATACACGATATTTCACCCTAAAAAGATTCTGTCACGATATTTGATATTTGAACAAGACGATACACAATAGTCAACCACTTGACTGGACACGATACACAATATCTGCAAAAAACTCAATACACGATACTTCAGGAAACACGATACACGATATTTGCCCAATATCGCGTGGCAATCACGATACTCGATACTTCACCTTGCTGTGTCTCACGATACTCAATACTTCACCAGTATCGTGATAAAAAATCTACGATACACGATACTACACCACAAAATTTCCACGATACTGGATACTTGCCAAGTATCGGGAAGGCTGCCTCCACGATACACGATATCCAGCAAGTATCGCGATCAGAGACTCACGATACACGATACCCGATAGTCCACAAAGGATTCTCTATGATAGTCGATACTAAACAGAGATCGTTTTTTTGGGAACACGATACTCGATACTTGGTAAGTATCGTGAGAATTTCCGACGATACTCGATATCCAGCAAGTATCGCAGAAGGACTCTAACGATACTCGATATGTCACAGGTATCGTGATTGAAAATTCACGATAGACGATACTCGACAGGTATTGCTATCATAGCACGATACACGATACACGATGTCTGATAAGTATCACAAGTGTTTCTCAACGATACATGATATTCGACGTCTTGCAAGTGTTGCGATACTCGACCACAGGAGTTCACGATACCTAGGTATCGCGATACCTCAACTGCGGGAGAACACGATACTTGACACTTTTTCAATTTTTTGCAAATGTTTGTTTGGATTTTGAGTGCATACACATGTTCCTAGAGTGCATCTACCCTCCCCTTTTAGCCTGGATCAAGAAAATAATCCTTCTCTACCCCGGGATGGCCTTCACGATACTTACCGCATATCGTTTTCTTCCACTGATCGATATTTGAAAGAACTTCCAGTAATTTAGGGATGCACTCACCTAACTAAGATCCTCCAGTTCTTTCTTCCACCTGTGCTCCCTCTCCTTGATCCACACACCTTGCTTCGAGCTCATGTGATCTCTGACTTGCGATCTCTCTCTCTCTCTCTCGATACTTGCTTGGATACAAGTGAAGTTTTGAAGACAAGTTTTTTGGGGTTTTTATACTTTTTTAGAAATTCTTCCTAACTAAAGGGCTGAAAAGAAAAAACAATTTGAAAGCTATTCTAATCTCCTAACTACTCCCTTCTTCCTCCTACTCTACTCACTCCACTCACTTCCCTAGGCTAATAACTCACTACACACACTTCAAGAGTGAGAAGTAGTAAGTGCGGATGAGTGTGACTTACCAAAGAAGAGAAATTCACAACTCCTCTACTCGCTTCAATGCTGAAAGTTACTTACCATCACATGAATGCCTCGGTTTGATTCGACACTCCCCGGGAATGGCGCCAAAAACATGTGTACCTAAGGACAATCCTAGGGACTTGTGGAGAAAGAGGCTATACCTCGATCCCCCTCAAGTGCATATAGTAGGGATTCACGCTTTATTTATCAATCCGAAGAGTATCAAAACCTAGCCGAGTGTATGAAGACATGCATTCAAATGATGATCAATACAAATGAGCTTCCTCAAAGAGTGCAAATACGTCTAAGTCCAATCCAAACAAGCTTCAACTGTTAGTTATGGTGTCGCGATACTTGGAGCAGCAGCCAACAGTAAACTGAGCTTTTCTCTTAGCTCCGAACTCCGAATATAACAAATAGCATATGCGTTTCAAAGCTCTCGAGAAGACGCATCCAATGGTGGTATTTTCTTTCAATTCTGACACTTCTGCTTCAAGTTAAGAGCAAAATACTGAGTCGTCAGAATGACTTTCCTACACTTCAGCACTTCCTACACTTCACACACACCTTATCAACAACAAACAAACACTTTCATGGATAGACAACACTTTCTAACACTCTTTTCAAGCAACACACAGGCATACAAGCTCACAAAGAAGGTGATATAGAGAGGAGAAGACACAAATTCGAAATTCTGTGCTCTTGATTCTCACAATGGCCAAAAGTCTTTGCCAAGAGTCACAAATTGACTTATATACATGTGCCCTAAAAATGGTCCTTTCACACAAGAGACCGGCACTTTATTCACTAAAAGGCTAATTTCCTACTAATTTACATGGGTAAGCTACTAATGTCCATGGGTATGCATCTAGAGGACTCCTCTAGTGCATTTACAACGAGAAATATGTTACAAAAATGATTATGATACAAAAGATAAGGTGTCCAAATCGGAAAAATTTTGGGGCCCTTCTTTTTCTCTGCCTTGTGCTCTTCTTAGCTCTGCAACACTCATACACATATAGATACTTGCACATATACCTACATAGAGATAGACACACACTCACACTCACATGCATACATACACACACATGAATACACATGCATATGCATACATACATAGACACATGTATACACACACACATATGCATACACACATGCACATATCCACACACGAATGCACTTTACAAACACATGTATACACACATACATACACACACATACACATACATAAACACACACACACATGCATACAAACACACACATGCATACACAACATACATACATACACTATACATACATATGCATACACACATACATACATGTATACATACACACACACATATACGTACACTCATATATATATACACACACATGTACATACACACAAATAGAGACACACACATACACATACACATACACATACACATACACATACACATACACATACACATACACATACACATACACATGCACATACACATGCACATGCACTTGCACATGCACATGCATGCACATGCACATGCACATGCACATGCACATGCACATGCACATGCACATGCACATGCACATGCACATGCACATGCACATGCACATGCACATGCACATGCACATGCACATGCACATGCACATGCACATGCACATGCACATGCACATGCACATGCACATGCACATGCACATGCACATGCACATGCACATGCACATGCACATGCACATGCACATGCACATGACATGCACATGCACATGCACATGCACATGCACATGCACATGCACATGCACATACACATACACATACACATACACATACACATACACATACACATACACATACACATACACATACACATACACATACACATGCACATACACATACACATACACATACACATACACATACACATACACACAGATACATACATATGCATACACAATGCACATGCATATGCATACATACATACATACATACATACATACACATAAATACACACCCACATACACATATACACATATACATATACTCACATACACATCTATATACACATACACACACATATACATACATACATACATACATACATATATATATATATATATATATATATATATATATATATATATATATATATATATATATATATATATATATATATATATATATATATATATATATATATACATACACACACATATACAAACACATACACATACATACACACATGCATACACACATACATACACATGCATACATATATATATACATACACACATACACATACATATGCACACACACATAGACACACACATATATATATATGTGTGTGTGTGTGTGTGTATGTGTGTGTGTATATTTCTAATCCATTTTGTTTTGTATGTACAGATATTATGGATCATAGTAGAGAGAGAAAGGTGAAACTTACTCTCATAAAGAATCTTATGAGAGGGAAAGTTCCGCCTGATTCCTTAGGGGTTGTCATGCATGAGTATGTAGACATACCCAATGAAGAACTAGATTTTACCATACAGATGCTTACCTAGCACCTGGAGGAAGGTTCCTTTGCGGCTCCATTTGCAGGAAGAGATTTATCTGCCCATAGGTATGTTTTTTTCCATAAATTAATATTTTTTAATGATATTATAACACATGTTTTTATTCATTTTTATCTATTTATTTTTAGGACACCTATACCGATTCCGGCTCGTGTGAGCACAACAGAGGGGCCTATGAGGACATGCATAGGTAGCCTAGGGCAGGAGTGCGACATAGAACTTGAGGGAAATATAGTATATATGAGGCATGGGTGGGAGTTGAAAAGAAGAATGAGAGCTTTATGTGACTCTTACTAGCATTTTGTTCACTTGAAATGGAACTAAGTATAAGTTTACATATAAATTGAGATAAATATTTTATGTTTTACTTATATGATTTTTTTTCTTTTGTAGTGTGTTTGATGAGAGAGATAAAAAAGTTCTCTGGAGAAATAATTTGGCACTAGGTGGTTGCATAAATGGTGTTTGAAAGAGATGTGGATACTTATGGCACATTGTCATGATAATGCACGGTATGCATTGCTTTTATTCATTATATTTATGTGTGCATACATATAAGTAACACATAGAATACAGTAGATTCACTTGAGTCTTGAGTTTGTCGTGTTTTCCATATGGTTGAAGTATATATACACATTGCATCTAGTCCTCCCACCACCTACTAGAGAGATGTCTCTCCTCCCAACCTTATGCCTCTATATATAGCTACTCGAATCAACAATAATACATATAAAGATATATACAAATCATGTATACACACACACACACATACATATATATATATATATATATATATATATATATATATATATATATATATATATATATATATATACATATACATACATACATACATACATTTAACACATATTTAAATACATACACATCACACATACATGCCTACATGGTGCATATATGCATACATATATCATACACATGGATATACGTACACACACATGAAACACACATATGTGCATACTAACACATGTATATATATATATAACACATGAATACACATACACACACACACACACACACTTAAAAGAACATGTTTTCATCTTTATGGTGGGATTCACCTATATTCTAGTTGAATAAAGGAGAACCTATTGTCTGATACCCATTCAAATGATTCAAGTTAACCATCCATAATGATCCCTTTTTAATGGGAAATTTCTACCTTCATGCTCAGCTCGAAATCAGTCAACCTTGAAAATAACCTATAAAAATAAAAAAAACAAAAATTCATTATTATGTGCATGAAAAAATATTGAACTATATCATAAAAGTAAGCTCATTTTTTACATGTTTGCATGTCTTTTGTCGTAAGTATCCAAGGAGCAGGTGCATAAGTTGATTTCTATCAAAACTTGGCCATAACAAGTCCCTCTTGATGCTATTATCTCAACAACTCGATTTCTATCTCTCAACAAGTTCCTCTTGATGTTATTGTCCTGATGCCAACATCTCATCAAGGCGAATGCATGGCATCCAAGACAATGCATATCAGCTAACAAAAGGTTCTTGTTGTATCAATAGAATACAACTTCCTAAAGATGGTCTATGGATCTATGAAATATATCATCTCGTATATCGAGAGATCAAAACAAAGATGAAGTCAAACTTTGTACCAAGCTTTAAGCATCAATAAGATTTTTTGGAGAGTGTTGATGATGATACTGAGATACCATATGTTGTGCTTCGTAAGAGGACTGGATCACCTGATGAGTCATACGAGGAACAACAAAGGATGCATTAGTGCATTTTACAAAGCATTGAGATTCATAAGAGAAAGGTAGATCAATGCTTTCAAAAATTGAGTACAGATGAGGAAGAACATGATAGGCCTATTGATATGAAGAAGAAAGAGGCGGATGAGATTGTATAGCTTGAAGAGAAAATAGAATCATTGCAGATGAAAGTAGAGGATTTATATGGAGTTAACACATCAAATAGATTCGACAAGATTCGATGAGATTCGACATGTTAACTCCATGTAAATCCTAAGCTTGCACCCACAATGATTCTATTTCCCCTTCAAGCTATACAATCTCGTCCGCCTCTTTTTTCTTCATATCAATAGGCAGGCCTATCATGTTCTTCCTCATCTGAAATTTTGAAAGCATTGATCCACCTTTCTCTTGTGAATCTTAATGATTCACAAAATGCACTGATGCACTCCTTGTTGTTCCTTGTATGACCACCATGTGATCCAGTCCTCTTAGGAAGCACAACATATGGTATCTCAATATCATCATCAACACTCTCCAAGAAAATGTGTTGATGCTTAAAGGTTGGTACAAGGTTCAACTTGATCTTTGCTTTGATATCTTGATATATGAGATGATATATTTCATAGATCCATAGAACTTTTTTAGGAAATTGTATTGTATGGATACAACAAGAACCATTTGTTAGCTAATATGCATTGTCTTGGATGCCATTGATGTTGATGAGATAATGGTATCAAGACAATATAGTATCATTCTTGATGCATTGCCTTGATGCCATTGACCTCTGATTGATCAGAATCTGATTGTGTAGCAAATAAAGGTACTAGAGATTAATAATCTGATTATTTATACACACACACATTCATATGTACATATTTATACACACACATCTTCAAATATGCACAAATATACATTATGAAATATAAATAAACATACAAAACTATAAATGTGTAATGTATGTATGTGTGTATGTATTTACTATGTATGTGTGTGTATATATAATATGTGTATGTGTGTGTATGCATGTATGTGTAAATGTATGTATATATGTATGTGTAAGTGTATATATATATGTATGTGTATGCATGTATGTTTGTATGTATGCATGTGTATGTGTGGATATATATGTATGTGTATGTGTGGGTATGTATATATGTGTAAGTGTATGAATATGTGTGTGTATGCATGTATGTGTGTGTATGTATGTATATATATGCAAGTATTTGTATGTATATGTAAGTGTATGTTTGTATGTGTAAGTGTATGTATATGTGTATGTGTATGCATGTATGTGTGTGTATGTGTAAGTACGTATGTATAAGTATAAGTATGTATGTGTAAGTGTATGTATGTGTGTTTGTTATGCATGTTTATAAATTATTATTTTTTTAATATTTTGATCTTTTTTTCTTGTTTGAGATTAAACTAACAAGAGATATTGTATGGTAGAACAAAATAAGAGAAGACCTAACATACCACTTGAGTCGTGGAAGTTTTTTCGTAGATAGTTACATCTTCAAGAATCATTTCCTTAGTGGAAGGTATACAAATTAATAGTTTATATTACAATGACTTGTAATTCTTATATATTTTATAAATGTTTTATATTTAATCTATGTATTATTGTTTTATTAAATAAACACAAGGTGCTTCAAAGAAGAGAGTTGAGTCAGGTCATACGTAGCATTTAGGCCAAATGGGCCATCATGGTTTTATAGCTATATTTGTAAGTATATATATTATTGAAAGTATATTTTTTATTTAAGGTAAAACACTAATCATTAATCTTTTTTATTTGTTTAAATGCAGCAAAAGGATTATGTGTCGATACCCTATGAAAAAGGAAATCGATTTTGCTACACATTGTGGATATCAACGTCTCAGTGAGTACATGCAAGATCATCCAAATGATTTTGTAAGTATTAATAAATTTCATATAATTATTTTATTTTTATTGATATTTTATCTGTTTTATTTATTTATGTTTGCTATATGTAATACAAGAGTATTATGGAGAGGCAGATATGGATGAGGTAAAGAGACAGACACAAGCACGATGATTTGGATCGTCACAGAATGCTCACACCTCTACCCATGATGCCACTATAGATACATCATATCATGTGGATGATCGTGATGATGAGGTTGATCATGATGATGATCACAATGACTAGGACTTACATGATGATGTGGATGATGATGATCAAGATGGTTGATATATTACATTGGATATATATTTGAAATATATATATATATATATATATATATATATATATATATATATATTTTCTCATTCCAGTTATGTTTTGAATTGTGTATATGGTACTAACTAATGAAAAGTCTTGTTTGAATGATTTTTATTACTATTTATATTTAACATGTATTTTATTACTTTAATTATATATTTCATTCATATTATATATGTGTTTATGTGTACATATATATGTATGTGCGTGTAGTTGCAATATGTGTATAAAATGTATATATGTATGTGCATGTAAATGTGTAAGTATATGTGTGTATGTGCATGTGTATATGTGTGTTTATGTGTATGTGTATGTGTATATATATATATATATATGTATATATATATATATATATGTGTGTGTGTGTGTGTGCATATGTATAATGTGTGTGTATGTGTATATGTAGGTATAAGTAAGTGTTAATGTGTGTATGAGTATCTGTGCATATGTATGTGTAAGTGTATGTGCATACGTGTGTGTGTATATATAAGTGTATGTGCATATATGTGTGTACGTATGTGTAGTGTGTATGTATATATATATATATATATATATATATATATATATATATATATATATATATATATATATATATATATATATATATATATATATATATATGTGTGTGTGTGTGTGTGTGTATGTGTGTGTGTATATGTAGGTATATGCATGTGTATATATATGAGCATGCATGTGCATGTGCATGCATTTTCATTTGCATCCATGTGTATGTGCATGCATGTGAATATGCATATGCATGTGTATAAGTATGTGTTAATGTGTGTATGGATATGTGTAAATGTAATAATGCATGCATGCATGTTCTTTTATGTGTTTGTAGATATGTGTGTGCATATGCACGTGCTATATATGTGTGTATGTGTATGTGTAAGTGTATGTGCATGTATAGTGTAAGTGTATGTCTATGTATGTGTGTGTGTGTATGTGCATGTTTATGTGTGTGTATAAGTGTGAGCGTGCATGGTCATGTATATGTGTATATGTGTATATGAATGGGTAAGTGTGAGTATGTTAGTTAATGAACAATTTAAATGATATATAGCCAATAAAAATTACACTTACAATAATTAGCCATATTTTATGCTTGGTGAGCTTTTTGAATAACCTGTGTGTGTGTGTGTGTGAGAGAGAGAGAGAGAGAGATAAAGAGAGAGAGAAAGAGAAAGAGAGAGAGAAAGAAAGAGAGAGAGAGAGAGAGAGAGAGAGAGAGAGAGAGAGAGGGAGAGAGAGAGAGAGAGAGATCAAAAGAGATGAACAAAAATGAAAAAGAGAGAGAGATAGAAATTAAAAGAGAAAGAGGTAAAAAGAAGGAGAGAGAGAGAGACAATAAGAGAGGGATTAGAAAAGAGAGAGATCTAGAAAGAGCTCGTAGCTGCAACATATATCTGAACGTTGGAGATCTCTTCAATGAGATGCACGTAAATGATGATTGAAGAGCGGTTTAATATTTGTTATTTTCTATAAACGTTGCATAAGCGATGAAAAAGCATCATCCCCCGATACTCGTTTGCATTGTATAAGCGATGCCTAAGTGTCGTATAAGTGACATTAAGCAAGGTTGCATAAGTGAAGCTAGTGGACATATCGTATAAGTGACACTTACAACCAAATCATATAAGCGACACGAAATTAGTGACACTAATGTATACGTCGCTCTTAGCATCAGTAACAATGTCAAAAATAACGCCGAGATTAACGTCGTTTAGACAACGGTACACCCTTGACAACCACTCTGACGAAATGCTTGATCATGAAGCGACGAAAATGTATCGCGACAACCGTTGCTACGCCCCCTTTATTCTTGTGCTGGTAGTGGAAAAAGAACCACATTTAGACTTAATGTATTATGCAACAAACTTTTCAAGGCTAATCCACCACAATTATTACACCCCTTTGAAGAAAGATCTTCTCTCAAATTTTCCTAGCTTCCAAAAAAACTTTAAGATGAAATTTCACAGAAACATCCAAGATTCTACCTCATTCCATGAAGAAGAGATTATTTGGAGTTATTGCGTTTGCAAAAGGAGAATATTCTCACAAATAGTTTGCTAAATTACCCTATCATCCAAGCATCACAAAATGGAAGAATATATCAACTACTTATAGTACATGATCTAACCATTAGAATGCTAGCAAAAATCCTAAATATTCTTCAAGTTTGCCTCACAAAATTCAAAAACTTAAAGCTACTTGAGATGAAGGTAGTGGGATTTTAAACTAGGCTAGAGTGCATGGTGTTCGAATTATCTATGGCACCTAGTGAAGAGTGCCTCTATGCATATTATTCATGTAGCTGATTTCTACCATCCCACTACATGTAGTATTTTGAGGAAGTATTTACAAAAGGTATCTTCAAGAAGGGATCCATAATGGTTTCTCCAAATTGCAAGTGCTCACCACACACATTGCAAAATATGAAATTCACTTGGAGAAGGAACAAAAACAAGTACTATAGAGTTAATATCTAAACTAGAATCAGCTAACAAAAGCTTGAGAGAATGTGATGAATGAAGTTGTTGAAGCCCTTTTGTTAGATTTATTTAGACCTCAATGGTCTACCATTGGTCTATGTGCATTTGCTCAAGGACCCTAGTCGAGTCAATACCATAGCTTGGGGGAGCCAAGGCTCTAGCATGAGTCTTCGAGGTTAATCCAGATCCTCAGAGTGGCCATATGAGGAGTGTTTGGACCTTAGAAGACTCAAGATGTGTCAAATGAAAGGGATATTTAAGGTTGGGAGGAGAGTAGTTGGTAGCTAATTGGGATCTTTCATTTGGTATTAGACCTTGAGTGAGAGAGGCACAAAGTCATTGAAAGGAAGCCAACTCATCATCTCTTTGAGTGTTTTTGGGGAATGAAGAATTCATGGAGATTTCAAGAAGCTCATGTGGAGTTTTCTCGAATCTTGCTAGAGCGAGAGTGATTGCCTTGGGGAGTGTGTATTTTAGAGAAACCTTCATAAAAAAAATGGAAGCCATTGATGATGTTGCGAGCATCAACAATTCATAGGTAAGCTCTCTGCTCATTTCACACTTGAGGGGAGGCGGGGTTGACACCCATGGGTTGTTACCCATGAGTCATGGAGAGAGGAGATAGAGAGCACCTCTTCTCTCCCTCCCTAAAGACAAGGAAATCCATTTGCTATATAAAGGGTGTTTGAAGCTTAATCCTTCCATATATGGGATTATTCCCAGTCATGTGCACGCTTCCTCTCAAGAGAGTCAAATGGGAAGCAAGGAGATTCTTGATTAGGCTTCTAATGCCCTTCTTAGAGGGTCCAAAATGGCTACCTAGCATCACTAATTTGGCCATAACTTTGGCTAAGAGTGTCCATATCCAAAAATTCAAACACCTTTAGAACCCTTGATCAAATACAGATAGGCTAGCAATGAGCATCGATAGAGAGGTTTCAAGTTGACTGAATAGGATTTTGAAAAATCTTGAGGCTTGAGTTGCTTCATGATTTTTTTCATAGATGCTTATGAAATATGTTTGCATCTCATAGAAGATAATTTTTCTTAGATTCCTCTTGATGTATAATCATAAAGATAAAGTTACATTCATATTCTCATTAAAAAATGTTTAAAGAAAAGGGAATGAATGCTTTTGGTTATTGTTCTATTATGATAGATTGAAGTTGGAATGATTTCTTTTATTCCGTTTCCATTGAAAAGACTTCTTGATAGATTAAAGAAATTAATTTTTATGCATTTATTTGCACATAGGAATTCAAGAAAGTGCATTCATTAATAGTTTCTTTTCAAAGACATGTTTATAGATGTTTAATGATGCACACAACCGTAATGAGTAATTATATAATGGAATGAATGAGTATATTTATTGATAGGAGAACATTGATTGAGATTCGACATGAAGCGAGATTAACATCATTTAATTATGTACATTTATATTTTTCCATTTCATCTCTTTTGAAAATCATTTTATCTATGCATTTAATGATCCACATAGATTCTAAAAGAAATGGTTGATTATAAGAGGATGGATGAATAAATGCATTGATAAGAATGCAATAACTAATGTTTAGGCATGAAAATAAACTAAAATCATTAAAGAATATACACTAGAAATGAAATCATAGTGAATATTATTGGTTAATTGAGTTAATGATCTAGTTTCTTCTATGCATGACTTGGGATTAGTGGAAGCAATGCATGATTTGATTTTTCTAACATCATCCTAATGATTGATGATTTATTACAAAGTATTTCATTGATAATTATTGAATATGTATGTTCATGCATACAATTCTGGCAAAAATTAGCTCAAATACCTAAAGAATCATTAAAGTACATTGAAGTTATTATTCCAAGAATGGAGTTGTACTATTTCATTTTGTTATGCTCATAACTTCATGCAGGGAAAATTATTTTTCATGAGATTTTTTACAGTAGTAGCTGCTATAGTTTTTAAGATACTCACCAAATTTCATGCAATTTAGAGCTATTTTGATGGGTCAAAAGTGTTGATATTAGTGATGTGTGTGAACACACTTAAGACCACTGGGGCACTTTTTCCCTCTTTAGGAGGTTTTTTCCTTAGCTTCTATATACACCTATAACCCTAATTTGTACATTCACTTGGTAATACATTTAGTATTGTGTGTTGTATTCCAAGCTTCTTCTTCTTCCTTGTGTTGTTTGTGTGCTTTTGCAGACCTACAACGGAGGGTTGGGTTGGTGCTGGAGAAGAAGAAGTGGTGGTTTCACTAGTGGTATATACAAGGGTAGTGGCTTTGCTTATAGTGAGGTCAATGATTGGAGAACTCAAAGTGGGTGCCGATGTTACAGGTTCCATCGGTGCACAAATATATTTGCTAGGCCATCTGAGTATTCGTACTCATCGAGGATCAAACTTGGGAAGCAATTTTTGCTTCAAGTAGTGCAAAGCTTCTACTACACCTACTGATTGGACCAATTCGTGCATAGCTACAATGAATGTCTCCTCAAAACCACTGCTAGCCAATTGTTGCTGCAAAATAGCTTGAATCTGTTCCTCAGTTATCCCGCTCCTCGCCCAAACCTTATTCATTGTGTCATGTAGCCATTTGATGGCTATCATATATGCAACTACTTCTGCTGACTCCTCTTCATATGTGCTGGTGTCCCCTTGAGCTTCGGCTTGTGTCTCTGATCGATGTTCTTCTCCCTCACTCTCCTCAGTGTCATCTGCACCATCATCAGTCACTGTGCGGTCATCATTGTGAAGAGATGGATAGGTATGTGCTTGAAGATGAAGAGGTGTTGCAAAATCCTTGATCTACACCAGCCAAATGAACTCCAAAAGTATATGGTGCGCCCTTTTAGCTTGCCAATGGATGTATTAGACACCCTATGTACCTTGGAAGATCACTCTCAAAAAGATAGATCAAAACAGATAAGTTGGAGTTAGCTCAGAGGTGAAAACTTGCTATTCTTGGTTCATACACCTGTCCAGTGTTTTACATAATTCTCTGAGCACAGCAGCAATTAGCTTAATTCCTCTTGGGGAAGTCTAGGTAACTTAAAGAGCTAACTTTCAAGAGTAATCTCATCAAAAATAATGAACCACACACTGAGAATGAGTTTTAACAAGTGATGACATCATCCCGATTTTCACGGGCTGCTACAGAAATAGACCAGTGAGCAGAAAAATCAACATAACTCAAAATTTAGAACTCCGATAATTATGAAAATGTGTATGGTTATACTAGACAATAAGCTGAATCCAACAAGATTTAAATCACTGAATTTGGATAAGTAGCCACTGAGAAATGGCTCTGACAAGATGAGTGCAAAAGTCGGGTACCTGACAGAGAAGTGAAGATGAACATACCCTGTTGACTTCAAATGAACATAACTGAAGATTGCAACATCCAAATGACGTGAAAATTTGTGAGCCTATAGTAGACTTATAGAGCTAACTTTACCAAGTTAAATCACTGAAAATGATGCACCAAGCTCAGAGAAAACATCTCTGCAAGCTGACTGAGAAAACTGAGAGTAATGGCAGTGAGTAGTACACTTCACAAGAACATGGAAAGATGAACTCAAATAATCATGAAAATGAAAATATATTGCTTGTACAATACAATGACTTACTGATACATATGTGTGACTTGTAATCACACCTTGATATGGCATAAAGCTCAGCTCTTGGAGGTCTTCACATAGGTCTCTCTAACCACGACTAAAACTGCCATCTATTTATAGTTGAGTTTGGGAGGCTAACTTCCCTCAATCACTCTCCAATCAATCAATGATTGAATTGATTCTCCACCTACCACAAATCACGAATTCGTGGCTCCTCTTTCCATTCTTGATCAAGTGGACTCAACCACTTAAGATTCTCTTACTTTTACATTAAGTAAACTCTTCAAAAGTTACAAGAGGTAGTTCACAAGTGAACTTTACATAGTCTTCATTTTAAGGCTTTTTCTATGACTTTGTGGAACTCAAGCCAATACTTAGGCTTGTCATAGACTTGCTCCAACAATCATCTTCTTCTTCAGAGTCAGAGTCCTCACCACCTTCTGATGGTGTGGTTGGATAAGCGGGTCGTTCATATTCTTGAGAAACAAATTGTGTGTCCGAAAAGTGGAAGTCACTAGACAACAGTTCTGGTATCTTGAAGTCAAAAGTGGTATTGATATCTTCTGTACCCAAGCTAGCGACTTGAAAAGTAAAAGATTCAGATACAAAAGTGGTGGTCACAATGGGAACCTCAACTGTTGTGGTGGTCATGATGGGGATGGCAGTAGGAATAGTGGTTGCCACCTGTGAGACCTCATTCATTGTAGCAGTTTGAGTCAAACATATTCTGAGTGGTGGAACTAGTGGTTGCAAATGAGCTAGAGATTGCTATGGGGAGGTCTCCTGTGTGGTTTGTGGTGAACGCAAGTCTGGAACTTGTAAACAAGGAATTGTACCACACATTTACTTTACTCTCCTGGTATTTGGAGGCTACTTGGTTTTCTTTAAACCCTTGTATTGTTGTAACTGTGTTGTTGGAAGAGCTCTTTCAATGGTGATATCATAAGCTAGGCACATATAAATAATGCATGTGATAGCATAACAACCGTGGACAACCTTCTTCTTTTCCCAACGATGTCTTGTGAGCAAGAGCTGGTCCTAGATGTAAGTTGCAATGTCAATCGTTTGAGGGTCCGTAGTAGAGGTATAATCCAAACCATAAGCGCTTGTGGGGAATTGTAAAACGATCCTATGCTAGAAAAGCAAAATGCTGGGGATAGATCCTCAAAGGAGTAGTGAGTTGAGGAGTGATTGCTGAGATAGTAGGCCATTTGTCCATGCCATTTTTCTTCATAGCCTCGGGAATGAGGTGCTCTTTCTCTGTGGGCATATGATTACCATGAATCTTAAGAGCTGTTCTGATTAAATCTAAGGACAAAGTGAATTTCTTGAATGGGGGGTCATTTACTAAGGAAGGCAGTATGAATACTGGATCCAACTCCTTTTACTCTTGTTCCTTGATAGATGCAACCAAATAATAGCACCGATAGTAGTCAGGTTTAGGAAGTGGTGCACAGAAATAGGTTTCAAATCCTTCTTTTTGCCAAATAGGTCCGAGTTTTGCACTGTTTTGGAGGGCTTCAAACTCTTGAGAGAAGAGCTGATATCCCCATCAAACATTGGCTCCGTATGTTAGATTAACCTCGTAGATAAAATTTGCTTCGCATAGTGGTCCAATGAGTCCTTGGAACCAATGCGCGTTACTGCTCACTTTCTCCGTTTTACCCATGGGTGGGTCTTCAATTGGCATAGGGCCTGTGAAACCTTGGAATTCTGGTGGCAGCATTGTTAACAAGTTCTCAAATGGAAGGGATGCAAAATCAACCACTAGTCGTCCAAGTGCCACACTGGTGGAACTTTCCGATTGCATGATGAAGTCCCGTGAATGAACCTAAACTGGAGTGAAGAGGAAAACACATTAGTCATGGAAATTAATTGAGATCCCAAGGCGATGAGACATGTTAAACCCTTATTGGTTAATCTATTATCAATACTAGGTTCTTGGGATGGTTAGGGGTCTGTAAAAACAGAGGCCCCATTGATATTTTCCCAAATCTGCAGATTTCTCGTGTACCATTTCGCAGACTTAACACATTTAACCAACAACTACTATCTGACTACGTATTACAACATTCTTCGGCACAATATAATTAACTGCACAGCATGATGTTCTTCACCATCAGATATATATCCATGCAGTTCATCACATCACCGTAACATTAGTTAACTTAATAATTCAACAAAATTAATGTAATGTTGAACTTAATTAACAAAGAGATAACAACTCAGAGTAATCAAACATTGCACTGCGATCTGCTTCCGGCATTCGCCCAGACTCACAGTCCGGCGACACACACCCTCTGCTTCACGAGCGACTCTTCTTTTCATTAGATCGTAAAGGGTTACAACTATTTGCGCTACACCCTTTCGATATGCATGCGACTTTTTAGAGTTATATTATAGAAATTATGAGTTCCTTTCCGGTGGCTCATACTGGCACGCACGGTGGACTCGAACCCAAAAAATGGTAAATACATAAGTCAGGTTTCATCTATGATACCCCCTGTACATACATAGAGCGAGCTAGTTTAAATGTACGGGCAATCTTCTGCTTCAAGGAATCTAACATATTCTTCAAAATTGCAGGTTCAATCAATTGTGCATTAGTTCTAACTGAATTGGCAGCTATGACCTGACTTATTAGGGACTCTGTCTGAGTATGCAAAAATGCTTCCTGTAGATAAAATTCATTGGCTACAGTAGCATCTCTGCGCAACTTCATTTCGGCTACTTCCGCATCCATGTGTGAGAGTTTGTCAGCCTGAACTCCTAATTGCTTTTCTCGGCGCTCAAGTTCCTAAGCTTTAAACTGCATCGTTTTGTAAAAATCTTCTCTCTCTTTTTTGATGGCTTCCATCTCATTCTTTAATTTGATTGTCATACCAATCTCTTCTTCCAAAGCACGACTTTTGTGGAACAGCTCGTCTGTAGCCTGCTTGAGTTCTTTCTCCTTGGAAATGTAGCTCGGGTTTAGCCATAGCTCCCCAATCGAGGTACTAGGATGCCTCAAACATTGTCTGGGCTAATTCTACCATTTTCATGCACAACTTGGTTCTCTGTATTTCCAAGTTGGCTCTAGGGTAGTTCTTGCTAGATTCTCTTACCTAGGGTCCTTCTTGTATCCTAGCATGATAAGCTTTGAGCATTATGTCGAGGTTTTCTAGGGTGGGGTCTGCGAGTATTGATCCTGGCTTTGGGGTTACCACATTCAGTTCAAACCTCTTGTGATGCCATTTCTAAAATCTTGGCTCTGGTTTCCCTCAAGCTTTCCTCTAACCTGTAATCTTTTTGCTCCATTTTCTCTTATGTTGCTCTCTTCACTCTTTCCAGGTTCTTTTCTTCTTTCCTATTGATTCTCCTACATCGATGGCTTCAGCTATTCTATCGGGGGTCTTTAGTTGCATCTGCCTTTGTGCTTGGACTCTAGTTACCGCCTGGATGGGTATGTACTGGGGTATGGAACCTTCGGTGTGTTTAACTATTCCTATCACATTCATGGGGGTCATTGTCATGGGTGTATTAGCAGGTTTCTTAGGGCAATCTCTTATAAAGTGATCCTTCCCACATTCAGGACAAAATCCTTGAATATTGAAATATTGTGGCTGCATAGCAGGTGAGGCTTATGGGTAGTCACGTATGAAATGGTCTCCCTGACACTTGAAACATGGTCCTTAGGTCTGTGGGGCTTGGTTGTCTAGCTTGCTATCATGGGTTGGCGTTGGTGTACATGAGCTGAGCATAATCAGGTTCCCAATTTGGCTCATACACATGACTCTCATAGTATGGATCTAGGTTTCGGTGACTCCGTATAATATGCGGGTGGGATATCTACATGGGTGGAGTCAAAACTGTTTGCATTAGGGTCATTTTCTCTGATCAAAGGGGTTGTAGGTACTAATGCCCTATTTGAAATCTCTTCTGGAGTGGCTTGCTTCATAGAAACTACGTTGGGGGGGTGGAGGTTATTGTCCTAGGACAGGTTGGGGTCTAGGCTATGCTTGATATGGAACTTGATAATGAGGGAGGGCACTATAGTATTGCTATGGTTGGTACTGCCCTTGGTATCTAACTAGCTGATATGTCTGATGATAACTCTATCTAACCACCTTTTTATTATATGGATAATCTTGAGCCGTGTGGTTAGTGTACCTGCACTCTATGGTACATTATAGGCCATTGGAGTTTCCTATGGGTTGCATATTTGACATGTGATCACCTCCACAAGTGTAACACCTTCGAGGGGGGGCTAATTTGATGCCAGGCTTACTAGAGACACCCAATCGTTTGGCCACTTTTTCCGCTAAGTCCTATATAGAATTGGAATGTCTGGATGAGGTCTCTGTTGTGCTATCCGAATCTTTATGCACCTTAGAGAGTTCTAGCTCTTCCCCTAGGTTATCCTCTATGTCTACGTAGATGTGCAAGCATTGATCCAAGGTCCTTGGTTCCTTCAAGAATATATATGACCTGAGCTTAGCACTCAATAGGCCGTCAATAAACAAAGCTATCAACTTAGCTTGAGTGGGTAGTTCTAATGGGGGTCATCGCTCTATGTAGCATTTGAATCAACATCCATCCATCCTCACTGTCTCTTGAGTTGTCTGTTTGAACATGTGTATCAATGATGATGTGTTGTGCCTGATTCCACTCTTGGAAAAATCCCTAATGAAGGCCTCCATCATATGGTGGATGTCTCTAAATTGGTGCTGGTGCAAATGGTCGAAACCAATCCAACACATCAACCTTCAGAGTGAGTCCAAAGGCATTAAATTGTGTGAACATGTCTTCAACTTGTTTAGAATGTAACACATGTTTGAATCCAGCTACATGCTCATAGGGATCTTCGGATCCATCAAAGCAATTCTTCATAGCCTTCACTAGTTGAGTGGGCCCCAAAGTCCTAGGGTGGTCTCTAGGCCTTCATAGGGGAAAGTCGTCCCCACCCCTTTGAGCTCTATGGTCCCTAGTTTGTTCTCTTTCCGTTCTCCCACCTTCTTTAGTGGTTCTTTCTCTTCGTGCGGTTGATGAAAGTGTTCTTTGGTCCTTCCTTGTTCTTCTCTTTGTGTCCTTGAGATGTGCCGATACCTGAATTCTCCTTAGACACATGTGATCTCATCACTCGAAAAACTAGTTCTCCTCCCCACGTATATGCATGAAGACCATGTTTTGTGACTCTTGGGGCATCCAATTAGGAGTCAACACTCTCGTTAGCATAGATTTGCCTCTAGGCATACTAGGTTCTTTGATCTGTTTCCCTTGTCCTTTCCTAAGTGTGCAGTTTCTATGACCTCACCAAATTCATTCGTTGAGTTGGGCTTACTCGTGACTATGTACATCATTCCTTCTTTGTCTATGTAAGCCTCATTGTCAAACTTCACCGCTAGATGTTCCAATCCAATGGGTTGGTGAGGGTTATGCGATCGGATTACTGACCTATGAAGGCCATATTCATATAGTCGAGCACCCAATCTATTCGTGCAGATGTACTCCAACTGAGTCTTGTAGGGTCCCTCTGTCTTCTCTAGGTGGGCTACACCAAACGAAACCCCTGGTCTCCCTATGTTGAAAGACATATCTGAGTTGCTCGTGCCTGAACTGACCTCGTATGGATAACTACCTAACTGTTGAGCCCACGATCGTGCTGCAATTCTCATGCTAGCCATAGAAGATCGAACACTCCGCACATGTGTGTGAGTGAAAGCACACAAGCATGCACACACACACATGCTAAGAGCAAAGAGAGGAACAATGGAAAGCTTCTATTACCAAGAACTCTATTACAAAGCTCAAATTTCTAACACGCCAACTCTCTAACAAGCTTACCCCCAAAAAAGAGCTATCTAGCTCTTTTTATAGTTTTTTGACTAGTTTTGGCCCTGTCCAGACCTAATGTCCAGCCTAGTTAAAAATTAGGTTCCAGTGCTTATTTGAGGGCTCAAACGGAGTCTACAAATTATGAAAATTGGTAGGATGATACTTCTAATACTCCTCAAGCTGGAGGACTCCTCGGCTTGAAGAAAATGGAGTGACAAAAATATGAAATGGTATTTACAATGGCTTTTAGTGATGAAAATCACTATTTTTATAGGGATTCCTTCTGAAAATTTGACATGTACTTCTTGGAGCTCCCTACTTGCTCCTTGTGTGTCCACTTCTTTGACATGTTCTTGGGTCTCGTGCTTGACCTTGAGTGCTAACACTGCCCCCCTCTTGAGTGTGTCATCCTTGACAGACCCTTGTTGTAGTGGTTGTTCCCTATAGTGCTTTGAGAGGTGGTGTCCATCCTGTATGAACAAGAGCCATCTATCTTCCAAATGTAGCAGAATCGGTTGTTTGGTTCTTCATTTTTCACTGCGAGCCTTTGCAAGTTGTAGTCCCTTGGTATGTACTTCGTCCTTGGGTTCTTGCATGAAGATATATTTGTGAGCTTTCAAAAGTTACTAGGTGCTCAAAAGAGGTTGTCCATGTTGATTTTGAGCAGTTATCGGTGGTGGATTGCTTCGTTACTATTGTTACTGTAACCTTAACGTTCTTTGGATCTTTCAAAGATGATACTCATAGTAGTCATGCCAAGTACTCGTAACCCATAATGAGTGATGGGTTTATGTGTCAGTGCATGGGTTGAAGAAAGTATGTGCCTTGTGCACGACCATGTAATGTGGCCCTATGCATGCGTACTTGGAAAATGCATTGGAAGAAGTGTGGTACAAAAAGTGGATGTCTTGAGCTAAGTGCTCAAGGGTATGCTGATGAAGAGGTTTCCTAATCTATCATGGTTATGGTGTTGCCAAAGTAAGGATTCTTACCATGGTGAATGGTCGGTCAATGTGTATCTCTTCATGTTGTACACCCATCATTGTGATGGACCATGGGATGGTCTATCGTTGTCAATGAATGCCCTTATTGATGGTCCACTGATGAGATTCTTCGAGGGCCTGGTCTTGTCCCCTCTCTTCAAAGCAACATTTTCCAAATACAGAGAATCAAATTTCTTTATATTCCTTGACAAACAGCATTTGGTAACTACACCAAGCTTAGTTTCACATATTCTTTTTAGCTCACCATAAGCAAGAGTCTTCTCACCTAGTGTACATACAAGGCTTTATAGGGTACCATAACTACCCCTTGTAGATATCTCCTTGGATGCTCTTGTACATACACTAGTTGAGCATCGCTCAAGTTCCAGGCCTTCAAGCTCTTCCCTCCTACCATGGTAAGGGGGAACAATAGTTGTGGATGCCATGTGCATGCCAAGTTCTAGATGTCTACAAGATAAGGCAACAATATTATCGTCTGCTAGACGAGACACACTTCTATCCAAACTGATAAATGCCCAATCATCAATGATTCCACCTTCAACTAAGCATGAATCATTCACGTTCCATGAGCCAAACCTGGGAACAAGCTCTCTCTCTCTCTCTCTCTCTTTTGGTGAACAATGTCACCAAACAAGAAGAAAGATGTTAGTATCAATAAAACAATGTACATACGTCAAATGTGTCTCATGTGCCTGGGATTCCCAAATGTGTCTATGCACGACTGTGTAATGTGGCCCTATATTAATGCATACTTTGGAAATGCATGACCTGAATGGTGCAAAATACAAGGTCATGCCAAAAGCACGTGGTTGTTGCACGTCAAGGCTTCTAATGTTACTTGGGAACATTGATGCAAGCTATACTTAGAGGTGTCCATTGGACCTTGAGACGGTAGCTCATCATTCCTTCTTATAGGGATCCATTTGAGAACCACGTTCAGCTGCATAGAGATCTTCTTTGGCTTTTTCATCTTTAGATGGGTTCGTAAATTTTGTATCCCACGTGGTTGTTTCTTTGGTTCTGTGGGGGCTACTAGTGCTTTTGGCTGCCATACCCATACGATTGTAGCTAGTCTTTTGACTCTTGTTGAAGAGGTGAGTTGGTCTACTTTTGGTCTTGGTGTTTGGTTCTGGCCCTTGCCTCACCTTGGCTTCTTTGTTGAGACTTTTCTCATGTGGGAGAGGATAGGTTGTTGTTGTATGTAAGATCTTCTTGGGTACCCATATTTGTAATTGTCCTTGTTGAACTGCAGCTAATTTTGCTCAAGCACCCAAACTTGTCGGATACCTTGTGGTTGAGATTGTCCTAGTTTCTTCGTTCATCTTTTGGCTTGGTTGGCTTGCTTGGGTGGTAATTGTGGGGGAAAGGCTAGTGGTTGTCCTCCTTTTCGTACCCAGATCTCCTTCATGCCCGGAAATGCTTTCTTGTTGAATGGTGTCTTTCTATTTGATAAAGCAATTGTCTTGAATTGTTGTGCTTGCCTTTGTGGTGGAACTACAACTACTGTGGTTGCATTAGTCTTTGAAGAAGAAGAGAGATCCACTTGCCTTTGAGCCTGTTCTTCCATGATTGAATCCTTCTACATCATATAGCTTTTGACACATACAACATCTTCTTCTATAAGATTAGTCTTAAAAGAACTAAGAGAATGTGTGACACCTGGATTTGTGAGCATGCAGTTGTCTACTTCTAATGTAATGCACTGTTCATGTACCCAAACTTGAAGAAGTTGACTTTTTAGGGTTAAGTTGACTGCATGGTCATAGATCCAATCTTGACCCAAAACAAGGGGTGCCGTAAGATCCTCATCTTGACACACTAACATTTTGAATCTCATTGGAATATCTTGAAGATAGATGGGAAGCTCTACCTTGCCCAAACAAGGGGTTTCCACACCTCCCAATCCTATGAGATAGGCTTCTATGGGATTGATGTTCAATTGAAAGTCTTGGCAGTATGAAAGTCTAACTACACTAGTTGCTGCACCTGAGTCAATCAATGCTCTCACAGTCCTTACATTCTCTTTGTGTCCTACCTCTAAGGTCACAAAGGGACGTCGGTCAGTTATTCGAGAAGCAATTGCACCTAATGTTTGGCACATGGCCATATAATATCGTGGGGCTTTAGGATTGACTTCTAGGCCTAAATGCCTTAACTTATTTTTTTCCTAATGTGCTCTCTCGCCTATGCCTGTGCTTCTTCTCTAACCCTTATCTCTTCTTCTTTTCACTTCTTAGCAGTGTTAAGTCTCCTTAGCATATCCTCTGTAAGAGGTTCTTGATATAGCTCGAGTCGACATCCACTTATATAATTTGGCAAGATGTCACCTTCTAGAGGGGCCAATTGGACCGCAGCACTAGAGGAAATTCTATTAATGATCATGGGTCCATATCCCCGTTTCTGTAATTTTCCGGCATGTTGTTTGAGTGTATAAACCAACACTAGGTCTCCCTGTTTCAATTCTTTATCCTTGATGTGTGCATCAAAATAAGCCTTTTGTCTTTTCTTTGCAGCATAGATGCCTGCTGCTCATAGCCTCATCTCACCTAAGCATTCTAGATCAAAGATCCTGGAGGACAAGTCATGTCCATTCCAATCATGCTCTTGTGCAACTTTTAAATTTGGGATAAAAAAGCCTAATGGTAGCACAACATTATGTCCAAAAACCATCTGCAATGGGGTGCCATTGAGTACTATTTTGTAGGCAACTCGGTAAGCCCAAACAACATGATGAAGCTGTTTATCCCAATCAGAACGTTTATTATTGACCAATTTTGTCAATACATTTCATAAAATCTTATATGTGCTCTCGGCTTGTCCGTTAGCTTGTGGATGATAGGAGGCAGACTTCTTATGAATCAACAAGAATTCTTTGAAAAGGTTTTCAATGATGTCATTCAAGAAGTGTATGCCTCTATCAGTTACTAACTCTATTGGTAGTCCATATCTAGTGAACACATTCTCGAATGAGAACTTAACTGTCGTTTGAGCATCATTCCTTGTCATGGATTTAACTTCCACCCACTTTGTAAGGTAATCTGTGGCTACAATAATGTACTCTGCATGGGAGTTTCTAGCTGGGGGGTTAATGGGACCTACAAAGTTTATATGCCACTTTGAGAATGCACGTCCTCCCATCATTGGCCTCAAAGGCATCTCATCTCTTGTGATCGGATATTGGGCACGTTGGCATGTGTCACATTTCTTCACATAGGTATGTGCATCCATATGGAGAGTTGGTCACCAAAGTCATGAGAATAGAATGGTCTTAATTACTCAATCAAGACTCAAGTGTCCACCTACAATGCCACTATGTGCAGTTTTTAAGACTTTCAAATAATCTGATTCATGAACGCACAGTCTTAAGTAACCATCTTTTCCTCTTCGGTATAGGTTGTCTCCAACTAAGGCATAGTCCTGAGCCTATTGCTCCATGCTCTGTTTTCTTGCTAGACTAGCCTCATTGGGTAGTGTTCCCGATCTCATAAATCTACCAATGGAGCGCTCCAATCTAGAATTAAAACGACACATGAGAAACGATAACATGCTCTACTGGGGGTTTTTCGTGGCACACTCGACAATTCTTGATCCATTCATGTATTTCTTTGTCCATGCTAGGCCAATACACTCCTAAAAGTTTTAGATTCTGCAATGTGCATTGTTTAGAATAGTGATTTTGTAGCGACCCTTCATGTGCTTGTTGCAACCAACTACTATGTTGATTTTCCTCGACACAACAAGCTAGTACACCCTCTATATCCTTTTTGTACATACTTCCTGCCAAGATTTGATAGTTTTGTGATCTTACAATTTCTTCTTTGTTTGTCTTCACATTCTTATTTGTAGGTCCAAAGGTTAGGATAGGTACCAACTTATTTTCCCATTTAGGAACAACTTCTAAATTGAATAGATAAGCATCATGTAGTTCATCAGAGACTCTTGCGGTGACTCTCCTGAAGTGATGCGAGAAAGGTGATCCGCCCTGAGATGGGTCCTACCTTTCCTGACAACAACTTCAAAATCATATTCCATTAGTAAGAGGAACCATCTTACTAAGCGTCCTATATTGCGATGTTTATTAACCAAATATAATAAAGCTTGATGATTAGTGAAAAACTTGAACTTGTTGGCCAATGGATAGTGCCTAAACTTCTTCACGATGTATACCATGCCTAAGCCTTCTCTTTCAATTGTTGTATAGTTTTGATCCGCTACATTTAATTGTCTACTAGCATATGCTATAGGCAAATCTAAATTTCCTTCACTTGTGGGTTGTGCTAGCACACATCCTATTGCATGATTGGATGCATCTACATGGACATGAAATGGCTTATTCCAATCAAGAGTAGTAAGTATTGGTGCTGTGCACAAAGGTCTCTTCAACTCATTGAAGGAATTTTTGCATTCGTCATTCCACTCAAAATTTGTCAACAAGGCATAAAGAGGTTTAGCTATGACCGCATACATGTGGGTAAACCTACGATAATATCCACAATGGCCCATAAAGGCTTGTACCTCTTTAACATTCCTAATTAGCCTTGGTAATTCCGCTATGGCTCGTACTTTGTCCTCATCAGTTGATATTCCATTCTTAGAAACAATATGACCTAAGATCTTGCCTTGTCATACCATGAATACACACTTTTCTAGGTTTAGACACACTCCATATTCTCTACACTTGTTGAAGATCTGTCTGAGCTCAGGGATGTGGTATCTTCTTTCTTGGTAATGAGCACATAAATTGTCCACATATACTTCTAAGCTCTTTGGCAAGAAATCTTTGAAGACATGACACATGAGCCTTTGGAATGTTGTAGGTGCATTATTGAGTCCAAATAGCATCACACGAAATGAAAGGATTCCTCACTCTATGGCAAAGGCCGTTTTATGTTGATCTTCTAGGGCAATGGCTACTTGGTTGTAACTTGAAAATCCATCAAGGAAGCTATAAACTTCCTTGCCCGCAATGCACTCCAATAAATGTTCGGTGATTGGAAGCGGATAGCTATCTCTGATCGTAGCGGCATTAACTTTTTTAAGGTTAATGCACAGTCGCAACTTCCCATTCTTCTTGGGCACCACTACAATGGGGGATACCCATTCAGTATGCTGAATTTCATAGATGAATCTAGCTTCAATCAGTCTATCAATTTCTTCTTTTATTTTTGCAACATAAGTGTCATTATATGTATAAGGATTTTGTTTGGTGGGTTTGGCATCAACAGTCATGGGGATTGTATGCGTGCATATTTCTGGATCTAGTCGTTTGAGGTCTCTATAGGTCCATGCAAACGTGTCCCTATATTCCTGTAATAAAGCTACAAGCTCTGCTTCTTCTTCTACACTTAGGTCGTCTCCTATGTATGTACATCGCTCTTCATTCTCTTCAATGGTTACTACAAATTTTTTGGTCTTTTCTTTATTATCATATGCTTCTCCTATGATGGCCTCTCTCTTAGGCATTCATACCAAAATTTTTCGATCTTCAACTTCATATTTCTTGAATTTTTTTGGTACCTCGAACAATGATTCCTCCTCTTCATGTTTCACTGCTTTTCTTTTCTTTTTCTTTTGACGACCTTCACTTATTTCCTTTGAACTTACCATTTTAATGCTTGTGAGAGGTTCTTCTTTTTGGCTAAACACTCCTACATCTTCCAAATAGTGCGTTTCTAAGTTAAAGCAACTATCCATCACAATGGACTCTAGATCATCGTCATTCTCTTCCTCTTCTATGAATTCACTAGGATCACACTCTTCTAGCACGGGTTGACACATGAACACTGAAATATCACAACCCTCCTCATCACAATGAGGTGTCCACTGTTCCTCATTGACAGAATTGTCCATGGAAGCTAAGATTTCTGGCTAGCCACGAGGCTCAAATTCCTCATCTGGAAAGATCATTGGTGTGTAGGCTTGGTCTCTAACTTGTCTATCTCTTGGCCAAGTTCCTTCTTCTCTTACTTTCAACTGCCTTTTCTCTTCCTCCGTGACTTTGCACATACACAAATGAGTATCTTCATGTGTCCAGGATGGATCAAAAGAACCTTTAGAATACATAGAGATTGAAACCTCTTGTGCCTTGTGGATAGGATTCCACTGTAGGGGCGGTACATCCCTAAATTTATAATCGTTTAGATTGACTTTGGTTGTGACCCCTAAGTGCTGCAAGTACAAGGAGTTGCTTCCCCAATCCTGTACTATCTGCATGTGGGAGCTCTGATCTGAAGAGATTCAAATTTCCATGGGCCTATGAATCGTGGAAACTCTTGTAAAGAATTAGATTCAAAATCCAATCTTTCATCCTCTTATTTCTCTGCTTGGTCTCCGTAAATAGATGGAATGTCTTGGGGAAATTGATCATGAAGGTCATCAATCTCAGAATAGGAGGGAATTTCCCACAAGAACTCTTGAGAGTATTGTTGAATGGAAAGAGGTGCTCCATCATCTATGGAATCAGGAACATAACCTTCCATTGGTGGTGAGATTTCTCTTTCGATAACCGATTGAGCCTATGGAGGTAAAGAATCTTGTGGCTTGTTTACCAACTACTCTAATCTTTGTAATAAGCCTTGGAAATGCAAACCCGTTTTGATAGAATTTGAACAACTGACTAGTCTCAAGCATAGCCTGAGCTAGTTCTACCATTTTTATGCACATTTTTGTTCGTTCAATATCTAAATCGGCTCTAGGGTAACTCTTGTCTAGGTTTGCAACTATTGGCCCTTCTTGAAGCCGAGCTTGGTAGGCCTTGAACATCATGTCCAAGCCTTCTGGGGGTGGATCTGCAAGAACAGACCCTGGTTGTGGTTTATTTACAATGGGTGGTGGGGTGGGATGAAGTGGAGTGGATGGAGTTTCGGCATGCGAAGGATTTTGAGAGGCGATATCTTTTATTTTGCTTTTTACATCTCTCAAGCTTTCTTCAAGTTCAGATAGCTTTCTATTCCACTTGCGATTGGCCTTCTCTCTAGTATCCTTCCATGTTCTTGTTTTCCTCTTACTAGACTCTCCTAATTCACGACTCTGATCGTTCAGCTAGCTTATCTTGCTTTAAGGCTTGTGCCCTAGTAACTACCTGTATAGGAGCCACATTACTGCTACTTGAACGTGAATCCACTAATAAGCCTACCACATTAATCGGTGTAACCTTGGGCACACTAGAGGGGTTCTTTGGACAATCTCTAGGGAGATGTTCTTTGCCGCACTCAGGACAGAAACCTTGTATTGTAATGTTCTGTCCTTGTCTTGGAGTCGATGAGTGGGGACATTCACAAGTGAAATGGTCACCTTGACATCTAAAACATGGTCCTCTAGGGGCCTGTGGTCTCATTTGTCTCAATTGGGGCCTGGGGTTTGGATTCGTATACATGACATTGGAATATTCTAGCTCCCAATTTTGTTCCATAGGTGGTGCCTCATATTGATACGAGTAAATTTCAATATTCTCCAATGACTCTATGTAATAAGCTTGTGGACTACCTTCATGGTGTAGTCAAAGCTCTGAGCATGAGGGTCATTTTTTGAGACTAATGGGGTCATTGGTACCAATGCTCTATTCAGGCTCTCCTCTGCCACTGCATACTTAGCTGGAATCATGTTGGCAGGAGCTGGTGGTTGGTTTCCTAGGACTGGTTGTGGCCAATATGGTTCCTGATATTGTTGTTGGTATTGAGGCTAATTTTGTTGCGGTGGCCTATAATATGGCTGTTGGTATTGGTTTTGATACCTACCCTCTTGATAAGGTTGTTGATACGTTTGTCTGACAGCCTACCTATTGTATGGACAATCTTGAGCCATGTGGTTCATGTATTTTCTCTCAATAGTGCAATATGGCACACTCATTTCTCTCATATTCTGGTTTTGCAATGGACATACATTGGCCATGTGTTCGCCTCCACAAGTATAACATCGCTTCAATGAGGTGACCCCTGGTCTTTGTCTATTTTGAACTCCTAGCTTCTTGGCAACTTGTTCAACTATCTCATCTACCTCAATAAAGGTTTTGGAAGTATGACTAGTAGAACTATCAGAATCCTTATAAAGTTCGGACAATTCTAACTCCTCAGCCAAGTTGTCTTCTATGTCAAGCACATCCGCACACACTCTTCTATGGATCTAGGCTCTTTCAAGTACACATATGATCTTAACTTGGTGCTTAGTAGGCCATCTAAAAACAAAGCCACTTGTTTGGGGGGTGTGGGTAGCTCTGGCACAGGGCATCTTTCTAAGTACTGTCTGAACCATCTTCTTGCAAGTCGCACTATTTCTTGAGGTGTCTGCTTGAAGCTTTGGATCAAGGATGATGTATTATGCCTGATGCCACTCTTGGAGGACTCTACAATGAATTCTTCTAGTAGTTGACCTATGTTTCGATAATTACGGTTGTTCAAAGGTTGAAACCAAGCTAAGAAAGTACCCTTGAGAGTTGTAGCTCAAGCGTAAGCACCACCTCCTTTACTTGTCAATCCGCGGAGACGTGAGGACCGGTATGAAGACCACGAGCAAGTGAAGGCACAAGTGCGTGAGTGAAAGCACACAAACATGCACACACATACACACACACGCGCACAAAGTAAGATCAAAGAGAGGAACAATGGAAAGCTTAGATTGCAAAAGAGTTCTCTTACAAAAGTTCTATTCTCTAACAAGCTAACCCCCAAAAATGAGCTCTCTAGCTCTTTTTATAGTTTTTTGACTAGTTTTGGCCCTGTCCAGACCTAGTGTCCGGCCTAGTTAAAAATTAGGTTCCAGGGCTTATTTGAGGGCTCAAACGAAGTCTAAAAATTATGAAAATTGGTACGATGGTACTTCTAATACTCCTCAAGCTCGAGGACTCCTCGGCTTGAACAAAATGGAGTTACTAAAAATAGATAATGGTATTTACAATGGTTTTTAGTGATGAAAATCACTATTTTTGTAGGGGATTCTTCTGAAAATTTGACATACACTTCTTGGAGCTCCCTACTTGCTCCCTTTCCTTGTGTGTCCACCTTTTGATGTGCTTCCATGCTTTGTCCTTGACTTTGAGCTTCAACACTCCCCCCCTTCTCGAGTCTGTCGTCCCTGACAGACCCTTGTTGGAAGGGTTGTTCCATGTAGTGCTTTGAGAGGTGGTGTCCGTCCATTGTGTGAGCTGGTTCCTTGGATTCCATCAAGAATGTGTTGTTGTGAGCTTTTAAAACTGCAAGTTGCTCAAAAGAGGTTGTCAAGAGTGATTTGGAGCAACTACTGGCTTCAATTTGCTTGCGAGATATGGATGTTGTTCCCATAACGTCCGCTAGCTCTTCCAAAGATGATGTTGAGAGCAGTCATGCCAACTACTCATAACCCATAATGAATGAAGGGTAAGTGTGTTCGTGCCTGGGTTGAAAAAAGTATGTGCCTTGTGCACGGCCTTGTAATGTAGCCCTACGCATGCTTACTTGAAAAATGCATTGGAAGAGCATGGTGCAAAAATTGCGGGTCTTGAGCTAAGTGCTCAAGGGTATGCTGACGAAGAGGTTTCCCAAACTATCATGGTTGTGGTCCAAGTAGAAGATTCTTACCATAAGGAAAGGTCAGTCGATGCGGATCTCTTCGTGTTGTACACCTTTCATCATGATGGACCATTGGTTGGTTTATCATTGTCGATGAATGCCCTGGTTGATGGTCCACCTAAGCATGACTCATTCATGTTCCATAAGCCAAATCTAGGAACAAGCTCTCTCTCTCTCTCTCCTTTTTTTTTTTTTTTTTTTTTGGAAAAGATAGCACAAAACAAGAACACAAAAGTTAGTATCAATAGAAATATTTGACCTATGGCAATGTGCTCTTGTGCTTGGGATTCTCAAGTGTGTCTATGCACGGCCGTGTAATGTGGCCCTATATTAATGCATACTTTGGAAATGCATGACCTGAATGGTGTAAAAGACAGGGTTGTGCAAGGAGCACATGGTTGTCGCTCGTTCGAGGCTTTCGATGTTATTTGTGGATGTTGATGCCGACCTTGGTGGAGGTATCCATTGAGTCTCGAACTGATGTAATCCTCCTTATTGGAGTCCATTTTAGAACATCATTTGGCACTGTAGAGGTCACTTCAGGCGTCTTTCTCTTTGGATGCTTTCTGAACTGTGGTATCCAGTGTGGTTGACGCTTTGGTTCGGTGGAGTCTACTTGCACTTTTGGCATCCAAACCCATATCCTTTTTGCATATCTTCCTACTAATGTTGAAGAGCTGATTTGATCTTCCTTTGGTCTCTGTACGTGGTTCTTACCCTTTTCTCTTTTTGGCTTCTTTGTTGAAACCTTTTGCATGTGGGAGAACAAAGGTTGTTGCGGATGTAGGAGCTTCTTAGGTACCCACATCTGTAATTGCCCTTGTTGAGCTGCAGCTAACTTCTTAGGCACCCAAACTTGTTGGATACCTTGTGATTGAGCTTGTCTGAGCTGCTTCCTTCGTCTTCTGGCCTGGTTGGTTTGCATGGATGGAATTTGTGGGGGCAAGGTTGGTGGTTGCTCTCCTTTGCGTACCCATATCTGCTTCATGCTCGGAACTGCTTTTTTATCGAGTGGTGTCTTTCTATTTGATGTAGCAGTTGTCGTGAACGGTTGTGTTTGCTTGTGTGGTGGACGCACTACTGTGGCTACTTGATTCTTTGGAGAAGAAGAAAGATCCACCCGCCTTCGAACCTGGTCTTCCACGATTGACTCCTTCTGTATCATAGAGCTTTTGACGCATACAACATCTTCTTTCATATGATTAGTCTTGGAAGAACTAAGAGAGTGTGTGGTGCCATGATTTAGGAGCATGCAGTTCTCTATTTCTAATGTAATGCATTGTTCATGTACCCAAACTTGAAGAATTTGACTTCTTAGGTTTAAGTTAACTGCATGGTCATAGATCCAATCTTGACCCAAGACAAGTGGTTCTGTAAGGTTCTCATCTTGACATACTAGCGCTTTGACTTTCATTGGAACATCTTGAAGGTAGATGGGAAGTTCCACCTCGCCCAAACAAGGGGTTTCCACACCTCCCAATCCTATGAGATAAGCTTCTATGGGATTGATGTTCAACTGCAAGTCTTGGCAGTAGGAAAGTCTAACTGCACTACTTGCTGCACCTGAGTCAATCAATGCTTTCACCATCCTTGCACCCTTCCCTTGTCCTATCTCTATGGTCACAAAGGGTCTTCGGTCAATGACCTGAGAAGTTGCTATGCCTGACTTCTGACACATATCCATGTGATATTTTGTGGCTTTTGAGTTGACGTCTAGGCCTAATCGCCTTAACTTATTTCGCCTAATACGCTCTCTGGCCTCTACCTGTGCTTCTTCTCTCACTCTTAACTCTTCTTCTTTTTGCATCTTAGCAGTGTTGAGTCTCATTAGCATATCCTCAGTAAGAGGTTCTTGATATAGCTTGACTCTACAGCCACTAATATAGTTTGGCAAGATATCTCCTTCTAGAGTGGCCAACTGAACTGCACCACTAGTGGAAATTCTATTAATGATCATGGGTCCGTATCCTCTTTTTTCCAACTTACGGGCATGTTGTTTTAGTGTGTATACCAACACTAGATCTCCCTCTTTCAATCCCTTATCCTTGATGTGTGCATCAAAGTATGCCTTTTGCCTCTTCTTTGCAGCGTAGATGCCTGCTGCCGCTCGTAGCCTCGTCTCACCCAAGCGTTCGAGATCAAAGATCCTAGAGGACAATTCATGCCCATTCCACTCATACTCTTGTGCTACTTTTAAGGCAGGGATTAAGAAATCTAATGGTAGCACAGCGTTCTGTCCGAAGACCATCTGAAATGGGGTGGCGTTGAGTACCGTTTTGTAGGCAACTCGATAAGCCCAAACAGCATGATGAAGTTGTTTGTCCCAATCAGAGCGTTTATTATTTACCAGTTTTGTCAATACGTTACAGAGGATCTTATTGGTACTCTCGGCTTGTCCGTTGGCTTGTGGGTGATAGGGGGCAGATTTCTTATGTATCACCAAGAATTCTTGGAGACGATTTTCAATGACTTCATTCAAGAAGTGTGTGCCTCTATCGCTCACCAACTCTATTGGTAGTCCATATCTCGTGAACACATTCTCGAATAAGAACTTAGCCGTAGTCTGAGCATCATTCTTTGTTGTGGCTTTGACTTCTACCCACTTTGTAAGGTAATCTGTGGCTACAATGATGTACTCTGCATGGGAGTTTCTAGCTGGGGGGTTAATAGGACCTATGAAGTCTATGCCCCACTTCGAAAATGCACGTCCTCCCATCATTGGCCTCAAGGGCATCTCGTCTTTTCTCACTGGATATTGTGCACGTTGGCATGTGTCACATTTCTTCACATAGGTATGTGTGTCCATATGAAGAGTGGGCCACCAAAGTCCTGAGAATAGAATGGTCTTGATCACTCGGTCAGGACCAAAATGTCCACCTGCAACACCGCTGTGTGCAGTCTCTAAGACCTTTAAATAGTCTGATTCATGAACGCAGAGTCTTAAGTAACCATCTTTGCCTCTTTGGTATAGGTTGTCCCCTACTAAGGCGTAGCCTTGAGCCTCTTGCTCCATGCTTCGTCTTCTTGCTGGACTAGCCTCTTTGGGTAATCTTCCCGATCTCATAAACTCTACCAATGGAGCACTCCAATCTGGAATTAATGACACTTGATAAAGGGTCGCATGCTCCACTGGGGGTCTCTCTCTGCACCTTGGACAATTCTTAATCCACTCATGTATTTCTTTGTCCATGCTAGGCCAATACACTCCTAAACGCTTTAGATTCTGCAATGTTCGTTGTTTAGAATAGTGATTTCCTAGCATTCCTTCATGGGCTTGTTGCAGCCAACTACTATGTTCATCATCCTCCACACAACAAGCTAATACACCCTCAGTATCTTGTTTGTACATGCTTCCTGCTAATATGTGATATTTTTGTGATTTCACAATTTCTTCTTGTGATGTTTTCACATTCTTATTTGCAGGGCCAAAGGTTAGGACTGGTACCAACTTATTTGCCCATTTAGGAACAACTTCTAAATTGAACAGATAAGCATCGGGTAATTCGTCAGACACTCCTTGCGGTGACTCTCCTGAAGTGATGCGAGAAAGGTGGTCTGCCCGAAGGTGGGTTCTACCTTTCCTGACAACAACTTCAAAGTCATATTCCATTAGTAAGAGGAACCATCTTACTAAGCGTCCAGTATTGCAAGGTTTATTGACCAAATATAACAAAGCTTGATGATCAGTGAAAAACTTGAACTTGTTGGCCAATAAATAGTGTCTAAACTTCTTCACAGCATATACCATGCCTAAGCCCTCTCGCTCAGTTGTGGTATAGTTCCGTTCAGCTGCAGTGAGCTGTCTACTAGCATATGCTATGGGCAAATCTAAGTTTCCTTCACTTGTGGGTTGTGCTAGCACACATCCTATGGCATGATTGGATGCATCCACATGGACATGGAAGGGTTTATTCCAATCAGGAGTGGTGAGTATTGGTGCCATGCACAAACGTTTCTTCAGTTCGTTGAAAGAATTCTCGCATTCGTCGTTCCACTCGAAATTAGACAACAAGGCATAAAGGGGTCTAGCTATGATCGCGTACATGTGGATAAACCTACGGTAGTATCCACAATGGCCCATAAAGGCTTGTACTTCTTTAATATTCCTTGGCCTTGGTAGCTCCGCTATGGCTCGTACCTTATCTTCATCTATTGAGATTCCATTCTTAGAAACAATATGACCTAAGATTTTACCTTGACGCACCATAAACACACACTTTTCTGGGTTCAGACACACTCGATATTCTCTACACTTGTTGAAGATTTGTCTGAGCTCAGGGATGTGAAACCTTCTTTCTTGGGAATGAGCACATAAATCATCCACATACACTTCTAAGATCTTTCGCAAGAACTCTTTGAAGACATGACACATGAGCCTTTGGAATGTTGCAGGTGCATTGGTGAGCCCAAATGGCATCACACGAAATGCAAAGATTCCCCACTCTGTAGCAAAAGCTGTTTTGTGTTGATCTTCTGGGGCAATGGCTACTTGATTGTAACCTGAAAATCCATCAAGGAAGCTATAAACTTCCTTGCCTGCAACACGCTCCAATAGGTGTTCTGTGATTGGAAGTGGATAACTATCTCTAATCGTAGCGGCATTAACTTTTTTAAGGTTAATACACACTCGCAACTTCCCGTTCTTCTTGGGTACCACAACAATGGGGGACACCCATTCGGTATGCTCAATCTCATAGATGAATCCCGCTTCAATCAACCTATCAATTTCTTCTTTTATTTTGGCTGCATAGGTATCATTATATGTGTAGGGCTTCTGTTTGGTGGGCTTAGCATCAGCAGTCATGGGGATAGTATGAGAGCAAATTCTTGGATCTACCCCTTTCAAGTCTCTATAGTGCCATGCAAACACATCCCTATATTCCCTTAATAGAGCTATGAGCTCCATTTCTTCTCTTGCACTTAGGTCATCTCCTATATATGTGCATCTCTCTTCGTTCTCTTCAATGGTCACTACAATCTTCTTGGTCTTTACTTTATTATCATATGATTCTCCTATGATGGCCTCTCTCTTAGGCATTCGTACCAAAATTTTGCGGTCGTCAACTTCATATTTCTTGAAGTTTTCTGGTACTTCAAACAATGATTCGTCCTCTTCTTGTTTCACTGCTTTTCTTTTCTTTTTCTTTTGACTACTCTCACTTCCATCCTTTGAGTTTACTGTTTTAATACTTGTGAGAGGTTCTTCTTCTTTCTGGGTGAACACTCCTATATCTTCTAGAAAGTGCTGCTCTGAGTTAAAGCAACTATCCATCACAATAGACTCCAGATCATCGTCATTCTCTTCTTCTTCTATGACATCACTAGGGTCACATTCTTCTAGCAAAGGTTGACACATGAACACTGAGATATCATAACCCTCCTCATCACAATGAGGTGTCCACTGTTCCTCATTGACAGCAATGTCCATGGTGGCTAAGATTTTTGGCCAGCCATGAGGCTCAAACTCCTCATCTGGAAAGATCATCGGTGTGTAGGCTGGGTCTCTAACTGGTCTATCTCCTAGCGAAGTTCCTTCTTCTCTTGCCTTTAAACGTTTTTCCTCTTCCTTTGCGACCTTGCACATCCACAAATGAGTATCTTCATGCAGCCATGATGGATCAGGTGAACTTTCAGAATGCACAGAGATGGAATCTTCTTTCGCTTTGTGGATAGAATTCCACTGTAGGGGTGGTACATCTCTGAAGGTGTAATCCTTCAAATTGACCTTGGTGGTGACCCCTAAGTGCTGTAAGTACAAGGAGTTAGTTCCCCAATCCTGTACTATTTGCAATTGTCGTAGGAAGGGTCTTCCTAGGATCATCTCATAGACATTATTTTTCTCAAAGTCACATATAGCAAATGTGTGCTCAAACTCTACACCACAAGTGGTTAGAGTGATCCCTTCTGGCAATCCTAGAGGTCTTTCAAAATGACCATCAGCCATTTGAAGCTTCATTCTAGTTGGTCTTAATGTGGGCTTGCCCCATTGCTTCCACAAGGAGGTGGTCGCAATAGCAACACCAGCACCTGAATCTATGATTGCTTTGGTTGTGTAACCTTGGTAGGTGATTGGAAGATAAGTATTACCTTCTTCACCCTCACACATGTCCCCTATTTTGTCTAGAGGTATCTCTGGTACCCTTTGCTTGGAGCCTGCTTTTGGCATGTCGGAATCAAGTTCTGGAACCTGATCCTTCACATGATTCCAAAGCTCAGGTTTTGCTTTGAGCAGCTCTTCTACAGTGAGATGACACTGAACCTTAGTGTTCTTCACGACATCCGTGTTCCTTGGAACCACTGAGTCTTCATTTCTTACTAGTATTGTGGGAGCTCTAATCTGGAGAGATTCAGATTCCCATGGGCCTGGAAATTGAGGCAGTTCTTCTAGGGTATTAGATTCAAAATCTAACCTTTTGTCTTCTTGTTGTTCTACTTCATCTCCGTAAATAGATGGAATGTCTTGGGGAAATTGATAATGAAGATCATCAATCTCAGGAATAGGAGGGGAATTACCCTTCTCCTTGGCCCATTTCTCTTCTTGTATTTCCCGCAAGAATTCTTGAGAGTACTGTTGAATTGAGGGAGGTATTCCTGGATCCGTGGAATTAGGAACATAAGCTCCCATTGGTGGTGAGCTTCCTCTTTCAATAACTGGTTGAGCCTGTGGAGGTAAAGAAACTTGTGGTTTGTTTACCAACTGCTCTAATCGTTCTAGTAAGCCCTGGAAATGCAAATCCCCTTTGACAGAGTTTGTCTGATTGAACTTTTGACTAGTCTCAAGTATAGCTTGAGCTTGTTCTACCATTTTCATGCACATTTTCATCCGTTCAATCTCTAAGTCCGCTCTAGGGTAACTCTTGTCTAGGTTTGCAGCTGTAGGCCCTTCTTGAAGTCGAGCCTTGTAGGCCTTGAACATCATGTCCAAGCCTTCTGGGGTTGGGTCTGCAAGAACCGACCCTGGTTGTGGTCTATTTACAATGGGTGGTGGGGTGGGATGAGGTGGAGTGGATGGAGTTTCGGCATGCGAGGGGCTTTGAGATGCAATGTCTTCTATTTTTGTTTTCGCTTCTTTTAAGCTTTCTTCTAGTTCCGATAACTTTTTATTCCACTTGCGATTGGCCTTCTCCCTGGTATCCTTCCATGTTCTTGTTTTCCTCTTACTAGGCTCTCCCGATTCACTCGACTCTGATTGTTCTACTGGTTTATCCTGTTTTAAGGCTTGTGCTCTAGTGACAGCTTGTATAGGAGCCACATTGCTACTACTTGAACTTGAATCTGCCACTAAGCCTACCACATTAATGGGTGTAATCTTGGGTGCACTGGAGGGGTTTCTTAGACAATCTCTGGGGAGATGGTCTTTGCCGCAATCAGGACAAAAAGCCTGTATTGTGATAGCCTGTCCTTGACTCGGAGATGGTGGGTGGGGACAGTCACGAATGAAATGGTCACCTTGACATCTGAAACAAGCTCCTCTAGGGGCTTGTGGTCTCATTTGTCTCAACTGGGGCCTAGGGTTAGGATTTGTGTACATGACATTGAAGTATTCTGGCTCCCAATTTTGCTCCATAGGTGGTGCCTCATATTGATACGAGTAAATCTCACTATGTTCAGGTGACTCTGTGTAATACGCATGTGGACTACCTTCATGGGAGTAGTCTGAACTATGAGCATGAGAATCATTATCTGGTATCAACAGGGTTAGGGGCACCAATGCTCTGTTTGGATTTTCCTCTCCCACAGCATATTTGACTGGAATCACGTTGGCTGGAGCTGGTGGTTGGTTTCCCAAGATAGGTTGTGGCCTATATGGTACCTGATATTGCTGTTGTGGTCTATAATATGGCTGTTGGTATTGGTTCTGATACCTACCTTGTGGGTAAGGTTGCTGATAATTCTGTCGAACAGCCTGCCTATTGTAGGGACAATCTTGAGCCGTGTGGTTTGTGTATTTTCTCTCAATAGTGCAATATGGAGCATTCCTTTCTCTAATGTTTTGGTTTTGCATTGGGCATACATTAGCCATGTGGTCGCCCCCACAAGTATAACACCGATTCACTGGAGTGACTCTCTGTGTTTGTTTATTTTGGACTCCCAGCTTCTTGGCAACTTGCTCAGCTATCTCCTCTATTTCCGTGGAGATTTTTGAAGTATGACAAGTAGAACTATCTGAATCCTTATAGAGTTTGGATAATCCTAACTCCTCACCCAAGTTATCTTCTATGTCAATGCATGTCCGCACGCACTCTTCTATGGATCTAGGCTCTTTCAAATATACATATGATCTTAACTTTGTGCTCAGTAAGCCATCTAAGAACAAAGCCACTTGTTTTGCTGGTGTGGGTAACTCGGGAGCAGGGCATCTTTCTAGGTACTGTCTGAACCTTCTACCTGCTAGTCGCACTGTTTCTTGGGGTATCTGCTTGAAACTGTGGATCAAGGATGATGTGTTATGCCTGATACCACTCTTGGAAAATTCTACAATGAATTCGTCTAGCAGTTGACCTATATCGCGATAGTTGCGACTACTCAATGGTTGAAACCAAGCCAAGGCAGTGCCCTTAAGAGTCAAACCAAATGCCTCGTATTGGGTGAATAAATCCTCAACCTGTTCAGCTCTTAACACTTGTTTGAACTCGGCCACATGATCATAAGGATCTCCTGACCCGTCAAAATAATTCTTCATTGCCTTGATCACTTGAGTGGGTCTAAGGGTTCTTGGGTGCTTTCGGGGTCTAGGCAATGGAAAATCATGTTCATCTCTTTTTTGCCTATGTGCTTGATGTCTCTCTCTTTCAGGTCTTTCATTTTCAAATCCTGATCTATTCCTGCCCACGGTGTGTGCAAAACTTACCTCAGGTCTCTCTCTAATTCTTTCTCTCTGGGCTTCATGAGCGTGGGAAGATCCTTCACCTTGGAGGCCATGGGAAACATTGGATCTTGGTGGGGGGAAAATCAATTCATTCTTCCAAGTATATGCATGTCTATCATGTTCTGTTACCAAGAATATCTTCTCTGATGTGTTATCCAGGTAGACAACTTTGCCTGGTATCTCAGGATCTTTGAATTCATAGATGATAACTATGCCCAATTGGCTAGGTTGATCTGGCTTGAATCTCCAAAAGGCTTCTTCTGTTTCTCTATTCAAAAATAGTTCTATGCTTTTGTTGTCTTGAGGGATCCAGTCCGGAGTGATTACTCGGGTCAAAACTGACTTACCTCTAGGAGTCTGGGGTCCTTGTCCTACATTTCCTTGTTCTAGGTCTCCTATTTCATTCTCAGGAATGACATTTCCAAACTCATCCGTCCTATCTGGTAGGTTGGTGACCACATACATGGTTCCTTCCTTATCAATGTATGAACCCTCTTCGAACTTGACCACCGGGTGTTCAAGTCCAAAGGATTGATCTGGATTTTTGAGTTGGACCACTGATCGCCTCAGACCATCCTCATAGATGCGAGCACCTAATTGGTTGGTCCGAATATATTCCAACTGTGTCTTATAGGGACCTTCTGGTGTTTGTAGATGGGCAGTCCCTGAGCCACCTGCAGGTTTTCCCATACTAAAAGACATTTCTGAATCACTTGTGTCTGAACTTAGTAAAAGATGACCACTTAGTTGTTGTGCCCAAGACTTAGATGTATGGTTGACACTAGCCTCAGAAGATCTAATGCTTTGTTTATCCTTGCCTAAGTGTCTACCAGATCTCAGGTTCATAAGCTTTAGTCAAGAGTCCAAATTTTCCCCTTGGTATGGTTCAAAATTCTTTGGAGTCCCCTTGGTTCCCTAGTCCCACTTGAGGGTCAACTTCAAATTATCCTATCTCAAAATCAACGCGTTATTCTTGAAAAAAACAGTTGAGGTCGTGTAGGATTTGAAACGAGCTTTCCAACGAGCTATAGAGCTCAAAAAATGGACTTTGGATGAAAAAGTTATGCCAATTCAGGCTCTGGGGGTCAAAACAGGCAAACAGGACCTTTGGAGAAAATCGCGATTTTGTGAACTTTCAGAGAATCGCGATTTTGTGAACTTTCAGAGAATCGCGATTTTGTGAACTCAAAAAATCGCGATGTTGAGCACAAAATCGTGTTTCTGAAAATCGCGATGTTGAGCACAAAATCGTGTTTCTGAAAATCGCGATGTTGAGCACAAAATCGTGTTTCTGAAAGTCGCGATGTTGAGCACAAAATCGTGTTTCTGAAAGTCGCGATGTTGAGCACAAAATCGTGTTTCTGAAAATCGCGATGTTGAGCACAGAATCGTGTTTATGAAAATCGCGATTTTGACTCAGAGAATCGTGATTCACAAAATCGTGTTTTTTTGCTGAAAATCGTGATTTGTGAAAATCGCGATTTTGAGCTCGCTGAAAATCGTATTTTCTCAGAATCGTGTTTTTGGCATGAAAATCGCGATGTTGAGCACAAAATCGTGTTTCTGAAAATCGCGATGTTGAGCACAAAATCGTGTTTTTGAAAATCGCGATTTTGACTCAGAGAATCGTGATTTACAAAATCGTGTTTTTTTCACAAAATCGTGTTTTTGGCATGAAAATCGCGATGTTGAGAACAAAATCGTGTTTCTGAAAATCGCGATGTTGAGAACAAAATCGTGTTTCTGAAAATTGCGATTTTGACTTAGAGAATCGTGAACTTTCAGAGAATCGCGATTTTGTGAACTTTCAGAGAATCGCGATGTTGAGCACAAAATCGTGTTTTTGAAAATCGCGATTTTGACTCAGAGAATCGTGATTCACAAAATCGTGTTTTTTGCTGAAAATCGTGATTTGTGAGAATCGCGATTTTGAGCCCACTGAAAATCGTATTTTCTCAGAATCGTGTTTTTGGCGTGAAAATCGCGATGTTGAGCACAAAATTGTGTTTCTGAAAATCGCGATGTTGAGCACAAAATCGTGTTTCTGAAAATCGCGATGTTGAGCAAAAATTCGTGTTTTCACAGAATCGCCTTTTTTCACAAAATCGTGTTTTTGGCTGAAAATCGTGATTTGTGAGAATCGTGATTTTGAGCCCACAGAAAATCGTATTTTCTCAGAATCGTGTTTTTGGCATGAAAATCGCGATGTTGAGCACAAAATCGTGTTTCTGAAAATCGCGATGTTGAGTACAAAATCGTGTTTTTTTTACTGAAAATCGTGATTTTTTGAGGATCGCGATTTTGAGTAGGGAATCGTGTTTTCTCAAATTCGTGTTTTTTGACTGAAAATCGTGATTTGTGAGAATCGCGATTTTGAGCACAATCACAGAATCGTGATTTTTTCAGCCAACTTTTAAGCGGGAAAACAGAAAATCGTGATTTTTCAAAAATTTTGAATTTTCACAGAATCGCGATTTTCATCACAGAATCGTGTTTTTTGGCGGGAAATTCAAATTTCTGAGCGCCGGCTATGGCGAGCTCCGTATGAGCAGAAAATCATGAAAAAAACACAGCGCTTGCTCTCCCTTGCTTCTCCTAACTCCTTCCCACACAATAATGCATGAAAAATTGTATGAAGATGGTGAAAATGCACTAAAAAACAAGAATTTTCTATGAAGAAGAAGATGGAAGAAGGTGGAGATGATGATGATGATGAAGATGAAGAGGAAAAAACAGAAAATGAACTGAAATGACAGTTTTTTTACCTTCCAACGTCGCAAATCTACGATCTTACCATCACAACGCTCGTCCTCGAAGCTCTCTCCCCGGCAACGGCGCCAAAATTTGGTGTAGCTCAAGCGTAAGCACCACCTCCTTTACTTGTCAATCCGCGGAGACGTGAGGACCGGTATGAAGACCACGAGCAAGTGAAGGCACAAGTGCGTGAGTGAAAGCACACAAACATGCACACACATACACGCACACGCGCACAAAGTAAGATCAAAGAGAGGAACAATGGAAAGCTTAGATTGCAAAAGAGTTCTCTTACAAAAGTTCTATTCTCTAACAAGCTAACCCCCAAAAATGAGCTCTCTAGCTCTTTTTATAGTTTTTTGACTAGTTTTGGCCCTGTCCAGACCTAGTGTCCGGCCTAGTTAAAAATTAGGTTCCAGGGCTTATTTGAGGGCTCAAACGAAGTCTAAAAATTATGAAAATTGGTACGATGGTACTTCTAATACTCCTCAAGCTCGAGGACTCCTCGGCTTGAACAAAATGGAGTTACTAAAAATAGATAATGGTATTTACAATGGTTTTTAGTGATGAAAATCACTATTTTTGTAGGGGATTCTTCTGAAAATTTGACATACACTTCTTGGAGCTCCCTACTTGCTCCCTTTCCTTGTGTGTCCACCTTTTGATGTGCTTCCATGCTTTGTCCTTGACTTTGAGCTTCAACAAGAGTCAAACCAAATGCCTCAAATTGAGTGAACAAGTCCTTGATCTGTTCATCTCTTAACACTTGTTTGAACTCGACCACATGATCATAAGGATCTCTTGACCCGTCAAAGTAGTTCTTCATTTCCTTGACCACTTGGGAGGGTCTAAGGATTCTTGGGTACTCTCGGGCTCTAGGCAATTGAAAAACTTGTTCATCTCTTTGATGCCTATGTGCTTGATGTCTCTCTCTTTCATGTTTTTCACCTTCAAATCTTGATCTGTCTCTACTCAGATTGTGTGCAAAGCTTACCTTAGGTTTCTCTCTAGCTCTTTCCCTCTGGTTTTCATGAGCCTGGGATGATCCTACTCCTTGGAGGCCATGGGAAACACTAGATCCTGGTGGGGGAAAAATCAATTCGCCTTGCCAAGTGTATGCATGCTTGTCATGCTCTGTTACCAAGAGCATTCTCTGCAATGTGTTATCTAGATAGACATCTTTGCCTAGTATCTCCGGATCCTTGAACTCGTAGATGGTGATTATTGGGTTAGGTTGATCTAGCTTGAATCTCCAAAAGGCTTCCTCTGTTTCTCTATTCAAGAATAGTTCTCTACTTTTGTTGTCTTGAGGGATCCAATCTGGAGTGATCAATCTGGTCAAGACTGACTTACCTCTAGGAGTCTTCGGTTCTCGTCCTACATCTCCTTGCTCTAGGTCTCCTATCTTGTTCTCACGAATAACATTTCTAAACTCATCTATCCTATCTGGTAAGCTCATAACCACATACATAGTTCCTTGCTTATCAATATACAAACCTTCTTCGAATTTAACCACTGCATGTTCAAGTCCAAAGGGTTGATCCGGATTTTTGAGTTGAACCACTGATCGCCTTAGGCCATCCTCATAGATGCATGCACCTAATCAGTTGGTCCTAATGTATTCCAACTATGTCTTATAGGGACCTTTTGGTGTTTGTAAATAGGCAGTACTTGAGCTACATGCAGTTCTTTCCATGCTAAAGGACATTTCCGAATCACTTGTGTCTAAACTTAGCACGTAGGGGTAACCACTGACTTGTTGTGCCCAAGACTTAGCTGTATGGTTGACACTAGCCTCACAAAATCTAATGCTTTATCTATCCTTGCCTAGGTGTCTACCAGACCTCAGGTTCATAAGCTTTGTCTTTTGGTCCCAAAATTTCCCTTTGTATTGCTCAAATTGTATGGAGTCCCCTTGGTTTCCTAGTCCCACCTGAGGGTCAACTTCAAAATACTATATCTAAAATTCCACGTAGTACTCAAAACAAACTTTTCAACAAACCCAAAATCACAACAAATGGATTTCGCATGAGAAAGTTATGCCAGTTCAGGGTTCTGGGGGTTAAAACACGGAAACAGGATCTCTCTGGGAGTACTTCAGAACAGATAGTACTGGCCACTTCTCACCTTGCGCTATGCCAAGCACACAAGAGTTCAAAATTAATGGCAAATTTAGCCCAAAAATTTGAAAAATTTTGAAAAACCCAAATTTTTTGCATTCTGTCTGACAATCATGATGGTCTGACACAATTGTGATGGTGTATCACCATCGCGATGGTGTGAACACCGGCAATGATGAGTCGACGGTGGTCAGAGATCACGATGGTCAAGCCACGATGATCAATCAAAGGTGTGATGATCAAGGAAAATTGCAATGGTTAAGCTACGATAATCAAGGCGCAATGGTGTGTCACCGTGGTGATGATCAAGTCACGATGGTCAACTAGCGATGGTCATGAGATGATGGTCAAGTCATGATGGTCAGACTATGATGATGAGTCACAATCGCAATGGTCAAACAACGACGGTCTAACCATGATGATCAGGACCATGATGGTCATTGAAGATTGCAATTGTCAAGAATTGTCATGATGGTGTGTCACCATCTCGATGATGTGACGCAATCACGATGGTGTGAGCCAATCGCCACGACGGTCAGTGACCATCGCAATGGTCAGACACAGTCGCGATGATGAGTCACCATCACGATGGTCAGAAAATTGTACGATTTCAGAAACCTGAATGTGGATCTATGCAAGCACTTACCTGTGCTCGTCTTTCATGCAAAAATTTCACCCAAATAGTTACGTTTGTTTGACAGTCACGATGGTCAGCTTCTACGGCAATTTTTGACAAAAAATGAAGTTTTTACCTGTGTTTCTTGCAGATTTGTGATGTCTAGAGGTTGCCCTGCAATGTTGGTGCACCAAAAAACGCGAACAAGCACCTATAAAATCTCTCTCTCTCACTCTCACACACATGCAAATGAGGAAAAGTGAAGAGAAAGAGGGAATATGGTAGATTTTTTGGTATTTTTGGAGTTTGCGATGATGATGGGAAATGAAATTTGCAGGAAAGTGGAGTAAAAGTGCACAAAAACTAACTACTAACAACAACAAACAAGAAAGTTTTACCTTCCAACATCCCAAATCTACGATCTTACCATCATAACGCTCGTCCTCGAAGCTCTCTCCCCAACAATGGTGCCAAAATTTGGTGTAGCTCAAGCGTGAGTATCACCTCCTTTACTTGTCAATCCATGCAAATGTGAGGACTAGTATGAAGGCCACGAGCAAGTGAAGGCACATGTGCATGAGTGAAAGCACACAAGCATGCATACACATACACACATGCGCACACGGTAAGAGCAAAGAGAGGAATAATGGAAAGCTTCTATTACCAAGAACTCTATTACAAAGCTCAAATCCCTAACAAGCCAACTCTCTAACAAGCTAACCCCCAAAAAAGAGCTCTCTAGCTCTTTTTATAGTTTTTTGACTAATTTTGGCCCTATCCAGACCTAGTGTCCAACCTAGCTGAAAATTTGACATATACTTCTTGGAGCTCCCTACTTGCTCCTTCTTCTTGTGTGTCCACTTCTTTGACATGTTCTTGTGCCTCGTTCCTAACCTTGAGTGCTAATAGTTAATCACTTAGTTCTTTTGATTTTCCTTTTGAGTTTCTTGTCTTTTCTAAATTTGTCGAGAGGAATCGTTTTGATATATTCAATTTTGATTTGTTTTAGCGATGCGTAATCACGTCACAAGGTTCTTTTGGGGCTAGATCCCTATACTTGCTTGCTCTCTCCCTCTCTCTCATCAACCACTTCTCACTTTTTATGCTAGAGCAAATCCTTACTACTATAGGAGTCCTAAGACAATCCATTTATCACAAAGTTTATTCACCCTAAGAAGTCACCAAATTAGAACTGAAATTCCACTTACGGTGTTCTCCTAGACTCTTGAAGAGGCTGTTCTTGTTTGCCCAAGAATTCCCGGTACTGGACGCTTCTCACCTTGCCCTATGTCAAGCACACAAGAGTTCAAAATTAATGGCCAAAAATACCCCAAAAATTTGAAAAACCCTAATTTTAGCATTCTGCCTGACCGTCACAATGGTTAGACACAATTGCGATGGTGTATCACAGTTGCGATGGTGTGAACAACCATGATGATTTGCCAACGATGGTCAGAGACCACGATGGCCAAGCCGTTATGATCAGTCAAAGTCACGAGATCAAGAAAACCGTGATGGTCAAGCTACGATGATCAAGGCGTGATGGTATGTCGCCGTCATGATGATCAAGTCACGATGGTCTACACATGACGATCATGAGACGATTGTCAAGTCGTGATTGTCAGACTGTGATGATGAGTCACAGTCACGATGGTCAGCTAGTGATGATCAAGGGACTCACAATGTTCTAACTGTGATGGTCAAATAGTGACGGTTTAATGATGACAGTTAGGTCACGATGATCAGGACCATGATGGTCACTAAGATCGTGATTGTCAGGCAATGTCATGATGGTGTGTCACCATCACGGTGATGTGACACAATTGCGATGGTGTGAGCCAATCGCCATGACAGTCAGTGATCATCGCGATGGTCAGACATAGTTGCGATGATGAGTCACCATCGTGATGGTGAGCCAAATTTGTGATTTCAAGAAACTAAGTTTAGATCTGTGAGAGCACTTACCTTATCTCCTCTTTCATGCAAAGACTTCAACCAAATACCCACCTTTGTCTGAGAGTCACGATGGTCAGCTTCTATGATAATTTCTAACAGAAAAATGAAGTTTTTACGTGTGTTTCTTGCAGATTCCTGATGTCTAGAGGCTGCCCTGCAATGTTAGTACACAAGAAAATGCGAACAAGCACCTGTAAAATCTCTCTCTCACTCTCACACACACAACCAAATGAGGAAAAGTGAAGAGAAAGAGGGAATATGGCAGATTTTTTAGTATTTTTTGGAGTTTGAGATGATGACGGGAAATGAAATTAGAGGGAAAGTGGAGTAAAAGTGGGGAAAACCTAATTACTAACAACAAAACAACAAGAAAATTTTACCTTCCAGCAATTCTCTCCAACACACTTACCATCACACGCTCAACCTAGAGCTCATCCCCGACAACGACGTCAAACTTGGTGTCACTCTGGTACAATGGTGAGTACCAACGTGAGGAGTTCCACCTCGTAATTGTCAATCCGGAGAGAGGGTAGGCCGATATGAAGATCAAGAGTGAGTCAAGTGCACGAAGGTGATGGTGAGAAACACAAATGCATACACACACATACAATAGCTCTACTAGCCCAAAATTTACTAGTTCCAAAAAGTTCTCAAAAATGAGCTCTCTAGCTCTATTTATAGTTTTTGCGTAGTTTTGATCAGTTTCGCATCTAGGCATCAACATAGTTTAAAAATAGGTTCTACTTCTAATTTGAGGTACCTAACGGCTTCCAAAAATTATGAAAATTGGTATGAGCTACCTACTTAGACTCCTCAAGCTTGAGGACTCCTTGGCTTGCACAAAATGGAGCTGTGCATGCGATAATCGGGTGTATGTACATATATTAGATTGTTTTCGTGATAAAAATCTCTTTTTGGGTTATGAAATGATTGTTTTTAATAAGAAGGTAAGCTCCAATGCTTGAATACCACTTATTCACTCCTCCCTGGCCCTATGTGCTTCCTCTACATCTGTGATGGGATCCTGTACTTGGTCTTGTGCCGTGAACAGTTAGCTTGTTAGAGTTTTGAGCTATTGTAAGAGACTTTTTGAGTAATACAAAGAACTCCATTGTACCTCTCTTTGCTCTTGCCTTGTGTGTCTGTGTGTGCATGCTTGTGTGCTTCTCACTTACGCACTTGTGCCTTCACTTGCTCATAGTCTTCATATTAGTCCTCATGTCTCTAGAGATTGACAATTATGAGGTGGATCTCCTCACATTGGTACTTGCCATTGTGATAGAGTGACACCAAATTTGGCACCGTTGCCGAGGAGAGAGCTTCGAGGAAGAGCATGTGATGGTAGGATGTAGAGTTGTGATGTTGGAATCATAGGTAATATCCTTACTTTTCCTTATTTTTGATCATTTTTTCTTGTTATTTGCATCACCATCATCACCATCATCATCCTCACCATCTCCCACCTCCTTGTACACCCTCACAAAAATTTCAATTTTTTGGTCATATTCCCATCCCTACCCTCATTTCACTTGTGAGAGAGAGCGAGAGACCTTGTGTGCAATCTGTTTTTGTGTGTTTTTGAGCTTTTGTTGCAGGTTCTAGCTGTATCACCATCTCCAGTAGCTTGCGCAAGTACGATAGACCTCTAAACATGTCCCAAGATGATGACTTCTACCTATCGCAACAGACAGAGAAAGTTGGTGTTTTGTGTTTACATGCATGGCACAATAATCTACACCATTAGAGCATTCCAAATCATCAGAAAGATCATAAAAATTTGCATTTTTTCTATCTATCATGGCAGACCAAAACATGATAGATGACAGATAGCGTCGATCATGACATACATAGTCTATCGCAATAGACACCCATCTATCGCGATAGACGGGACCCCGCAATAGACCCCATCTATCACGACAAAGCCACATCCACGAGAGATGATAGACCACGTCTATCGCAACAGACACCCGTCTATCACGATAGATAACCCTCATGACAGATGATAGACCATGTCTATCATGAGAGACTACCGTGTATCACCATAGATAGCCCTCATGAAAGACGACAGACCATGTCTATCATGATAGATACCCGTCTATCGCGATAGATAGCCCTCACGATAGGTGATAGATAGGTTAGTGTTGCTCCACATGGTTGAGCACAAGGTACTTGTACAGTTCCTCTCATCCTCTCAGAAGGGGGTCTAGTTGATGTTTGGCCTTTGAACTGCTGCACTTTGCTCAGCATTAGGGCCCTTTGAATAGGAATGTCATAAGCGTAAATGATTCTTATCAAAGTGCAACATCCATTCAAGATTGATTTACGTGGCCATCTCTTGTGAGCCAAATGTATTTGATCAATGATCTAGTGGGGTAGGTTGATGGTGAGGTTGTATAAATGATTCTTGTCAAAGCGCATCTGTAAATGATTCTTGTCAAAGCGCAACATCCATTCAAGACTGATTTACGTGGCCATCTCTTGTGAGTCAACTGTATTTGATTGATGATCCAGTGGGGTAGGTTGATGGTGAGGTTTTGTGTCTCTGCAAGGTATAAGCTAAACCACAATTTCTTAGGTGGCATAGTGAACCTATCATGTGCTGGAAATGCAAAATGTTGCATGCACATTCTCAAGTGAACTACTATGTTTAGCATCATGGCCACCATGTCCTTGAGCTTGGTGAGGTTTCGATTCTTTATGTTATCGGTGTTGGGGACCTCTTAATCTCCAAATTCTTCATCTATACTAATTTAAGAACACTTCTATATCAATCATAGACCAAACTTTACACAAATGTTACCATGATTTACAAAATCATTCACAAACACTTCTCTGTGTGAAGTTTCTTCTTCCTCAAGAAGTCTGCTTCAGAATTTAACTTCATTACATGCACATAGATTCAAATTTTTTCAATCTAATGATGCACATACCTCCATGCTACCTTTTCTCAACCATAACATTGATTAGACCTTCACAAGGATCATTAAACCTCTGATTTGATCATTAAGATCAAAAGTATGTTAGAAACTATCTTTCTAAACAAGCGACTTTGACATAGCCAACTTCTCAAGTTTTCTTCTTACAGCACAAGTCCCCTTTTGCTAAATGCTTTTAGCCATAGCTTCCTTACCTTCTAAGTTAGATTTTGAATTCTCATTTATAAAAAACTTTATACTGTGCACCGAGATCCAAGCAAAACTCTGACACGAAAAAATGTGCGACTCAGAGAGGTCTATCTGCAGACTTTACATATACATGTTCCTATTGATCATACACACAACCTAAAAGGGATTAGACCATGAAACTTTGAACATAGCTTGATTAGCTTCTACATTAGATGTGTACAAAAGATTTCTTGATCCACTTGATCAGGCTGAGAGAAATCAGAGAAAGACTCGACGCTAACTCAGGAAGATGACTCTCTACACATCTATCACATGAACTCTTGACTTCTAATGACTCTCTGTTGCAGAGCAAAGAACTCAAGCCATGTAAATGCACTAGAGGAGTCCTCTAGTTGCATAATCCCAACTTGTTGTAGAATATCCCTTGTAAATTAGTAGGAATTTCACTTTTTAGTAATAAAAGTGCCGGTCTCTTGTGTGAAAGGACCAAACTTAGGGCACACGTATGTAAGTCACTTTGTGACTCTTTGTAAAGACTTTTTGCCATTGTGAAGAAGGAGAGCTCCTGATTTTCGAAATTGCTTCTTTCTTGCAGATTTCCATCTTCTCTTTGATCTTCTATGTGTGTATAATGCTTGGAATGTGTGTGTAGGACTGTTGTCTACCCCTCCCCACTGTTTTTGAGCTACTGTAGTGTGTGTGTGAGCTTGTAGAAGTTGTGGAGTAAGTGTGGGTGTTTCCTGTCATTCACTATTTTGGTCATAACTTGAAGCACGGTTGTCAGAATCGAGTGAAACCACTTGCAGTAGATGCGTCTCATCGAGAGCCTCAAAAAACTTTGCTATTGACTATATTCGGAGTTCAGAGCTAGGAAAAATCCTTGATTTACTGAAAACTATTGTAAGTGGTATCGCGGCAGACACTTTCAGTATTTCAATGAGTTAGAGAGGTGGATTAGTCTTTTCTCATACATATAAGCTGAACCACTTCATTTTCCATCATGTGTGCACATGTCCTCATACACTTGGTTAGGTCGTTTGATCAGATTGACAAGTAAGTGTGTGTCCATTTCCCACTATACGCACTTGTGTTGCAAATGAGGTTTAGTCTCTTTGGCATAAGTCCTTAAGTCTTCTTGACTTAAGTACATACGTTTTTGGCGCCGTTGTCGGAGAACACTCAGCCAAGGTGCCTTCGTGATGGTTATAGATCGAGTGTGATGAAATCGTACTTGTAGAAGTGAACTCGTTTAGTGGCAAGTAGTCAATCACTTTAGCACTTGTTACTTCACATCCCGAAGGGTGTGTAAAATGAGTTTTTAGGTTTAGGGTTAGTAGGAAGGGAGAGAAGGAAGAGTTAGGCTTAAGTTAGAAGGAGGGGAGAGGAGAAGAGAAGTGAAGTAGGAGAAGGCCAAGACCAAGAAAAATCCCAAAACATTTGGTAAATTAGTGTAATTCAGTTTCAGTCACCAAAAGTATAAAAACCAAAAATTTTAGTTCAATTCTCAACTTTTCTGAAAAGCAGTATCGTGTGCGAGCAGCGATAGGTATGGCGAGTGTGGTATCGTGTGTTACAGGCTATCAAAGCTAGTGTTTGAGCTCAAGGTGCCAGCAAGAGATCACAGAGGTAAGTCCCCATAAGATTTCTTTGGCAAAAACTCCTTAGAAGTGCACAAAAAATTGATTATTTGCGCATCCGGTATCGCGGGGGGGGGGGGGGGGGGAAACAGAGTTGAGAGGACTTCTTTTTGTGAAGCAAGGGTGTAGAAGTGAAGAGGGGTAAGAGAAGTGCAAGGGGGAAGGAAAAATTTTGATTTTTGAGATATTTTGGCTTGAGTATCGCGATCGGTTGAGCTTTTGGTATCGTGATACCAAAAATTCCCTTGTATCGTGATACTCGCCGAAGTATCATATCGTTGATTGCCAGCCTTGGTATCACGATACCACTCGTGGTATCGTATCACCAGGTTGGTATCACGATCGCATTTTACCAAAGTGGTATCGTATCGCGGTCCACTTTTGGTATCGTATCGTCATGTGTCCTAGTATAGTATCACGATACCATAGTAGTATCGTATCGTGCAAGCGGTGGTATCGTATCGCCACTTGCATTGGTATCGTATCGTGTTCTGTCAGTTTCGTATCGCGATACCATACCAGTATTGTATCCTCCCATACCCTAGTATCGTATCGCGAGAATCCCAGGTATCGTATCGCCCAATTGTTGGTATCGTATCATGCAAATCCCAAGTATCGTATCATCTCTTTTACAGTGTTGTATCACGATACCATCTTGGTATCATATCATCCCTTCATTGTAGTATCGTATCGCGTGAGGAGATAGGTATCGTATCGGGCAAACTCCAGTATGGTATCGTGCCCTTGTTGGTATCGGATCGTCCAAAAAGTGGTATCGTATTGTATGGGTTTCCAATATCGTATCATCTGACTTTTCAGTATCATATCGTCGGAATTCTTAGTATCGTATCGTGACTAGGCCTGGTATCGCATCGTCTATTCCTCAAGTATCGTATCGCCAGGATAGCCAGTATCGTATCGTGATCAATAGCGGTATCGTATCGTCTGTTGCTGCAATATCGTATCGCCTAGTTCTTAGGTATCGTATCGTGAGTGGCTGTGGTATCGTATCGTGGCCAGTTTGGTATCGCCCAGGGCAGTATCGCCTGGTGCAGTATCGCCTGGTGTGGTATTATCCAGAGCTTTTGAAGAATTTTGAAGGGCAAACTTGAAGCATTGGACGAGCCACTGAGGGAGAGTTTTAGAGACCTGGAGAGCCTCAAGAGGGTGAATGAGCTTGAGGTCAGGGAGAGTGCTAAGTAGCCGAAGAAGTGTCATATCTTCTATTGGAAGTGCCGCTCAGGTCAGTCACCGCTCTGTCTATTCAGACACCTCTAGTGACTCAGAGGAGGAGATACCCATGGCTTCAGAAGACATGCAGGGCCCTGCCCCAGGTAGAAACTTCATGACCACTGTTGAGGGAGAGTACCGCACTTCCTTACAATACGTTTCTACTAATGCCCAGAAGATCCCCATCTACCTCGATGGCTTAAACAAATTTGTGGCTAGAATGGGAACTTCCATGGATGCCACAATTGTGCCCAGACCTGCTGTTAAGTATGAAGGAGGAGCATACATGGACAAGATAGGTCACATCTACATAGTGACTCAATTTCCCGAATTGATCAATGAAAGGGGAGAGTTAGAGGGACAAGAAAACTCAGGGAGACCGAACCTTGAGGAGTTAGTGACACGAGTCTTGAGAGGAGACTTGATACCTCAAGACGACTACCTATTGAAAATCTATTTGATCCATGGAATGGACTTATTGCTTCAAACAGACTCACCGACCCAAGGAAGAGAAGAAAGCCTGATGACATTTTATGAGCTAGAGGATCCAGAAGACGAGACTATAATAACATACTTAGATAAAAATCGAAGAATATATTGGTTGGTTGATGCCATAGACAGGGCTCAACTGAAATACATGGGTTTGCCTGTATTCCCTCAGAGAGAGCAGGCAACCACCTCTCAGTACTCATGTACAATTTGCGACTCCAGGAGTGCAAAACCAGACCCACCAAGGAGTAGGTAATCAGTACCGACCACCAGTAAGGCCATGACCACCAGTAGGAGGGCAGCCTGGAATACCCCCAGTTAGACCAGCAGCTCTTGCCTTCCCTGTAATGCCTAGACCGCCAGAACCCATAAGAAGATTGAGACCTATTCAGGTGGCCAAATGCATGAGAAATCATTATGATGGATTAGGAGAACCCTTCGATCACATCGTTGAATTTAAACAAGTTCTAAGGTCAGAACAAGTACATGACTTCTTTGTGCAGTATGAGTCGTTCGGACTCACCCTCACAGGAACAGCTCTGACTTGGTTCCAGCCATTGGACCCCAACCAATTTGGAATTATGGAGCAATTCTTTCAAGAAAATTGGGGAATTCACTAAGAGAGGGATTAAACACAATCCCGCGTCTTTAATCCATAGCTTTAAACAGAACCCTAATGAAACAGTGAAAATAGCCGCCCGAAGATTCAATTGGTATGTTGATAGATGCCCAGTAGAAAGGCCCACTCAACAAAAAATGATTTCCTTATTTTTGGATGGACTCACGAATGGAACCCTAAGAACTTTAGTTTACGTGAAGAGATTACAAACCCTGAGTGAATGTCTTCAAGAGTGCATTGACCTAGAAGACAATCTAGCTGAGGATCTCAAGAGCACACCCAGCCCCACTAAATCAGAAGACTCTCGGAGTACTATTACATCCAACTCCGATAATGTGGAGGAAATAGCAGAGTTGGTAGCAAAGAAATTGGGAGTCCAAGGACATAGAAATTACCAACACCCGGCGTTAAGAGTGCCCATGTTACAAAGATGTAGCCTATGTGGAGGGGATCACCTTACACGCATATGTGTGAGAGAAGGGACCGGTGCGCATCAGACATATCCATACAATAGACAACTTCAACAAGGAACTGCCCTATACTGCCACCTAGAACAAAAATACACCAACCACACTATAGAAAACTTTCCATTCAATAGGCAATCACGACCTTTGCAACCTCCTCAGTATCGACCATACGGATATCCACCGAGAGAGCCAAGCAGAGAGATGCCCAAGTACAATCCCTATCCAACAGCAGCAGGAGCACCGAGACCATACGAGCAAGTACCATATCCACCACCCCAACCAGTGTTAGGGCCACAACTGTCACAACCTCAACAAGTGGTACCTGTGAAGTATGATCAACTAGAAGAAAATTTGGAAAGAGCCATAGTGCCAGCCTCAATGATGACCAGTGTAGAATCAGCAAACCCTGGATATGAGCTTCCCCCAGGAGATTATTATCCCTATGAAGCCAACATGTTAGAGTATGAATCAACATATGATTCGGCTTATTATGGATATGAAGGTTATGATCAGGCTTATGGAACGGAGGTAGCCACTTTAATGTATACAACACCTAAAGCACAACCACCCATGAGACCAACCATGAGACCATCTGTGCCGAGAGGACCTTGTTATAGATGTGGAGGAGACCATTTTATTAGAGAATGTCCTCGGCTTTATAATCCACCACCCCCTAGGACTTGGGAAGGATATTGCAATGATTGCAGAAAGGAACATCTTTTCAGAGACTACCCTAAGAATCCAACCAAAGTCCGAGACATTGCACCAATTAATGTAATTGAAGTAATAGAAGCACCTGGAAGTGATAAGGAATACACCGTGCCTTTAAAGGCCATTACAAGAGCTCAGACGAAAGAACAAAAAGGAAAACAACCAAAACAAGAACGAGAGAGCAAAAGAACAGTAAGTCCCAAAATTCAAATCGTTGAAGATTCTGAGGACTCACGTGAGAGTACCCAGAATATTAAAGCACAGAAATGGAAGGAAAGAAGAGAAAAGCTCAAAGATAAATGGATGAAACACAAGAGTCAAGAAAATAGGAAACAAACCAGAAACAAACAAGAGCATAAACCAAGCAGGGGACTCAGGAAAAGGTTCCTATTCCACTGCTTATCCAAGAAGCAGAGAAACCAGGATCCATTTTAGCTGACCCAAAACTTGATGACCTAGACATGTGGCTAAAAGCTTACCAAGCTAGGATTAAGGCTGGACCAAAGGTAGAGCAACATGAAAAGCTTTACCCACAAGGAGAACTAGAAAAAGAGAGGCTTGCGATATGTCGAAAACTTATAGAGGTAGCACAAGCAACCCTAGAAAAGACTATCCCAGCCCTTCCGAAAGCGAGGATAGCAGAGGATCAATACAAAGAGTATGTCAAAGCCAAGGATAAAGAACCTAGAGAGCAGGTTGACAAGTGTGAGTGAACAAGAACCCAGGACGAACTGATGTCAACCATACCTGACCTAGAGGCTGAATGGCCAAAGGAGTTATGGAATAGAATCCGGGAAGAACAATGGAAGAAGAATGGAGTGACGAAGCCTCCCTTTGAGGAATTACAGGTGGAAGTTTATCAACCCAACCCCAATATGGAAGAAGTATATCAGGAAGTGTCAAAGCTAGATAGAAATAAGGAAGAATCCCAGAGCATTTCAACCTTACCAAATTACATAGGAGAATACGAAAAGGAGTCAATGATAATCCGAGCACCCATGGTACATGGAAAAGGAAAGGGAAACTCAGAAAAGAGTTCACACAATCTAACAGAACTTAAGAAGACGAAAGTACAATGCAAACTGACCTTGGAGGAATTACTTCAGGTTAAACCACATTTATGGGAGCAATTAGCGGGTCGATTGGAATTAGGGCAAGAGGAGGAAGAAAAGGAAGTCAAGGGAAAAGAAAATTAATCTAAGATACCAATCCCAGTTGATAAGGTGGGAGAATTTAGTGAAGGAGACGAAGGTGATACATGTCTACCTGCCACTTACAATGGATACATGACCAAGGTAATCCTAGACACAGGAGCTGGAGTAGGAATCGCCACCAAGGAGATTTGGGAGAAATGGGGGAAGCCTGCCTTATGGCCCACACGCATGAAACTCCAATTAGTATATGGTCATGTGGAGAAACCCTTAGGAATACTTGAAAGAATCAAATTAACCACCTGTGGAGTTGAATTTGAACACACATTAGCCCTTTAAATTTGAAAGGGCTAACAACTATGAAATGATATTAGGACGACCTTTCATGAGACAAATGCGGGTAGTGGAAGACTGGGGAAGAGATTCATTATACCTGCAACATCAAGGAAATACCACCAAGATAAACTTGCACACATTTTCATATCGAGATGTCCCTCCACTACAATGGAATCCCATCCACAAGGAGGAAGATGACTTGTCTATTCATAGCGCCAGATCAAGTGATCAGTCATGGATGCACGAGGACGCTCAGTTATGGATGTGTAAAGAAGCCAAGAAAGAGGACAATAAGAGAGAACTATGGCCAATAGGACATCCTAACTACCGACCTGTAGAAGACCCAAGGTACATGCCTCAAATATTTCCCGATGAAACTTTTGAACCACATGGATGGATGGAAATCTTAGCCACCTTAGATGTGTGTGTGAATGAGGAAGTACTAACTATGAACGAGTACATAGATGAAGAAGGCTATGATGTGAATTTATACATGGTTGTCCTTCAAGAAGTGGAAGAAGGAGAAATCTTGGAAAAAGAATGGAAAGAGGAATATGAAAGTATAGAAATGGAACCAGAATTGGATTCAGAAGAAAGCTATCTAGACACCATTCGAACCAAGGAGAAGTAGGAACCAACAAGGATCTTGGCAATAGAAGCTGCTCCCATAGTACCAAAGCAGGAGGAAAACATGAGTAAAATAGGACCAGACCCAGACCTGTTTGAAGTTCCTGAACATTTTAAAAGATATGAAGTAGAAGAGAGAAAGGTAGCCATTCAAATGCCTAAACGAGAGGCTCGAGAAGGAGAAGCGTACGACAACAAAGAACAAACAAAAAAGATTATAGTAACAGTGGAAGATGGAGAAGAAATATGTACATACATAGGTAAAGATGTGTCAATGGAGGAGGAAGAAGAATTAATACAATTGATCCGAGAATATCGAGACGTATTTGCATGGACATATAAGGACCTCAAGGGTGTGGAACCCTTGATTTATTCTCATAGGATACCAATGATGGCAGATGCAAGACCATCGAAACAACGCCCTTACACATACAACGAGGTCTGTGCTGCTAAAATTAAGGAAGAAATAGAAAAACTATTAGCGGTAGGATTCATATATGAAATAGAACACACCGAGTGGGTCTCGCCATTAGTAGTTGTGCCTAAGAAGAACAGAAAACTGAGGGTGTGCATTAACTTGAAAAAAGTCAATGAAGCCACCATACGTGACAACTACCCATTGCACATTACGGATCATCAATTGGAAAGAGTAGCAAGAAAAGAAGTCTATAGCTTCTTAGATGGATTCTCTAGATACAATCAAGTAGCTATTGCTACCGAGGATCAACATAAGACCGCATTCGCGACCGAATGGGGAGTCTATGCTTTTCGAGTGATGCCTTTTGGACTCACTAATGCGCGTGCTACTTTCCAACGATTGATGTGTCATGTTTTCAAGGAATTCCTGAAAAAGAGCATGGAAGCATCTGTAGATGACCTATGTACATATTCCAATCAAAGACAAGATCATATTCCTGAGTTGAGAAAGATATTTAATAAATGCAGACAGTACAGAGTATGTTTAAACCCAGAGAAGTGTGTCTTCATGGTAAGACAAGGGAAGATCCTAGGACACATAGTCTCTAGAAATGGAATATCCACGGATGAAGACAAGATTAAGGTCATCTTAGAGCTTCCTAGACCTAAGAATGCGAAAGAGGTGCAAGCATTTATGGGACATTGTGGATACTACCGCCGGTTTATCCACATGTATGCCATAATCGCCAAACCCCTGTATGGTCTCTTAACTCAATTCAGTTGGACAGAGGAATGTGAGAAGGCATTCAATGAGTTAAAAAAGAGGCTGAGCACAACCCCAATTCTAAAAACACCAAATTGGAACAAGCCTTTTCATATTCATGTTGATGCTTCTAATTACGCAATAGGATGTATCTTAGCCCAACCAGCCAATGAAGGAAAGTTAGATCATCCAATTGCCTATGCGAGCAGACAACTGAATCAAGCTGAACGGAATTATACCACAACTGAGTGAGAAGGATTAGGAACGGTCTATGCAGTGAAAAAATTTAGACACTATCTCTTAGCCAACAAATTCAAGTTCTTCATAGACCATCAGGCACTATTGTACCTAGTCAATAAGCCCTACAACACAAGAAGACTGGTAAGATGATTTCTACTATTAATGGAGTTCAACTTTGAAGTGATATTGAAAAAGCGGAACACGCATGTAAGAGCAGATCACCTTTCTAGGTTAACCCACGGAGAACCACCAAGTGGAGTACCTGATGATCTGCTAGACACTTATTTGTTTAATCTGGAAGTTTGTCCAAAGTGGGCAGAGAAACTAATTCCTATACTTACTCATGGCCCACAACACTCAATTAATAAGGAGAGTAAAAAGGAAATTCTACAATCAAGGAATTTGCATATTATTGCGAGAAGTGTGTACTATAAGGAACCCAATGGAGTATCGCTAAAATGTGTCGAGGAGGATGAACAATTGAAGTTGATTGAACGAGCACATGTGAATAGATGGAGGACACACCAAGGGACTCACGGAACTAATAGGGAATTAAAGAGATTAGGAGTATACTGGCCTGACATGCCTAAGGATGTCCATGACTACGTGAGTAACTGTGCAGAATGTCAGGAGACAATCCCCAAGGATCATACATCCATACCTTTCTCAACAATAGCACCCAATTGGAGCAAAACATTGGTAAGTTTCCTAAAGACAAGAGAGCATGAGGAAGGAGTTAGCTTGGCACGAAGACGATCCCTAGAAGAGATGAGCAAGGATTATGTACTTATGGGAAGACATTTATTTAAAAGAGGAAAAGACAACCAATTACGACTATGCGTGCATGAAGGAGAATATTTACCCGTATTAGAGATGGCACACACAGGTGCAGCAGGAGGTCATTTTTCAGCCGAGAGAACTGTAAAAATGATCCTCTTCGCGGGCTTGTGGTGGCCAACTTTACATATGGATGTGGAGACATATGTAAGAAGCTGCGAGACATGCCAAAGGGCTAAATACCCAATTCGGAGAGATGACATGCCATTGAGACCTATGGTTTGTGCGAGGGCATTCTCTAAATGGGGTATTGACTTCATAGGAACCATCAACCCACCGGCCAAAGGATCTCATGCCGAATACATCATAGTAATGACAGATTACTTGAGAAAATGGGTAGAGGCAAAGGCTACGAGAAAGAATGATGCTCAAACCACGGCTAAGTTCCTCTTTGAGCATATATTCACTCGTTTCGGATTACCAATTGAGATTATTAGTTACCGAGGAACAAACTTCATCAACGAGGTGATAGAATCTCTAATGAGCGAGTTTTTTGCATCTATTACATTAATCCTTATCATTCTAATGATCATTTATATCTATTGTACAAGAATTTCCATCTATAATGTACATATGTATACAAGGATTTATGAGATCTCTTCACTTTCTCCAATGACTTCTTTGACTTCATTTTGATTTTTGACTTGCTTCAAGTTCTTCAAAATCATCAATTGGGTTGCTTTGTTCCAACAACTCCCCCTCAATCACTAATTGTGATTATGCCATTCTTCTTTATTCTTTCCATTTCTTTGAACTTCTGTAACTTAGGTCCACCTAAGCTCTTTGTCAACATATCTGCAACTTGCTCTTTTGTTGGTGTATACAAGACTTCAATCTCTTTTTCAAGTACCTTTTCTATCAAGAAATGATACTGAATCTCTATATGTTTAGTCTTGGCATGAAAAACGGGATTAGCTACCAAATATAATGAACTGATGTTGTCTCCAAAAATAATTGGAGTACTCTGATCAGTTCCAAAACTTTTCAATAAGGTCTTCAACCATATCACTTCTTTTGTAGCCTCTACCATTCCTTTATACTCAGCTTCTGTGGATGATAGAGCAACTGTATGTTGCTTCTTTGAGCACCAAGAAACTAATTTATCTCCAATATAACATAGATAACCATGAGTAGAACTTCTATCATCTGAATTACCTGCCCAATTTGCATCACTAAACACTTTGATTCTTGTGTCAGAAGTTAAACCATAATAAAAACCTTCACTCAGGGTTCCCTTGATATATCTAGTACCCTTTGAGTTGTAATCCAATGATTTTTCTTTGGACAATGCAAAAAATTGTGATAAGACACCAAGTGCATATGATAACTCTGGTCTTGTCAAGGTAGCATAGATTAAACTACCTACCAAACTCTGATATTTCTTCATGTCATTAAACTCTTCTCCTCTATATCTACTCAACTTATGATTTACCTCCAATGGCGTGGTTGAAGGCTTGCAATCTTCCATGTTGAACTTGAATAGAAGATTCTTCAAGTATCTCTCTTGTGTAACATATACTCCATGTTGAGTATACACAATCTGCATTCCTAAGAAATAAGACAAGTTTCCCAGCTCACTTATCTTAAACTCATTTTCTATTTGCTTCTTAAGTTCCTTGATTCCTTGAGCATTTGTACCTGTGACAATAATATCATCAACATAAATACACATATATATGAACCCATCTTCACTTGCCTTCACTAGCAAGCTACTATCTACTTTTGAAGTTTGATATCCACATTCATTCAATAACTTAACAAGCCTGTAATTCCATGCCCTTGGGGCATGCTTCAAACCATACAAATCTCTCTTGAGCTTACATACATAATCTCATCCAATTGAATCCATGAACCCCTCTGGTTGCTCCATGTACACCTCATCTGCAATATATCAATTTAGAAATGCATTCTTCACATCTAATTGTGACAACTTCCATCCTTTACAAGTAGCAATAACAATTAAGTTTCTAATTGTAGACATCTTAGCAACTAGACTAAAGGTTTCATCATAATCTACCCCATAAGTTTGGGCATAACCTTTAACCACAAGTTTAGCTTTGTACCTAGACACATCACCATTTGCAAACCTCTTTGTCTTGTACACCCACTTACATACAATTACCCTCTGGTTCTTTGGTCTTGGCACCAATTCTCATGTCTCATTCTCAAGTAGAGCATCATACTCTTCTTGCATTGCCTTATCCCAATTCTGTTTTCCTTTAGCTTCTTCATATGTGGTTGGATCTTCTTCTGTCTTCACAATATAAGCATAGTCTTTTGTTGTTAAGAAAGATGTATCATAGCTATACCTGATAGGTTCCTTTCTTTCTCTCAAAGATCTTTTGACCTCTGCACTTCTTGAAGTCTTAGCCACATTTGATTCTAGATCAAATCTTGGTCTATCTTCATCATTGCCCTGCAATTTACTTTTACAATCATCATCATCAATATCTTCTTCAGACACCTTTACTTTTGTCTTCCCTTTCCTTTGTATTTCTTCAAAATCTGCATGATCATTAGTTGACCGTGTATACCATGTACTTTGCTCATCAAATGTAACATCTTTTATGAAAAGAAATTGTTTTGTAGGTGGACTCCACAATCTGTATCCCATCTTTCTATCATCATACCCAATAAACACATACTTCTCTGCTTTGGGCTCTAGCTTATGTCTTAATTGAGAAGGAACATAAGCATATGCAAAACATCCAAATACCTTACAATGACCAAGAGTAGATTTCTTACCCCACCATGCTTCATAAGGTGTTCTACCATCCAAGGTTTTGCAGGGTAACCTATTCACAAGGTATGTTGCAGTGTTGATAGCTTTTGCCCACAAGTAGTTGGGACAACTCTTCTCTTTCATCATTGATCTTGCAAACTCTACAAGTGTTCTATTTCTTCTTTCTGCAACTCCATTTGTTGAGGGGAGTACCTGCAACTTAATTCTCTTTTTATACCTGCATTCCACAAATAATCATCAAATTCTTTAGAAAAATATTCTCCCCCTCCATCTGATCTCAACCTCTTGAGCTTTTGTCCTATAATCCTTTCTGCATAAGCATGATAATGTTTGAATGTCTTGAACACTTCAGATTTGTCCTTGATTACATAAAGTGGAATCCATCTTGTTGTATCATCAACAAACAACACATAATATCTGGATTCCACACATTTGTATGAACATTTGTATGAACCAAGTTCTAACTTAGCATTGAGATCCAAGCAAAACTCTGACATGAAAAAATGCACGACTCTTAGAGGTCTATCTCTAGACTTTACATATACATGTTCCTATTGATCATACACACAACCTAAAAGGAATTAGACCATGAAACTTTGAACATAGCTTGATTAGCTTCTAGATTAGATGTGTACAAAAGATGTCTTGATCCACTTAATCAGGCTGAGGGAAATCAGAGAAAGACTCGACGCTAACTCAGGAAGATGACTCTCTACACATCTATCACATGAACTCTTGACTTCTAATGACTCTCACTCTAATTTCTTTACATTATTGACTTATATACATATGATTCTAGACTCAATCCGCGTCTATTACATTACTTCTTATCATTCTAATGATCATCTATATCCATTGTACAAGAATTTCAATCCATAATGTACATATGTATACAAGGTACATTTATGAGATCTCTTCACTTTCTCCAATGACTTCTTTGACTTCATTTTGACTTTTGACTTGCTTCAAGTTCTTCAAAATCATCAATTGGGGATTGCTTTGTTGCAACAATCGGGCACGAGGACCTCCTTCTCTGCAGGTATATGCATTCCTCGCATATCTAGGGCCTCTTGCACTAAGTTGTTGGTTAACTTGAACCTCTTCAGCTCATTTCCTTTTGTTTGAGAAGGGAGCACAAACGTGCTTGTACCTTTGGGGTGCTTGCTTGAAATCAGGGTGCTGATAAGGTAGTAACAGCTCATGAAGTCGGGCTTTGGGAGTTGAGCACCAAAGTATGCATCCAATCTTGCTTTCTCCCATAGGGGCGTAGTGCTTCTACATTTTGTAACTTTTCAAATTCCCATGTAAAGAAGTGATATTTGCCTTGCTTTCTATTGCACTCCAATTCTAACTCCAAGAGGTATGATCCTTCTCCCAAGGGTCCTATGAGTTCACTAAACCAATGGGAAGCTTTGTGGACATGCATGGTATGGCAACTTGGGGGTACCTATATAGGTATAATTTGGATATCCTGTAATTCCTCTCGTCTTTGAGTTGTTTCATGCATGATTGGTAAGCTCTCGGGATCAACCACCTACTGATTGGTCCATGCCTGAGAACTAGTTCCTGCTACATCAGCCATATTATGCTTATCTGCTGGAAGAGGAAAACCACATTAGCATTGCATAGGAAACAAGATAACACCATGTTCCCTCTACAACACCAACATGCCATCAATGTGGTTAGTGCACTAGTGAGTGAGATGTTTCTTGTGGCTTGTGAGTGTTAGTTAGTAAGTTACTGGTTTGTTCCTAGATGCATACTTTGGATGTGCATTAAAATCCGAATGCATCTATTGCAGGGTGCATGGATTTACAACATCAGATCGAGTAGTTTGATGCAAGGTTTTATTTGCCAAACTTTTAGGGTAGGATTAGATCTTTTGGCTGTGGTGATATTTACATGTTTTTGAAGTATGTCGTTTTGGATTTGGGACCTCTTGGGTACCCATTTCCAGACAGTCCTAGGTATGATGTCACATGTGGAGGCATTGATTACATATATGTGCCCTAAAGTGTATGATGTGAGTGATTGTGAGTGTCTATTTAGGCTTGTGAGCTTATGTAAAATTATTTGAGCGTGTAAGAAGGTCTTGGGCACCTAGATTTGCCTAGCATTGGGGTCAGGCTTCATTAACCGCTTTGGGATCCAAATAGAAATGGTCCATTTTGTGAGTTTCTTGGAACACTCTTTTCGTGTAGTCCTTGCCCGAGCAGTTGGTTTGGTGCATCGCTTCGGATTTGACACCGAACCAGAGGGTTTCTCACCCCTGCATACCCAAATCTGCTTCACCACTTGAGTCTTCTTACCTTGTGCTTTCCATTGATTATGAGCATAGACCGTTTGCTTCCTGTGCTTCTTGTACTCCTTGAGTTGCTTTGTTTCAATCATGTTTGGAAAAGAATGGAGTTCCACCAAATTCCTGACTCCTTTGTTGAGAACCTCATCATTCTACATCATAGAGTTTTGGACAAGAACAATATTGCTTCTTCATGTGTACTCCTAGAAGGACCAAGAGTTGGTGCCTTTCATAGTTCCTTGAGTGCTTGATCTTCTAGCTCAATGGTGATGCAGGCTTGATTCACATAGACCTGAAGAAGTCCACTTCTTAGTTTCAAGTTGACTGTGTGATCATAAATCCAGTCTTGACCCAAGACAAGAGGCTCTTACAGTCCTTTCAATCTCTCCTTCTCCTACCTCTAGAGTCACAAAGGGTTGGCGGTCAACTATTATGTGGGAACGTACACCTGATGCTTTGCACATCACCATGTGATAGCTTGGAACTTCATAATCATTTGATCTTGGCTGTTCTCTACCCTATCTTCTCAATTTCATTCGTCCAATGCATTTTAAGGCTTCTCCCTACACTTCCTCTCGAGCTCGTTTTTCCTCTTCTTTACGTTTCTTGGCAGTATTGAGTCGATTAAGCATTTCCTCAGTGAGGGGTTCTTGATATAATTTGAATTGGCATCCACTGATGTAACTTGGTAGGATGTCACCTTCTAGGGTAGCTAATTGAATTGCTCCACTTGTTGATATTCTCTTAATAATCATGGGTCCATAGCCACGTTTCTCTAACTTTCTTGCGTGTTGCTTCAAGGTGTACACTAGATCTAAATCTCCTACTTTCAAGGCTTTATACTTCACATGGGCATCAAAATATGCCTTTTGTCTTTTCTTAGTTTCATTATCCCTACTGGTGGCCTCAACCTTGTTTCATCTAAGCGTTCTAGATCAAAGATTCTAGATGAGAGCTTATGGTTGGTCCATTGATGCTCTTGTGCTACTCTCGGTGTGGGTATCAGGAAATCTAATGGTAGCACTGCATTTTGGCCAAACACCATCTGAAAGGCTGTGGCTTGGAGTATCCTTTTATAGGCGACTCGATATGCCCAAATAGCATGATGTAGTTGTTTGTCCTAATCAGAGCATTTACTATTCACCAACTTTGCCAACACATTACATAGAAATTTATTTGTGCTCTCAGCCTTGCCATTGGCTTAGGGGTGATATGGAGCCGAATTCTTGTGAACCACCATGAATCCTTGGAGAAGATTTTCAATGACTTCATTCAAGAAGTGGATGCCATGATCACTCACCAATTCTATAGGCAAACCATATTTGGTGAACAGATTCTCAAAGAGAAACTTGGCCGTGGTCTGTGCATTGTCCTTTGTTGTTTCTTTCACTTCTACCCATTTAGTCAGATAATCAATTGCCACTATGATATATTCAACATGTGAACTCTTAGCTAGGGATTAATAGGCCCAAAAAAGTCTATTTCCCACTTAGAGAATGCACATCCACCCATCATAGGTTTCAATGGCATCTCATCTTTTTGTATTGGATATTGAGTTCGCTAACAAATATCACACTGCTTCACATAGGTGTGTGCATCCATGTGAAGTGTTGGCCAGCAAAGACCTGCCAATAGTATTGCTTTGTGGTCTAAAGTGTCCACCTGCCACACCTTGGTGAGTAGTTTTGAAGATTTTGAGATATTGACTCTCATGGAAACATAACCTAAGATATCTGTCTATCCCTCGTTTGTAAAGAGTACCCCCTCTGAGTGAGTAATCTAGCGCTTCGTGTTCTAAGCTTCGTTGTCTAGCCAAGGTCATTTCGTGAGGGAATGTTTTCATCCTCCAAAAATTTACCAATGGTTCATTCAATCTAGTACTAAACACACCTGATATAGCGTAGCATGTTCCATAGGTGGTCTACTAGTACAGCTTGGTAATTCCTTGCACAACTTATGGACATCTGCTTCCATTGTTGGCCAATATACCCCTAACTGTTGCACGGTCTATAGGGTCCAATGTTTTGAATGGTGTTGCTGTAGTGCACCTACATGTGCTAATTGCAACCATTTTGTGTGCTCTTCTTCATCGACACAACAAGCTAGTATGCCTTGATGAGTGTGTTTATACATGCTACCTGCCATTATGTGATACTTTTGAGAACTCACTACTTCTTTATCTTTGGCTTTTATTATAGGATGTTTAGGTCCAAAGGTGAGAATAGGCACTATATTTTTAACCCATTTAAGCACTACTTCTAGATTGAACAAGTAAGCATTTGAAAGGTCATTCGATACTCCTTTAGGGGACTCTCCTGAAGTTAGTGGAGAAAGGTGATCAGCTCTTAAGTGAGTCCTGCCTTTCCTAACCACAACTTCAAAGTCTTATTCCATTAGTACGAGGAACCATCTTACTAATTGGCCTGTATTGCAGGGTTTGTTCACTAGATACAATAAAGCTTGATGCTCTATAAAAAACTTAAACTTATTTGCAAGCAAATAATTTCTAAACTTCTTCACCGCATATACCATGACTAAACCTTCTCTTTCAGTAGTAGTATAATTTTGTTTAGCTGCATTCAATCGCCTACTCGCATAAGCAATAGGAATATCCATATTACCTTTTAGTAGTTGGTTGTGTGAGTACACACCCAATTGCATAATTGGATGTGTCCACATGAACATGGAATGGCTTGTTCCAATCTGGTGTAGTCAAGAATGGTGTTGAAAATAATCGTTGCTTGAGTTCATTAAAGGAGTTTTCACATTCTTCTGTCCACTCAAAGTTGGTTAATAGAGAGTATAGAAGTTTTGCAATGATCGTAGACATATGAATGAAACGTCGGTAATAGGTGCAATGCCCCATGGAAGCTTATATTTCCTTGACATTCTTTGGCCTAGGTAGCTGTGCAATAGCTGTAACTTGATCCTCACCTGTGGATACACCATTCTTAGACACTATGTCTCCTAGAATCTTGCCTTACCTGACCATAAAAACACACTTTTCTGGGCTCAAACAGACTTGATATGCTCTACATTTATTGTTGGCATACAAGCAATGAGGAGACAAAACAATTAAGTCAACCTGGCATATAAGAGGCACAATCATTTTTTTCATCATTTATTTTCAATCAAAGTTATCTTCATCACTACACAAACATTGTAAATATCATTTTTGATAGATTAGACTCCATTTTTTTCAAGCCAAGGAGTCCCCAAGCTTGAGGAGTATTAGAAGTACTTGCATATCAATTTTCATAATTTTCTGATTCCATTTGAGCCCCCAAATATGCCTTAGGACCTAATTTTTAACTAGCCCAGACACTAGGTCTGGACAGGGCTGAAGCTAGTCAAGAAAGTATAAAAAAAGCGAGAGAGCTCATTTTTGGGGTTAGCTTGTTAGAGTTTTGAGCTATTGTAAGAAACTTTTTGCGTAATACAAAGAACTCCGTTTTTCCTCTCTTTGCTATTGCCTTGTGTGCACGTGTGTGTGTATGTGTGTGCACGCTTGTGTGCTTCTCACTCACACACTTGTGGCTTCACTTGCTCGTAGTCTTCATACTAGTCCTCATGTCTCCAGGGATTGACATGTTGGAGAAACACTCACTAATTGGACATATATTTGAAGGTCAAATCTTAGGAAGAAAACACCATGCCTATGTGAAGGGAAAAATTCACAAGTGTATCATATTTGTAAAGTTAGTTCACTTTAGTTCTAGAAGTTTTTTAAAATCACGAGAATACGAAAATCTATATAAGTTAGTTTGTATCAACTAACGCAGAGAGAGAGTGAGAGAGAAGAAGTAGAAGAAGGAGTTCATTTTATACAACTGAGTATAGTCGGTCTTCTCTGAGTGAGAAAGCATCTGTAAAACTTCTGAGTTTTCATAGCTATGAGAAAGAACTGAGTAAAGTTCTGTGTATGAGTCTCTCTTCATCATCTCCATGCTTGCCTACTGTGTGATGAATTCAAAAGTTCAAGTTTTGTGAGCAATTCGATGCCTGGCATCGAATCTTGGCTGATAAGTCATTTTTTCATTCTCAGTGTGTTAACTGTTGTTGAATCTTCTAAAAATATGAAGTTTGTGGAGCAACTCGATGCCTGGCATCGAGTTCCAGCATAAAATGGATGCCCGGCATCGACTTCTAGCATATAAGTCATCTTCTTCATGTGTGTGTAAAATAGAGTGTTTCTGGTGCAGAAAAATAGCCAAAAAAAGCCCAAAGTCGATGCCCGGCATCGACTTGGACTGAAATTCGATGCCAGGCATCGAATTTTTTATTTTTGGACACCAGGAATACTAAAACAGGCAAAGTTTCCAATTTTGGAAGGTCATACAGGGTCATCTTGTGAGGGCCATAACTTGAGTTCTAGAGATCCGTTTGATGCATATGATAGCTTGTTGGAAAGCTCTACTCTTCTAGTTTTATCCTATAAAGTTTCATGGAGAAATAATACTTGAGCTAGGAGAAATTAGCAAAATACGGAAGGTATGTCATTTCGGTGACTAGGAATTTCTGTAGAAGCAAAGTTCTCACTTTAGGCTATCATTTCTCAAAGTTTGGAGTGGCAATGAGTTAATGGTGACCATAGAGGTGTTCTAGTGTCACATTAATTCATTTCTTGTGGTGTTTCATACATCAACAAGTGGTATCAGAGCAGAAAGGTCTTGAAGATCAGAAGGCGGCAAAGGTACGAGAAGTTTTGGAAAGTTTTTCCATTAAAGTTTCAAAGATGAAGCATTTGAAGACACAAAGCATCAAAAGGTTACTTCAAAAGTATTCTCATACACAAAGAACTCCAAAAGGTATTATCCTTTATCCTTTAAGCTCACAGGTTGCAGCAGAAGGGAAGGAGTATGGCAGATCATATCTCTATTGACAAACTGGACAGAGATAATTACCCTGCATGGGTAATGAGAATGGAAGCCTTACTTATGAGTAAGGATCTCATGGTATATGGAACAGGTGAAGAAGAGAAGCTAGTATTTGAAGATGAAAGCCGACCAAAGAAAGAGGAACTTGATGCTTTAAAGCATTGGCAGAAGAAGGATGCAAGTGCAAAAGCATACATCTACAATACAATCTCTTATCATTTGCTACCACACATCAGAGGATTGGAATCATCTGAAGATATATGGAATGCATTGGAGTATCATTTCCAAAGTACTACTAAAGCACGAAAAGCAAGTCTATGGTCAGAGTTTACAACATTCAAGAAGAAGCCAAGTCAAACCATTAGTGATTATGTCACTAAGATGAAGGATCTAGCAGATAGTCTTGGATCCATAGATGAAGATGTTGAAGATCACAGATTGATTGCTCAATTACTTGCAGGTTTGAGAGGGGATGAAAGGTGGAAACCTTTTGTCTTATCAACAGAACTTTCATTAAATCATTATGTTCCAGATTTGAACCAGTTGCTTGCTTTGATGCTCACATATGAGCAAGACTTGAAGGGAGATGGAGATAAAGGACAAAGTTCTGCAATGTACATGAAGAACAAGAAGAAAGGAGATAAAGGTAAAGCAAAGGATGAAGAGGAGTCGAGTTCTCAAGTTTATTATGCAAGAGGTAAATGCACTGGCAGAGGAAGAGCAAGAGGCTTTGGAAGAGGAAGAGGTAATCAAAATAACAACAAGAAGGCTTGCTGGATCTGTGGATTGAGTAATCATTTGGCTCATGACTGTTGGCACAACCAACAAGGATCAAACCAGAATCAAAACAACAATAGCAGAGGTCGAGGTGGAAGATATCAAAGTAATTTTCAAAGAGGTAGACAAAGTCAAAGAGGAGGCTATGGTAGAGGTGGAGGAAGAAGTTGGGGACAGAATCAATCCTACAACACCACCTACTACAATTATGCAAATGACACACAGAATGAAAGTCATACATCATTGATGATGAATTCAATCAGCACATCATATAAAGAAGATCTAAAGGTATTTTACATTGACTCTGGATGTTCTAATCACTTGTCAGGAAACATAGAATTGATGTCAGAATTGGAAAAAGGCATTTATAGCCATAGTGTTCAAACAGGTGATAATACAAGACATAGTGTACATTCAATTGGAAAAGTGAAATGCAAGAGTGGAGCAGATTTGCTAACCAATGTTTTGTATGTTCCTACAATACCTAAAAACTTGATTAGTGTGGGACAGATAGTTGAAAAAGGTTTTCAAGTCAGGTTTACAAATGAAGGAGTATTTGTGGAAGATCCAGAGAATGGATATAATTAGATTGTCTCTGGTAAGAAAGAAGGTAGACTCTTTACTTTAAGAGTGCAAGGGAACATTGGTCAAGCTTTGCTCACACATGGTGAAGGAGTGATTACAGAACTTGATCTCTGGCATAAGAGATTAGGTCACTTTAATGAAAGAGGAATTAAAGCTATGGTTGCTAATCAGTCTGTACTAGGATTACTAGATGTGCAAAGTCAACATATGGTTTATAAATGTGAAGCATGTCAAATGGGTAAAGCACACATGTTACCATTTCAGAAGAAAGGATTCAAACATGATGGATTACTAGAGCTCATTCATACAGATGTATGGGGACCAACAAAAGAAGGATCTATCAGTGGCTCAAGGTACTATGTTCTTTTCATTGATGATGCTACAAGATGGATAACATTATATGTTTTGAAGGAAAGATCAGAAGTGTTTGGAGCTTTCAAGCATTTTCATGCATATGCAGAGAGAGTCACAGGTCAAAAGCTTAAAAGACTGAGGTCTGATGGAGGGGGAGAATATTTCTCGCAAGAGTTCAATGATTATCTTTGGAATGCAGGTATTAAGAGAGAAATAACTTGCAGGTATACACCACAACAAAATGGTATAGCAGAAAGAAGGAACAGGACTTTGGTTGAGTTTGCTAGAGCTATGCTAAAGGAGAAGAATTGTCCAAATTATCTTTGGGCTGAGGCTGTAAATACAGCTACATATCTTGTGAATAGATTACCATGTGCAGCTCTGAATGGAATGACTCCATATGAAGCTTGGTGGGGTAAGAAACCAACACTAGATCATTGTAGAGTGTTTGGATCAATTGCATATGCTTATGTGCCATCACAACTTAGGCATAAACTTGAACCAAAGGCAGAAAAATATGTGTTCATTGGTTATGATGAAAAGCAGATGGGTTACAGATTGTGGAATCCTCTAACCAAACAATTTATTGTTTCTAGAGATGTTACATTTGATGAACAGAAAAGTTGGTATGCAGATCAAAGTAATACAGCTGAGGAATTTGATGAAGAAGTGAGAAGATGTGAGAAAGGAAAATCAATTGTGCAGGTGAATAGAGATGAAGACTATATGCAAGCAAGTACATCCAGAAGTGGATTAACAAGAAGGAATGAAGAAGCTCCTATATTTGATGAAGAAGTGTATCCAGACACATATGAAGAATGTGAACCAAGAAGGTCAAGCAGGACTAGAAGACAACCAGAAAGGTATTCTTATGATACTTCTTACATAACTCAGAAGAACTATGCATATATGGTCAAAGATGATGAAGAACCTCAGAACTATGATGAAGCTAAAGGTAAGAAGCAATGGGAAGAAGCAATGAAGGAAGAGTTCAATGCACTGGAGGAGAACAAGACATGGGAACTTGTTCCTAAACCAAATGGTAAGAAAGTAGTTGGAAATAAATGGGTTTATAAAGTGAAGAAGCTTGCAGATGGAAGTATAGCCAGATACAAAGCTAGATTGGTGGTGAAAGGCTATGCCCATACCTATGGCATAGATTATGATGAGACATTCAGTCCCGTAGCTAAGATGTCAACTATAAGGACAATCATTGCTATTGCAGCTTCAAAAGGATGGACTCTAAGTCAATTGGATATAAAAAATGCATTCTTGAATGGATACATATCAGATGAGGTATACATGGAACAACCTCAAGGGTTTATAGATTCCAGGTATCCAAATTTTGTTTGCAGGTTGAGAAGAGCATTGTATGGATTGAAGCAAGCTCCAAGAGCTTGGAACTATAGACTGGTGAAGTATCTCAATGATCTTGGATATCAAAGTTCAAAAGCAGATTCAAGTCTACTTATCAAAAGAACAGAGGAAGGTACAATCTACATTTGTATTTATGTAGATGACATTATAATCACAGGTACTTCAGATGAAGGAATCAAGGAGGTAAAGAGATTGCTTGAAAAAGAATTCAAGATCAGTGACCTAGGAAAGTTATCATACTTTCTTGGAATGGAAGTTACTTATACAGATCATGGCATATATGTGTCACAAGAAAGGTATCTTCTGAACTTGTTGAAGAAGTTTGATATGGAAAATTGCAGAGAAGCTTCAACTCCACTTGAAGTTAATCACAAGCTCAGTAAATATGATGGTGCAGACTACAAAGATATGAGGAAGTATCAATCTCTTGTGGGTAGTTTGATTTATGCTACACTAACAAGACCTGATCTTAGTTATGCAGTGGGAGTTTTGTCACAATTCATGCATTGTCCAAAGGACCCACATTGGATTGCAGGTCAAAGAGTTCTCAGATATATCAAAGGAACTATAAAGGAAGGATTATATTATCCTTTTACATCAGATTTGAAGTTGAGAGCCTATAGTGATTCAGATTGGGCAGGTAATCAAGATGACAGAAGATCAACTCATGGTTACATGATATATATTGGTGATAAGCTTGTAAGTTGGTGTTCAAAGAAACAACATACAGTAGCATTATCATCAATTGAAGCAGAGTACAAAGGACTTGTGGAAGCAGCTAAGGAAGTCATATGGATGCAGACATTGTTCAAGAGCTTAGGCATTGATCAAGGTACACCTACAATACATGGAGATAATATGAGTTCACTTTATCTTGCAGCAAATCCAGTATTTCATGCAAGGACAAAGCACATAGAGATACAATATCATTTTCTCAGAGAAAAGGTAATGGAGAAGGAGATTGAAGTGGAGTACATTTCTACTAAAGATCAGTTAGCAGACATAATGACAAAGAGCTTGGATGGTGTGAAGACCAGCAGATTCAAAAGCATGGCAGGAGTAAAAGAAAAGAAGATGATATGAAGAAACAGGGAATGTCAATTAGTGATTGAGGGGGAGCTGTTGGAGAAACACTCACTAATTGGACATATATTTGAAGGTCAAATCTTAGGAAGAAAACACCATGCCTATGTGAAGGGACAAATTCACAAGTGTATCATATTTGTAAAGTTAGTTCACTTTAGTTCTAGAAGTTTTTTAAAATCACGAGAATACGAAAATCTATATAAGTTAGTTTGTATCAACTGACGCGGAGAGAGAGTGAGAGAGAAGAAGTAGAAGAAGGAGTTCATTTTATACGACTGAGTATAGTCGGGCTTCTCTGAGTGAGAAAGCATCTGTAAAACTTCTGAGTTTTCATAGCTATGAGAAAGAACTGAGTAAAGTTCTGTGTATGAGTCTCTCTTCATCATCTCCATGCTTGCCTACTGTGTGATGAATTCAAAAGTTCAAGTTTTGTGAGCAATTCGATGCCTGGCATCGAATCTTGGCTGATAAGTCATTTTTTCATTCTCAGTGTGTTAACTGTTGTTGAATCTTCTAAAAATATGAAGTTTGTGGAGCAACTCGATGCCTGGCATCGAGTTCCAGCATAAAATGGATGCCCGGCATCGACTTCTAGCATATAAGTCATCTTCTTCATGTGTGTGTAAAATAGAGTGTTTCTGGTGCAGAAAAATAGCCAAAAAAAGCCCAAAGTCGATGCCCGACATCGACTTGGACTGAAATTCGATGCCAGGCATCAAATTTTTTATTTTTGGACACCAGGAATACTAAAACAGGCAAAGTTTCCAATTTTGGAAGGTCATACAGGGTCATCTTGTGAGGGCCATAACTTGAGTTCTAGAGATCCGTTTGATGCATATGATAGCTTGTTGGAAAGCTCTACTCTTCTAGTTTCAAGTTTCATGGAGAAATAATACTTGAGCTAGGAGAAATTAGCAAAATACTGAAGGTATGTCATTTCGGTGACTAGGAATTTCTGTAGAAGCAAAGTTCTCACTTTAGGCTATCATTTCTCAAAGTTTGGAGTGGCAATGAGTTAATGGTGACCATAGAGGTGTTCTAGTGTCACATTAATTCATTTCTTGTGGTGTTTCATACATCAACATGACAATTATGAGGTGGATCTCCTCACGTTCGTACTTGCCATTGTGCTAGAGTGACACCAAATTTGGCATCATTGCCAGGGAGAGAGCTTCGAGGATGAGCGTGTGAGGGTAAGATGTAGATTTGTGACATTGGACTCATAGGTAATATCCTTACTTTTCCTTATTTTTCATGTTTTCACTTGTTTTTTGCATCACCATCATCACCATCATCATCCTCACCATCTCCCACGTCCATCTCCATCATCAAAAAATTTTTAACTTTTTGGTCATATTCCCATCCCCACCTCATTCCTGTTATTTCACTTTTGAGAGAGAGCGAGAGAGAGCGAGAGAGAGCTTGTGTGCGATTTTTGTGTGTTTTTGAGCTTTTGCTGTAGGTCCTAGCTGTATCACCATCTCCAACAGCTTGCGGAGGTACGGTAGACCTCTGCACAAGTCCAGAGATGATGACCTCTGCATGTCGTGACAGATAGAGAAAGTTGGTATTTTTTGTTTATATGCATGCCACGATAATTTACACCATTAGAGCATTCCAAATCATTAGAAAGATCCAAAGAATTTGCATTTTTTGTCTCTTGCGACATAGCAAAACACGATAGACAAGAGACAACATCTATCATGATAGACATAGGTCTATCACGAGAGACCAACATCCAGGACGATCGATAGACCATGTCTATCACAATAGACACCCATCTAATGGGACAGATAGCCCTCACAACACATGATAGACCATGTCTATCGTGATAGACACCCATCTATGGCGATAGAGAACCCTCATGACAGATACTAGACTACGTCTATCGTGACAGACACCTGTCTATGATGACAGACAACCCTCATGACAGACGATAGATAGGTTAGTGTTGCTCCACAGGGTTGAGCACAAGATACTTGTATTGTTCCTCTCATCCTCTTCGAAGGGGGTCGAGTTGATGTTTGGCCTTTGAACTACTACAGTGTGCTCCACATTAGGGCCTTTTGAATAGGAATCTCATAAGTGCAAATGATTCTTGTCAAAGTGCAACATCCATTCAAGATTGATTTACGTGGCCATCTCTTGTGAGCCAAATGTACTTGATCAATGATCTAGTGGGGTAGGTTGATGGTGAGGTTCTGTAAATGATTCTTGTCAAAGCGCATCTGTAAGTGATTCTGGAAGTGATTCTGGAAGTGATTCTTGTCAAATCACAACATCCATTCAAGAGTGATTTACATGGCCATCTCTTGTGAGCCAAATTTATTTGATCGATGATCCAGTGGGGAAGGTTGATGGTGAGGTTTGGTCTCTATGTAAGGTATAATCTAAACCATAGTTTCTTAGGTAGAATAGTGAACCTATTCTGTGTTGGAAATGCAAAACGTTGCATGCACATTCTCAAGTAAACTGCTATGTTCCGTGTCATAGCCACCATGTCCTTGAGCTTGGTGAGGTGTCGATTCTTCATGTTATTGGGCACCAAGACCTCCTTGTCTATGGGTATATGCATTCCTCGTATATCCAGGGCCTCTTGAACTAAGTTGTTGGTTAACTTGAACCTCTTCAACTCATTTACTTTTGTTAGAGAAGGGAGCACAAACTTGCTTGTACCTTTGGGGTGCTTGCTCGGAGTGAGGGTTTTGATAAGGTAGTAACATGTCATAAAGTTGGGCTTTGGGAGCTAAGCACCAAAGTATGCATCCAAACCTGCTTTCTCCCATATGGGGCATAGTGCTTTTGCATGTTACATTCAAATTCCCATGTAAAGAAGTGATATTTGCCTTGCTTTCCATTGAATTCCAACTCTGACTCCCAGAGGCATGATCCTTTTCCCAAGGGTCCTGCGACTTCACTAAACCAATAGGAAGCTTTCTCGACAAGCATGGTATGGCCACTTCGGGGGTCTTGTATAGGTATAGTTTGAATAGCTTGTAATTCCTCTGGCCTTTCAATTGTTTCAGGCATGATTGGAAAGCTCCCGAGATCAACCACCTGCTAATCGGTCCCTGCTGAGAATTGGTTCCTACTACGTCAGCCATGTTATGCTTATCTGCTGGAAGAGGAAAACCACATTAGCATTGCATAGGAAATAAGATAACACCATGTTCCCTCTACAACACCAATAGTCCATCAATGTGGTTAGTGCATTAGTGAGTGAGATGTTCCTTGTGACTTGTGAGTGTTAGTTAGTAAGTTAGTGGTTTGTCCCTAGATGCATACGTTAGATGTGCATTGAACTCGGAATGCATCTATTGAGGGGTGCATGGATTTACAACATCAGCTCCATTGGTTTGATGCAAGGTTTTGTTCGCCAAACTCTTCATGTAGGCTTAGAACTTTTGGCTGTGGTGATACTTACATGGTTCTGATGTACGTCGTTTTGGATTTGGGACTTCTTGGGTACCCATTTCCAAACACTCCTAGCTGTGATGTCACGTGCGGAGGCATTGATTACAGATATGTGCCCTGAAGTGTATGATGTGAGTGATTGTGAGTGTCAATTTAGGCTTGTGAGCTTATGTGAAGTTACTTGAGCGTGTAACAAGGTCTTGGGCACCCATATTTTCCTAGTATTGGGGTAAGCCTTCATTGAACACTTTGGGACCCAAATAGAAATGGTCCATTTTGTGAGATTCTTAGAACACTCTTTCCATGTAAAGTCCTTGCCTGAGTAGTTGGTTTGGTGCATTGTTGGGGATTTGACACCAAAGCACAGGGTTGTTCACCCTTGCGTATCCAAATCTACTTCACCACTTGAGTCTTCTTGCCTTGTGGTTTCAATTGACTATGAGCATAGAATGTCTGCTTCCTCTGTTTCCTGTACTCCTTGGGTTGCTTTGTCTCGATCATCTTTGGAAAAGAAGGGAGTTCCACCAAATCCGTGACTCCTTTGTTACAAACCTCATCATTCTACATCATAGAGTTTTAGACAAGAACAACATTGTTATCTTCATGTGTACTCATGGAAGGACCACGAGTTGGTGCCTTTCCTAGTCCATGAGTGCTTGATTTTCTAGCTCAATGGTGAAGCGAGCTTGATTCACCCAGACCTGAAGAAGTCCACTTCTTAGGTTCAGGTTGACTATGTGATCATAGATCCAGTCTTGAGCCAAGACAAGAGGTTCAATGAGATCCTCATCTTGACACACTAGCACCTTGACTGTCATTAGAACATCTTGAATGTAGAGGGGAAGCTCCACCTTGCCCATGCAAGGGGTTTCCAGACCTCATAATCCTATGATATAAGCTTCTATAGGATTGATACTTAATCGTAACTCTTGATAGTAAGAAATCTAACTTCACTAGTGGTTGCACCTGAGTCAATCAAGGCTCTTACAGTCCTCGCACTCTCTCCTTGTCCTACCTCTAGAGTCATAAAGGGTCGTCAGTCAACTCATCTCTGGAAACATACACCTGATGCTTTGCACATCAACATGTGATGTCTTGGAGCTTCATAATTATATTGTCTAGGTTGTTCTCTACCCCGTCTTCTCAATTTCATTTGTCAAATGTGTTCTAAGGCTTCTGCCTGTGCTTCTTTTTGAGCTCGTTTTTGTCTTCTTTATGTTTCATAGCAATGTTGAGTTGATTAATCATTTCCTCAGTGAGAGGTTCTTGATTTAATTTGACTCGACATCCATTGATGTAACTTGGTAGGATGTCACCTTCTAGGGTAGCTAATTGAACTCCTCCACTTGTTGATATTCTGTTAATAATCATGGGTCCATAGCTGCATTTCTCTAACTTTCTTGCATATTGTTTCAAGGTGTACACTAGGACTAAATCTCCTACTTTCAAGCCTTTATCCTTCACATGGGCATCAAAATTTGCCTTTTATCTTTTCTTAGTTGCATAAATCCCTACTGTTGCTCTCAACCTTGTTTCACCTACGTGTTCTAGATCAAAGATTCTAAATGAGAGCTCATGGCCGGTCCATTGATGCTCTTGTGCTACTTTGAGTGTGGGCATCACGAAATCTAATGGTAACATTGCATTTTGGCCAAACACCATCTGAAAGGGTGTGGCCTGGAGTACCATTTTATAGGCGATAATATATGCCCAAACAACATGATGTAGTTGTTTGTCCCAATCAGAGTGTTTATTATTCACCAACTTTGCCAACACATTACATAGAAATTTATTTGTGCTCTCAGTCTGGCCATTGGCTTGAGGGTGATATAGAGCCGACTTCTTGTGAACCACCATGAATTCTTGGAAAAGATTTTCAACGACTTCCTTCAAGAAGTGGGTGCCACGATCACTCACCAATTCTATAGGCAAACCATATCTGGTGAACACATTCTCAAAGAGAAACTTGACTGTGGTCTATGCGTTGTTCTTTCTTGTTGCTTTCACCTCTACCCATTTACTCAGATAATTAGTTGCTAGTATGATATATTCAGCATGTGAACTCTGAGCTAGGGGATTAAGAGGACCAACAAAGTCTATTCCCACTTAGAGATTGCACGTCCACCCATCATAAGTTTCAATGGCATCTCATCTTTTCGTATTGGATACTGAGTTCGCTGACAAATATCACACTGCTTCACATAGGTGTGTGCATCCATGTGAAGTGTTGGCCACCAAAGAATTGCGAATAGTATTGCTTTGATCACCCTATCTGGTCAAAAGTGTCTACCTACGACACCTTGGTGAGTAGTTTTGAAGATCTTGAGATATTCACTCTCATGGACACACAACCTAGGATATCTGTCTTTCCCTCATTTGTATAGAGTACCACAAATGAGTGTGTAATCTAGTGCTTCCTGTTCTAAAATTTGTTGTCTGGCCAAGGTAATTTCTTGAGGGAATGTTTTTGTCCTCAACAAATTTACCAATTGTTCACTGCAATTTGGTACTAAAGACACCTAATATAGTGTAGCATGTTCCACAAGAGGTCTACTGGTATAGCTTGGGCATTCCTTGTGTAACTTATGGACATGTGATTCCATTTTTGGCCAATATATGACTGTGGTCATTCTCAGAATCGCGATTCTGTGGTTGTGCTCAAAATCGCAATTCTCACAAATCACGATTTTCAGCCAAAAACACGATTCTGTGAGAACATGATTCTCTAAAACATGATTTTGTGAAAACACGATTCTCTGAGACAAAATCGCGATTTTCATGTCAAAAAACACGATTCTGAGAACCAAGATTTTGTGAAAAACACGATTTTGTGAAACACGATTCTCTGAGACAAAATCGCGATTCTCTAGAACACGATTCTGTGAAAACACAATTTTGTGAAAACACAATCCTGTGAAAACACGATGTTGTGAATCACGATTCTGTGACTCCCGATTCTGTGAAAACACGATTCTCTGAGACAAAATTGCGATTCTCTAAAACACGATTCTGTGCTCAAAATCGCGATTTTCAAAAAACACGATTCTGTGCTTGTACTCAAAATCGCGATTCTGTAAATTTTGAAAACCACGATTCTCTAAGACAAAATCGCGATTCTCTAGAACACGATTCTCTAAAACACGATTCTGTGAAGACACGATTTTATGAATCACGATCCTGTGAACCACGATTTTGTGAACCACGATTCTCTAAAACATGATTCTGTGCTCAAAATCACGATTTTCAAAAACACGATTCTATGCTCAAAATCGCGATTCTTTGACTTCATAGCATCGCGATTCTCTGATTTCACACAATCGCGATTCTCTGATTTCACACAATCGCGATTCCCTGATTTCACAAAATCGTGATTTTTTCCAAAAGGTCCTGTTTGCCTGTTTTGACCCCCATTTTTTGAGCTCTATAGCTCGTTGGAAAGCTCGTTTCGAATCCTACACGGCCTCAACTGTTTTTTATAAGAATAACGTGTTGATTTTTAGATAGGATAATTTGAAGTTGGGCTTCAAGCGGGACTAGGAAACCAAGGGGACTCCAAAGGATTTTTGAACCATACCAAGGGGAAATTTTGGACTCTTAGCCAAAGCTTATGAACCTGAGATCTGGTAGACACCTAGGCAAGGATAGACAAAGCATTAGATCTTCTCAGTCTAGTGTCAACCATACAGCTAAGTCTTGGGCACAAAAACTAAGTGGTTGTCCTTACGTACTAAACTTAGACACAAGTGACTCAGAAATGTCTTTTAGCATGGGAAAACCTGCAGGTAATTCAGGAACAACCCATCTACAAACACCAGAAGGTCCCTATAAGACACAATTGGAATATATTCAGACCAACCGATTGGGTGCTCCCATCTATGAGGATGGCCTGAGGCGATCAGTGGTCCAACTCAAAAATCCAGATCAACCCTTTGGACTTGAACACCCAGTGGTCAAGTTCGAAGAGGGTTCATACATTGATAAGGAAGGAACCATGTATGTGGTCACCAACCTACCAGATAGGACCGATGAGTTTGGAAATTTCATTCATGAGAATGAGACAGGAGACCTAGAACAAGGAAATGTAGGACAAGGACCCCAGACTCCTAGAGGTAAGTCAGTTCTGACCAGAGTAATCACACCAGATTGGATCCCTCAAGACAACAAAAGCATAGAACTATTCTTGAATAGAGAAATAGAGGAAGCCTTTTGGAGATTCAAGCCACGTCAACCTAGCCAACTGGGCATAGTCATCATCTATGAATTCAAAGACCCTGAGATACCAGACAAAGTTGTGTACCTGGATAACACATCAGAGAAGATATTCTTGCTAACAGAACATGATAGACATGCATATACTTGGAAGAGTGAATTGATTTTCCCTCCACCAAGATCCAATGTTTCCCATGGTCCCCAAGGAGTAGGATCATCCCAAGCTCATGAAGCCCAGAGAGAAAGAACTAGAGAGTGACCTGAGGTAAGTTTTGCACACCCTGTGGGCAGAAATAGAGCAGGATTTGAAAATGAAAGACCTGAAAGTGAGAGATATCAAGCACATAGGCAACAAAGAGATGAACATGATTTTCCATTGCCTAGACCTCGAGAGCACACAAGAACCCTTAGACCCACTCAAGTGATCAAGGCAATGAAGAATTATTTTGACGGGTCAGGAGATCCTTATGATCATGTGGCCGAGTTCAAACAAGTGTTAAGAGCTGAACAGGTTGAGGATTTGTTCACCCAGTACGAGGCATTTGGTTTGAATCTTAAGGGCACTGCCTTAGCTTGGTTTCAGCCACTGAGTAGTTGCAACTATCACGATATAGGTCAACTGCTAGACGAATTCATTGTAGAATTTTCCAAGAGTGGTATCAGGCATAATACATCATCCCTGATCCACAACTTCAAGCAGACACCCCAAGAAACAGTGCGACTAGCAGGTAGAAGATTCAAACAGTATTTAGAGAGATGCCCTGCTCCCGAGTTACCCACACCAACCAAACAAGTGGCTTTGTTCTTAGATGCCTTACTGAGCACAAAGTTGAGATCATATGTGTACTTGAAAGAGCCCAGATCCATAGAAGAGTGTGTGCAGACATAGAAGATAACTTGGGTGAGGAGTTAGGATTGTCCAAACTCTATAAGGATTCTGATAGTTCTACTAGTCATACTTCAAAAATCTCCACGGAAATAGATGAGATAGCTGAGCAAGTTGCCAAGAAGCTGGGTGTCCAAAATAGACAAACACAAAGAGTCACCTCATTGAACCGATGTTGTACCTGCGGAGGCGACCACATGGCTAACGTATGCCCAATGCAAAACCAAAACATTAGAGAAAGGAATGCTCCATATTGCACTATTGAGAGAAAATACACGAACCACACGGCTCAAGATTGTCCCTACAATAGGCAGGCGGTTAGACAAACTTATGAGCAACCTTACCAACAAGGTAGGTATCAGAACCAATACCAACCACCATATTATTGACCACAACAGCAATATCATGCACAATATAGGCCACAACCAGTCTTGGGAAACCAACCACCAGCTCTTGCCAACGTGATTCCAATCAAGTATGCTGTGGGAGAGGAAAATCCAAATAGAGCATTAGTGCCACTAACCCCACTGATCTCAGAGAATGACTCTCATGCTCATAGTTCAGACTACTCCCATGAAGGTAGTCCACATGCTTATTACACCGAGTCACCTGAGCATAGTCAGATTTACTCGTATCAATATGAGGCACTACCTATGGAGCAAAATTGGGAGCCTGAATACTCCAATGTCATGTACACAAATGCTAACCCTAGGCCCCAATTGAGACATATAAGACCACAAGCCCCTAGAGGACCATGTTTTAGATGTCAGGGCGACCATTTCCTTCGTGATTGTCCCCACCCACCATCTCCGAGTCAAGGACAGGCTATCACAATACAAGCTTTTTGTGCTGAATGTGGCAAAGACCATCTTCTCAGAGATTGTCCAAGAAACCCCTCCAGTGCACCCAAGATTACACCCATTAATGTGGTAGGCTTAGTGGCGGATTCAAGTTCAAGTAGCAGTAATGTGGCACCTGTACAGGCAGTTACTAGGGCACAAGCATTAAAACAAGATAAACCAGCATAACAATCGGAGTCAAGTGAATCAAGAGAGCCTAGTAAGAGGAAAACAAGAACATGGAAAGATGCCAGAGAAAAGGCCAATCGCAAGTGGAATAAAAAGTTATCGGAACTAGAAGAAAGCTTAAAAGAAGCGAAAACAAAAATAGAAGACATTGCATCTCAAAGCCCCTCACATGCCGAAACTCCATCCACTCCACCTCATCCCACCCCACCACCCATTGTAAATAGGCCGCAACCAGGGTTTGTTCTTGCAGATCCAACCCCAGAAGGCTTGGACATGATGTTCAAGGCCTACCAGGCTCGTCTTCAAGAAGGGCCAACAACTGCAAATCTAGACAAGAGTTACCCTAGAGCGGATTTAGAGATTGAACGAATGAAAATGTGCATGAAAATGGTAGAACAAGCTCAAGCTATACTTGAGACTAGTCAAAAGTTCAATTAGACAAACTCTGTCAAACGAGATTTGCATTTCCAAGGGTTACTAGAAAGATTAGAGCAGTTGGTAAACAAACCACAAGTTTCTTTACCTCCACAGGCTCAACTAGTTATTGAGAGAGGAAGCTCACCACCAATGGGAGCTTATGTTCCTAATTCCATAGATGCGGGAATGCCTCCTTCAATTCAACAGTACTCTCAAGAGTTCTTGCGAGAAATACAAGAAGAGAAATGGGCCAAGGAGAAGGGTAACTCCCCTCCTTTTCCTGAGATTGATGATCTTCATGATCAATTTCCCCGAGACATTCCATCTATTTACGGAGATGAAGCAGAACAACAAGAAGACAAAAGATTAGATTTTGAATCTAATACCCTAGAAGAATTGCCTCAATTTCCAGGCCCATGGGAATCTGAATCTCTCCAGATTAGAGCTCCCACAATACTAGTAAGAAATGAAGACTTAGTGGTTCCAAGGAACATGGATGTCATGAAGAACACTAAGGTTAAGTGTCATCTCAATGTAGAAGAGCTGCTCAAAGCAAAACCTGAGCTATGGAATCATGTGAAGGCTCAGGTTCCAGAACTTGATTCCAACATGCCAAAAGCAGGCTCTAAGCAAAGGGTACCAGAGATACCTCTAGAAAAAATAGGGGACATGTGTGAGGGTGAAGAAGGTAATACTTATCTTCCAATCACCTACCAAGGTTACACAACCAAAGCAATCATAGATTCAGGTGCTGGTGTTGCCATTGCGACCACCTCCTTGTGGAAGCAATGGGGCAAACCCACATTAAGACCAACTAGAATGAAGCTTCAAATGGCCGACGGTCATTTTGAAAGACCTCTACGATTGCTCGAAGGGATAACTCTAACCACTTGTGGTGTGGAGTTTGAACATACATTTGCTATATGTGACTTTGAGAAAAATAACGTCTATGAGATGATCCTAGGAAGACCCTTCCTACGACAATAGCAAATAGTACAGGATTGGGGAACCAACTCCTTGTACTTGCAGCACTTAGGGGTCACCACCAAGGTCAATTTGAAGGATTACACCTTTAGAGATGTACCACCCCTACAGTGGAATTCTATCCACAAAGCGAAAGAAGATTCCATCTCTATGCATTCTGAAAGTTCACCTGATCCATCATGGCTGCATGAAGATACTCATTTGCGGATGTGCAAGGTCGCAGAGGAAGAGAAAAAACGTTTAAAGGCAAGAGAAGAAGGAACTTCGCCAGGAGATAGACCAATTAAAGACCCAGCCTATACACCGATGATCTTTCCAGATGAGGAATTTGAGCCTCATGGCTGGCCATAAATCTTAGCCACCATGGACATTGCTGTCAATGAAGAACAATGGACACCTCATTGTGATGAGGAGGGTTATGATATCTCAGTGTTCATGTGTCAGCCCTTGCTAGAAGAATGTGACCCTAGTGATGTCATAGAAGAAGAAGAGAATGACGATGATATAGAGTCCATTGTGATGGATAGTTGCTTTAACTCAGAGCAGCACTATCTAGAAGATATAGGAGTGTTCACCCAAAAAGAAGAAGAACCTCTCACAAGTATTAAAACGGTAAATTCAAAGGATGGAAGTGAGAGCAGTCAAAAGAAAAAGAAAAGAAAAGCAGTGAAACAAGAAGAGGAGGAATCATTGTTTGAAGTACCAGAAAACTTCAAGAAATATGAAGTTGACAACCGCAAAATTTTGGTACGAATGCCTAAGAGAGAGGCCATCATAGGAGAATCATATGATAATAAAGAAAAGACCAAGAAGATTGTAGTGACCATCAAAGAGAACGAAGAGAGATGCACATATATAGGAGATGACCTAAGTGCAAGAGAAGAAATGGAGCTTGTAGTTCTATTAAGGGAATATAGGGATGTGTTTGTGTGGCACTATAGAGACTTGAAAGGGGTAGATCCAAGAATTTGCTCTCATACTATCCCCATGACTGCTGATGCCAAGCCCACCAAACAGAAGCCCTACACATATAATGACACTTATGCAGCCAAGATAAAAGAAGAAATTGATAGGCTGATTGAAGCTGGATTCATATATGAGATTGAGCATACTGAATGGGTGTCCCCCATTGTAGTGGTGCCCAAAAAGAACGGGAAGTTGCGAGTGTGTATTAACCTTAAAAAAGTTAATGCCACTATGATCAGAGATAGTTATCCACTTCCAATCACGGAACACCTATTGGAGCATGTTGCAGGCAAGGAAGTTTATAGCTTCCTTGATGGATTTTCAGGTTACAATCAAGTAGCCATTGCCCCAGAAGATCAACACAAAACGGCTTTTGCTACAGAGTGGGGAATCTTTGCATTTCGTGTCATGCCATTTGGTCTCACCAATGCACCTACAACGTTCCAGAGGCTCATGTGTCATGTCTTCAAAGAGTTCTTGCGAAAGAGCTTAGAAGTGTATGTGGATGATTTATGTGCTCATTCCCAAGAAAGAAGATTCCACATCCTTGAGCTCAGACAAATCTTCAACAAGTGTAGAGAATATCGAGTGTGTCTGAACCCAGAAAAGTGTGTGTTCATGGTGCGGCAAGGTAAAATCTTAGGTCATATTATTTCTAAGAATGGAATCTCAACAGATGAAGATAAGGTACGAGCCATAGCGGAGCTACCAAGGCCAAGGAATCTTAAAGAGGTACAAGCCTTTATGGGCCATTGTGGATATTACCGCAAGTTTATCCACATGTACGCAATCATAGCTAGACCCCTTTATGCCTTGTTGTCTAATTTTGAGTGGAACAACGAATGCGAGAATTCTTTCAATGAACTGAAGAAACGTTTGTGCACAACACCAATAATGACCACTCCTGATTGGAATAAATCATTCCATGTCCATGTGGATGCATCCAATCACGCCATAGGATGTGTGCTAGCACAACCCACAAGTGAAGGAAACTTAGACTTGCCCATAGCATACGCTAGTAGACAGCTCACCGCAGCTGAATGAAACTATACCACAACTGAGCGAGAGGGCTTAGGCATGGTATATGCTGTGAAGAAGTTTAGACACTATTTATTGGCCAACAAGTTCAAGTTTTTCACTGATCATCAAGCTTTGTTATATTTGGTCAATAAACCTTGCAATACTGGACGCTTAGTAAGATGGTTCCTCTTACTAATGGAGTATGACTTTGAAGTTGTTGTCAAGAAAGGTAGAACCCACCTTTGGGCAGATCACCTTTCTCGCATCACTTTAGGAGAGTCACCGCAAGGAGTGTCTGACGAACTACCCGATGCTTATCTGTTCAATTTAGAAGTTGTTCCTAAATGGGCAAATAAGTTGGTACCAGTCCTAACCTTCGGCCCTGCAAATAAGAATGTGAAAACATCACAAGAAGAAATTGAAAAATCACAAAAATATCACATATTAGCAGGAAGCATGTACAAACAAGATACTGAGGGTGTATTAGCTTGTTGTGTTGCGGACGATGAAAATAGTAGTTGGTTGCAACAGGCCCATGAAGGAATGCTAGGAAATCACTATTCTAAACAACGAACATTGCAAAATTTGAAACGTTTAGGAGTGTATTGGCCTAGCATGGACAAAGAAATACATGAGTGGATCAAGAATTGTCCAATGTGCAGAGAGAGAACACCAGTGGAGGATGCGACCCTTTATCAAGTATCATTAATTCCAGATTGGAGTGCTCCATTGGTAGAGTTTATGAGATCGGGAAGATTACCCAAAGAGGCTAGTCTAGCAAGAAGACGAAACATGGAGCAAGAAGCTCAAGGCTATGCCTTAGTAGGAGACAACTTATACTGAAGAGGCAAAGATGGTTACTTTAGATTGTGTGTTCATGAATCAGACTATTTGAAAGTCTTAGAAACTGCACACAGCGGTGTTGCAGGTGGACACTTCGGCCCTGAGCGAGTAATCAAGACCATTCTATTCTCAGGACTTTGGTGGCCCACTCTTCATATGGATGCTCATACCTATGTGAAGAAATGTGACACATGCCAATGTGCACAATATCCAGTTAGAAAAGATGAGATGCCTTTGAGGCCAATGATGGGAGGACGTGCATTCTCGAAATGGGGTATAGACTTTGTAGGTCCTGTTAACCCCCCAGCTAGAAACTCCCATGCAGAGTATATTATTGTAGCCACAGATTACCTTACCAAGTGGGTAGAAGTGAAAGTCACAACAAAGAATGATGCTCAAACTACGGCTAAGTTCTTATTCGAGAATGTGTTCACGAGATATGGACTACCAATAGAGTTGCTGAGCGATAGAGGCACACACTTGTTGAATGAAGTCATTGAAAATCTTCTCCAAGAATTATTGGTGATACATAAGAAGTCTGCCCCCTATCACCCACACGCTAATGGACAAGCAGAGAGCACCAATAAGGTCCTCTGTAACGTATTGACAAAAGTGGTAAATAATAAACGCTCTGATTGGGACAAACAACTTCATCATGCTGTTTGGGCTTATCGAGTTGCCTACAAAACGGTACTCAACGCCACACCATTTCAGATGGTCTTGGGACAGAACCCTGTGCTACCATTAGATTTCTTAATCCCTCCCTTAAAAGTAGCACAAGACTATGAGTGGAATGGGCATGAATTGTCCTCTAGGATCTTTGATCTCGAACGCTTAGGTGAGACGAGGCTACGAGCGGCAGTAGGCATCTACGCTGCAAAGAAGAGGCAAAAGGCATACTTTGATGCACACATCAAGGATAAGGGATTGAAAGAGGGAGATCTAGTGTTGGTTTACACACTAAAACAACATGCCCGTAAGTTGGAAAAAAGAGGATACGGACCCATGATCATTAATAGAATTTCCACTAGTGGTGCAGTTTAGTTGGCCACTCTAGAAGGAGATATCTTGCCAAACTATATTAGTGGCTGTAGAGTCAAGCTATATCAAGAACCTCTTACTGAGGATATGCTAATGAGACTCAACACTGCTAAGAAGCGAAAAGAAGAAGAGTTAAGAGTCAGAGAAGAAGCACAGGCAGAGGCCAAAGAGCGTATTAGGCGAAATAAGTTAAGGCGATTAGGCCTATATGTCAACTCAAAAGCCCCAAAATATCACATGGATATGTGCCAAAAGTCAGGCATAGCGACTTCTCAAGTCATTGACCGAAGACCCTTTGTGACCATAGAGATAGGGCAAGGGAAGGGTGCAAGGACGGTGAAAGCATTGATTGACTCAGGTGCAGCAAGTAGTGCAGTTAGACTTTCCTACTGCCAAGACTTGCAGTTGAACATCAATCCCATAGAAGCTTATCTCATAGGATTGGGAGGTGTGGAAACCCCTTGTTTGGGCGAGGTGGAACTTCCCATCTACCTTCAAGATGTTCCAATGAAAGTCAAAGCGCTAGTATGTCAAGATGAGAACCTTAGAGAACCACTTGTCTTGGGTCAAGATTGGATCTATGACCATGCAGTTAACTTAAACCTAAGAAGTCAAATTCTTCAAGTTTGGGTACATGAACAATGCATTACATTAGAATTAGAGAACTGCATGCTCCTAGATCATGGCACCACACACTCTCTTAGTTCTTCCAAGACTAATCATATGAAAGAAGATGTTGTATGTGTCAAAAGCTCTATGATGCAGAAGGAGTCAATCGTGGAAGACCAGGTTCGAAGGCGGGTGGATCTTTCTTCTTCTCCAAAGAATCAAGTAGCCACAGTAGTGAGTCCACCACACAAGCAAACACAACCGTTCACGACAACTGCTACATCAAATAGAAAGACACCATTCGATAAGAAAGCAGTTCCGAGCATGAAGCAGATCTGGGTACGCAAAGGAGAGCAACCACCAGCCTTGCCCCCACAAATCCCATCCAGGCAAGCCAACCAGACCAGAAGATGAAGGAAGCAGCTCGGACAAGCTCAATCACAAGGTATCCAACAAGTTTGGGTGCCTAAGAAATTAGCTGCAGCTCAACAAGGGCGATTACAGATGTGGGTACCTAAGAAGCTCTTACATCCACAACAACCTATGTTCTCCCACATGCGAAAGGTCTCAACAAAGAAGCCAAAAAGAGAAAAGGGTAAGAACCACGTACAGAGACCGAAAGAAGATCACATCAGCCCTTCAACAATAGTAGGAAGACGTGCAAAAAGTATATGGGTTTGGAAGCCAAAAGTACAAGTAGCCTCCACCGAACCAAAGTGCCAATCACATTGGATACCACAATTCAGAAAGCATCCAAAGAGGAAGACGCCTGAAGTGATCTCTACAGTGCCAAATGCTGTTCTAAAATGGACTCCAATAAGGAGGATTACATCAGTTCGAGACTCAATGGATACCTCCACCAAGGTCGGCATCAACCTCCGCAAATAACATCGAAAGCCTCAACGAGCGACAACCATGTGCTCCTTGCACAACCTTGTCTTTTGCACCATTCAGGTCATGCATTTCCAAAGTATGCATTTATATAGGGCCACATTACATGGCCGTGCATAGACACATTTGAGAGTCCCATGCACAAGAGCACATTGACATATGTCAACTATTTTTCTGATACTAACATCTGTCTTCTTGTTGGTTCCATTTTTCCTCCAAAAAAAAAAAAAAAAAAAAAGAGAGGAAGCACTTGTTCCCAGGTTTGGCTCATGAAACATGAATGAGTCATGCTTAGTTGAAGGTGGAACATGAGTTTGGATAGAAGTGTGTCTCGGCCAGCAGATGATATAATTGCTGCCTTATCTGGTAGATGTCAGGAACTTGGCATGAACATGGCATCCACAACTATGGTTCCCCCTTACCAGGGCAGGAGTGAAGAGCTTGAAGGTCTGCAACTTGAGAGATGTTTAACTACCATATGTAAAAGAGCATCCAAGGAGATATCTACAAGGGATAGTTTTGGTACCATGCAAATCCTTGTATGTATATTGAAATATAAAGAAATTCAATTCTCAGTATTTGGAAAATGATGCTTTGAAAAGATGAGACATGATCAGCCATTCAAAAGATCTCATCAGTGGACCATCACCACGGACATTCATCAACAATGTTCCATCCCAAAGGCCAAGTGTACAACACGAAGAGATGAACATCGATCGCCCTCCTCCATGGTACGTATCTTTACTTTGGAAACATCATAACCATGATAGCTTAGGAAACCTCTTCGTCGATGTCACTCTAGCACAATGGTGAGTACCAACGTGAGAAGATTCACCTCATAATTGTCAATCCGTGGAGACGTGAGGACTAGTATGAAGACTATGAGCAAGTGAAGGCACAAGTGTGTGAGTGAGAAGCACACAAGCATGCACACACATACACACACACACGTGCACACAAGGCAAGAACAAGGAGAGGAACAATGGAGTTCTTTGCATTAGTCGAAAAGTCTCTTACATAAGCTCAATTCACAAACAATCTACCCTCAAAAATGAGCTCTCTAGCTCTTTTTATAGTTTTCTAACTAGCTTTGGTCTTGTCCAGACCTAGTGTCCGGCCTAGTTAAAAATTAGGTTCTAGAGCCTATTTGAGGGCTCAAACAGAGTCTAAAAATTATGAAAATTGATATGTAGCTAGTTCTAATACTCCTCAAGCTCGAGGACTCCTCGGCTTGCACAAAATGGAGTCTATTCTACCAAAAATGGAATTTACAATGTTTGTGTAGTGATTAAAATCACTTGAGTTGTAAATGGTCCATGGAAAAAATGATTGGGCCTTGTTGCCGTATTGTGCATGACTCCTCCGTTGCGCTAGTATGCTCTTCATCTGACTTGTATGCCAACACTCCCCCCTTCCTAGCGTCTGTCGCCCCTGACAGACCTCTGTTCTATCGGGTGGTCGATATAGTATTGGATGACATTGGTGGCAAGTTCGTGTTCTCCTATCCTTAAGCCTCTTGCTAGATCAGCTTCCAATGCATCCCAATTTATTGCGCCAGGGGCCTCTGGTTGCGGGGTGGTGTAGTACTCAGAGTACATTGCTTGTTCACAAGCAAAGAGATGGAGCAGGTGTGTTGGCTTCGGTGCGAAGATCTCCGAGTGATACTCCCAGAAACCTGATCTGAACATTTCTTCGAAGGTCTGTTTGTAACATGCAGGGAGGTATTTGATGCGTGCATGCCAGGCGTAAGCCACACGAATACTGGGGGTGGTGCTCATGTCATACACCAAATCATAATTTCCATTGCTAAACCCCGAGAGACGTACCTGTGGTGCGGCTGCATTTCTAAAAGTTTTTAGGACTACCTGCATCATATCTAAAATTTTAAGCATCATTTGAGCTGCTACATCTGGCATGGGCTTCAATCGCGGCATCCAATGGCGAATTGTTCCCATCATGTATGCTACCGACGGTGGTCCCTGTGGTGGCGCAATGTATGGGTAGTTTAGCCATTCCTTGCATTGCGCGTTATTTTGCACTTTGATATTGAATGCCTTCCAAGACCTGCGGCGTGGAACTGGACCGTAGCATGGATTATATAGGAGATGTAAAGGCGCATTGTTCCATGTGCGTAGCATTTTTGGATATGTCTCTAGAAGTTTCTGCCGCCAGGTGGGTTGACAAATTTTGCCTTTTTGCACCTCTGGAGGAAGGTCTTCAGGTTGAAATTGGGTAGCAAAGGTAGGAATCTGACCCGTGACTCTCTGTATTTCTGCATTATAATCAGCCAAGATAATATAATAAGGCCTGTATTGGAGTTCGGATGAGAGGATAAGGCGTCTCGATGACAGGTTCTTGAAGTAAGCAGATTGTAGCACAGTTTCCTCTATGACCCTCATGGCCTGATTTTGCACTACTGTGCGCTCTTCGTGAGAACTCCCGATTTCCTCCACTTGACGTAGCCATGGAGGCCATGGTGCCTCAAATGTGTCCTGAGCTTCTTCCGTTTGTTGGCCTCCTGGGAAGGGTTGTGGGTCGTATTCTTCTTCAAATGTCTATTCCACAGGAATTTGTACTACTTCTTCGTCGGTGGGAGCCTCTGGAGGGGAAGGTGGTCTCTCATATTGTAGTAGACGTGCTTGCAATTCGGTGACCTGTTTCTGGAGATCTTTTAAGGCCTCTGAGTCTGTGAGAAGTGAAGCCACGGAGGAGGTGGTTTGAGAGGCTGCTGTTGTTTCTTTTTGGTGTTTCTGCTTCAGTTGACCCAGTTCCTCTGATAGCAGGTCATGTGCTTCAAGCAGCATGGCATAGTCTTCCAATATGATCTTGATATTGTCGGGGGTCACTGCTTGAAACTTTGATGGGCTGATGGGTGCCCCAAGTGTGCTTTCAATAGCTCCTTCTAGGTTCTCTTGATTTTGTACTTGCAGGCGTCGATTCTCTTCCTGAGCGGCCGCAAGATGTCGCTTGAGTAGGGCCATATTTCGCTGAAGCTTTGAATTGCGTTCCAGCTGTGTCCGTAGGTGACCTTCTACCACTTGTATTGCTTCCTTATCTGTGTTCTGCAACTGTACCTCCAATATGCTATGAGCCTCTTGGAGAGTTTGGAATTGTGTGTGGAGGCGAGCATTTTCGCCCTCTAGTGCAGGAAGGCTGTGTTGTAGTGTCTCCGAGTGCTTTTGCAAGCATTCATTCTGTTGCTGGAGCTGATTATAATCTGTCCTCAAGTTTGATATACAAGCTAGCATGGTGTCCAATGCATTGCCTATAGATGAGGGGGTGGTGTTTACAATGGAAGATGCATGGGAAGGGAATTGGGGAAGGGGAAGAGTGAATGATGTGTCTATTGAAGACGTGTGTGTGGGTGAAATTGGTGGAGGGGGAATGGAAGGGGGTGGAAGCGTGGGGGGAGGGGGAGGTGCTGTGGGTGGTGAAATGTCCATACTTTCAGGAGTGGGTGTGAATGTGGGGTCTACCATATACGTTGGAATGGTAGGTGGTGTGTGTGTGAAAGTGGTGAATAGATGAGAGGTGGGGTGGGGAGCTGAAAATAAAGGGAATGGTTGAGACCTGGGTTGAAAAGTTTTAACAAGGAAGTTATGGAGGGATTGGAGAAGTGGAGAGATGGAGGTTGGGGGTTGAGGTTGTAGAGTTGAGGAGGGCATGAAGGGTTGCGTGGTAGCAGGGAAACCCATGAATATGGACCTAGGGTTAGGATGACCTATGGCTGAGGGCATGGGGGATGGTTGTCCTAGGGCAGGCTCTATGAGCGATTCGGTGGATTGTGTAGTGATGGGGGTTGCTTCATAGATTGGGTTATCAGTGGTGGAGAATAGGGTTGAACTAGAGATGGGAGTACGGAAGATGAAGGTTGGTTCGGTGGGTTGAGTGATCGAGGTGATTTCCACTGTTTCTGCTCTAGGAAGCGATGGTGGGGGTGTGGGTGGTAGTGGCTTGGTGGATTCCTCATGGGTGACTGGGTGCTCTTGGCTAGCCGTTTCGGTTGCTTGGGAGGTTGTCCTGATGGGTTCAGATGTAATAATTGGCTCTTCTGCAGTTGTAATGGGGATCTGGATATTCTTACCTGAGCGTGGTCGTGTCTAGAATCTTCGTGGATCATATTGAACTGGAGACCTCCTAATGGCAGTCCGCACTGCTTCCACTACCCCATATGTTTCTGCCATCAATAAGAGACCTTCACTATATTCTGAGTCAACTCCTGCTTCTTCCAACAGCTGAGTCATGAGTACTCTACTGCTCTGTTCGGTGAGCAGTTGTTGCGATCGCACCCGTTCCATAATTTGATACAGCCTTCGGAGTTCTGCTGTATAGGCTGGGGCTTCAGTGGTCTCCTCTTCATATGCTCCTTCTTCTTCTAGGTGTCCTTGTTGTTGGCCTTGCTGGGCGTCGCTCCAATGTACATGGAGGTCGTCTGTAGATTCTCTTCTCCTTTGTGAAGATGTGCCTTGTTCTTTTGCATCTGAATAAAACTCTACATCAGAGAGTTGTGTACTTTGTAAGAATGCTTCGAAGTCCTGGGGATCCATTCCTTCAGTATCTCCAGTTGTAGCAAATTCAAATTCAGGTGGAGCAGGAGGAGCTGAAGGGGTAGCTTGTGTCGTAGTTTCAGATCCAGTCCTGGGTATCCTAATGGTAAAGGGAGGTACAGTGGTCTCCCTTCGTGGCGATACCTTAGGAGTAGTCAGAACTTCCCTTGTCTGGACACAAGGGATCGCACCCCTCATGCGCTTGGATTGATGTGTGGACGTCTTGAGCTTCTTAAACATTTGTAATTGTGCCCAAGTTAAGGCACGTTCAATGGGAACATCGTATGCTAGGCACCGGTAAATAATGCGTGTGATTGCACAGCAACCGTTCACCACTAATTTCCTAGAAGACCTTTTATTTGCTTCATACAATTGATCTATAATCCATACCAGCAGCTTAATTGGTAACGCACCTGCTTCCGCTAAGTAGAGAGCGAACCAGATTCTTTTGTGTGGTTGTGTGAAGCGGTCTTGGCCGGGGAAAGCAAAATGTTGCATGCACATACGGAGAGGGATGGACACGTTTGGTGTGAGTGCTGCCATGTCTTTAAGCTTCAATAGTTTCCTATCCTTCATGTTAGTAGGAACGAGAGCATCCTTTTCAGAGGGTACATGTGTGCCGTGCATATTCAAAGCATCGCTCACCAACTCCACAGTAAGTTCAAACCTCTTCAACTCGTTGTTGCCCAGCAAGGAAGGAAGAACAAATGATCCTGGTTTGTCCTTTTCTTCATTTGCCTGTAATGTGGAGACCAAATAGTAGCATCGGAGGAGATCTGGTTTAGGTAGTGGTGCTTCAAAGTATTCTGCTAGCCCTGCACGTTGCCATATGGTCTGGAGATCCTCGGTGTTCTGTAGAGTCTCGAACTCCTTGGAGAAAAATTGGAATCGAACCCATGATCTGTCATACTCGCACTTAGACTCCCATATATACTTGGCCTCTCCTAATGGACCTGGCATGCCATTGAACCAATGAGAATTGGCATGGACTCTTTCTGTGATCCCTGTGGGTGGATCCGGTACCGGGATTTGTTGAAGGTGTTGTAGCTCCACAGGTCGTTCAGTTGGTGGCACATCCACAGGTAGACTATCCACATCGATTCCTGCAGTAAGTATTCCTACTTGTGAGCTCGGACCTGTCGCTTCTGCCATGTTACTTCTTGCCTTCTGATTCTGTGAGAATATAGAAACATGTGTTAATATTGTAAAGGACAAGTTAGAATCGTTTTTGTCCCCATTACAACATTATCATGAGGTTCGGGAGAGATTAGTAGGTTAATAAGTGCTCGGTGCTTGTGTGTGTAGTTAGGAATTGGTTGGACCTAAGAACTAAGTGGAATGATGTAGTGTGAGAGTGACGTAGTTAGTAGGTGGGCATGGATTTACAACTGGGGTCCAGGGGCTTTTTTACAAGTTTTAGGTTTCCAAATACAGTGGATGGCTTTGGGTCCTTGTTTTGTGGAGATTCGGGAGGGTTGCATGAGTAAGTCTACTGGGAGTTGTTGTGCCATTGGGACCCATTTACGAGTGAGTCTGTGCGTGGTTCTAGGTGGTAGTGTGTTCGAGTGTATCAGACAAGAGTGGGAGGCGGCTGCTTGAGCGAGTGAACCCTGTCGTGTATGATGTGAATTGTGTGGAGATAGTTGAGCCCGCAAGCAAGCCTTAGGCACCCAAATTTGTCTTGATTGTGGGTCAGCCTTCATCGACTTCTTGGGTACCCAAATAGACTTCACTTTCTCAACAGAGGTTTTAGGAGTCCTCTTATTAGCATCAAGTCGTTGATTACTAATAGGAAGTTGAGACCGTTGTTGCGACTTAGTTACGGTCGGCAGCTCGTCTTTCCGCACCCACATTTGTTTCATCGGCTGAGTTGTTCTGCTTCGCGCGTTCTTTTGGTCTCTTGCCTGGAGAGTCTTCAATGATTGATCTGCCCTTAGTTGCTGCCTCCTTCTGGCCTTTGGAAAAGAAGAGAGTTCCATTGTGGTTCTGACTCCTTCTTTGAGATCTTCAGTCTTCTGCATCACATAGCCTTGGACAAGAACAACATGGTCAACTTCATGTGCACCCCTGGAGGGACCAGGAGTCCGTGTCTTTTCTAGTTCCTTGAGTGCTCCATTATTTAACTCAATTGTAATTCTAGTCTGATTCACCCATACCTGAAGAATTCCACTTCTTAGGTTTAAGTTGACTGCTTGGTTATAGATCCAGTCTTGACCCAAGACAAGAGGTTCAGTGAGGTCCTCATCTTGACACACTAGTACTTTAACTGTCAGTGCCTCATCATGAATATAGAGGGGAAGTTCCACCTCGCCCATGCAAGGGGTTTCCACGCCTCCCAATCCTATGAGATATGCTTCCACAGGATTGACAGTTAACTGCAACTCTTGACAGTAAGACAATTTAACAGCACTAGTGGTTGCGCCTGAGTCAATCAAGGCTCTTACAGTCCTTGCACTCTTTCCTTGTCCTATATCTAAGGTTATGAAAGGACGTCGATCAGTTATCCTATGTGAGCTAACACCTGAAACTTCACACATAGCTACGTCATATCCTTGATCTGCATATGCATCTTGCCTAGGGTGCTCTCTACCTTGTCTTCTTAATTTCAATCTCCGTATGCGCTCTAGGGCTTCTGCTTGAGCTTCTTCTCGAATTCGTTTTTCCTCCTCTTTACGTTGCTTAGCAGTGTTGAGTCGACTTAGCATTTCCTTTGTGAGAGGTTCCTGATACAACTTGACTCTGCATCCGCTAATATAGTTTGGGAGAACATCACCCTCTAAAGTGGCTAGTTGTACTGCTCCACTCGTGGAGATCCTATTGATGATCATAGGTCCATAGCCTCTCTTCTCCAGTTTCCTTGCATGTTGTTTCAATGTGTAGACTAAAACTAAGTCGCCTGCCTTTAAACCTTTATCCTTAACGTGGGCATCAAAGTATGCCTTCTGTCATTTCTTAGCTGCATATATCCCTGCAGCTGCTCTCAGTCTTGTTTCTCCTAATCGTTCAAGGTCAAAAAGTCTAGAAGAGAGTTCATGACCCGTCCATTCATGCTCTTGTCCCTCTTTCAATGTAGGTATCAAAAAGTCTAAAGGTAGCACAGCATTTTGACCAAACACCATTTGAAAAGGAGTGGCTCGGAGTACCGTTTTGTAGGCAACTCGGTATGCCCAAACAACATGGTGTAGCTGTTTGTCCCAATCAGAGCGTTTATTGTTCACTAATTTCGTCAGGACATTGCATAAGATCTTGTTGGTGCTCTCAGCCTGGCCATTTGCTTGAGGGTGATAGGGGGCAGACTTCTTATGTACTACCAAGAATTCTTGGAGCAGATTTTCAATAACTTCATTCAAGAAGTGAGTGCCTCTGTCACTAACTAGCTCTATAGGTAGCCCGTATCTAGTGAACACATTCTCAAATAAAAACTTAGCTGTTGTTTGAGCATCGTTCTTCGTTGTGGCTTTTACCTCTACCCACTTTGTTAGATAGTCTGTGGCAACAATAATATATTCCGCATGGGAACCCTTAGCTGGGGGATTAATAGGACCTACAAAGTCTATTCCCCACTTAGAGAATGCACGTCCACCCATCATAGGTTTCAGTGGCATCTCATCTTTACGTATAGGATATTGAGTTCTCTGACAGACATCACAGCGTTTCACATAGGTATGTGCATCCATGTGAAGGGTCGGCCACCAGAAGCCCGCAAATAGTATTGCCTTGATCACCCGATCTGGTCCAAAGTGTCCTCCTGCTACACCTTGGTGAGCAGTGTCCAAGATCTTGAGATACTCACTCTCATGGACACATAGTCTCAGGTAACCATCTTTACCACGCTTGTATAGATTATCACCAATGAGTGAATAATCCTGGGCCTCTTGTTCTAAACTCCTTTGCCTAGCTAGAGTCATGTCTGGAGGGAATGTTCTCGTCCTTAAGAAGGATACTAGAGGTTCACTCCAATCTGGCACTATGGACACGATAAAGAGTGGCATGTTCCACAGGTGGTTTAGTGCAACAGATTGGGCATTCCTTGCACATCTTGTGGACATCAGCTTCCATAGTTGGCCAATGCACTCCGAGTCTTCTTAGTGTCTGTAGGGTTCGTTGTTTTGAGTAGTGTTGCTCTAATGCACCTACATGTGCTAATTGCAACCATTTTGCGTACTCATCCTCTTCCACACAACAGGCCAAGATCCCTTGATCTGTGTGCTTGTACATACTTCCAGCCATGATGTGATACTTTTGGGCTTTTACTACCTCCCTATCCTGCGTGTTTATTACTGGATGGTTAGGTCCGTATGTCAATACTGGCACTAATGGCTTAGCCCACTGCGGTACCACTTCCAAGTTAAACAAGTAAGCATCAGGAAGGTCATCAGATACTCCTTGTGGGGCTTCTCCAGATGTGAGCCTAGAAAGATGATCAGCTCTCAAATGAGTCCTCCCTTTCCTTACCACAACCTCAAAATCATATTCCATTAGCAAGAGAAACCATCTTACTAATCTTCCTGTATTGCATGGCTTGTTTACGAGATATAACAATGCTTGGTGGTCAGTAAAAAATTTAAACTTATTTGCAAGCAAATAGTGTCTAAATTTCTTAACTGCATATACCATGCCTAAGCCTTCTCTCTCAGTAGTGGTGTAATTTCGTTCAGCTGCATTCAATTGTCTACTAGCATAGGCAATTGGAAGATCCATATTACCTTCACCAGTAGGTTGTGCAAGCACACATCCAATGGCATAATTGGATGCATCCACATGAACATGGAAAGGCTTATTCCAATCCGGTGTGGTTAAGATTGGTGCTGAACATAATCGCCGTTTAAGCTCATTGAAGGAATTCTCACATTCCTCAGTCCACTCAAAGTTTGTCAGAAGTCCGTACAGGGGCTTTGCAATGATGGCATACATGTGTATAAATCGTCGGTAATAACCACAATGCCCCATGAAAGCTTGTACTTCCTTGAAATTCTTTGGCCTAGGTAATTTGGCTATAACTCTTACTTTCTCTTCATCCGTAGATATGCCATTCTTTGACACTATGTGTCCTAGAATTTTGCCTTGCCTGACCATAAAAACACATTTTTTTGGGTTTAGGCAGACTTGATATTCTCTGCATTTGTCAAAGATTTGTCTGAGTTCAGGAATATGGGTTTGTCTAATATTGGAATGAGCACAAATATCATCAACATAGACTTCTAAATTCTTCCTCAGGAACTCTTTAAATACATGGCACATCAGCCTCTGGAAGGTTGCTGGTGCATTGGTAAGCCCAAATGGCATTACCCGAAAGGCGAATATGCCTCATTCAGTGGCAAAAGCCGTTTTATGCTGATCTTCTGGTGCAATGGCCACTTGATTGTAGCCAGAGAACCCATCTAGGAAGCTGTACACTTCCTTGCCTGCCACCCTTTCTAATAGATGCTCAGTGATAGGAAGCGGGTAGTTATCTCTGATCGTGGCTCTTCACGTTAACCTTCTTCAAGTTAATGCATACCCGCAATTTGCCGTTCTTCTTGGGCACCACTACAATGGGGGATACCCATTCAGTGTGCTCAATTTCATAGATAAATCCAGCTTCAACCAGTCTATCTATCTCCTCTTTGATCTTAGCCGCATAATTATCGTTATACGTATATGGCTTTTGCTTAGAGGGTTTGGCATCTGAGGTCATGGGGATAGTGTGTGAACATATGTCAGGGTCTACACCCTTCAAATCCTTGTAACTCCAAGCGAATACATCTCTGTATTCTCTTAGCAAGGCTATTAGCTCTTGTTCTTCCTCTTCTGTCAGGTCATGGCCTATGTACGTGCATCTCTCCTCTCCTTCCTCTAGGGCCACAACTATTTTCTTGGTGGTTTCTTTGTTATCATAGGCCTCTCCTGATTGTGCCTCTCGCTTAGGCATTCTGATCATGACTCTTCTGTCATGTATCTCATATTTCTTAAAATTTTTCGGGACCTCAAACAAAGATTCTTCCTCTTCTTGTGTGACTTCTCTCTTCTTTCTTTTCTTTCCTTCTCCCTTTAGGGTCACATGTGTGGATAGTCTTACATCACTTGTAAGCTCTCCGTACCTCTGGGGTTGAAATTCTACTTCATGGAAGTATTCTTCATCTGATGCAAAAGGTGGGTCCATGATGATTGACTCTAGATCGGAGTCGCTCGCATCCTCAAATACATCAGGGTTAGGTTCGCATTCTTCTAATACTGCCTCTCCCATGATTGGCTCTATGGAGAAGACTGAAATGTCATAGCCATCCTCATCACAGTGGGGTGTCCATTGTTCTTCATTGATGGCTACATCCATTGTTGCTAGGATTTCTGCCCAGCCGTGGGGTTCGAATTCTTCGTCAGGAAATACTACAGGTGCATAGGCTGGGTCTTGACTGGGTCTATGTGTTTCATTTGCACCTATATCTCTGGCCTTTTCTCTTTTCTCCTCTTCTACTGCTACTTTGCACATCCATAAGTGGGTGTCTTCATGCATCCATGAGGATCCTGATCCTATGGAATGCACAGATTCCGTATCATCTTTGGATCTATGGATGGGATTCCATTGAATAGGAGGAACATCTCTATGAGAGTAATCTTTGAGATTCACTTTGGTCGTAACACCCAAGTGTTGCAGGTACAAAGAATTGGTTCCCCAATCCTGTACCACTTGCAACTATCGCATAAAAGGTCGTCCCAAGATCATTTCATAGGCATGGTTCTTGCTAAAATCACACATAGCAAATGTATGCTCTAACTCGACACCACAGGTGGTGAGAGTTATTCCTTCTAACAATCCTAAGGGTCTCTCTATGTGACCATCAGCCATTTGCAATTTCATCCTTGTGGGCCTGAGTGCTGGCTTGCCCCAACGCTTCCATAGGGAAGTGGTGGCAATTGCAACTCCTGCACCTGAGTCCAAAATTGCCTTGGTGGTGTGCCCCTGGTAGGTAATGGGAAGATAGGTGTTCCCTTCTTCACCTTCACACATGTCTCCTATCTTATCCAAGGGTATCTCTGGCACTGTCCTATGTGATCCTACCTGGGAACGAGGTTTTACTATCTCGGGCACTTGATTGGCTACATGTTTCCACACTTCTGGTCTAACCTTAAGCAGCTCTTCCAAAGTGAGATTGCATTGCACTTTGGTGTTCTTCACTACCTCTGTATTCCTAGGTATGACTGAATCTTCGTTTCTTACCATGACTGTAGGTGCTCTCATACAGGTGGACTTTGCTTCCCATGGGCCTGTGAAATGGGGTAGTTCTTGTAAAGAATTAGACTCGAAGTCTAATCTTTCTTGAGATTGGGTGCTCTCTTGCTCCCCATAAATGGATGGGATGTCTTGTGGGAATTGGTCATGTGCATCATCCACAAGTTCAATGGGAGGAGGGACTTCACTTTCCTTAGCCCATTTGTCTTCTTGAATCTCGCGTAGGAATTCTGGTGTGAACCGATTCATAGAAGATGATGTGTCTGGCTCCGTAGAGTTAGGCACATAGGCTTTCTGGGTAGGAAGACCTGCTCTTTCACTAGCCTTGTCATGGTGTTGAGGGGCGAGTTCCTTTTGTGTTTGTGCCATTAGATTCTCCATTCTTTCTAGGGAAGGGGGGTTGTCTGGTTTAGTGGAATTGGGCACATAAGCTTTCAATGGGGGGTGGGTCATGTTTTTGCTTGCTTTATCTCTTTCTTGATTTTTTTCTTCCTTGGCAGATCTTGCAATTATGCCCTCTAACTTCTCTAGAAGTCCATCCAAGTGTAATTGCGTCTTGGCTGAGCCCGAGTAATTGAAAAGGCGACTGGCTTCAAACATAGTCTGAGCCAATGCGACCATTTTCGCACAAAGCTTGGTTCTTTCTATCTCTAGGTCAGCTCTAGGGTAGCACTTGTCATGATCCGTGACATTTGGCCCTTCTTGGATTCTAGCCTGATATGCTTTAAGCATCATGTCTATGTCTTCAGGAGTGGGATCAGCTAATACTGATCCTGCTCGGGGTGGTGGATGGGTTACGTGGGGTGTATTAGAGGGTGGAGGGATGGAGGGTGATGGGGATGGTAGCGGTGGGAATGTGTGAGAGTGCGGTTGAGATGTGATCTCTATGATTTTGGCCTTGGTTTCTCGTAGACTTTCCTCTAGTTCACTCATCTTCTTTGCCCATTGCCTTTTCATTCTTTCACGACTATCTCTCCAAGCTCTAGTTCTTTTCTTTGTCATGCTCTCAGTTTCACTAACTTTTGGGCTCTTTTCCTGGCCTACCCCTTGGTTTTGCTGCAATGCCTGAGATCTACTCACTACCTGTACTGGTGCAGTGGAAGTCACACTCCCTGAGGAGTCTACTACTAACCCAATAACGTTAATAGGAGTGATTTTTGGCATATTATTAGGATTTTTAGGGCAATCTCATAAGAGATGCTCCTTCCCACACTCTTGGCAATAGCCTTGGATCGTTACTGACTGGGGTTGTGTAGGTGGAGGCAAGGGACAATCACGAATGAGATGATCACCCTGACATCGGTAGCATGGTCCTCTAGGGAATGGGGGTCTTACCTGCCTAGGTTGGGGTCTAGGGTTGGGGTTTGCATACATGACATTTGTGTAATCTGATTCCCAACTAGGTTCATTTGGCTCTTCACTATAGTAAGACTCACCATGTTCAGGAGACTGCATGTAGTATGCCTGGGGACTATCAACATGTGTAGAATCGAAGCTATGGTCACTGGGATCACTTTCTGAAAGCAATGGTGTTACGGGGACTATAGCTCTATTCAGGTTTTCTTCTGCAGCTGCATACTTTACAGGGATCACGTTAGCTGGGGCAGGGGGTTGTTGTGCTAAGACAGGCTGAGGTCTTTGTTGGTTTTGGTATGGTTGCTGATAAGGTTGCTCTGGCCTACCATATGGCTGTGGAGGGTACTGGTTCTGGTATCTTCCCTGCGGTGGATAGGGTTGAGGGTAAGTTTGCCTAACTGTTTGCTTATTGTAGGAGCAATCTTGTGCGGTGTGATTGGTGTACCTCCGTTCTATGGTGCAGTACTGGCTACTAGGATTTACTTGGGGCTGAGTCATAATGGGACATACGTTCGCCATGTGGTCGCCACCACAAGTATAGCACCTTTTCACAGGGGCAAACCTTGGGATTTGTTTGCTAGTTACACCTAATTTCTGAGCTACTTTCTCTGCGAGTTCCTCGATTGATGTGGATTGTGTGGAAGAGAGGTTAGAGGCACTATCTGAATCTTTGTATATCTTGGAAAGCTCTAACTCCTCCCCTAGGTTATCCTCGATGTCAATGCACATGCGTACACACTCTTCTATGGTCCTAGGGTCCTTCAAGTACACATAGGATCTTAACTTTGTACTCAGTAATCCATCCAAGAATAAAGCCACTTGCTTAGCTGGTGTGGGGAGCTCCGAAACAGGGCATCTTTCAAGATATTGCCTAAATCTTCGTCCTGCAAGTCTCACAGTCTCTTGAGGGGTTTGCTTGAAGCTGTGAATCAATGAGGAGTTATTATGTCTTATACCACTCTTAGAGAATTCAATAATGAAAGCCTCCAGGAGTTGGTCTATGCTCCTAAACTGTCTCTCATTCAATGGTTGGAACCACGTAAGGGCTGTGTTCCTAAGGGTTAGACCAAAGGCATTATATTGTGTGAACAGGTCCTCCACTTGTTCTGCTCTCAATACTTGCCTAAACTCTGCCACATGATCGTATGGGTCTCCTATGCCATCAAAGTAATTTTTCATGGACTTAACTAGCTGAGTTGGTCTCAAAGTCCTTGTGTGCTCTCTGGGTCGGGGTAGAGGGAACTCATCCGCATTTCTTTGATTCCTGTGAGCTCTATGTATCTCCGATTCCATCCTATTTGTTTCCATCCTTGTTCTTTCTCTGCCCCCTGGGTTAGCAAAGCTTACTTCTGGCCTATCTCTACTTCTGTCTCTTTGAGTTCCATGAGCTTGGGATGTTCCCGCTCCAGGGTGACCGTAGGACACATTTGATCTTGGTTGGGGGAAAATGATTTCACCTTTCCAAGTGTAAGCATGCCTATCATTTTCTGTCACCACGAAGATCCTCTCTAAGGTGTGATCTAAGTAGGTCACTCTGCCTGGGCTATCAGGATCCTTAAGCTCATAGATCATGATTGTTCCTATATCAAATGGCCGATCAGATTTATATCTCCAAAAGGCTTCTTCAGTTTCTCGGTTCAGAAGAAGATCTATGCTCTTATTATCTTGGGGAATCCACTCTGGTGTGATAATCCTCGTAAGAACAGATTTCCCTCGAGGGGTCCTCGGTTCTACTCCCATGTTCTCTTGCTCTAGGTCATCTAAGTCCGATTCTGGGACTACATTCCCAAATTCATCAGTCCTATCGGGATGACTGGTGACTACATATATTGTCCCTTCCTTGTCTACGTACGCTCCGTTTTCGAACTTGACAGCTGGGTGCTCTAGTCCAATGGATTGATCAGGATTCTTAATATGTACCACAGATCTTCCTAGGCCGTCCTCATAGATGCTGGCACCTAATCGGTTGGTCCTAAGGTATTCCAACTGCGTTTTGTAAGGGCCTTCCACCCTATGTAAATATGGCACCCCAGAACTTCCTGTAGGTCTCTCCATACCGTGGGACGTCTCAGACTCGCTAGTCTCAGAACTAGGGTAATACGAATGATGGCTCAACTGCTAGGCCCAAGACCTCGCAGTATGATTGGCACTAGCCTCCGAAGATCTAAGACTTTGTCTGTCTCTCCCTAGGTGTCTACCTGACCTAAGGTTCATATGCCCTTTGTACGTTGCTGATTCTTTGGTACCAGTCACTTGTTTCTTTTAAGTTCCTTTGGATGTGTTTTCTTGTTTTTAATTAAGCGTCATCAGGAGCACTTTTGTGGGTCGGACTTGATGTTCTGCGTCCGCTTAGTTTAAGTTCTTTTCCTTTAAGTTATCCCTTGACTACAACTTAGCCTACCCTTGCACTTGAGAAATTAAGGGCTCTTCAAACTTGAGTGTTCCTATCGTACCCCTAGTCAATCAGAACAACTACTCGCACTTAGCCTATGCTAAGAATAGACTGAGGGGGTTAAGTGATGTTCCAACCTCAAGTTGCTCCTCCTGGCAATGCTGGTCTACCCAGGAAGCACGTTCCCAAGCTTGTTCGCCTTGGCACTTACTTTGCTTTCTTCAAGAGCTCTCGATGATCCTGTAAGAATCCCACGTTTAGCTTCAATTTGATCCTTCAATTGACAGACAATTTATTTCAGACACTTTTTTAATGACCCTTGTTCCCCCTTTTGTATTGCTAAAAATTTCTCTAGAGCTCCCTTGGTGTTCCTACCCCTCAGTGTGCCAACTTCCAAATATCCTATCTGAAAAGCAACGCATTATTCTTATAAAAAACAGTTGAGGGCGCGTAGTATATGCCACGAGCTTTCTGACAAGCCCAAGAGCTCAAAAAATGGACTTCGTATGAAAAAGTTATGGCCGTTCAGGGTTTAGGGGGTTAACTAGACAAACAGAACCTTTCAGGGGTTTTAATGCATTTTTCTAAGGCCTTTGCAAGTGTATGAGTATTTGAGAGTGCAAATATGCCCAAAATTTAGCCTAAATTTCCAAAAAATTTACCCCTTAATTTTTGCCGAAAATATCTGTCTATCGCGATAGACGGTGTCTGTCGCGATAGACACAAACTATCGTGGGGGGCTGTCTGTCGCGATAGACGGTGTCTGTCGCGATAGACGGTGTCTGTCGCGATAGAGTGGTCTGTCGCGATAGACGATGTCTGTCGCGATAGAGTGGTCTGTCGCGATAGACGGTGTCTGTCGCGATAGACAGTGTCTGTCGCGATAGACGCTGTCTGTCGTCTGTCGTGATTTGGTCTGTCGCGATAGACGGTGTCTGTCGCGATAGACGGTGTCTGTCGCGATAGACGGTGTCTGTCGCGATAGACGCTGTCTATCGTCTGTCGTGATTTGGTCTGTCGTGATAGACGGTGTCTGTCGCGATAGAGTGGTCTGTCGCGATAGACGGTGTCTGTCGCAATAGAGTGGTCTGTCGCGATAGACGGTGTCTGTCGCGATAGACGCTATCTGTCGTCTGTCGTGATTTGGTCTATCGCGATAGACAGTGTCTGTCGCGATAGACGGGGTCTATCGTGGGTCTCTGTCTGTCGCGATAGACGGTGTCTGTCGTGATAGACAGGTGTCTATCGTGGGTCTCTGTCTGTCGCGATAGACGGTGTCTGTCGCGATAGACAGTGTCTGTCACGATAGACGGTGTCTGTTGCGATAGACTGAAAAAACGCAAATTTTTGAGAAACTTCTAGTGATTTGGAGTGCTCTAATGGTGTAGGTTACCGTGCCAAACACGCATTCACAAAATATTAAATTTTTCTGTCTGTCGCGACAGACAGAGGTCGTCGTCCCGGGACCTGTGCAGAGTCTGTCGTACCTGCGCACACTGCTGGAGAAGGTGGTACAGCTAGTTCCTGCAACAAAAGCTCAAAAACACGCCAAAAACAGATAGCATGCAAGCTCTCTCTCGCTCTCTCTCACAATGAAATGAGGGAAGTGAGGTGGGGAGTGTAATATGACCAAAAAACTGAAATTTTTTGTGGAGATGGAGATGGAGGTGGGAGATGGTGGGGATGATGATGGTGATGATGGTGATGCGAAAGTAAGGAAAAAATGAAGAAAAATAAAGAGAAGGAAGGATATTACCTATAACTCCAATGTCTCAACTCGACGTCTTACCATCACACGCTCGTCCTCGAAGCTCTCTCCCCGGCAACGGCGCCAAAATTTGGTGTCACTCTAGCACAATGGTGAGTACCAACGTGAGAAGATTCACCTCATAATTGTCAATCCGTGGAGACGTGAGGACTAGTATGAAGACTATGAGCAAGTGAAGGCACAAGTGTGTGAGTGAGAAGCACACAAGCATGCACACACATACACACACACGCGCACACAAGGCAAGAACAAGGAGAGGAACAATGGAGTTCTTTGCATTAGTCGAAAAGTCTCTTACATAAGCTCAATTCACAAACAATCTACCCTAAAAAATGAGCTCTCTAGCTCTTTTTATAGTTTTCTAACTAGCTTTGGTCTTGTCCAGACCTAGTGTCCGGCCTAGTTAAAAATTAGGTTCTAGAACCTATTTGAGGGCTCAAACAGAGTCTAAAAATTATGAAAATTGATATGTAGCTAGTTCTAATACTCCTCAAGCTCGAGGACTCCTCGGCTTGCACAAAATGGAGTCTATTCTACCAAAAACGGAATTTACAATGTTTGTGTAGTGATTAAAATCACTTGAGTTGTAAATGGTCCATGGAAAAAATGATTGGGCCTTGTTGCCGTATTGTGCATGACTCCTCCGTTGCGCTAGTATGCTCTTCATCTGACTTGTATGCCAACAGTCGACATACCCTTGAGCACTTAGCTCAAGAACTCCAATTTTTGCACCATACTTATTCCGATGCATTTCCAAGTAAGCATGCATAGGGCTACATTACAAGGCCGTGCACAAGGCACATATTTTCCTCAACCCATGCACGAACACACTTACCCATCATCCAGTAGGGGCTACTATGAACATCAACTTTGGAAGATCTAGAGGAACATCAACGGAGACTCACAACGACACAGTCATGCTGGAATCCAACGAAGAAGTACATACCAAGGCACTACAACTTGCAAAGGCTCGCAGTGACAGATGAAGAACCGGACAACCAACCATGTCACATCTGGAAGGTAGATGGCTCTTTTTCCTACCGAACAGACACTACCTCTCAAAGCACTACTTGGAACAACCACTACAACAAGGGTCTGTCACGGATGACAGACTCGAGAGGGGGGGGAGTGTTGGAACTCAAAGTCAAGCACAAGCATGGAAGCACATCAGAAAGGTGGACACACACAAGAAGAAGGAGCAAGTAGGAAGCTCCAAGAAGTGTATGTCAAATTTTCAGAAGAAATCCCTATAAAAATAGTGATTTTCATCACTAAAAACCATTGTAAATACCATTTTCTATTTTTGTAACTCCATTTTGTTCAAGCCGAGGAGTCCTCGAGCTTGAGGAGTATTAGAAGTATCATCCTACCAATTTTCATAATTTTTAGACTTTGTTTGAGCCCTCAAATAAGCCCTGGAACCTAATTTTTAACTAGGCCGGACATTAGGTCTGGACAGGGCCAAAACTAGTCAAAAAACTATAAAAAGAGCTAGAGAGCTCATTTTTGAGGTTAGCTTGTTAGAGAATAGAGCTGTTGCAAGAGAACTCTTTTGCCATCAAAGCTTTCCATTGTTCCTCTCTTTGATCTTACCTTGTGCACGTGTGTGTGTATGTGTGTGCATGTTTGTGTGCTTTCACTCACGCACTTGTGCCTTCACTTGCTTGTGGTCTTCATACTGGTCCTCACATCTCTGCGGATTGACAAGTAAAGGAGGTGGTGCTTACGCTTGAGCTACACTCACGCACTTGTGCCTTCACTTGCTCATAGTCTTCATACTAGTCCTCACATCTCCACGGATTGACAATTATGAGGTGGATCTCCTCACGTTGGTACTTGCCATTGTGCTAGAGTGTCACCAAATTCTGCACCATTGCTCGGGAGAGAGCTTCGAGGACGAGTGTGTGGTAAGACGTAGAGTTTTGATGTTGGAGTCACTTTTCCTTATTTTTTATCATTTTTTCTTGTTTTTTGCATCACCATCATCACCATCATCATCCTCAATATCTCCCACCTCCATCTCCACCCTCACAAAAATTTTCATTTTTTGGTCATATTCCCATCCCCACCTCATTTCACTTATGAGAGAGAGTGAGAGAGAGCTTGGGTGCGATCTGTTTTTGTGTGTGTTTGAGATTTTGCTATAGGTTCTAGCTGTATCACCATCTTCAATAGCTTGCATAGGTACGATAGACCTTTATCATGACAGATAGAGAAAGTTGGTATTTTGCGTCTACATGCATGGCATGATAATCTACACCATTAGAGCATTCCAAATCATCAGAAACATCCAAAAAATTTGCGTTTTTTCTGTCTATCATGACAGACCAAAACACGATAAACGATAGACAACATCTATCATGACAAACAGAGTCTATTGCGATAGACACCCATCTATCGCGATAGACAAGACCTCGCAACGGACCCCGTCTATCGCGACACTAGGTCTGGACTGGGTGGAAGCTAGTCAGAAGACTATAAAAAGAGCTAGAGAGCTCATTTTTGTGGTTAGCTTGTTAGAAATTTGAGCTATTATAAGAGACTTTTTGAGTAATACAAAGAACTCCATTGTTCCTCTCTTTGCTCTTGCCTTGTGTGCATGTGTGTGTATGTGTGTGCATGCTTGTATGCTTCTCACTCACAGACTTGTGCCTTCTTTTGCTCATAGTATTCATACTAGTCACGTCTCCACGGATTGACAATTATGAGGTGGATCTTCTCACGTTGGTACTTGCCATTGTGCTAGAGTGACACCAAATTTGGCACCATTGCTGGGGAGAGAGCTTCGAGGACGAGTGTGTGATGGTAAGATGTAGAGTTGTGACATTGAAGTCATAGGTTTTATCCTTACTTTTCCTTATTTTTCATCATTTTTTCTTGTTTTGTGCATCACCATCATCACCATCATCATCCTCACCATCTCCCACCTCCATCTCCACCCTCACAAAAATATAGTTTTGGTCATATTCCCATCCCCATCTCATTCCCCTCATTTCACTTGTGAGAGAGAGCAAGAAAGAGATTGTGTGCAATCTATTTTTGTGTGTTTGTGAGCTTTTGTTGTAGGTTCTAGCTGTATTACCATCTCCAGTAGCATGTGTAGGTACGAGAAGCCTCTGCATAGGTCCTGAGATGAGGACAGAGAAAGTTGGTATTTTGTTTTTACATGCATGGCACGATAATCTACACCATTAGAGCATTCGAAATCATGAGAAAGGTCCCAAAAATTTGCATTTTTTTTGTCTATCGCGATAGACTAAAACACAATAGATGACAAACAACGTCTATTGTGACAGGCACAATCTATCGCGACAGACACCCGTCTATCATGACACAAAAAACCCCATGATAGACCCCATCTATCATGATGGACCAACATCCACAACAGATGATAGACCATGTCTATCACAAGGGACACCCATCTATCACAATAGACAGCCCTCACGATAGATGATAGACCATGTCTATTGTGATAGACACCCGTCTATCACAACGGACAGCCCTCTTGAAAGACGATAGACCACGTCTATCGTGACAAGCACTCGTGTATCAGGACGACACTCATGTATCGCAATAGAGAACCCTCATAACAGACGACACACAGGTTAGTGTTGCTCCACGGGGTTGATCACAAGGTACTTGTACAATTCCTCTCATTCTCTTGGAAGGGGGTCCAGTTGATGTTCGGCCTTTGATTTGTTGCACTTTGCTCCACATTAGGGCCCTTTGAATAGGAATTTTATAGTGCAAATGATTCTTGTCAAAGCGCAACATCCATTCAAGACTGATTTTTGTGGCCATCTCTTGTGAGCCAAATGTATTTGATTGATGATCCAGTGGGGTAGGTTGACGGTGAGGTTCTATAAATGATTCTTGTGAAAGTGCATATATAAATGATTCTTGTCAAAGCACAACATCCATTCAAAACTGATTTACGTGGCCATATATTGTGAGCCAAATGTATTTGATCGAATATGAATAGCTTGTAATTTCTCTGGTCTTTCAATTGTTTCAGGCATGGTTTGTAAGCTATCAACCAACTACTGACTGGTGCGTGCTTGAAAAATGGTTCCTGCTACATCAGCCATGTCATGCTTATCTACTGGAAGAGGAAAACCACATTAGCATTGCATAGGAAACAAGATAACATCGTGTTCCCTCTACAACACCAACATGCCATCAATGTGGTTAGTGCATTAGTGAGTGAGATGTTTCTTGCGACTTGTGAGTGTTAGTTAGTAAGTTATTGGTTTGTCCGTAGATGCATAATCTGGATGTGCATTGAACTCAGAATGCATCTATTATGGGGTGCATGGATTTACAACATTAGATCGGGTGGTTTGATGCAAGGTTTTATTCGAAAAAATTATAGTGTAGGCTTAGATCTTTTGGTTGTGGTGATATTTACATGTTTCTGAAGTACGTTGGTTTGGATTTGCAACTTCTTGGGTACCCATTTGCAGAAACTCCTAGTTGTGATGTCACGTGTGGAGGCATTGATTACAGATATGTGCCTTGAAGTGTATGAGATGAGTGATTGTGAGTGTCGATTTAGGCTTGTGAGCTTATGTGAATTTACTTGAGCATGTAAGCAAGTCTTGGGCACCCAGATTTTCCTAGTATTGGGGTCAACCTTCATTGACCACTTTGGGACCCAAATAGAAATGGTCCATTTTGTGATATTCTTGGAACACTCTTTTCGTGTAGTCCTTGCCCGAGCAGTTGGTTTGGTGCATCGTTGGGGATTTGACACCAAAGCGGAGGGTTGTTCACCCTTGCGTACCCAAATCTACTTCACCACTTGAGTCTTCTTGCCTTGTGCTTTCCTTTAACTATGAGCATAGACCGTCTGCTTCCTCTACTTCCTGTACTCCTTGGGTTGCTTTGTCTCGATCATCTTTGGAAAATAAGGGATCTCCACCAAATCCCTCACTCCTTTGTTGAGAACCTCATCATTCTACATCATAGAGTTTTGGACAAGAACAACATTGTTATCTTCATGTGTACTCCTGGAAGGACTAGGAGTTGTTGCCTTTGCTAGTTCCTTGAGTGCTTGGTTTTCTAGCTCAATGGTGATGCAAGCTTGATTCTCTCAGACTTGCAGAAGTCCACTTCTTAGGTTCAGGTTGACTATGTGATCATAGATCCAGTCTTGACCCAAGACAAAAGGTTGATTGAGATCCTCATCTTGACACACTAGCACCTTGACTGTCATAAGAACATCTTGAATAGAGAGGGGAAGCTCCACCTTGCCCATGCAAGGGGTTTCCACACCTCCCAAACTATGAGATAAGCTTCTATAGGATTGATACTTAATCGCAACTCATGACAGTAAGAAAGTCTAATTGCACTAGTGGCTTCACCTGAGTCAATCAAGGCTCTTACATTACTCGCACTCTCTCCTTGTCCTACCTCTAGAGTCACAAAGGGTTGCGGTCAGCTATTCTATGGGAATGTCCACCTAATGCTTCGCACATCACCATGTAATATCTTGGAGCTTCATAATCATATGATCTAGGCTGTCCTCTACCTTGTCTTCTCAATTTCATTTGTCGAATGCGTTCCAAGGCTTCTGTCTGTGCTTATTCTCGAGCTTGTTTTTTCTCTTCTTTATGTTTCTTCGTAGTGTTGAGTAGATTAAGCATTTCCTCAATGAGGGGTTCTTGATATAATTTGACTCGGCATCCACTCACATAACTTGGTAGGATGTCACCTTCAAGGGTAGCGAATTGAAGTGCTCCACTTGTTGATATTCTGTTAATAATCATGGCTCCATAGCCATGCTTCTCTAACTTTCTTGTATGTTGCTTCAAGGTGTACACTAGGACTAAATCTCCCGGTTTAAAAGCCTTTATCCTTCACATGGGCATCACAATATGCCTTTTGTCTTTTCTTAGCTACATAAATCCATGTCACTGCTCTCAACCTTGTTTCACTTAAGTGTTCTAGATCAAAGATTATAGATGAGAGCTCATGGCCGGTCCAGTGATGCTCTTGTGCTACTCTTAGTGTGGGTATCAGGAAATCTAATGGTAGCACTACATTTTGGCCAAACATATTTGAAAGGGTGTGGCTTGGAGTACTGTTTTATAGCCAACTCAATATGCCCAAAAAACATGATGTAGTTGTTTGTCCCAATCAAAGCGTTTACTATTCACCAACTTTTCTAACACATTACATAGAATTTTATTTGTGCTCTCAACCTCACCATTGGATTGGGGGTGATACGGAGCCGACTTCTTGTGAACCATCATGAATCCTTGGAGACAATTTTCAATGATGTCATTTAAGAAGTGGGTGCCACGATCACTCACCAATTCTATAGGCAAGCCATATCTAGTGAACACATGCTCAAAGAGAAACTTGGTGTTGTGTTCTGTGCATCGTTCTTTCTTGTTGCTTTCACTTCTACCCATTTAGTCAGATAATCAATTGCCACTATGATATATCTAGCATGTGAACTCTTAGTTGGGGGATTAATAGGAACTACAAAGTCTATTCCCCATTTAGAGAATGCACGTCCATCCATCATCGGTTTCAATGGCATCTCATATTTTCGTATCGGATATTGAGTTCGTTGACAAATATGTGACACCGCTTCACATAGGTGTGTGCATCCATCTGAAGTGTTGGCCACCAAAGACCTGCTAATAGTATTTCTTTGATCACTCTATCTGGTCCAAAGTGTCCACCTGCCACACCTTAGTGAGCAGTTTCCAAGATCTTGAGATATTCACTCTCATGGACACACAACCTAAGATATTCGTCTTTGAGTCATTTGTATAGAGTACCACATATGAGTGTGTAATCTAGCACTTCCTGTTCTAAACTTCGTTGTCTAGCCAAGGTCATTTCGTGAGGGAATGTTTTCATCCTCAAAAAATTTGCCAATCGTTCACTCCAATCTGATTCTAAGGACACTTGATATAGCGTAGCATGTTCCATAGGTGGTCTACTAGTACAGCTTGGGCATTCCTTGCACAACTTATGGACATATGCTTCCTTTTGCTGTGGCGAATGCAAACTTCTGACAACACTTCGCAAAAAGCTTGGCAATGAGCTACTAGAGAAGGCTCTGGAACTTTGTTGTGAAACTCTATGATAGTTATGGAATGGGCAACTTTGGGTAGCTTTCGATGTGCATTCAGTTTTGCCCAATCTGTACCACATTTTTCTATGAACTTCTTTCTTGGAAATTATTTTTGCTATCATAAATATCAGTTGAAAGCTTTTTGATGAAGAGGCTCTGTGACAATCATTGTTGCTGATATATGCCGTCTGCTGACAGAGCTTGGAGACTCCAGGTTTTTTTCACTCTGAATGATGTTTTTTATTTTTAGTTTTAAATATTGGTAAATTCTGATACTTCAACTCCGCTTTGATCATTATAGCTGAAATGGTCTACTCCATGACTACGATATTAACTATGCTTTGACGTCTATGTTGTGTTTACCTCCTACTTGACAAAAAGAACTATGATCAATGTATGAAAGATTTCAACTACATTCCTTCACATCTGAATGCGATAAATAACTATACTTTCCTTAGATTGCAAGTCAGAGTAACGTCTTCCCAAGATTTGTTCTGTTTTATATACGATAGAGTTGGTGACTGCACATGATATGTTAAAGTGTAATGATCTCAACTACCAGTGTGACTTTAATCGACAGCTTGACATAGCAACAATTCTTGACTGTTGTAATTGCTCAATCATTTTTGCATATGTTGGAATATGAAGAAAGAACTAACACGCAAGCATTGATCTCCTGTCTCTTAGTAAAATCTTGCATTATATATGACATTTGGTAAAGTGTTATGATTTTCACTCTACAGCATTTAACTATTGTGTTCTTGTTTAATCCATTAATGTTGACCACACATCTCTGTTTTCTATGATGCTCTATTCGGTCTTTGATATGAATATGAGGATTACCGCACATAATTTAAGTAGGATTGTTCAACACTCACGTAAATTGCTTTTATGTACGTTTGTTCTTATTCTTGACTTGAATTTCTGAAACGTCATCATCAACGCTTGACGTGTTGAGCTTTAGACTTCACGCTTTGTCTCTGCCTATATAAATATATCTCGCCTGACCATCTGAAGACGGATGTGCAAGGAGGATCTCTGTTAGCGATTATTACTAGAAATTAGGAAGCATTGCTGACCAGAAGTACAGAGGAGGTGTTGTAGAGCAAAGTGGCACGAGAAAATAGAGCCCCAAAATTTTCAAATTAATGGGCACATTTTTCTTCTTCAAAGTCTTAGAAAATTCCCTCAAGCCATGTAAATGCACTAGAGGAGTCCTCTAGATGCATAAGCCCAACTCATTGTAACATATTCTTTGTACATTAGTAGGAAATTCACTTTTTAGTAATAAAGTGCCGGTCTCTTGTGTGAAAGGACCAAATTTAGGGCACATGTATATAAGTCACTTTGTGACTCTTTGTAGAGACTTTTTGCCATTGTGAAGAAGGAGAGCTCCTGATTTTCGAATTTGCTTCTTTTTTGCAGATTTCCATCTTCTCTTTGATCTTCTATGTGTGTGCAATGCTTGGAATGTGTGTGTAGGACTGTTGTCCACCCCTCCCCACTCTTTTTGAGCTACTGTAGTGTGTGTGTGAGCTTGTAGGAGTTGTGGAGTGAGTGTGGGTGTTTCCGTCCATTCACTATTTTGGCCATAACTTGAAGCATAGTTGTCAGAATTGAGTGAAACCACGTCCAATAGACGCATCTTGTTGAGAGCTTCGAAATGAGTCCACTATTGACTATATTCGGAGTTCAGAACTGAGAGAAATCCTTGATTTACTAAAAACTTCTGTAAGTGGTATCACAACAGACACTTTCAGTATTTCAGTGAGTTTGAGAGGTGGATTAGTCTTTTCTCATGCATATAAGCTGAACCACTTCATTTTCCATCATGTGTGCACATGTCCTCATACACTTGGTTAGGTCGTTTGATTGGATTGACAAATAAGTGTGTGTCAATTTCCCACTATACGTACTTGTGTGGCAAATGAGGTTTACTCTCTTTGGCACAAGTCCTTAAGTCTTCTTGACTTAGGTACACATGTTTTTGGTGCTGTTGCCGGGGAACACTCAGCCAAGGTGCCTTCGTGATGGTTATAGCTCGAGTGTGATGAAATTGTACTTGTAGAAGTGAATTCATTTAGTGGCAAGTAGTCCATCACTTCAGCACTTGTTACTTCACATCTCGGAGGTGTGTGTAATGAGTTTTTAGGTTTAGGGTTAGTAGGGAGGAAGAGAAGGAAGAGTTAGGGTTAGGTTAGGAGAAGAGGAGTGAAGTAGGAGTAATTCAAGATCAACAAGAAAAATCCAAAAATAAAAATAAAAATTGCCAAATTAGTGTAGTTCAGTTTCAGTCACCAAAAAGTATAAAAGCCAAAATTTCAGTTCATTTCTCAACTGTTCAAAAAGTAGTATCGTGGACGAGCAGTGATCGGTATCGTGCATGAGGTATCGTGTCTTCCAGGCTATCAAAGCTAGATATTGAGCTCAAGGTGCAAGCAAGATATCACAGAGGTAAGATTCCATAAGATTCCCTTGGCAAAAACACACTAGAAGTGCACAAAAACGTGAGCACATGCGCAACCAGTATCGCGGGGAGGGACATAGTGTTTTTTGTGCTTCTTGGAGTGAGACAGTAGGCTAGGAATGAAGAGGGGTGAGAGAAGAGAAAGGGGCAGCTAACCTTTTCGATTTTCGAGGTATTTTGGCTTGAGTATCGCGATCGGTTGAGTTTTTGGTATCACGATACCAAAAATTCCCTTGTATTGCGATATTCGTCGAAGTTTCGTATCACCAATTATCGGCTGTGGTATCGCGGTACCACTCCTGGTATCGTATCGCCTGGTTGGTATCACGATTGCACTTTACCAAAGTGGTATCGTATCACGGTCCACTTCTGGTATCGTATCGTGCCTTGTCCAGTTTAGTATCGTGATAACATACTAATATCGTATCGTGCAAGCTGGTGGTATCATATCGCCACTTGCATTGATATCGTATTGTGTGGGTTTGCGGTATCGTATCGTGTAGCTTCTAGTGTCGTATCGTCCCCTACTCTGGTATCGTATTGCCAGAGCAATTAGGTATCGTATCGTGTAGCTTCTAGTATCGTATCGTCCCGTACTCTAGTATCGTATCACCAGAGCAATCAGGTATCGTATCGTGCAGGTCGGTGGTATTGTATTGCCACCTGCAGTAGTATCGTATTGTCTCATTCCGGTGTCGTATCGTGATACCATACTAGTATCGTATCGTGCAAGCTGGTGGTATTGTATCGCCACTTGCATTGATATCGTATCGTGTGAGAAGGTCAGTATCGTATCGTGCTTAGCAGTAGTATCGTATCGTGCAGATACTTAGGTATCATATCGAGCCAAACTCCAGTATCGTATCGTGCCCTTTTTGGTATCGTATTGTCCAAAACGTGGTATCGTATCGTCTGGATTTTTAGTATCGTATCGCCCAATTTTCTAGTATCGTATCCTGGAACCCATAGGTATCGTATCATGACTAGGCTTGGTATCGTATCGTCTACTCTGGAGGTATCGTATCGCCAGGATAACCAGTATCGTATCGTGCCCAACAACAGTATCATATTGCCTGTTGATCTAAGTATCGTATCGTCTAATCTTCAGGTATCGTATCGTGGCCAGTTTGGTATCACCTAGAGCAGTATCGCCTGGTGCAGTATCGACTGGTGCAGTATCGCCTAAAGTGGTATCCCCCAGAGCATTTGAAGCATTTTGAAGGGCAAACTTGAGGCTTTTGAGAGCCACTTAGGGAGAGTTTTAGAGACCTAGAGAGTCCCAGGAGGGTGAATGAACTTGAGGTCAGGGAGAGTGCTAAGTAGTCGAAGAAGTGTCATATCTTCTATAGGGAGTGCCACTGAGGTTAGTCACCACTCAGTCTATTCAGACACCTCTAGTGACTCAGACGAGGAGATACCCATGTCCTCAGAAGACATGCAGGGTCCCGCTCCAAGTAGAAACTTTATGACCACTGTGGAGGGAGAGTATCGCACTTCCTTACAATATGTTTCTACTAATGCACAGGAAATCCCCATCTACCTGGATGGCTTAAACAGATCCATGGCTAGGACGGTGACTTCCATGGATGCCATGATTGTGCCTAGACCGGCTGTTAAGTATGAGGGAGGAGCATATATGGACAAGATAGGTCACATCTACATAGTGACTGAATTTCCTGATTTGATCAATGAAAGGGGAGAGTTAGTGGGACCAGATAACTCAGGGAGACCAAACCCTGAGGAGTTAGTGACAACTCCTAGAGGCAAGTCCCAGGTGACACGAGTCTTGAGAGGAGACTTGATACCTCAAGAGGACTACCTATTGGAATTCTATTTGATCCATGGAATGGACTTATTGCTTCAAACAGACTCACCGGCCCAAGGAAGAGAAGAAAGCCCGATGAAATTTTACGAGTTAAAGGATCGAGAAGACGAGACGAATAACATACCTAGACAAAAATCAGAGAAGGTACTGGTTGGTAGATGCCATAGACAGGGCTCAACTGAAATACATGGGTTTGCCTATATTCCCTCAGAGAGAGCAGGCAACCACCTCTCAGAACCCCTTCAAAACTCAACAAGAGGCAGAACACACTATGTCAGGACAAACTAGCCAAAGGAGTGTTCCAAACCGTACTCATGTGCAATTTGCGACTCTAGGAGTGCAAACCCACAATCAGACCCACCCTAGAGTAGGTAATCAATACCAACCACCAATAAGACCACGACCACCAATTGGAGTACAGCCTGGAATGCCCCCAGTTAGACCAGTAGTTCTTGCCTTCCCTGTAATGCCTAGACAGCCAGAACCAATGAGAAGATTGAGACCTATTCAGGTAGCCAAGTGCATAAGGAATCACTACGACGGATTGGGAGAACCCTATGATCACATTGCTGAATTTAAACAAGTTCTAAGAGCGGAACAAGTAGACAATTTCTTCGTGCAGTATAGTCTTTTGGACTCACCCTCAGAGGAACGGCTCTGACTTGGTTCCATCCATAAGACCCCAACCAATTTGGAAATATGGAGCAATTTTTTCAGGAATTCATTGGGGAATTCACTAAGAGAGGGATTAAACACAATTCCGCATCTTTAATCCATAGCTTTAAATAGAACCCTAATGAAACAGTGAAAACAACCGCCCGAAGATTCAACCAGTATGTTGATAGATGCCCAGCTACAGAGAGACCCACTCAACAAAAAATGATCTCATTATTTTTGGATGGACTTACGAATGGAACCCGAAGAACGTTAGTTTACGTGAAGAGATTACAAACCTTGAGTGAGTGTCTTCAAGAGTGCATTGACCTAGAAGACAATCTAGCTGAGGATCTCAAGAGCATGCCCAACCCCACTAAGTCAGAAGACACTCGGACTACTATTACATCCAACTCCAGTAATGTGGAGGAATTAGCAGAGCTAGTAGCAAAAAAATTGGGAGTCCAAGGACAGAGAAATTACCAACACCCAGCTTTTGAGTTCCTATGTTATGAAGATGTAGTCTATGCGGAGGAGATCACCCCACACACATGTGTGTACGAGGAGGGACTGGTGCACATCAGACTTATCCTTACAATAGAAAGCTCCAACAAGGAACTGCATTGTATTGCCACATAGAACAAAAATACACCAACCACACCACAGAAAATTGTCCATTCAATAGGCAGGCACGATCTTTACAACCACCTCAGTATCGACCATATGGATATCCACCTAGAGAGCTAGGCAGAGAGATGCCCAGATACAATCCCTACCCAACACCAAAAGGAGCACCGAGGCCATACGAGCAAGTACCATATCCACCACCCCAACCAGTTTTGGGACCACAACTGTCACAACCACAACAAGTGGTACCGGTAAAGTATGCCCAGCTAGAAGAAAATTTGGAAAGAGCCATAATGCCAGCCTCAACGATGACCAGTGTAGAATCAGCAAACCCTGCAGAGTACCATCCCTACGAAGCCAACATGTTAGAGTATGAACCAGCTTATGATTCAGCTTACTATGGATATGAAAGCTATGATCAGGCCTATCGTATGGAAGTAGCAACTTTAATGTATAGTGCAACTAAAGCACAACCACCCGTGAGACCACCCATTAGACCGCCTGTGCTGAGAGGACCTTGTTATAGATGCGGAGGAGACCATTTCATTAGAGAATGTCCTCGGCCTTACAATCCACCACCACCTAGGACTTGGGAAGGATATTGCAATGATTGCGAGAAGGAACATCTTTTCAGAGATTGCCCTAAGAATCCAACCAAAGTCCAAGAGACTGCACCCATTAATGTAATTGAAGTGATAGAAGCACCTGGAGGTGATAAGAAATACACCGTGCCTTTAAAGGCCATTACAAAAGCTCAAACGAAAGAACAAAAAGGAAAACCACCAGAATAGGAACGAGAGAGCAATAGAATAGTAAGTCCCAAAATTCAAATAGTAGAGGACTCAGAGGACCCACGTGAGAGTACCTAGAACATAAAAGCTCAAAAATGGAAGGAAAGAAGAGAAAAGCTCAAAGATAAATGGAGGAAAAACAAGAGTCAAGACAATAAGAAACAACCAAGAAGTAAGAAAGAGCATAAAGAACCAGAGATTCGAGAAGAGGTTCCCATTCCACTGCTTATCCGAGAAGCAAAAAAACCAGGATCAATTCTAGCTGACCCAAAACCGGACGACTTAGACATGTGGCTTAAAGCTTACCAAGCTAGAATTAAGACTGGACCGAATGTAGAACAACACAAAAATCTTTACCCACAAGGAGAGTTAGAAAAAGAGAGGCTTGCGATATGTAGAAAACTTATAGAGGTAGCACAAGCAACCCTAGAAAAGACTATCCCAACCCTTCCAGAGACGAGAATAGCAGATGATCAATACAAGGAAGGTGTTGAAGCCAAGGGTAAAGAGCCTAAAAAGAAGGATGATAAATGTGAGCGAGTGAGAACCCAGGACAAACCTATGTCAACAATACCTGACTTAGAGGCTGATTGGCCAAAGGAATTGTGGAATAGAATCCGAGAAGAACAATGGAAGAAGAATGGAGAGACTAAGCCTCCCTTTGAGGAATTAGATGTAGAAGTTTATCAACCAAATCCCAACATGGAAGAAATATATGAGGAAGGATCAAGACTAGACCGAAATAGAGAAGAAACCTAGAGCATTTCAACCTTGCCTACTTACATGGGAGAATACGAAAAGGAATCTATGATAATAGGAGCACCCACAGTACATGGTAAAGGAAAGGAAAACTCAAAAAAGAATTCACACAATCTGACGGAACTCAAGAAGACGAAAGTACAATGAAACTGACTGTGGAAGAATTACTTCGGATTAAAACACAAATATGGAAACAATTAGCAAGCCAACTGGAATTAGGGCAAGAGAAGGATGAAAAGGAAAGCAAGGGAAAAGAAAACTCATCTAAGATACAAATCCCGGTGGATAAGGTGGGAGAATTTAGCGAAGGGGACGAAGGTAATATGTGTCTACCTGTCACATACAACGGGTACATGTCCAAGGCAATACTAGACACAGGAGCTGGAGTAGGAATTGCCACCAAGGAGATTTGGGAGAAATGGGGAAAGCCTGCTTTATGGCCCACACGCATGAAGCTCCAATTATGAGACGGTCATGTAGAGAAACCCTTAGAAATATTAGAAAGGATCAAATTAACCACCTGTGGAGTTGAATTTGAACACACATTAGCCAATTTATAAGTTTGAAAAGGCTAATAATTACGAAATGATATTAGGAAGACCTTTCATGAGACAAATGCGGGTAGTGCAAGATTGGGGAAGGAATTCATTATACCTACAACATCAAGGAAATACCACCAAGATAAACTTGCATACATTTGCATATCGAGATGTACCTCCACTACAGTGGAATCCCATACACAAGGAGGAAGATGACTTTTCTATTCATAGTGCTAGATCAAGCGATCAATCATGGATGCACGAGGACGCTCAGTTATGGATGTGTAAAGAAGCCAAGAAGGAGGACAATAAGAGGCAGTTGTGGCCAATAGGACATCCTAACTACTGATCGGTAGAGGATCCAAGGTACATGCCTCAAATCTTTCCTGATGAAACCTTTGAACCGCATGGATGGATGGAAATCTTAGCAACCTTAGATGTATGTGTGAATGAGGAAGTCCTAACTATGAACGAGTGCATAGACAAAGAAGGCTATGATGTAAATTTGTACATGGTAGTCATTCAAGAAGTAGAAGCAGGGGAAATCTTGGAAAAAGAGTGGAAGGAGGAATATGAGAGTATAGAAATGGAACCTGAATTTGATTCAGAAGAGAGCTATCTAGATACCATTGGAACCAAAGAGAAGCAGAAACCAACCAAGATTTTGGCAATAGAAGCCGCCTCCATAATACAAGAGCAAGAGGAAAACATGAGTAAAATCGGACCAAATCCTGACCTATTTGAAGTCTCGGAGCATTTTAAAAGGTACAAAGTAGAAGAGCAAAAGATAGCCATTCAAATGCCTAAGAGAGAGGCTCGAGAAGGAGAAGCGTACGACAACAAAGAACAAACAAAAAAGATCATAGTGACAGTGGAAGAGGGAGAAGAAAGATGTACATACATAGGTAAAGATGTGTCAATTGAGGAGGAAGAAGAATTAATACAATTGATCCGGGAATATCGAGATGTATTCGCGTGGACATATAAGGATCTCAAGGGTGTGGAATCCTCTATTTGTTCTCATAGAATACCAATGACGGCAGATGCAAAACCATCGAAACAACGCCCTTATACATACAATGAGGTCTATGATGCTAAAATTAAAGAAGAAATAGACAAGTTACTAGCGGCAGTATTCATATATGAAATAGAACACAGTGAGTGGGTATCGCCACTAGTAGTTGTGCCTAAGAAGAACGGAAAACTGAGAGTATGCATTAACTTGAAAAAAGTCAATGCAGCCACCATACGTGGTAGCTACCCATTACCAATTACGGACCATCTATTGGAAACAGTCGCAGGAAAAGAAGTCTATAGCTATTGCTACCGAGGATCAACATAAGACCGCATTCGTGACTGAATGGGGTGTTTATGCTTTTCGAGTGATGCCTTTTGGACTCACTAATGTGCCTGCTACTTTCCAATGATTGATGTGTCATGTTTTCAAAGAATTCCTGAAAAAGAGCATGGAAGTGTATGTAGATGATCTATGTACATATTCCAATCAAAGACAAGACCACATTCCTGAATTGCGGAAGATATTTAATAAATGCAGACAATATAGAGTCTACCTGAACCCGGAGAAGTGTGTCTTCATGGTAATACAAGGAAAGATCTTAGAACACATAGTCTCTAGAAATGGAATATCCACGGATGAAGACAATATTAAGGTAATTTTAGAGCTTCCTAGACCTAAGAATGCGAAAGAGGTGCAAGCATTTATGGAGCATTGTGGATATTACCATCGATTTATCCACATGTATGCCATAATTGCCAAACCCTTGTATTGGCTTTAGCTCAATTTACATGGACAGAGGAATGCGAGAAGGCATTCAATGAGTTAAAGAAGCGGCTTAGCACAACTCTAATTTTGAAAACACCAAATTGGAACAAGCCATTTCATATCCATGTGGATGCTTCTAATTACGCAATAGGATGTATCTTAGCCCAACCAATAGATGAAGGAAAGTTAGATCTCCCCATTGCCTACGCAAGTAGACAATTGAATCAAGCTGAGAGGAACTATAGGACTACGGAACGAGAAGGATTAGGAATGTTCTATGCAGTGAAGAAATTTAGACACTATCTCTTAGCCAATAAATTCAAGTTCTTCATAGACCATCAAGCTTTATTGTACCTAGTCAATAAGCCTTGTAACACAGGAAGATTGGTAAGATGGTTTCTACTATTGATGGAGTTCGACTTTGAAGTGGTAGTGAAAAAAGGAAACACTCATGTAAGAGCATATCATCTTTCTAGGTTAACACACGAAGAACCACCAAGTGGAGTTCCCGATGATCTTCCAGACACTTATTTGTTTAATGTGGAAGTGCGTCCAAAGTGGGCAGAGAAACTAATCTCGATACTCACTCATGGCCCACAACACTCAATCAATAAAGAGAGTAAAAAGGAAATTCTCCAATCAAGGAATTTGCACATTATTGCGGGAAGTGTGTACCATAAGGAACCCAATGGTGTATTGTTGAGATGTGTTGAGGAAGATGAACAATTGAAGCTGATTGAACAAGTACATGTGAAAAAATGGAGGACACACAAAGGAACTCATGAACTATTAGGGAGTTAAAGTGATTGGGAGTATACTGGCCTGACATGCCTAAGGATGTACACAACTATGTGACTAACTGTGCAGAATGCCAAGAAACGATCCCTGAGGATCATATATCCATTCCTTTCTCAACGATAGCACCCAATTGGAGAAAAACATTGGTCAAATTCCTAAAGACAAGACAGCACGAGGAAGGAGTTAGCTTGGCAAGAAAAGGATCCCTAGAAGAAATGAGCAAGGATTATGTGCTTATGGGAAGACATTTTTTTAGGAGAGGAAAAGACGAACAATTACGATTATGTGTGCATGAAGGAGAATATTTACCTATATTAGAGATGGCACACACAGGTGCGGCAGGAGGTCATTTCTTAGCTGAGAGAACCTTAAAAATGATCCTCTTCGGGGGCTTGTGGTGGCCAACTTTACATATAGATGCAGAGACATAAGTACGAAGCTGCGAGACATGCCAAAGGGCTAGATACCCGATTAGGAGAGATGACATGCCATTGAGACCTATGGTTTGTGCTAGAGCATTCTCTAAATGGGGGATTGACTTCATAGGACCCATTAACCCACCGGCCAAAGGGTCACATGCCGAATATATCATAGTAGCCACCGATTACTTGACTAAGTGGGTAGAGGCAAAGGCTACTAGAAAGAACAATGCTCAAACCACGACTAAGTTTCTTTTTGAGCATATATTCACTCATTTCGGACTACCAATTGAGATTGTGAGTGACCGAGGAACGCACTTCATTAACAAAGTGATAGAGTCTCCGATGAATGAATTTTTAGTGATCCATAAAAAATCAGCCCCATACCATCCCCAAGCCAATGGTCAAGCAGAAAGTTCCAATAAGGTATTATGCATGGTATTGAGAAAGATTATCAATAATGGGAGGTCAGATTGGGACAAACAATTGCATCATGCAATTTGGGCCTTCGGAGTCGCGTATAGGACTGCCATTGGAACTACCCCCTTCAATCTAGTATACGGGCAGAATGCAATTTTACCAATTGATTTTTTGATACCCACTTCGAGAATAGCCCAACAGTATGAATGGACCGGACATGAATTATCTCAACAACTAGACCAAATCGAGAAGTTGCATGAAACGAGGTTGCAAGCTGTTGCAGGAATCTATGCTCCTAAGAGAAGACAAAAGGCGTATTATGATGCGCATATAAAAGACAAAGGACTACAAGAAGGAGACCTAGTCCTGGTGTACACCTTGAAACAACATGCAAAGAAGTTACAAAAACGTGGATATGGACCTCTAATCATTAATAGGATCTCTTCTAGTGGAGCAATTAATCTAGCCACTCTGGATGGAGACATTCTTCCTAACTACATAAGTGGATGTAGAGTGAAACGGCTCATGGAACCATTGACGGACAACATGTTAGCACGTCTCGTAGGTGCACAAAATAGGAAGAAAGAGGAAGAACAGATTAGGGAAGAGGCACTACAGGAAGCCCTAGAACGCATTAAGAGACGAAAAGAGTGGATTCGACAAAGAGACGAATGGTATCTCCAAGGAAAAGAGCCTGTCCCCATGGCTAATTATCAAGTCCATAAGTCTAACACAACTAATGCCTACATGTCACAACCCTACCTAAACCTAAGGATTGGCAAGACAGAGTACAAATTGATAGATGCCTTGATAGACTCAGGAGCAGGACTCAATTGCATACGAAATGCGGTCATACGAGATCTTCAAACGATTATGACTCCCACGAAAGCTCATATGATAGGTATCGGAGGTCAAATCATAGAATGCATGGGAGAAACTAATGTATCCCTACACCTAGGAAATTCCTCCATGGAACAATGAGTCTTAGTATGCAAGGATGAAGACTTAATAGAAGACTTAATCCTAGGACAGGATTGGATCATTGAGAATGAAGTAAGCATCCACCTAGCGCAAGGATATATTTCAGCCAAGATAGGGCACAAGGAAATTTTTAGTCTATTAGGGGAGAAGCCGTCATTAAAACCAGAGGCCATCAAGAGTGAAGAAGACCTCAAGGAAGAGCTTGTACAACATGATTCCAGCCCCAATCCCTCAGAACCATGTCATGAAGAAAAAAAAAGTTCAAACCCTAATGGGTCCACGGAAGAAGTGAATTCATCCTATTCACTTGGTGAACAGACAGATACCAAGGAAACCAACACTCTAAGAGTTTCTCACACGACAGGAGGATCTCCAATTTGGAAAACCACTATTAACTACTCACATGCAGGAAAGGTCAGAGTCAAATGGGTATGCAAGGATCAAGTGCAGAAACCAGAGAACGCTACACCAACTCATGAGGAGAAAAAGGAGAACAAGAAGTCAACTTCACCAAAATCCGAAACAAAAAGACTCTTGCAAGTATGACTTCCGAAGCCTTTGGTTGAAGCTCAGAAGGCACGACAACAGATATGGATTCCCAAGAAGGCCAGACAAGCACCCAATCAAGAGCTAAGCAAACAAGAGGATACATTACATCGAGACATTCGGACAACAAAGCCAAGACGGACTCGTCATCAAAACATGAAGAGAAAAACCTCTATCACTAGGACATCAAAAGAAACACATGAAGCTCGTAGGACCAGAGAGAAGACAGGGCCTATCAATGCAACCACGAAATGGATTTGGAGACCAAAGCAACTGCGAGGAATGGGCAACCAGATCAACGAAGATTCCAATTGCACTCATGAAGTATCGAATGTACCTAAAGTATGCATGATAGGGCCACATTACGAGGCCAAGCATTCGGCACATGATGTACATAATAAAAGTAGTGGTGCACATTCTCCAAAGAGAAATAGGTCATAGCTTCAACTTCCTTAGGAATGGACCTACTATGTAAATAAATAAATGCTTCGGCTATAATAATACTTGTTTTCTTTCAAAAAAGAAATAAAAACACGTGGTAAGAGATCTCACTTATAAAAGCAAGGGAAACGGAGTGACGAAGCGACAACATGTCATAAACGATGCACCGCACAATTGCTATATCTTCTATTGAAGCTAATGCAAATTTCATTACAAGTGCAGATGGCTTGAAGCAACGAATCAGGAGGAAGTATTGGAATTTCCTCTACAGAGTGTAACCAAAGCAAAGGGACATTGGTTCAGAGAAGATCAACTGGTTGGGGAGTACCTCTTCCTAGTGAATATCAAAATTATGGATACGGATCATCAATTCCCAATTATGTCCCAAGATTTTAAAGTGGTGCATGAGCTTCCGACTACAATTGACATCATGAAGAAAGCGGGTATCCACAAATACTTTGAACTGCCAATCTACAAGCCCGACTTTCAAAGGTGCACACAAGTCATGAATACATTACAACCAGCATTACATGACCCATTAGTGCCAGAGGCTAGAGTCATGGACGGAGTAGGCGAATGGGTGGTCATCCAATTTACACATGATTTGATAAAAGAAGATTTTGGATGGGAAAAAGATGGCAACACGGTATTGAAAGAAGAGAGTCGAGGGGCAAAGACCAGAACATTCACCGACATCAACCGAGTCGACATAGAAGAGGAAGTCAGGCTCATTCATCAGCATTTCTGCTTCCCAAACATGCATCGATACACCGCCCCTCAGAAGATAATTGTCCAGCTACTCTCACATGCCATCAAGCAGATTGGCAATCAAATTAATCTGACTCCTTACATACAAGAATGGCTATTTAAGGCGAAGAAGCAATGGAATAATAAGAAGTTCCTGAACGGCAGTGTTGCTCTGACCATTTTGATCTATCATGCTTTAGGTATTAGAGAGCACCTTCAGGAAATGCCATCATCAATTGCTATGGCTAAATATGCAAAAGTCGCCACAGTCCCCAAAAAGAAAAGAGGAGTCAAAATTGTTGAAGAAGTAGAAACCAGCTCTCAACTGAAAATGAGACGAACAAAGAGATTACGGGAAGTAAAGCAAGTAGAAGAAGAAGTTCCAGCCAAGAAAAGGGCTCACATACTTCCAAAGACTAGGATTGAAGAGCAAAGACCTATTACCGAAGAGGATTTAACACAAGCACTGGAAGACACACACCAATATACGGAGGGTCAAGTTAATCTACCAGTGCAAGGGCACCATTACCAGTAGGCCCACCAAGATATGGATGTAAAGAAGAAGCTCACCAAAGTACATCGATACAGATAATTAGGGTTAGACAATTCAAGCTCATCCTCGGAGGACCAAGAGGAACCCAAAACATCCTTATTAAAGGTGGATATTCAAAGTGAATCCAAGGATGATGGACAATGGGAGGAACTTAATGCAGTCAACTACAATGAAGCAGAAGGAAGCATGAAGGTGAATGACAACACCGTCCACCCTGAACAGGAAAACACAGGCAAAGAAACAAACCAAGAAAGAGCACATGTAATCAGAATCAATGAGACTTCCAAGATTCAAATCAAGGAGACAATGCTTACAAGAGAGGTGTCAATCAATAATCCAAAGGAAGAACCTAAAGAAGATACAGTCGAAGACTCAGAACCCTTCACATCGATAAGGGTTGTGGCAGAACCCTCCCCAATGGATGTCACATTTCAAGGGAGTGCCACGAAAATCATTGATCTGGACGAGGAAAGAACAGAGCCAAAAATACAATTACAAATCAGACAACCCCACAATGAAACCATCCATGTAGAGCAAGGAAAAGATGTACAAACTGGAGAAGCTCCAAGCATACCATGAACATGGTTGAATGTCGACATCGCTCAGCTCAAGCCAGTAGTGCAAGACATGATCAGAACCACAATGGATACCCAACAGTTGATTCTTGAGGCTGATGAAGACTATGACAAAGCGATGCAGGAAAAGCATGAACTACATGAAATCGGTAAGAACCTTTCAGACGAACTAAAGCTAGCAACAGAGCAAGCAGTACATAAAGAAAATGAAGTTCAAGAAGCCAAGAAGTAGTGCAAAACCTTGGAGATGGAAAATGGCAAATTAAAAGAGGCACTATAGGAATATTGGAAAAAATATGAAGCTAGCGAGGCCGAGAAGACGCGGATGAACACAAAAAGCAAGATATTAGAATCGCAAATAAAAGTATACATGGAGGAGGCATAAAACCTAAGGAACAGAAATAAGGAATTGATAGATGCCTTGATAGACTCAGGAGCAGGACTCAATTGCATACGAAATGCGGTCATACGAGATCTTCAAACGATTATGACTCCCACGAAAGCTCATATGATAGGTATCGGAGGTCAAATCATAGAATGCATGGGAGAAACTAATGTATCCCTACACCTAGGAAATTCCTCCATGGAACAATGAGTCTTAGTATGCAAGGATGAAGACTTAATAGAAGACTTAATCCTAGGACAGGATTGGATCATTGAGAATGAAGTAAGCATCCACCTAGCGCAAGGATATATTTCAGCCAAGATAGGGCACAAGGAAATTTTTAGTCTATTAGGGGAGAAGCCGTCATTAAAACCAGAGGCCATCAAGAGTGAAGAAGACCTCAAGGAAGAGCTTGTACAACATGATTCCAGCCCCAATCCCTCAGAAGCATGTCAGGAAGAAAAAAAAAGTTCAAACCCTAATGGGTCCACGGAAGAAGTAAATTCATCCTATTCACTTGGTGAACAGACAGATACCAAGGAAACCAACACTCTAAGAGTTTCTCACACGACAGGAGGATCTCCAATTTGGAAAACCACTATTAACTACTCACATGCAGGAAAGGTCAGAGTCAAATGGGTATGCAAGGATCAAGTGCAGAAACCAGAGAACGCTACACCAACTCATGAGGAGAAAAAGGAGAACAAGAAGTCAACTTCACCAAAATCCGAAACAAAAAGACTCTTGCAAGTATGACTTCCGAAGCCTTTGGTTGAAGCTCAGAAGGCACGACAACAGATATGGATTCCCAAGAAGGCCAGACAAGCACCCAATCAAGAGCTAAGCAAACAAGAGGATACATTACATCGAGACATTCGGACAACAAAGCCAAGACGGACTCGTCATCAAAACATGAAGAGAAAAACCTCTATCACTAGGACATCAAAAGAAACACATGAAGCTCGTAGGACCAGAGAGAAGACAGGGCCTATCAATGCAACCACGAAATGGATTTGGAGACCAAAGCAACTGCGAGGAATGGGCAACCAGATCAACGAAGATTCCAATTGCACTCATGAAGTATCGAATGTACCTAAAGTATGCATGATAGGGCCACATTACGAGGCCAAGCATTCGGCACATGATGTACATAATAAAAGTAGTGGTGCACATTCTCCAAAGAGAAATAGGTCATAGCTTCAACTTCCTTAGGAATGGACCTACTATGTAAATAAATAAATGCTTCGGCTATAATAATACTTGTTTTCTTTCAAAAAAAAAATAAAAACACGTGGTAAGAGATCTCACTTATACAAGCAAGGGAAACGGAGTGACGAAGCGACAACATGTCATAAACGATGCACCGCACAATTGCTATATCTTCTATTGAAGCTAATGCAAATTTCATTACAAGTGCAGATGGCTTGAAGCAACGAATCAGGAGGAAGTATTGGAATTTCCTCTACAGAGTGTAACCAAAGCAAAGGGACATTGGTTCAGAGAAGATCAACTGGTTGGGGAGTACCTCTTCCTAGTGAATATCAAAATTATGGATACGGATCATCAATTCCCAATTATGTCCCAAGATTTTAAAGTGGTGCATGAGCTTCCGACTACAATTGACATCATGAAGAAAGCGGGTATCCACAAATACTTTGAACTGCCAATCTACAAGCCCGACTTTCAAAGGTGCACACAAGTCATGAATACATTACAACCAGCATTACATGACCCATTAGTGCCAGAGGCTAGAGTCATGGACGGAGTAGGCGAATGGGTGGTCATCCAATTTACACATGATTTGATAAAAGAAGATTTTGGATGGGAAAAAGATGGCAACACGGTATTGAAAGAAGAGAGTCGAGGGGCAAAGACCAGAACATTCACCGACATCAACAGAGTCGACATAGAAGAGGAAGTCAGGCTCATTCATCAGCATTTCTGCTTCCCAAACATGCATCGATACACCGCCCCTCAGAAGATAATTGTCCAGCTACTCTCACATGCCATCAAGCAGATTGGCAATCAAATTAATCTGACTCCTTACATACAAGAATGGCTATTTAAGGCGAAGAAGCAATGGAATAATAAGAAGTTCCTGAACGGCAGTGTTGCTCTGACCATTTTGATCTATCATGCTTTAGGTATTAGAGAGCACCTTCAGGAAATGCCATCATCAATTGCTATGGCTAAATATGCAAAAGTCGCCACAGTCCCCAAAAAGAAAAGAGGAGTCAAAATTGTTGAAGAAGTAGAAACCAGCTCTCAACTGAAAATGAGACGAACAAAGAGATTACGGGAAGTAAAGCAAGTAGAAGAAGAAGTTCCAGCCAAGAAAAGGGCTCACATACTTCCAAAGACTAGGATTGAAGAGCAAAGACCTATTACCGAAGAGGATTTAACACAAGCACTGGAAGACACACACCAATATACGGAGGGTCAAGTTAATCTACCAGTGCAAGGGCACCATTACCAGTAGGCCCACCAAGATATGGATGTAAAGAAGAAGCTCACCAAAGTACATCGATACAGATAATTAGGGTTAGACAATTCAAGCTCATCCTCGGAGGACCAAGAGGAACCCAAAACAACCTTATTAAATGTGGATATTCAAAGTGAATCCAAGGATGATGGACAATGGGAGGAACTTAATGCAGTCAACTACAATGAAGCAGAAGGAAGCATGAAGGTGAATGACAACACCATCCACCCTGAACAGGAAAACACAGGCAAAGAAACAAACCAAGAAAGAGCACATGTAATCAGAATCAATGAGACTTCCAAGATTCAAATCAAGGAGACAATGCTTACAAGAGAGGTGTCAATCAATAATCCAAAGGAAGAACCTAAAGAAGATACAGTCGAAGACTCAGAACCCTTCACATCGATAAGGGTTGTGGCAGAACCCTCCCCAATGGATGTCACATTTCAAGGGAGTGCCACGAAAATCATTGATCTGGACGAGGAAAGAACAGAGCCAAAAATACAATTACAAATCAGACAACCCCACAATGAAACCATCCATGTAGAGCAAGGAAAAGATGTACAAACTGGAGAAGCTCCAAGCATACCATGAACATGGTTGAATGTCGACATCGCTCAGCTCAAGCCAGTAGTGCAAGACATGATCAGAACCACAATGGATACCCAACAGTTGATTCTTGAGGCTGATGAAGACTATGACAAAGCGATGCAGGAAAAGCATGAACTACATGAAATCGGTAAGAACCTTTCAGACGAACTAAAGCTAGCAACAGAGCAAGCAGTACATAAAGAAAATGAAGTTCAAGAAGCCAAGAAGTAGTGCAAAACCTTGGAGATGGAAAATGGCAAATTAAAAGAGGCACTATAGGAATATTGGAAAAAATATGAAGCTAGCGAGGCCGAGAAGACGCGGATGAACACAAAAAGCAAGATATTAGAATCGCAAATAAAAGTATACATGGAGGAGGCATAAAACCTAAGGAACAGAAATAAGGAATTGATAGATGCCTTGATAGACTCAGGAGCAGGACTCAATTGCATACGAAATGCGGTCATACGAGATCTTCAAACGATTATGACTCCCACGAAAGCTCATATGATAGGTATCGGAGGTCAAATCATAGAATGCATGGGAGAAACTAATGTATCCCTACACCTAGGAAATTCCTCCATGGAACAATGAGTCTTAGTATGCAAGGATGAAGACTTAATAGAAGACTTAATCCTAGGACAGGATTGGATCATTGAGAATGAAGTAAGCATCCACCTAGCGCAAGGATATATTTCAGCCAAGATAGGGCACAAGGAAATTTTTAGTCTATTAGGGGAGAAGCCGTCATTAAAACCAGAGGCCATCAAGAGTGAAGAAGACCTCAAGGAAGAGCTTGTACAACATGATTCCAGCCCCAATCCCTCAGAAGCATGTCAGGAAGAAAAAAAAAGTTCAAACCCTAATGGGTCCACGGAAGAAGTAAATTCATCCTATTCACTTGGTGAACAGACAGATACCAAGGAAACCAACACTCTAAGAGTTTCTCACACGACAGGAGGATCTCCAATTTGGAAAACCACTATTAACTACTCACATGCAGGAAAGGTCAGAGTCAAATGGGTATGCAAGGATCAAGTGCAGAAACCAGAGAACGCTACACCAACTCATGAGGAGAAAAAGGAGAACAAGAAGTCAACTTCACCAAAATCCGAAACAAAAAGACTCTTGCAAGTATGACTTCCGAAGCCTTTGGTTGAAGCTCAGAAGGCACGACAACAGATATGGATTCCCAAGAAGGCCAGACAAGCACCCAATCAAGAGCTAAGCAAACAAGAGGATACATTACATCGAGACATTCGCACAACAAAGCCAAGATGGACTCGTCATCAAAACATGAAGAGAAAAACCTCTATCACTAGGACATCAAAAGAAACACATGAAGCTCGTAGGACCAGAGAGAAGACAGGGCCTATCAATGCAACCACGAAATGGATTTGGAGACCAAAGCAACTGCGAGGAATGGGCAACCAGATCAACGAAGATTCCAATTGCACTCATGAAGTATCGAATGTACCTAAAGTATGCATGATAGGGCCACATTACGAGGCCAAGCATTCGGCACATGATGTACATAATAAAAGTAGTGGTGCACATTCTCCAAAGAGAAATAGGTCATAGCTTCAACTTCCTTAGGAATGGACCTACTATGTAAATAAATAAATGCTTCGGCTATAATAATACTTGTTTTCTTTCAAAAAAGAAATAAAAACACGTGGTAAGAGATCTCACTTATAAAAGCAAGGGAAACGGAGTGACGAAGCGACAACATGTCATAAACGATGCACCGCACAATTGCTATATCTTCTATTGAAGCTAATGCAAATTTCATTACAAGTGCAGATGGCTTGAAGCAACGAATCAGGAGGAAGTATTGGAATTTCCTCTACAGAGTGTAACCAAAGCAAAGGGACATTGGTTCAGAGAAGATCAACTGGTTGGGGAGTACCTCTTCCTAGTGAATATCAAAATTATGGATACGGATCATCAATTCCCAATTATGTCCCAAGATTTTAAAGTGGTGCATGAGCTTCCGACTACAATTGACATCATGAAGAAAGCGGGTATCCACAAATACTTTGAACTGCCAATCTACAAGCCCGACTTTCAAAGGTGCACACAAGTCATGAATACATTACAACCAGCATTACATGACCCATTAGTGCTAGAGGCTAGAGTCATGGACGGAGTAGGCGAATGGGTGGTCATCCAATTTACACATGATTTGATAAAAGAAGATTTTGGATGGGAAAAAGATGGCAACACGGTATTGAAAGAAGAGAGTCGAGGGGCAAAGACCAGAACATTCACCGACATCAGCAGAGTCGACATAGAAGAGGAAGTCAGGCTCATTCATCAGCATTTCTGCTTCCCAAACATGCATCGATACACCGCCCCTCAGAAGATAATTGTCCAACTACTCTCACATGCCATCAAGCAGATTGGCAATCAAATTAATCTGACTCCTTACATACAAGAATGGCTATTTAAGGCGAAGAAGCAATGGAATAATAAGAAGTTCCTGAACGGCAGTGTTGCTCTGACAATTTTGATCTATCATGCTTTAGGTATTAGAGAGCACCTTCAGGAAATGCCATCATCAATTGCTATGGCTAAATATGCAAAAGTCACCACAGTCCCCAAAAAGAAAAGAGGAGTCAAAATTGTTGAAGAAGTAGAAACCAGCTCTCAACTGAAAATGAGACGAACAAAGAGATTACGGGAAGTAAAGCAAGTAGAAGAAGAAGTTCCAGCCAAGAAAAGGGCTCACATACTTCCAAAGACTAGGATTGAAGAGCAAAGACCTATTACCAAAGAGGATTTAACACAAGCACTGGAAGACACACACCAATATACGGAGGGTCAAGTTAATCTACCAGTGCAAGGGCACCATTACCAGTAGGCCCACCAAGATATGGATGTAAAGAAGAAGCTCACCAAAGTACATCGATACAGATAATTAGGGTTAGACAATTCAAGCTCATCCTCGGAGGACCAAGAGGAACCCAAAACATCCTTATTAAATGTGGATATTCAAAGTGAATCCAAGGATGATGGACAATGGGAGGAACTTAATGTAGTCAACTACAATGATGCAGAAGGAAGCATGAAGGTGAATGACAACACCGTCCACCCTAAACATGAAAACACAGGCAAAGAAACAAACCAAGAAAGAGCACATGTAATCAGAATCAATGAGACTTCCAAGATTCAAATCAAGGAGACAGTGCTTACAAGAGAGGTGTCAATCAATAATCCAAAGGAAGAACCTAAAGAAGATACAGTCGAAGACTCAGAACCCTTTACATCGATAAGGGTTGTGGCAGAACCCTCCCCAATGGATGTCACATTTCAAGGGAGTGCCACGAAAATCATTGATCTGGACGAGGAAAGAACAGAGCCAAAAATACAATTACAAATCAGACAACCCCACAATGAAACCATCCATGTAGAGCAAGGAAAAGATGTACAAACCGGAGAAGCTCCAAGCATACCATGAACATGGTTGAATGTCGACATCGCTCAGCTCAAGCCAGTAGTGCAAGACATGATCAGAACCACAATGGATACCCAACAGTTGATTCTTGAGGCTGATGAAGACTATGACAAAGCGATGCATCAAAAGCATGAACTACATGAAATCGGTAAGAACCTTTCAGACGAACTAAAGCTAGCAACAGAGCAAGCAGTACATAAAGAAAATGAAGTTCAAGAAGCCAAGAAGCAGTGCAAAACCTTGGAGATGGAAAATGGCAAATTAAAAGAGGCACTATAGGAATATTGGAAAAAATATGAAGCTAGCGAGGCCGACAAGACGCGGATGAACACAAAAAGCAAGATATTAGAATCGCAAATAAAAGTATACATGGAGGAGGCATAAAACCTAAGGAACAGAAATAAGGAGCTCATGACAGCTCTTTTGAGTGATCAACCGATCGAGGCTCCAGAAGAGACAACAATAAACACAAAGGAAACGGAGGAAAAAATAGCCAAGTATGAAGATCAGCTCAAGCACGAGCAGGCAGTCATTGCTGATTGGGAAAAGAAGTACATGGAGGACACCGCAGCTCTTAGAGCAAAATGGAAAAAAGCAGAGAATCAATATTTAACGCAATGTAAAGAAGACACATATCACCTCGATATTGTAGCTAAAGAGATTCTCAAAAACAAGGAAACTATTGCTAAAGCCGATGAAGAAATTAAGCAAAAGGATGAGATGATAAAGCAACTACAAGAGCAGATAAGTCAAAAGGCAACTGAGGGGACACCAGTAGTTCCAAAATCCACAGTGACTACTAAGGAGATTGACTTACGTCCTCTCTCCCCCCCCTTACATCCTTCGCCGATAAGGGAGGAAATGGAGACCCAATTTGAACATAACAATCGGGGTATTGCAGAACTGAGCCGAGATGAGAGGGCACTACTGGTGTCCTAGCTTACTGCTAAATTTGAAGATCAAATAATCGAGGTCATGAAGGAAGCTAAGATTGAGAGCAAAAACTTAGAACATATATTGAAGCCATTTAATTTACCGTATGGCCTGTTGAAAGAGCACACAAGACAATATATAAGGACAACAACAAATAAAGAGCCGGACAACAACCTCTAGCTCAACAATAATACTTTCAATTACACTCAAGAGGAGTTCGAGAAGGCTGATCCTATCTGGAGGAGTAATCTTTTGGAAAAGAACCCTACATTGCAGGTACAGTGGGAGACATCGCCATATGTGCTTCAGGTAAACCCATCTTTTGTCATGTACCCCGCAGACGCTCCTGGTCGCAATTTTGGGAAGGGCAGAGCCAAGGAAGCATTAATAATCAATGGCTGAATTATCCTCTATTACCTAGTCCACCACATAACTACCTACCAATAGAAGAGTACATGGTAAAAACAATGGAATTTTGGATTGCGAGATATGCGATGGTATCGAATTTAGTAGTAAAAATGACAAATAAAATTTTTAGCATGATCCTTATAGTAATGAAGGTTTTCCAACATGCCAAATATACATTTTTGAACTTCATTGGCATTACACAAGGCTCTGAAGCACTAGTTTTTTATCTCTCTACCATTCCAAGCCGCTTAACCCTTATGGCGTATTATTCAAGACTTATGTTTTTGCCAAGCACATACATGCAAACATTCGAAGAGGCATTTTTCACTGGCTTCTTCGAAATTGATTCGGAAATTTTTGTAAAGATGACTTTGAACTTTAACTCAAGACTGGTGGCTTACGAAACAAGTTTTTTTGCGGATCACCGACAAGCACCAGAGGATGGAGTGAAGTCAACACAGTGGAAAGAGTTTATGATATGTCACGCCAACCTGCTTAATCAACGAGAGCAAACCACCATTCAAACGTACTCACATCGCCACAAAAAGCCTGTCAGGGATGACAGAGTTCAGGAGGAGGGATGTGTGGAAGGGGAATCAAGTAAGAAGAGAAGAAGAAGAAAATCAAAGACCAAAACTGTTCAATAAAGAATGAAGATAACAAAGAAGAAGAACCACCCTCTGCCCAAAGCCCCGCAGGGGCACGCATCAGGCAACAACGCCAAACACCCAGGTCCTAAGGAATGGAATTGTTGGAGCAAGTCTATGACAAGCCTAAGTATTGGCTTGAGTCCCACAAAGTCATAGAAAAAGCCTTAAAATGAAGACTATGTAAAGTTCACTTGTGAACTACCTCTTGTAACTTTTGAAGAGTTTACTTAATGTAAAAGTGAAAGAATCTTAAGTGGTTGAGTCCACTTGATCAAGAATGGAAAGAGGAGCCACGAATTTGTGATTTGTGGTAGGTAGAGAATCAAATCGATCATTGATTGATTGGAGAGTGATTGAGGGAAGTTAGCCTCCCAAACTCAACTATAAATAGATGGCAGTTTTAGTCGTGGTGAGAGAGACCTATGTGAAGACCTCCAAGAGCTGAGCTTTATGCCATATCAAGGTGTGATTACAAGGAACACATATGTATTAGTAAGTCATTATATTGTACAAGCAATATACTTTCATTTTCATGATTATTTGAGTTCATCTTTCCATGTTCTTGTGAAGTGTACTACTCACTGCCATTACTCTCAGTTTTCTTAGTCAGCTTGCAGAGATGTTTTCTCTGAGCTTGGTGCGTCATTTTCAGTGATTTAACTTGGTAAAGTTAGCTCTATAAGTCTACTATATGCTCACAAATTTTCATGTCATTTGGATGTTGCAATCTTCAGTTATGTTCATTTGAAGTCAACAGGGTCTGTTCATCTTCACTTCTCTGTCAGGTACCCGACTTTTTCACTCATCTTGTTAGAGCCATTTCTCCGTGGTTACTTATCCAAATTCAGTGATTTAAAGCTTGTTGGATTCCGCTTATTGTCTAGTGCCCAAGAGGAATTAAGCTAATTGCTGCTGTGCTCAGAGAATTATGTAAAACACTGGACAGGTGTATGAACCAAGAATAGCAAGTTTTCTTCTCTGAGCTAACTCCAACTTATCTGTTTTGATCTATCTTTTTGAGAGTGATCTTCCAAGGTACATAGGGTGTCTAATACATCCATTGGCAAGCTAAAAGGGCCCACCATCTACTCCTGGAGTTCATTTGGCTGGTGTAGATCAAGGATTTTGCAACACCTCTTCATCTTCAAACACATACTTATCCATCTCTTCACAGTGGTATCAGAGCAAGGTTGGACAACATGGCAGATGGATTTCCTTCATCAATTGACAAATTGGACAGAGGTAACTACTCAGCTTGGTCATTAAAGATGGAAGCTTATCTCCAAGGTAGAAGTTTATATGGTTATGTGGCTGGAGATGAAGTTATGCCAAGTTTCAGGAACAAAAGTCAACCAACACAAGAAGAGCAAGAAAGATTGAGCACATGGTGCTCCAAGGATGCACTTGCAAGGTCTTATCTCCTCAACTCTATCTCAGATTTTTTGTTGCCTCACATTAGAAGTTGTAAGACATCTCAGGAAGTGTGGGATGCACTTGAAGCTTTCTTTTCTTCAAGTACCAAAGCTAGGAAGAATCAACTATGGCTGGATTTCACAACTCTCAAGAAGGCTCCCAAACAAAATGTGATTGATTTTGTCACAAAGCTCAAGGACATAGCGGATCAGTTGGGAAGCATTGGAGAGGTAATAGAAGAAGAGCAAATTTTAAGGCAGGTCATCAATGGCTTGAAGGCAGATGATAAGTGGGAAGCATTCACCACAGCTATGGATTTGTACATGGACATGCATGTACCTGATTTCAACACACTCATTGGACAACTACTTACTCAAGAGGCAAAGCTTATCAAAAATGGAGAAAGCTCTAAAGGTAATCAATCTTCAGCTTCATACACGGATAAAAGCAAGTCTAAAGATAACAAAGGAAAGGCAAAGAAAGTGGATGATGAAGCAGGTACATATCAAGCTAACTATGCAGGTAGAGGAAGACATGGTAGAGGTAGAGGAAGAGGAGGTAGACAAGGTAGGGGGAGATCCCAAGACTCCAACTCATGTTCTATTTGTGGATTAACTAATCATACAACTGAAAATTGCTTTAGGAATTCCAGGAATCAAAGAGGCAGAGGATACAATAGAGGAAGTTATGGATACTCAAGAGGAAGGTTCAACAACTACCATGGCAACTACAACAACTACAATCATTCAAACTATCAAGGAGGCTACAAAGGAAGGAGAGACTACAATAACTACACAGAAGACTCAAACAAAGAGGATTCATTATTGATCATGAACATGGCTATGCCACAAGGTAAATCTGATGAGCATGTTTTCTACATAGATTCAGGTTGTTCAAATCATGTGGCAGGAAATGTGGCACTCCTATCAGATTTAGAAGATCCAAGGATTAAGCATGAGGTACAAACAGGAGATGATACAAAACATCCTGTGGAGAAAATAGGCAATGTCAAAGCACCTGATGGAAACATCAACCTACTCAGTAAGGTACTCTATGTCCCTACCATTACAAAGAATTTGATAAGTGTTGGGCAGATAGTAGAGAAAGGGTTGCAAGTCAGGTTCACAAAAGCAGGAGCATTTGCTGAAGATCCAAGTCAAGGATTCAGAAGAATTGCAAAAGGTGAAAAGACAGGTAGATTGTTCACATTTGAATTACAGGACACTAGAAACATTGCTCTCTTTAATTATGGTAGTCAGACACTCACAGAATTGGAAGTATGGCACAAAAGGTTAGCACATATTGGTGAAAGGTCATTAAAGCAAATCTGCAGGGACCAAAGTGTACTTGGACTTCCTAATTTGTCAAAACAAAATATGATTTATAAGTGTAGTGCATGTCAATTTGGAAAGTCTCACAGGTTACCATTCATGAAGAAAGGTTATATGCATGGAGATCTCTTGGAGTTGGTTCATACAAATGTATGGGGACCTAGCAAGGAAGCTTCAATATCTGGATCAAGGTATTATGTTTCCTTTATTGATGATTGCAGCAGATGGACTATCCTATTCTTTATGAAACACAAAGATGAAGTTTTTTCATGTTTCAAAAGATATTTGGCTCTTGTGGAGAATCAAACAGGTAAATCACTAAAAAGGCTAAGGTCAGATGGAGGGGGAGAATACTTCTCCCATGATTTTGATTCTTTTCTTCAAGAAAGAGGAATCAAAAGAGAGGTAAGGACAAGGTACACTCCTGATCAAAATGGAGTGGCAGAAAGGAGGAATAGGACAATTGTTGAAGCTGCAAGGTCTATGTTAAATGAAAAGCATTTACCTAATTACTTATGGGCTGAGGCTGTATCTACAGCCACTTACTTGATTAACAGGTTGCCTTCAAAATCCCTTGATGGGATGACTCCATATGAGGCTTGGAATGGAAGAAGACCAAGCTTAGATCGTTGTAAAATTTTTGGATGTATTGCTTTTGCTCATGTTCCTTCACAGCTTAGAGGCAAGATGGATCCAAAGGCAGAAAGGTGTGTATTTATTGGATATGACAACAATCAAAAGGGCTACAGGTTATACAACCCTACCAACAAAGGATTCTTGGTAAGCAGAGATGTAGTTTTTTATGAGAACAATTCATGGTATGAAGATTCATGCAGGAAGATCAATTTACCATATGATCTTGAAGAAGATTTTCCAAAGCTTGGTAGAGAACAATCAAAGATTGAAGAACAAGACACCTCAGAGGATGATGAAGAATCTCACATGGAAAAGATCAAAGCATGGAAGTCTAAAGGTAAAGCAAAATTGCAGGAACTTGGACATGAGGCAGACTCATCACATCATGGCCTAAGAAGATCTATGAGGGAAAAGAAAAAACCAGAAAGGTATGGGTTTGACACCTCATTAGTAACTAAACATTTTATCTACATAGCACAGGACATAAACCAAGAGGAGCCATCATCATTCGAAGAGGCCAAAGCAAAAACAGAATGGAAGCATGCAATGAAGGAAGAGATTGAAGCACTTGAGGAAAACAACACTTGGGATTTGGTGCCCAAGACTTCATCCATGAAGGTAATAGGCTCAAGATGGGTCTATAAACTCAAGAAGAATTCTGATGGTTCAATTAACAGGTATAAGGCAAGGCTTGTGGCAAAAGGCTTTGCACAAACTCAGGGAATTGATTATGAGGAGACCTTCTCTCCTGTGGCAAAGATGCCTACTATTAGCATTTTGCTTAGTATTGCCTCTTCCAAGAATTGGAATATACTTCAACTAGATGTAAAAAATGCATTTTTGAATGGTTGGATAACAGAAGAGGTATATATGGCACAACCACCTAGTTTTGAGAATCAAGTTTATTCTGATTATGTGTGTAAACTTAACAAAGCATTGTATGGTCTCAAGCAAGCTCCAAGAGCTTGAAATTTCAGGCTTGTTTTATTCTTGCAGGACAAAGGCTTTCAACCAAGCAAGGCAGATCCTTCACTCTTTATTAAAAAGAGTAATTCCGAGGTCATCTACCTATGTGTATATGTAGATGATATTATATTGACAGGAATGATGAAGATGGTATGAAGAAGATCAAAGATCAGATGAGAGAAGAGTTCAAGATAAGTGATTTGGGTTCACTTACCTACTTCCTAGGTTTGGAAGTTGTCTACAAAGATCATGGTTTGTTTCTTACTCAAAGAAAGTATGTTAAGGACATGTTGGCAAAATTCAAGATGCAAGATTGTAAGATTGCAGGTACTCCAATGGAGGTCAATCACAAATTGAGCTCACATGAAGGTGAACTCATAGAGGACATCACATCATATCAAAGTCTAGTGGGTAGTCTCAACTATGCCACATTGACAAGAGTAGATATATGTTACAGTGTGAGTGTGCTAAGTCAATTTATGCACACACCAAGGAAACCACATATGGATGCTGCCAAAAGGATTCTCAAGTATCTCAAAGGAACCATAAATGAAGGACTTTATTATCCTTATGTATCTGATTTAGGTTTGAAGCTATTTTCTGATGCAAATTGGGCTGGCTCCAAGGAAGATAGAAGGATCACTTCAGGTTATCTTACCTTTGCACGTTCAAAGCTTATTTCATGGTCATCCAAGAAGCAACCCACAGTTGCTCTCTCTTCTACTGAAGCTGAATATAGAGGTCTTGCCATAGCTACACAAGAAGCTATGTGGATGAAAACATTATTCAAAGACCTTGGATTGGAGTTTGGAACAACTATTTTTGGTGACAATATGAGTTCTATTCATTTGGCTGCTAATCCTATTTTTCATGCAAGGACTAAACATATTGAAGTTCATTATCACTATGTACGAGAGAAGGTTCTAAGCAAAGAGATTCAAATATCATATGTGTCCACTCATCAACAATGTGCAGATATTCTAACCAAAGCATTGGATGGTACAAAGCTTTGCAAATTCAAGGCTATGATAGGTTTGCAGGTAATCTTGGAAGATTGAAGACCTCAAGCATACTTGGCTTGAGGGGAAGCTGTTGGAGCAAGTCTATGACAAGCCTAAGTATTGGCTTGAGTCCCACAAAGTCATAGAAAAAGCCTTAAAATGAAGACTATGTAAAGTTCACTTGTGAACTACCTCTTGTAACTTTTGAAGAGTTTACTTAATGTAAAAGTGAAAGAATCTTAAGTGGTTGAGTCCACTTGATCAAGAATGGAAAGAGGAGCCACGAATTTGTGATTTGTGGTAGGTAGAGAATCAAATCGATCATTGATTGATTGGAGAGTGATTGAGGGAAGTTAGCCTCCCAATCTCAACTATAAATAGATGGCAGTTTTAGTCGTGGTGAGAGAGACCTATGTGAAGACCTCCAAGAGCTGAGCTTTATGCCATATCAAGGTGTGATTACAAGGCACACATATGTATCAGTAAGTCATTGTATTGTACAAGCAATATACTTTCATTTTCATGATTATTTGAGTTCATCTTTCCATGTTCTTGTGAAGTGTACTACTCACTGCCATTACTCTCAGTTTTCTCAGTCAGCTTGCAGAGATGTTTTCTCTGAGCTTGGTGCATCATTTTCAGTGATTTAACTTGGTAAAGTTAGCTCTATAAATCTACTATATGCTCACAAATTTTCATGTCATTTGGATGTTGCAATCTTCAGTTATGTTCATTTGAAGTCAATAGGGTCTGTTCATCTTCACTTCTCTGTTAGGTACCCGACTTTTTCACTCATCTTGTTAGAGCCATTTCTCCGTGGTTACTTATCTAAATTCAGTGATTTAAAGCTTGTTGGATTCAGCTTACTGTCTAGTATAACCATAAAAAGTTTTCATAATCATTGGATTCCTACATTTTGAGTTATGGTGGTTTTTCTGCTCACTGGTCTATTTCTATAGCAGCCCATGAAAATCGGGATGATGTCATCACTTGTTAAAACTCATTCTCAGTGTGTGGTTTATTATTTTTGATGAGATTACTCTTGAAAGTTAGCTCTTTAAGTTAACTAGACTTCCCCAAGAGGAATTAAGCTAATTGCTGCTGTGCTCAGAGAATTATGTAAAACACTGGACATGTGTATGAACCAAGAATAGCAAGTTTTCTTCTCTGAGCTAACTCCAACTTATCTGTTTTGATCTATCTTTTTGAGAGTGATCTTCCAAGGTACATAGGGTGTCTAATACATCCATTGGCAAGCTAAAAGGGCCCACCATCTACTCCTAGAGTTCATTTGGATGGTGTAGATCAAGGATTTTGCAACACCTCTTCATCTTCAAACACATACTTATCCATCTCTTCACAGGAATTAAAGAACAATCAAAACTAGGACATTTCATGGGAAGGACAGACCAGGGCCACGAAGTATCCATGAAGAAGTGCAAGAAGATATTTGGTAGGTAATAATCCTTCCGCTGATAGCGTGCGTTGTCAACAAAGTAAACAAGCTTAGAGCAATACAATAGGTCAGATATGTGAAGACAAAGACAAATCAGAAGACCAAAAGTTAGAAAGAGGTAGAGGCTGAAAAGTTGAAGAGGGTGACTAAGAACATCACACTCTTAGTCACTGGTGGCATGCATGGCAGCCCGAATGAATGCAACAACCCAGATGTGTGATGTACGGAATACCAAGGGGAAAACAGAAGCAAAGGACATATCTCAGACCAGGGCTAGGAAGTATCCATGAAGAAGTGCAAGAAGATATTTGGCAGGTTATAATCCTTCCGCTGATAGCGTGTGTTGTCAACAAAGTAAATAGGCTTAGAGCAATACAACAGGTCAGATATATGAAGACAAAGACAAATCAGAAGACCAAAAGTTAGAAAGAGGTAGAGGCTAAAAAGTTGAAGAGGGTGACTAAGAACATCACACTCTTAGTCACTAGTGGCGTGCGTGGCAGCCCGACTGAATGCAGCAACCCAGATTTGTGATGTACGGAATACCAAGGGGAAAACAGAAGCAAAGGACATATCTCGGACAAAATAACAAATTCTCTGACAGTCCTTATTGTTACTTGAACCACTGGGTGCGTGTATTCAGAACTCTTAGAAGAACTACAAACAAGAAGCAAAAGCCTGTCAAGGGACGACAGAGACAAAGAGGGGGAGAGTGTTGCAGAGCAAAGTGGCACAAGAAAATAGAGCCCCAAAATTTTCAAATTAATGGGCACATTTTTCTTCTTCAAAGTCTTAGAAAATTCCCTCAAGCCATGTAAATGCACTAGAGGAGTCCTCTAGATGCATAAGCCCAACTCATTGTAACATATTCTTTGTACATTAGTAGGAAATTCACTTTTTAGTAATAAAGTGCCGGTCTCTTTTGTGAAAGGACCAAATTTAGGGCACATGTATATAAGTCACTTTGTGACTCTTTGCAGAGACTTTTTGCCATTGTGAAGAAGGAGAGCTCCTGATTTTCGAATTTGCTTCTTTCTTGCAGATTTCCATCTTCTCTTTGATCTTCTATGTGTGTGCAATGCTTGGAATGTGTGTGTAGGACTGTTGTCTACCCCTCCCCACTATTTTTGAGCTACTGTAGTGTGTGTGTGAGCTTGTAGGAGTTGTGGAGTGAGTGTGGGTGTTTCCCGCCATTCACTATTTTGGCCATAACTTGAAGCATAGTTGTCAGAATCGAGTGACACCACCTCCAATAGATGCGTCTCGTCGCAAGCTTTGAAATGAGTTCACTATTAACTATATTCAGAGTTCGGAGCTAAGAGAAATCCTCGATTTACTAAAAACTACTGTAAGTGGTATCGTGACAGACACTTTCAATATTTCAGTGAGTTTGAGAGGTGGATTAGTCTTTTCTCATGCATATAAGCTGAACCACTTCATTTTCCATCATGTGTGCACATGTCCTCATACACTTGGTTAGGTCATTTGATCGGATTGACAAATAAGCATGTGTCAATTTCCCACTATACGTACTTGTGTGGCAAATGGGGTTTAGTCTCTTTGGCACAAGTCCTTAAGTCTTCTTGACTTAGGTAGACAGGAGGTGCATGCTGTTTAAAGATTATCTAGAAGTACAGAGAGGGCGGCTGAAGAAAAGGAAGGACGACAGAAGATAGCTAGAAGAGGAGAAGTGCAAAGGCGATGGTATTGCATTTCTTTACCAATGTTGAAGAAGACAGGATGATGTCTGCGTGCTATATATACAAGCTGAAAATGACAAAAACGTCTCAAGAGAAGAGCGGTATTATGATAATTAGTCCGAAGTTTTAATGGCTTTTTGTTTTTTATCCAAAATCTTGAATGACTTTATGGATGCACATCGTGATAGTTTCCGCCAATCTTTTGGAATTTTCTTGATGATAATTATTATGCGAACTTATTAGTAGTTACGTACTGTGACACTGAAGTAGTTCCAAGTTAGGGAAAAGGGGAACGAATTGCTTGTAAAGACAAAGAACATTGAGCAAACCATTCAGTGCTGATGATGAATGATGAACTGTCTAGAGTTAATGATGGATTACAAGAACATGCCTTATATGAAGATAAGTTTTCCGTTGTTTATGACGTTAATTGTTAAATACATGATAAGTTTTGTATGATGTCTATTTTTTCATGAGATGAACTCAACTGTTAAATACAGAATCCCATACGTTTGTTTTGATAACTGTTTATCACATTTAATGATTTCTATGCATGCTCCGATCTATAGGTTATTGACAGATTGATATCTAGGCGTTCTTTGGGCGACCTCTAGAATTCCTCGTGTTTTGCTTTGTTCATGTTTACACTTATTTTGGATCCTCAAGCTTTGACTAGGAAAGAACATGGAGCTCGATATCAGTTCAGATGTACTAAGGTTTTGCAAATTCATCTAATCAAATTTCTTGAGTTTCTATATTACCTGAGTTGCTTCAAGCACCCTGCATGCGTCGTATTATCGACGGTTGAACTGATCCACTAATCGTTGCTTTCGCGCCGACAATGGTGTTTTCACTACATACAATAGAGCTTGATGATCTATAAAAAATTTAAACTTATTTGCCAACAAATAATGTTTAAACTTCTTCGCCGCATATACCATGCCTAAACCTTCTCTTTCAGTAATAGTATAATTTTGTTCAGCTGCATTCAATTCCCTACTGGCATAAGCAATATGAAGATCCATATTACCTTCACCAGTTGGTTGTGCGAATACACACGCTATTGCATAATGGGATGCATTCACATGAACATGGAATGGATTGTTCCAATCTGGTCTAGTCAAGATTGGTGTTGAACATAATCGTCACTTGAGTTCATTAAAGGAGTTTTCACATTCTTCTGTCCACTCAAAGTTGGTTAATAGGAAGTAGAGAGGCTTTGCAATGATCACATACATATGAATGAAACGTCGGTAATAGCCGCAATGCCCCATGAAAGCTTCTACTTCCTTGACTTCTTTGGCCTAGGTAGCTCTGCAATAGCTATAACCTTTCCTCATCTGTGGATATGCCATTCTTAGACACTATGTGCCTTAGAGTCTTGCCTTGTCTAACCATAAAAACACACTTTTATGCGTTCAGATAGACCTAATATTCTCTACATTTATTGTTGGCATACAAGCAATGAGGAGACAGAGTAGTTAAATACAATCTGGAATATAAGAGACCCAATCAATTTTCTCATCATTTATTTTCAATCAAAGTGATTTTCATCACTACACAAACATTAGAAATATTGTTTTTGATAGATTAGACTCCATTTTGTTCAAGTCAAGGAGTCATCAAGCTTGAGGAGTATTAAAAGCAGTATCATATCAATTATCATAATTTTCTAATTTCGTTTGAGCCTCCAAATATGCCCTAGGACCTAATTTTTAACTTGGCAGGACAGTAGGTCTGGACAGGGCCGAAGCTAGTCAAAAAACTATAGAAAGAGCTAGAGAGCTCATTTTCAGGGTTAGCTTGTTGGAGTTTTGAGCTATTGTAAGAGACTTTTTGAGTAATACAAAGAACTCCATTGTTCCTCTCTTTGCTTTGTGTGCACGTGTGTGTGTATGTGTGTGCATGCTTGTGTGCTTCTCACTCATGCACTTGTGGCCTTCACTTGCTCATAGTCTTCATAGTAGTCCTCATGTCTCCATGGATTGACAATTATGAGGTGGATCTCCTCACGTTAGTTCTTGTCATTGTGCTAAAGTGACACCAAATTTGGCACCATTGCTGAGGAGAGAGCTTCGAGGATGAGCGTGTGATGGTAAGACATAGACTTATGATGTTGGAGTCATAGGTATATCCTTACTTTTCCTTATTTTTTATCAATTTTTCTTGTTTTTTGCATCACCATCATCACCATCATCATCCTCACCATCTCCTGTCTCCATCTCCACCCTCACAAAAATTTCTATTTTTCTGGTCATATTCCCATCCCCACCTCATTTCACTTGTGAGAGAGAGCGAGGGAGAGCTTGTGTGGGATCTGTTTTTTTGTGTTTTTGAGTTTTTGCTATAGGTTCCAGCTGTATCAGCATGTCGAGTAGCTTGCACAGGTATGACAGACATCTGCACAATTACCAAGATGATGATCTCTGCCTGTCGTGATAGACAAAGAAAGTTGGTATTTTGTGTTAACATGCATGGTGCGAGAATCTACACCATTAGAGCATTCCAAATCATCAAAAAGATCCAAAAAAATTGTGTTTTCTCTATCTATTGTGACATGCCAAAGCACAATAGATGATACAAAACATTCATCATGATAGACACAGTCTATTGTGATAGACACCCATCTATCATAGACAGGACCCCACGAGAGACCTCGTCTATTGGGACAGACTGAAATCCTTGACAATCGAAAGACCATGTCTATCACAACATACATGCATGTGTCACGACAAACAACCCTCAGGGAGCACAAACGTGCTTCTACCTTTGGGGTGCTTACTCGAAGTCATGGTATTGATAAGGTAGTAACATCTCATGAAGTCGGGTTTTGGGAGCTGAGCACCAAAGTATGTGTCTATTCCTGCTTTCTCCCATACAGGGCGTAGTGCTTCTACATCTTGTGACTTTTCAAATTCCCTTGTAAAGAAGTGATATTTTCCTTGCTTTTCATTGAATTCAAAATCTCACTCCCAGAGGTATGATCCTTCTCCCAAGGGTCTTGCGACTTCACTAAACGAATGGGAAGCTTTGCCGACAGGCATGGTATGGCCACTTGGGGGGTCCTGTATAGGTATAAGCTGAATAGCTTGTAATTGCTCTCGTCTTTCAGTTCTTTCAGGCATGATTGGTAAGCTCTCGAGATCAACCACCTGCTGATTGGTTCTTTCCTAAGATCTAGTTCCTACTACATCAGCCATGTTATGCTTATCTGCTAGAAGAGGAAAACTTCATTAGCATTGGATAGGAAACAAGATAACACCATGTTCCCTCTACAACACCAACATGCCATCAATGTGGTTAGTGCATAAGTGAGTGAGATGTTTCTTGGGACTTGTGAGTGTTAGTTAGTAAGTTAGTGGTTTGTCCCTAGATGCATACTCTAGATGTGCATTGAACTCGGAATGCATCTATTGCGGGGTGCATGCATTTACAACATCAGGTTGGGTGATTTGATGCAGGGTTTTATTCACCAAACTTTTAGCATAGGCTTGGATCTTTTGGCTGTGGTGATATTTACATGTTTCTGACGTACGTCGTTTTGGATTTGGGACTTCATGGGTACCCATTTCCATACATTCCTAGGTGTGATGTCATGTGTGGAGGCATTGATTACAAATATGTGTCCTGAAGTGTATGATCTGAGTGATTGTGAGTGTCAACTTAGGCTTGTGAGCTTATGTGAGGTTACTTCAGTGTGTAAGCAGGACTTGGGCACCCAGATTTGCCTAGCATTGGGGTCAGCCTTCACTGACCACTTTGGGACCCAAAATAGAAATGGTCCATTTTGTGAGATTCTTGGAACACTCTTTCTGTGTAGTCCTTGCCGGAGCATTTGGTTTAGTGCATCGTTGGTGATTTGACACCAATGTAGAGGGTTGTTCACCCTTGCATACCCAAATCTACTTCACCACTTGAGTCTTCTCGCTTTGTGCTTTCCATTGACTATGAGCATAGACCTTCAGCTTCCTCTGCTTCCTATACTCCTTGGGTTGCTTTGTCTTGATCATCTTTGGAAAAGAAGGGAGTTCCACCAAATCCGTGACTCCTTTGTTGAGAACCTCATCATTTTACATCATAGAGATTTGGACAAGAACAACATTGTTATCTTCATGTGTACTCTTGGAAGGACCAGGAGTTGGTGATGCAAGCTTGATTCACCCACACCTAAAGAAGTCCACTTCTTAGGTTCAGGTTGACTACGTGATCATAGATCCAGTCTTGACCCAAGACAAGAGGTTTAGTGAGGTCCTCATCTTGACACACTAGAACATTGATTGTCATTAGAACATCTTGAATGTAGAGGGGATGTTCATTGACAAATATCACACCGCTTCACATAGTTTTGTGCATCCATGTGAAGTGTTGGCCACCAAAGACCTGTGAATAGTACTGCTTTGATTACCCTATCTGGTCCAAAGTGTCCACCTGCCACATCTTGGTGAGCAGTTTCCAAGCTCTTGAGATATTCACTCTCATGGAAACACAACCTAAGATATCCATTTTTCCCTCATTTGTATAGATTACCACCTATGAGTGTGTAATCTAGCGCTTCCTTTTCTAAACTTCGTTGTCTATCCAAGGTCATTTTGTGAGGGAATGTTTTCATCTTCAAAAAATTTACCAATGGTTCACTCCAATCTGGTAGTAAAGACACCTAATATGGCATAGCATGTTCCATAGGTGGTCTACTAGTATAGCTTGGGCATTCCTTGCACAACTTATTGACATCTCCTTCCATTGTTGGACAATATACCCCTAACCGTTGCAGAGTCTGTAGGGTCTGATGGTTTGAATGATGTTGTTGTAGTGCACCTACATGTGCTAATTGCAACCATTTTGTGTGCTCTTCTTCATCGACACAACAAGCTAGTATGTCTTGATCATTGTGTTTATACATGCTACCAGCTATTATGTGGTACTTTTGAGACCTCACTACTTCTTTATCTTTGGCGTTTAGTACAGGATGTTTAGGTCCAAAGGTGAGAATAGGCACTATATTTTTAGCCCATTGAAGCACTACTTCTAGATTGAACAAGTAAGCATCCGGAAGGTCATCTAATACTCCTTGAGGGGACTCACCTGAAGTTGCTCGAGAAAGGTGATCAACTCTTAAGTAATTCCTTCCTTTCCTAAACCACAACTTCAAAGTCGTATTCCATTAGTAAGAGGATTTGTTCACCAGATACAATAGAGCTTGATCGTTTGTAAAAAAATTAACATGGAATGGCTTGTTCTCCGGTGGAGTCAAGATTGGTGTCGAACATAATCTTCCCTTTAGTTCATTAAAGGATTTTTCACATTCTTCTGTCCACTCAAAGTTGGTTAATAGGGAGTATAGAGGCTTTGCAATGATCGCATACATATGAATGAAATGTCCGTAATAGCCGCAATGCCCCATGAAAGCTTGTACTTCCTTGACATTCTTTGGCCCAGGTAGCTCTGCAATAGCTCTCACTTTATCCTCATATGTGGATATGCCATTCTTAAACACTATGTGTCCTAGAATCTTGCCTTGCTTGACCATAAAAACACACTTTTCTGGGTTCATAAAGACCTCATATTCTCTGCTTTTATTGTTGGCATACAAGCAATGCGGAGACAAAGCAGTTAAGTACAATCCGGCATATAAGAGACCCAATCAGTTTTTTCATCATTTATATTCAATCAAAGTGATTTTCATCACTACACAAACATTGTAAATATCGTTTTGATAGATTAGACTCCATTTTCTTCAAGCCAAGGAGTCCTCCAGCTTGAGGAGTACTAGAAGTACTTGCGTATCAATTTTCGTAATTTTCTGATTCTGTTTGAGCCTCGAAATATGCCCTAGGACCTAACTTTTAACTAGGCAGGACCCTAGGTCTGGACAGGGCCGAACCTAGTCAAAAAACTATAAAAAGAGCTAGAGAGCTCATTTTCGAGGTAAGCTTGTTAGCCTTTTGAGCTATTGTAAGAGACTTTTTGAGTAATACAAAGAACTCCAATGTTCCTCTCTTTACTTTTGCCTTGTGTGTGCGTGTGTGTGTATGTGTGTGCATGCTTGTGTGCTTCTCACTCACGTGCTTGTGCCTTCACTTGCTCATAGTCTTCATACTAGTCTTCGCGTCTCGACGGATTGAAAATTATGAGGTGGATCTCCTCACGTTGGTACTTTCCATTGTGCTAGAGTGACACCAAATTTGATGTCGTTGTCGAATAGAGAGCTGCGAGGATGAGCATGTGATGGTAAGATGTAGAGTTGTGATGTTGGAGTCATAGGTAATATCCTTACTTTTCCTTATTTTTCATCATTTTTTCTTGTTTTTTGCATCACCATCTTCCACCTCCATCTCCACCCTCACAAAAATTTCAATTTTTTGGTCATATTCCCATCCCCACCTCATTCCCCTCATTTCACTTGTGAGAGAGAGCTAGAGAGAGCTTGTGTCGATCTATTTTTGTGTGTTTTTGAGCTTTTGCTGCAAGTTCTAGCTGTATCACCATTTCCAACAGCTTGCACAGGTACGATAGACCCCTACACGTCCTGAGACGGACAACTCTTTCTATCGTGACAGACAAAGAAAGGTAGTATTTTGTGTTAACATGCATGGCACGATAATCTACAACATTAGAACATTCCAAATCATTAGAAATATCTAAAAAATTTGCATTTTATTGTCTATTGCAACAGACCAAAACATGATAGAGGACAGACAACGTCTATCGCGATAGATGCAGTCTGTCGCGACAGACACGTGTCTATCACGACAGACAGGACCCTACGATAGACCCCATGTATCGTGACCCCCCAAAACCCTGAATTGACGTAAGTTTTTCATATGAAATCCATTTTTTAAGCTCTAGAGCTCGTTCATTTTCAGATAGGGTTTGTTGAAGTTGACCCTAAGTGGGATTAGGAAACCTAGGGGACCTAGAAAACTTTTTGTGCTATACAAAGGGGGAAAAAGGGTCAATGAAAATGTCTAAAGTGAATTATCTATTACTTCAAGGTAAAAGATTTAGCTAAGATTGGAACTTTTATAGGTTCAATGAGAGCTCTTGGAGAGATCAAAGCAAAGTGCTAGTGTGTGTAGGCTTGGGAACACATTTCCTGGGCATACGAGTGCAGCAAGGAGAAGAGACTTGAGGTTGAAAGATCTCTCAACCCCCCCAATCCATTCCTAGCTTAGGCTAAGTGTGGGTAGATGTTTTGATGGACTAGGGCTACGATAGGAACTCTCAAGTTCTAAGAGCCTCTAAATTCTCAAGTATAACAATAGGTTAAATTGCAATCAAGGGATAACCTAAGGGAAAAGAACTTAAGCCAAGTGGATGAAAAACACCAAGTATGACAAACGTAAGTGCTCCTTACGACACATATTCAAAGAAAAGGAAATACTTTGTAAAGAAATTAAAAGAAACAAGCGATCTAGATAAAGAACCCAAATCAACCCATTGGACTAGAACATCCAGTAGTCAAAGTAAAAAATGTTTCATACATAGATAAAGAAGGAACAATGGATGTGGTCACCAACCAACCAGATAGGATAGATGAATTTTGCAACATAATCTCAGAGCCCGAAATAGGTGACATAGAGCAAGGGGACTCAGGAAGAGAGCTAAGAACCCCTCAAGGCAAATCAGTCCTGACGAGAATAATCACTCCAAAGTGGGTTCCCGAGGACAATAAGAGCATAGAGTTGCTTTTAAATCGAGAGATAGACGAGGCCTTCTAGAGGTATAAGCCTGACCAACCTACTGAAGTAGGAATGCTTACCTTCTATGAATTCAAAGACCCAGATACCCCAGAGAAAGTGATCTAATTAGGTAATACCTCAAAATGGGTCTTTGTGGTCTCGGAGCATGGTAGGCATGCCTACACTTGGAGGGATGAATTTTTTTTTCCCCAACCAAGATCTAATGTTTCTTTTGGTCCCAAGGAGTTGGAACATCTCAAGCTCATGGAACTCAAAGGAAGAGGAGTAGAGATAGACCTAAAGTAAGCTTTGCTAACCCATTGGGAAGAGAAAGAACAAGACCAAAGCTGGATAGAATGGAAAATGAAAAACATAGGGACCCAAGGAATCAAAGAAATGCAGATGAACTCCCTCTACCAAGACCTAGAGAACACGCAAGGACCTTAAGGCCTACACAACTGGTAAAGTCTATGAAAAATTATTTGATGGGATAGGGGACTCTTATGATCATGTGGCAGAATTTAGGCAAGTCTTGATAGCTGAGTAAGTTGATGACCTCTTCATGCAATACAATGCTTTTGGTCTAACACTCAAGAATACCGCCTTGACTTGGTTTCAACCACTACATGAGAGGTAATTAAAAAAACATAGACCAATTGCTAGAAGCCTTCATCAATGAGTTTTCTAAGAGTGGCATAAGGCACAACTCTTCCTTATTGATACATAGCTTCAAACAGACACCTCAAGAAAAGGTTAGACTTGCAGAAAGGAGGTTTAGACAATACCTAGAGGCATGCCGAGTACCAGAGTTACCCACTCCAGCCAAACAAGTGGCTTTATTCTTAGATGGATTGTTAAGTACCATATCGAGATCTTATGTGTACTTGAAGCACCTTAGAACCATAGAAGAGTGTGTACGCATGTGCATCGATATTGAGGATAATCTAGGGGAGGAATTAAAGCTTTGAAAAATCTACAAAGATTCAGATAGCTCTACTAGCCTCAATTCAAAGCCATCCACATCTATTGAGGAACTCGTAGAGAAGGTAGCTCAAAAGTTAGGAGTATCTAGCAAAAAAATACCGAGATTTGCCCCAGTGAAGCAATGCTATACTTGTGGAGGAGACCACATGGATAATGTGTGCCTTGTCATGGCTGAACCCCAAGTGAACCCTAATAGCCAATACTGCACCATAGAAAGGAGATATACCAACCACACTGCACAAGATTTCCCATATAATAAACAAGCTGTTAGAAAAAAATATCCTCAGCCATACCCACAACAGGGAAGATACCAAAATCAGTACCCTCCACCGTAGTATGGTAGGCCCCAACAACCCCACCAACCCCCTTATCAAGGGCAACAAAGACTTCAACCTGTTTTAGCGCAACAACTTCCTATTGATATATTTAGGTAGTGATGTGTGTGAACACACTAGGACCGCCAGGGCACTTTTTTCCCTCTTTAGGAGGTTCCCCCCCCTTGTATATATGCCTACTGCCCTAATGGGCTACATATCTTTGTACATTCTCTAGTAATATATTCAGTATTGTGTGTTGTGCTCCAAGCTTCTTCTCCTTCCTTGTGATGTTCGCATGCTTCTGTAGATGTCTATCTCGAACAATTGGTATCAGAGCAGTTCATCGCTTCATCTAGGGTGCCATTGACACTCCTCCGGTTGCAGTCTCAGAATCACAAAAATTTTGGTAAGCATACTCAGCGTGTTTTCGAGATCAAAACAGCTTTGTTGTATGGTGCCAAAATCACGATCTGAGCTCATTTCAGCCTCCAAATGCACTATCATAGTGCTTGTGCAGGCTATTTCATCTTTTTGTGCCAAAGGTGTATACCAGTTTCTATTCGTCAGTATAAGCATTTGGAAGTCTGCTACAGGTCTAGCGGAATTCGTCTGGGCAATTCTATTCAACTTTTTGAGATAGAATCAATTTTTTGCATCAAGGTATTTTAGTCACCCGCCATGGCTGAAAGTAGTGAGGTATTCCATATGTTGGCTGTTGAGGATAAGTTGGATGGTACCAACTACCTGTTATGGGCTTATATGATGCGACATGTATTGGTTGCAAAAGGACTGTGGAACATTGTGCAGGGTGTAAAAAAATGTCCTATCACACCTGCAATTGTTACAACTGCAGGTACAGAAGCTTAGGTAGAAGGTGTTGAAGATGATGATATTCTGCATATTCCTGTTCGTGCTGCGATTTTTGTTGCACCTACTGTAGAGAAAATTTGTTGGGATGGCAGAGATGGCCAGACACATGCATTGATAGCTTTGTCTGTCAAACATGCCATTATTCCTCACATTCGCTCTTGCAAAACAGCTAAGGATGCTTGGGATACACTTACCACATTGTACCAAGCTAGGAATGAGGCTCGTGTTGCTTACCTCTGAAAACAATTGGAGAGTGAGCACATGAATGAAGGTGATTCTATGGACAATTTTCTAAAAAAGATCAAAGACTTAAAGGAATAGTTGATTTTTGCTGATGAGGTTATACCAGATAGCTCACTTGTGTAGAATGTTCTGAATGGTCTTCCTGATTCTTATCAGAGTTTTGCTTCTACTCTTCGGTTAATGATGAAAGGCAATCAAAATGCCTTGTCATTTGAGTAGTTAATCTTTGTTATGTTGCAGGAAGATCAATCCAGGCATAACATGTCCATTATGCATGTTGCATATCAAGCTTTCTTGGCTAGTCAGAAGGGCAAAGGAAAATGGAGCTCTTCAACTAGTACACAGAAATTTGCAAATGTTGCACATTTGAAGAAGGAAGATAAAGATGAGAAGAAAACAGAAAAGCAGAAATTGTTTTGCAAGTACTGTAAAGGGAATGATCATATCATAAAGAATTGTCCAAAACTGGCTGCTAAAGAGGCAAAGAAGAAGAGGCTGGAATGGTTGTTGCAGAGGTCTCTACACCAAAAACAGAGTCTGCTAATCTTGTGCAGGAAGAAGAATGGGTGTTTACTACTATCTGTAGTTTTGACCCGTCTTCCCATGAGCAGTGCATGTCTGCAATAGACTCAGATGTTTGCCAGTATTTTGACAGTGGGGCGACCAAACATATTACCTCGCAACACAATTTCTTCTCTTCACTTGAGCTTGCCCCTACAGGGAATATTGTTACATGTGCCAACAACTCCTCTTATACTGTTATGGGAGTTGGTAAGATCATTTTGACTACTGTTGAGGGTAGTTCTTTCACTTTGTCAGATGCTTTATTTATGCCAGGGATCAAGAAGAACCTGTTATCAGTTTTTGCATTAGCGAAGATTGGATTGGTTGTGAAATTTGTTGATGAAAGGTGTACAATTCATGATCTGTCAAATGGCGCTGTGATTATTGCTTCTGGCATTTTATGTCGTGGACTGTATAAGCTCATAGACTATGAAAGATCTCTGAATGATTCGGCATGTGCAGTACATGATTCTTACGCTATGTCAGATGCAAAGCTTTGGCATGCATGCTTTGGTCATCTGAATTTTGCTAGTTTGCTACGCCTGTGGAAATTTGAAATGGTGTCCTCTTTGCCCAAACTTGAGGCACATGGAAAACATGTTTGTGAAGGTTGTATTTTGGGCAAAATGCAGTGTTCTTCATTTTCGAAAGATAGTTTAGTTCGGGCTACTCAGAAATTGCAGCTTGTACATAGTGATGTCTATGGTCCTATGCAGACACCTTCTTTTGGAAATTATCTTTACTTTGTGACTTTCATTGATGATTTTTCCAGGCATGCATGGGTACATCTACTGAAGGCAAAGTTGGAATTGTTCATGTGCTTCAAATAGTTTTTGGTTTTGGCTGAAAATCTGTCAGCATGTAAAATGGGCACCCTCCGTTTAGATCAAGGGGGGGAATATATGTCTTCTGATTTTAATGCATTTCTAGTTGAACGTGGGATAAAACACTAGTGTACAGTGTCATATACACCTCAACAGAATGGAGTTGCTGAACGAAAGAATATCACTCACGGAGACGGCGAGGTGTATGGTCAAGAGTCAGGCTTTACCACATAGTTTCTGGCTTGAGGCACTCACGTGTACAACATATGTACTTAATAGGCGTCCCACTTAAGCACTGTAGTCTATCACTCCATATGAGGCTTGGCATGATCGTAGGCCATCTGTTGCTCATCTGCGTGTTTTTGGTTGTTTGGCATATGCATTAGTGCTTGAACAACATCGCATAAAATTTTAAAGCAGTAAAATGTATTTTTGTTGGGTACAGTTCTGAAAGTAAAGGCTATCATCTATACCATCCACTGACTAAATGCATTCTGGTTAGCCGTGATGTTGTTTTTGTGGAAGATGCTATTCAGCCATTGCTTTCATGTACTAAGGAGACATCTGTTAGCTCCAAAGACATGTATGATACTTTGCTGCCTCTTTTTACAGGTGGACAGTCTAGTGCTGGTCCCAATGAAGTGACTTCTCAGCCCTTGCAGGTTTCATGTGATGATGCAGATCATTCCATTTCTGATGCAGATTTACCTGATGCACTAGTTGATGAGAGAGCTGATATTGAGCAAGCAAAAACTATGCCAAAATGGCTGGTGCAGACTTTGCGTGACAACAAATTAGATGCACTTCTATCATATCGTACTCGTTCAAGCTCTCATAGTGCCTCTTTTGCATCCGATTGCTATGCTATGGCTGCATCTAGTCTTTGTGATGAGAATGATCCTGTTTCGTTTGATGAAGCACAAAATTGAGAAAATTGGATGGCTGCTATGCAATCTGAATATGATGGTATAATGAAGAATGGTACTTGGTCTTTATGTGACTTGCCTCCTGGCAAGAAGGCCATTGGGATTAAGTAGGTATACAAGCTAAAGTGTAAGCTTGATGGTACAGTTGACAGGTATAAGGCTACACTTGTTGCAAAGGGTTATGCGCAAGAAAGAGGCATTGATTTTGATGAGACCTTTGCACCTACTTGCCGAATGACTACAGTTCGTAGCATCTGTGCACTTGCAGCTCATCATGGTTGGAATGTACATCAGTTGGACATTAAAAAAAAAATTTTGAATGGTGACTGGCATGAAGAAGTGTATGTTTTTCAGCCCTGTGGCTTTGTGCAAAAAGGGCATGAAAACTAGGTGTGCAGGTTAAAGAAGGCATTATATGGTTTAAAAGAAGCACCACGTGCTTGGTTTGAGAAGATACATGCCTATCTGATTGCACATGGTTTTGAGAATAGTCCAACTGAAAGCACCTTATATGTTAAGCGTGCTAATGATGTGCTTCTGATCATTGTTGTCTATGTTGATGACATGCTGCTCACTAGTGCTTTTGAGAAGCATATAGCTAATTTTAAGGCTGGTTTGCATGCCTCATTTGAGATGTCTGATTTTGGGCATTTGTATCACTATTTGGGCATTTACTTTATGCAAGTTGATGGTGGAATGGTTTTGTGTCAAACGAAATATATTGACAAATTATTGCAGCGTTTCGGCCTTGAAGACTGTAAGCCTATTGCACTCCTATGGAGATGGGTTTACGATTGAGTCTTCATGATGCTGGAGATGCATTTGATGCTATTCTCTATCAGGAGGCTGTTGGATGCTTGATTTACTTATGCATTACTCGGCCAGATATTCAGTTTGCTGTCTCATAGATGAGCAGGTTTATGCATTGCCCATGAGTCAAGCATTGGTAGGCGGTTAAGCACATCTTTCGCTACTTGAGTGGTGCTCGGCTACTTGAGTTGTTTTATCACAAGGGGGGATCACTAGCGCCAGATTTGCATGATTTTTTTTACTCTGATTGGGCTGGTTGTTATGACACTCATGTATCCACTAGTGGCTTTTGCTTCATGCTTGGTAGCTCATGTATACCTTGGTTGATCAAGAATCAGCCTATTGTGGCCACTTCTAGTTGTGCGGCTAAGTATAGGGCAGCTTTCACAGTGATTGTTGAGTGTGTGTGGCTCAGATGCCTTATGGTTGATTTGGGTGTTGGTAAGTCTTCTGCCACCACCAGCTTCACTAACAGTCAAAGCCCATTGGCAGTTGCGAGGAACCCTGTGTTTCGTGCTCACACTAAGCACATTGAGGTGCATTATCACTATGTCAGGGAGAGGTTCTCTCCTGGGGAGATCAGCTTGGCATATGTGCCCACGCAGGACAACATTGCAGACCTTTTCACAAAGGCTCTGTCTAGGGAGAAGTTTGAAGTTTTCTGCAAAGCCTTGGGCTTACTTCCTTTTGTGGAGTGATTTCCACATAGATTGGCACTTCCTTATACATGGGTGCCAGGTCCTTGTTCATCGGATCACTCCCAGGGGGGATTTGTTGATATATTTGGGTACAGTAGGTCCGCCGGGACACTTTTTCCCTCTTTAGGTGTGAGAAGTGGAGAATGACATGCCTGGGACTCACCTCCCAGCCTATTTATAGCCCTTGCCTAGTCACCATCTAGAGTTCTCTCTAAGGTCCCTCTACTCATCTGGCCATCATGAGTAGATACCTCATATGAACTCTCTAGCTTTTGGCCTTGGCTAGCCCCCGAGCAAGGAACTTCTTGTTCCTCCAAGCATGTACATATCTGGAATATAACATTAGGAGGTTTTTTCCCCCGGCTTGTATATATGCATACTGCCCTAATGGGCTACATATCTTTGTACATTCTCTAGTAATATATTCAGTATTGTGTGTTGTGCTCCAAGCTTCTCTCCTTCCTTGTGTTGTTCGCGTGCTTCCATAGAGGTCTATCTCCAACACCTCCACCCCCAGCCAATGTGATCCCTGTAAAGTATGCAACCACTGAATAAAATCTAAATAGAGCCCTAGTGCCAGTATCACCTTTGCTTTTAGAAAGTGACCCGAATGATAACAGTTTTGGCTCCACTCATACCGATAGCCCAGAGGCTTACTATATGCAGTCACCTGAGCAAGATTCATATAATTATGAAGAACCGAGTGAACCTACTTGGGAGCCAGAATATGCAAATGTCTTGTATGCAAATCCTAACTCTAGGATTCAACCTAGGCAGATAAGACTCCCATTCGCTAGGGGACCATGCTACCGATGTAAGGGAGATCACCTCATTCATGATTGCCCTATGCCTGCACCTACACAACCCCAATCTATGACAATTCAAGGTTTTTCCCTAGATTGCGGGAAGGAGCACATGTTACATGATTGTCCTAAGAACCCCACCAACATGCCAAAAATCATTCCTATCAATGTCATTGGGTTAGTGGTAGACTCCACGAGAAGTGTGACTTCCACTGCCCGAGTGAAAGTAGTCACGAGAGCTCGAGCATTTAAGCAAAACCAAGACTTAGGCCAAGAAAAGAGTTTGGAGGTTAGTGAGACCGAGAGTCTAACCAAGAAGAGGACAAGAGCTTGGAGAGAAAGTCATGAATGAATGAAAAGACAATGGTCAAAGAAAATGAATGAACGTGAGGAAAGCCTAAGAGAAACAAAGGCCAAGATAATTGAACTCACATCTCAAATGCACTCTCACACAACTCCACCACTAGCATTCCCAGCACCCTCCAATCCACCACCTTCTCACCCACCCACACCATCCCACCACCACCTAGAGTAGGATCAGTCTTAGCTGATCCCATTCCCGAGGACCTAGACATGATGTGTAAAGCATATTAAGCTAGAATACAAGAAGGGCCAAACGTAACAGAAGTGTTACCTTAGAGCTGACTTAAAGATTAAAAGAACAAAGCTTTGTGCTAAGATGGTAGAATTGGCTCAAACCATGTTTGAAGTTAGTCGCCTTTTCAATTGCTCTAGTTCAGCTAGGACTCAATTGCATTTTGATGGACTATTAGATAGACTGGAGAGGCTAACTGTGAAATCTAGAAAGGAAGCCACCTCCCAGGGTAAGGACAGGGCAAATGAAGGAATTGGCATTCCTCCCAACAAAGCTTATGTGCCTAATTCCACTGAGGTAAGAAATGAAGATTCAGTCATACCTAGAAATATGGAGGTAGTGAAGAACACTAAAGTGCAGTGCAATCTCACTTTAGAAGAGCTACTCAAAGTTAAACCAGAATTGTGGTGACATGTAGCCAATCAAGTGCTAGAAGTAGCCAAACCACACTCCCAAATAGGATCAGTGATTCGGTTATTGAAGAATATGAGCCTAGTATTGATATACTTGAAGAAGCAAGTGATTCGGATCTAGAATCCATCATTATGGATCCCTTTTGTGCACAAAAGAAGAATTCATGTATGAAGTAGAAGCTCACCCTCAAGGACACGAAGAGTTTATGAATGATGTGAGATTAACCACCCAGATAACTGCCAAGAGTGAAGATAAGAAAAGAAAGAAGAGAAGAGCCGCACCAGAGGAAGACTCTTTGTTGGAGGTCTCGGAAAATTTCAAGAAGTATGAAGTAGAAGTTATGAGAGTCATGATAAGGATGCCTAAACGTGAAGCACTAGTAGGAGAGGCCTATGATAACAAAGAGAAAACTAAGAAAATCATTGTGACCATAGAGGAAGGTGAAGAACGATGCACGTACATAGGACATGATTTAACATAGGATGAGGAGCAAGAGTTGGTAGCCTTGCTATGAAAAAAGAGAGATTTTTTTGCATGGTGTTACAAGGACTTGAAAGGTGTAGATCTTGACATATACTCACATACAATTCCCATGATCGAAGAAGCCAAGCCTTCCAAACAGAAGCCCTACACATATAACAACAATTATGCTACCAAGATCAAGGAAGAGATAGATAGATTGGTAGAAGCATGATTTATATATGGGATTGAGCATATTGAATGGGTATCCCCCATTGTAGTGGTGCCCAAAAGGAATGGCAAGTTACGAATTTGAATTAACTTGAAGAAGGTTAACGCAACCACTATTAGAGATAGTTATCCGCTTACCATCACTGAGAATCTATTAGAAAGAGTAGCAGGCAAGGAAGTATATAGCTTCCTTGATGGATTCTCTGGCTACAATCAAGTTGCCTTTGCTTTGGAAGATCAACATAAAACAGCTTTTGCCACAGAGTGGGGCATATTCACTTTTCGCGTAATGCCATTTGGGCTTACCAATGCACCAGCCACCTTTCAGAGGCTGATGTGCCATGTGTTTAAAGAGTTCTTGAGGAAAAATTTGGTGGTCTATGTTGATGATCTCTGTGCTCATTCCAACATTAGACAAACACACGTACCTGAACTCAAAAAAATCTTTGAGAAATGTAGAGAATATCAGGTCTATGTGAACCCAGAAAAGTGTGTTTTTATGGTAAGGCAAGGCAAGATTCTAGGACACATAGTGTCTAAGAATGGCATATCCACAGATGAGGATCAAGTTAGAACTATCGTGGAGCTAGCTAGGCCAAAGAATGTCAAGGAAGTACAAGCCTTTATGGAGCATTATGGTTATTACCGATGATTCATTCATATGTATGCTATCATAACAAAGCCTCTGTACTCCCTCTTAACTAATTTTGAGTGGATGGACGAATGTGAAAACTCCTTTAACAAGCTTAAAGAGATGATTATGTTCTGCACCAATCTTGACTACGCCAGATTGGAACAAGCCATTCCATGTTCATGTGCATGCATCCAATTATGCTATTGGGTGTGTACTAGCCCAACCTACGGGTGAAGGTCGAAATTATACTACTACTGAAAGAGAAGGATTAGGCATGGTATATGCAGTCAAGAAGTTTACACATTATTTTCTTGGAAATAAGTTTAAATGTTTCACAGACCATCAAACATTACTCTATCTTGTTGGTGCAATTAAGCCCAGGCCTACATACTTGATTATCTCATTTATGCTTAACTTAATGGCATAACCTTTGGAAGTCTTCACATGTTCAACCTCTTGTAGTTTTACTTCACAATTACTTTTGTAAAAGTGAAATATACTCACGAGGTGTTAGGAAGCACAAGATCACATATCATTTGCTAGTTGAGTCAAGAGAGAATCAGTCCTATACTTTAGCATTCACTTTTAGGTAGAGATTTGAATTTGAATTCAAATCTTTTGGTTCCAACAAAAATTATAAAAAGAGGATCTAAATGATCCACATGCATCTCGAGCCTTTGAGATCATTCTTCATCATTGTTCTTTGTGTAGTGAGAGCTCACATTATAGCTCATTCACCTCTCACACATTGAGAAAGAGTTGATTGCTATGACATTGTACTTTTACATGATTTAATACATACATGATCATTACTTCTTATTTTCATTTCTCTATCATAACTCCATCTGAATAGTGATATTGTCAAAACTTTTTCTCTGTGTATAGTTGATCATTTCCCAAGATTTAAAGCATGATAGATTCAGCATAGTTTCTACTTTAATTCTATTAAGTTTCATTAATACTGCTTCTCATGATCAATATTAATCCATCTTTGCTCACTCATCTGTTAACTATCAAGGCTCGTAAATATCGGGATGCTAGATTGATTCGCTAAATACATTTCTTTGCATATAGTCCATCATTTTTGATGATATCACTCATGATTGGTAGCTTGTTAAGCTAGTTAGAGTTCCCCAAAAGGAATTTAGTCAATTGCTGTTGTACGTAGAGAATGGTCCAAAACACTGAATAGGTGTATCAACCAAAATAGCAATTTTGTGATCTTGTACTATCCTCTAACATATTTGTTTTGATCCTACAATTAGTGGATTATCTTCCAAGAAACGTATGTAATTATTTGTGCTTATTAGCTAGCTAAAGAGGCCCACATCACTCTCCAACCATCACTTTTAGCAAGTGTGAAGCAGGATTTAGCTACACCAATTCATCTCTTGTGTCTATCCACCATCTCCTCCAACACTCGTATCAGAGCAAGCACAATCAAGATGGGAGATGGATTTCCATCCTTCATTGACAAATTGGACAGGAACAAATAGAGGCTAGTACTTCTCAAGTTAATTATGCGGGAATAGGAAGAGGTGCTAGAGGAAGGGGCAAAGGAGGAAAACAAGGTAGGAGAGACCCTACAACAACTCACCATGCAACATTTGTGGTCTCAACAACCACACTACAGAAGAATGCTACAAAAATACAAGGAACCAAAGAGGAAGAGGCATCCATAGAGGAAGCTATGGACAATCTAGAGGCAGGTACAATAATGGTGGAGGCAACTACAACCATAACTACAATCAAGGCTACAACAACAACAATTATCAAGGAGGCTTTAGAGGAAGAAGGGACTTCAACAACTATACTGAAGATCAAGAAACTCTCTACTCAGTATGAATATGACATCCAAGCAAGGTAAAGATGATGAGCATCTTTTCTAAATCAGTGATCTAGGGTTATTAACCTACTTTCTTGTCTTAGAACTTTTGTATACTGATTCATGCATATTCATCACACAAAGGAAGTACATACAGGATATGTTGGTAAATTTTAAGATGGAGAACACTAAAGTTGCAAGTATCCCTATGGACCTCAACCATAAGCTAAGTTCACTTGAAGGTGAACTACTTGATGATGTTACAAGTTATCAACAACTTGCGGGGAGTCTTAATTATGCTACTCTAACAAGAGTAGACATTGCCTATGCAGTAAGTACATTGAGTCAATTTATGCATGCACCAAGGAAGCCTCATATGGAAGCTGCAAAGAGGGTGCCTAAGTATCTAAAGGGTATAATGATTGAAGGGTTATTCTATCCCTTCACCTCTGACATAGATATAAAAATGTATTCTGATGCAGATTGGGCTAGATCCAAGGATGATAGGAGGAGCACTTCAGGGTACCTATCTTTTGCAGGTTTAAAACTCATATCTTGGTCATCCAAGAAGCAACCAACTGTGGCCTTATCTTCCACAGAAGCAGAATATAGAGGTTTGACAAATGCAACTCAGGAAACTATGTGGCTATGCAGATTTGGAGATACATTCCTACACTCCAATTATCTTTGGAGATAACACTCTTTCACTTCATTTGGATGCTAATCTAGTATACCATGCAAGAAGTAAGCACATTGAAGTGCAATATCATTATGTAAGGGAGAAATTGCTTAGCAAGGATATTCAATTATCCTATACATCAACTCATTTACAATGTGCAGATATACTCACCAAAGCATTGGATGGAACAAAGATGAACAGGTTCAAATTGATGATTGGTTTGCAGGAAATCAAGGAGCAATGAAGACCAAGTATATTAGGCTTGAGGGGGAGCTATTGGTGCAATTAAGCCCAAGCCTACATACTTGATTATGTCACTTATGCTTAACTTAATGGCATAACCTTTGGAAGTCTTCATATGTTCAACCTCTTGTAATTTTACTTCACAATTACTTTTGTAAAAGTGAAATATACCCATGAGGAGTTAGGAAGAAAAAGATCACATATCATTTGGTAGTTGAGTCAAGAGAGAATCAATCCTATACTTTAGCATTTACTTTTAGGTAGAGATTTGAATTTGAAAATCTTTTGGCTCCAACAAAAATTATAAAAAGAGGATCTAAATGATCTGCATGCATCTTGAGCCTTTGAGATCATTCTTGATCATTATTCTTTGTGAAGTGAGAGCTCACATTATAGCACATTCATCTCTCACACATTGAGCAAGATTTTATTGCTGTGACATTGTACTTTTACATGATTTAATACATACATGATCATTACTTCTCATTTTCATTTTTCTATCATAACTCCATCAGAACAGTGATTTTGTCAAAACTTGTTCTCTGTGTATAGTTGATCATTGTTAACTGTCAAGGCCCGTAAATGCCGGGATGCTAGATTGATTTGCTAAACACATTTATCAACATATAATCCATCATTTTTGATGATATCACTCATGATTGGTAGCTTGTTAAGCTAATTAGAGTTCCCCAAAAGGAATTTAGTCAATTGTTGTTGTACTCAAAGAATGGTCCAAAACACTGAATAGGTGTATCAACCAAAATATCAAGTTTGTGATCTTGCACTATCTTGTATCACATCTGTTTTGATCCTACAGGTACTGGATCATCTTCTAAGAAACATATGTAATTATTTATGCTTATTAACTAGCTAAAGAGGCCCACATCACTCTCTAGCCATCACTTTTAGCAAGTGTGAAACAGGATTTAGCTACACCAATTCATCTCTTGTGTCTATCCACCATCTCCTCCAACATATCTAGTGAACAAACCCTTCAATACATGCAAATTAGTAAGATGGTTCCTCTTATTAATGGAATATGATTTTGAAGTTGTGGTTTGGAAAGGTAGGACTCAACTTAGGGTCCATCACCTTTCTATACTAACTTTAGGGGAGTCCCCACAGGGAGTATCAAAAGAACTTCCTGATGCTTACTTATTCAATGTAGAAGCAGTGCATGAATGGGCCAAAACTATAATGTCTATTCTAACATTTGGACGTAAACATCTTGTAGTAAGAACTAAAGACAAGGAAGTAGTGAGATCTCAAAAATATCACCTACTAGGAGGCAGCATGTATAAGCACACCGATCAAGGCATATTGGCTTGTTGTGTAGAAGAAGACGAGCATGCAAAGTGGTTGCAATCAGCACATGTAGGTGCACTCGAGCAACATTACTCCAAACATAGAACCCTACAGACCATACAAAGATAAGGTGTGTATTGGCCAACTATGGAAGTAGATATCCATAAGTTGTGCAAGGAATGCCCAATCTGTAGTACTAAACCACCGGTGGAACATGCCACTCTATATCAAGTGTCTTTGGTACCAGACTGGAGTGAACCTTTGGTAAGCTAGTTGAGGACGAAGAACTTCCCTCAAGAGATGACATTGATAAGAAGGAAGAGCTTAGAGGAGGAAGCACTAGATTATTAACTCATTGGCGATACCTTGTACAGACGAGGAAAAGACAGATATCTTAGATTGTGTGTCCATGAGAGCAAATATCTGAAGATCTTGGAGACCACTCACCAAGGTGTGGTAGGAGGACACTTTGGACCAGACCGTGTGATTAAGGCAATTCTATTTGCAGGTCTTTGGTGGCCAACACTTCACATAGATGCACATACCTATGTGAAGAGGTGTGACATTTGTCAGCAAACTCAATATCGGATATGAAAAGACGAGATGCCATGATGGGAGGACGGGCTTTCTCTAAGTGGGGAATCAACTCTGTAGGTCCTATTAACCCCCTAGGTAAGGTTTCACATGCTGAATACATTATTGTGGCCATAGAACAACTAACCAAGTGGGTAGAAGTAAAGGCCACAACGAAGAATGATGGTCAAATGACAACGAAGTTCTTATTTGAGAACGTGTTCACGAGATATGGTTTTCCCATAGAATTGGTGAGTGATCGTGGTGCCCACTTCTTGAATGAGTTCATTGAAAACTTGTTACAAGAACTCATGGTTATCCACAAGGTCGGCTCCATATCATGCACAAGCCAATGGCCAGGCAGAAAGCACAAATAAAATACTTTGTAACATGTTAACAAAATTGGTGAATAATAAATGCTCTAACTGGAACAAATAGTTACACCGTGTTGTTTGGCCATATCGAGTTGCCTATAAAACTATACTCCAAGCCACAGCATATCAGATGGTATTTCGCCAAAATGAGGTGCTACCATTAGACTTCTTGATACCCACACTGAAAGTTACACAGGAGTATGAGTGGACAGGTCACGAACTCAAGACTAAGAGTAGCTGCAAGAATATATGCAGCCAAGAAAAGGCAAAAGGCATACCTCGATGCCCACGGGAAGGATAAGGGCTTGAAAGTAGGAGATTTAGTCCTAGTGTACACCTTGAAGCAACATGCAAGGAAGCTAGAAAAGTGAGGCTATGGAGCCATGATTATAAATAGAATATCAACAAGTGGAGCAGTCCAATTAGCCACTCTACAAGGTGACATCCTACTTAGTTACATCAGTGGGTGTAGAGTCAAATTATATCAAGAAACCCTCACAGAGGAAATGCTAAAAAAACTCAACACTGACAAGAAACATAAAGAAGAAGAAAAACGAATTCGAGAAGAAGTGCAAGCTGAAGATTTGGAATGCATCCAACGAATGGAATTGAGAAGACAAGGTAGAGATCAGCCTAGGTTTGACACTCATGAAGCTCCAAGATATCACATGGCCATGTGCAAGGCTTCAGGTGTATGTTCCCATAGAATATTTGATCGAAGACCTTTTGTGACCCGCGAATTAGGACAAGGAGAGAATGCAAGGACCCTAAGAGCTTTGACTGACTCAAGAGCAGCCACTAGTGCAGTTTGACTTTCGTACTATCATGAATTGCAACTAAAAGTCAATCCTATAGAAGCATATCTCATAGGATTGGGAGGTGTGGAAACCCCTTGCATGGGTGAGGTGGAACTTCCCCTCTACATTCAAGATGTTCTAATGATTGTCAAATTGCTAGTGTGTGAAGACGAGGATCTCATTGAACCTCTGGTCTTGGGTCAAGACTGGATCTATGATCATGCAGTCAACTTAAACCTAAGAAGTGGACTTCTTAAGGCATGGGTAAATCAAAATCACATCACAATTGGATTAGAAAACCTAGCACTCAAGGAACTAGGAACGATAACCACTCCTGGTCCTTCCAGGAACACACATGACAATAATGATGTTATTCTTGTCTAAGGTTCTATGGTGCAGATGATTGTCACTCTTGAAGGAGGTTCATAAGTCAATGAGGAACTCCCTTCTTTTCCAAAGAGGATCCCAGGAAAACAAGTAGGGCAACATAAGACACAGAGGAAGACGATAATCAAGAAGCATGATCAATGATCGGTGCAACATAAAGTACGTCATGGAATGAAGCTGATCTGGATATGCAAGGGTGTACAAACTTGCATACAACCCTCTACTCTAGAGAGAGGATCCCAAAGATGCACCAAAGGAGCTACTTAATCGAGGACTACAATGAAGGAATATCCTAGGCATCAATCTAGACGGATCATTTCTATTTGGGTTGCAAAGTGGTCAATGAAGGCTTACCCCAATACTAGACAGATTTGGGTGCCCACGACCAGCTTATGAGCTCAAATAGCTTCACCTCAACTCACAAGATTGAATCAACATGCACATGCACTCACGACACAAATCCCAGGACAAACATCTACACTCCACTCTGTCACATCTCCGATCACACCTATGAATATCTGGCAATGGGTACCCAAAAACTTCCAAATCCAACACGACCTAATCTAGAGACCTTTACATGTCATCACTACCAAAAACTATAATCCCTCGATAACAATTTGAAGAATTAAACCCTGTATCAAACCCCTTGACCCAATTCTGTAAATCAATCCACTCTGCAGTGGATGCATTTTGAGTACAGTGCACATCCAAAGTATGCATCCAATGAATCACTAACCCACTAATCGACATTCACACACATCACGAAAACTTCACACTTTGAGTATCATGTTGGTATTGTGAAGGGAACACCATAACATCATGTTTCCTATGCAATGCTAATATGCTTCTCTTCTTCCAGCATACAAGCATCAAGAAATATGAGCAATATTATGGAAAAGATAGCAAGACCCAACTTGCAGATAGGAGTGACTCAAGCACGCATTAATATGGACAACCTACCTATTGAAGTGACACCAACTGAACGACCTGTAGAGCTACGACACCTCCAACAAATACCCATATTGGACCCTCTCACAGGAATAACAGAGAGAGTTCATGCAAACTCTCACTAGTTCAATGGCATGCCAAGGGTCTTAGGAGAGGCAAAGTACATCTGAGAGTCCAAGTGTGAGTATGTTAAGGCTTGGGTACGAATCCAATTCTTTTCCAAAGAGTTCGAGACCCTCCAAAACACACCAAAACTTCAAAGCATATGGCAACGCATAGGGATGGTGGAATACTTTGGGGCACCCTTACTAAAACCGGATTTTCTACATTGTTACTATTTGGTATCAACATTACAGACGAGTGAGGTCAAGGACCAACCAAGAACCTTCGTCATTCCTTCCTTATTGGACAACAATGAGTTGAAAACGTTTGAACTTACCCTAGAATTAGTAAGTGTTGCTTTGAACATGCAGACACGCATGTGCCCTCCGAGAAGGATGCTTTGATACCCCATAACGTGAAGAATCGGAAACTACAAAAGCTAAAAGATATGGCAGCACTCACACCAAATGTTTCCATCCCTCTCCACATGTGCATGTGACATTTTGCATTTCCTGGCCAAGATAGATTAACTCAGCCCCACAAACAGATCTGATCCAATCTTTACTTGGCAGAGACAAGTGCACTAACTATTAAGCTCCTTGTATGGATAATAGAGCAGCTGTATGGAGCTAATAAAAGGTCCTCCAAAAAGCTAGTGGTGAATGGATGTTGTGCAATAACATGCATTTCCAAATGCTTTTCATATGATGTATCCATTGAACGTGCATTGACCTAGTCACAACTACAACTGTTTAAAGGACGCAAAACTTCCACACATCAATTCAAGCGAATGAGGGGCTCAATTCTATGTGTCCAGACACACCAAGTTCTTACGACTCTAGAAGTCTCACCATGAGGGGATGCCACAGTGCTGCCCTTTTCCCAGATCTGGATCTGAAGGCACATCACAAGCTGCCCCGTGTGCTCCTCGTATCCCACCAGAATTTGAATTTGCTACCATAGGAGACATTGAAGGGATGAGCACCTTGGATTTTGAATCCTTCTTGTAGAATAAGCAACTCTCCAATGTGGAATTTTTTTTCGGGCACATAAGAAATGGGCACCTCCTCTCAAAGAGTGAAGAAATCAACAGAAGGCCACCATGTACATTGGGATGACAATCAACAGAGGACCCTATCCCAGCAACTAGACGACTAGAGGGGGAGATGAAGAAGACGAAGGAGGAGAAGAAGAAGAAATGGGCTTAACTTATACTGCAGAACTCCGTAGATTATACCAGATCATGGAACAGGTGCGGGCACAACAATAACTCACTAAAAAAAACAAGAGAATGCTCATGACCTAGCTCTTGGAGGAAGTTGGAGTGGATTCTGACTATAGTAAAAACCCTCCTATTGATGGCAGAAACCTATGGTATAGTGGACGCAATCTGGTCCACAATACCGAGGCCTCTCGTTCAATATGATCCATGAAGATTCCAAACATGACCACGGTCAGGCAAAAACATTCAGATTCCCATCACCACTATGGAAGAAACTACCACCGCATCTGAACCAATCGAGACAACCTCCCAAGCAGCTGTGACTCTTGGCCACGAACCCATGGTCATCCATGAAGAATCAAGAGAACCATTACCTCCAATGACCCCACCATCAGCTCCTCGAGCAAAAGTTGTAAATATCATCCCGACTACTAACCCTATAGAGCCAATCTTCATCTTCCATAGTTCCACTTCCAGTTTGACCTTTTTTTCCTCCTTTGACAACCCTATATATCATGCCACCACCATTACAACCAAATCCTTCATGGAGCCTACTATAGGACACCCCACCTCCACCACTTCTGTACTAGGCCACCCCGACCTTAGGACCTCATTTTTAGGTTTCCGTATTTTCAAACCTTCATGCATGGCATGCCCACCTCCAAGCTCTTACATTCCCACCTCCATCCCACCGATCCTTCAACCCACCGAGGCCGCTTTCTCGAGCATGTTCCAGCCTACCCGTTCTCATTCACAACACCCACTTCACACTTATTCACCACGATCACACACACACTACCTACCATTCCGATGTATATGGTAGACACCACTCTCAACTCCACTATGGAAAGCATGGACATTTTTCCACCCTAAGCACCTCCCCCACCCCTCACTTCCACCATCCCCCATTCCCCCACCACCAACTTCACTTGTACACACCTATCCCTTTGACACAGTATCCACACTTCCCATTCCCCACTCCCATTCCCTTGCATGAATCACTGTACACACTGCATCTTCATCTATACATAATGCATTTGATATTATGTTTCAATGTATGTTAGAGTTAAGAATAGAGTACATGCAGCTAGACGAACACAACAACAGATTACACGCACACTCGGAGGAGTTACGACAATGCATCGTTACATTGGAGGATGAAAATGAAAGTCTCCAAATGAAGTTTGATACATTAGAGGAGGAACATAACATATTGGAAACAAAGTTGCAGAACACCGACAAAGAGTCCTTGCAAATAGTTGAAGGTTGCCTATGCACACAGATGGAATGAAACTCAAAACTATAGTGCAACATGGCACTATTACGAAGCCACCTCGTCGTAGGTCAGGAAGAAAACCGATGGCTCTAGACACAAAATCAAGAAAATCTAGCTGCAACCATAGAGAATACATTTGGGGCACCCATCAATCCATCGAAATTTCAAGCTGTACCCCCGGAAAACATCAAAATCATACTTGAAGACTATGCTAACCTACTAGATGCCCATGACAAATTATTGGAAGAATTGGATCAGTTGAAGTAGCAACGAACATCAGCTACTACAATTGTCCCCCCAACCACCGTATCAACCTCTTCCACCATAAATGACTTGGAAGCAATACATGAACTCAAACAAAAAGTCAAATAATTACAAACACGACCCTTGCAATATGAAAGGCCACCATCCCCATCAGAGGTGCCCGCAGAAGAAGAAACCATCACAATTTTGGTCGAATAAACGTTTGAAGATGACTATGACCCTCAACCCATTCTAGGGGTATGGATAACAGAAGAGGGCCAGGATACATTCAAAGGGCCACGACCCCCATGGTTAAGACAAGTGGAAGAAATGGGGAGTACTTATGAAGAGCATACGATGGTGCAAAATCAGGTAATGCAAAGCATAGAGGAAACAGTATTACAATCCAGCTATTTCAAAAACTTGGCACCTAGGCATCTCATCACATAATCAAGACTTCAGTACCGGCCCTACTATGTCATTTGTGCAGATTATAATGCAGAAATATAGAGAGTCATGGGGAAGATCCCCACCTTCGCGACTCAGTTTCAACCTGAGGACCTCCCACCAGAGGCACAGAAAGGCAAGATCTATCAACTAACATGGCAACAAAAGCTCTTAGGGGCTTACCCTCAAATGCTAATACGTGGAACCATGCACCTCTACATCTCATTTACAATCCATGCGATGGTCCCGTCCCACGGCACAGATCATGGAAAACGTTCAATATTAAAGTACAGAATAATGCCCAATGTAAAGAATTGCTGAATTATCCATACATCACGCCACTACAGGGACCATCCTCCATTGCTTACATGATGGCCACCATCCGACACTAGATCCCTCGCCTAAAGCCAATGGCAGATATCGCGACATAAATGATGCTGAAAATTTTGGATATGATGCAAATTGTGCTCAAAACTTTTCAAAATATAGAAGCACCACAACCTGCTCTACCAAGCTTCACCAATGGCAACTACGAGCACCACCTGAAGCATTAGAGTCACCTATGCTTGGCGTGCACATATAAAATACCTCCCGCATGTTACAAACAGACCTTCAAAGACATGTTTAGAATAGGATTCAGGGAATATCACTCGGAGGTGTTTGCACCAAGGCCAACACACCTACTTCACTTATTTGCATGTGAGCAGACAATCTATTCTAAATTTTATACGAGCCCCCAGCCTGATGTCCCTAGTGCCATCAATTGGGATGCCTTACAAGCAGATTTGGCAAGAGGGTTAAGGTTTAGCAAACACGAGCTGGCCGCTAATGTCATTCACTACTATATCGACCACCCTATAGAACATAAGTCTATCAAGGGTGACAGATACTAGAGAGGGGGCAGTGTTGTCATACAAGCAATGAGGAGACAGAGCAGTTAAGTGCAATCTGGCATATAAGAGGCCCAATCATTTTTTCAGCATTTATTTTCAATCAAAGTGATTTTCATCACTACACAAACATTGTAAATATTTTTTTTGATAGATTAGACTCCATTTTGTTCAAGTCGAGGAGTCCTCAAGCTTGAGGATTATTAGAAGTACTTGCATATCAATTTTCATAATTTTTTGATTCCATTTGAGCCCCCAAATATGCCCTAGGACCTAATTTTTAACTAGGTCAGACACTAGGTCTAGACAGGGTTGTCAAAAAACTATAAAAAGAGCTAAAGAACTCTTTTTTGGGGTTAGCTTGTTAGAGTTTTGAGCTATTATAAGAGACTTTTGAGTAATACAAAGAACTCCATTGTTCCTCTCTTTGCTCTTGCATTGTGTGTGTGTCTGCATGTATGTGTGTGCATGCTTGTGTGCTTCTCACTCATGCACTTGTGCCTTCACTTGCTCATAGTCTTCATACTAGTCCTCACACCTCCACGGATTGACAATTATGAGGTGGATCTCCTCACGTTGGTACTTGCCATTATGCGAGAGTGACATTTATCAAAGATTTGTCTGAGTTCAGGCATATGTATTTGTCTAATGTTGGAATGAGCAGAGAGATCATCAACATAGACTTCCAAGTTTTTCCTCAAGAACTCTTTGAACACATAACACATCAGTCTTTGGAATGTGGCTGGTGCATTGGTAAGCCCAAATGGCATTACCCGAAAAGAAAATATGCCCCATTCTGTGGCAAAAGCCATCTTGTGTTGATCTTCTAGAGCAATGGCCACTTGATTGTAGCCAAAGAATCCATCAAGGAAGCTGTATACTTCCTTGCCTACCACTCTTTCTAATAGATGCTCAGTCATGGGAAGCAGATAACTATCTCTCATAGTGGCTACCTTAACATTCTTCAAGTTAATGCAAACTCGTAACTTACCGTTGTTTTTGGGCACCACTACAATGGGGGATACCCATTCGGTATGCTCAATCTCATATATAAATCCTGCTTCTACCAATCTATCTATCTCTTCCTTGATCTTGGCAGCATAATTGTTGTTATATGTGTATGGATCTGCTTAGAGGGTTTGGCATCTAAGGTCATGGGAATTGTATGTGAGCATATGTCAGGGTCTACACCTTTCAACTCCTTGTAACCCCATGCAAAAACATCTTTGTATTCTCGTAGCAAGGATACCAACTCTTGCTCCTTGTCCTCAGTCAGATCATGTCCTATGTATGTGCATCTTTCTTCTCCTTCTTCTATGGTTACAACAACTTTCTTTGTTGTTTCTTTGTTATCATAGACCTCTCCTACTAGGGCTTCTCATTTAGGAATCCTTATCATGACTTTATCTTCTATCTCATACTTCTTGAAATTTTTAGGGACCTCAAATAAATATTCCTCCTCATCTGGTGAGGCTTCCCTCTTTTTCCTCTTCTTGCCTTCACTCTTTGTGGTCACCTATGTAGTTAACCTCACATCATTCATGATTTCTCCGTGCTCTTGGCGTTGAACTTCTATTTCATGTAGGTATTCCTCTTTTGGTGCACAAAAAGAATCCATAATAATTGCCTCTAGATCTGAGTCACTTGCTTCCTCAAGTACATCAGTGCTACACATTCCTCAATAACCGAATCACACATTTTAAATATTGGTTCTATAGTGACGATTGAAATGTCATAGCCATCTTCATCACAGCGGGGTGTCCACTGTTCTTCATTGATGGCTACATCCATTGTTGCTAGGATTTCCACCCAACCATGAGGTTCAAATTCTTCATCTGGAAATATGAGAGCTGCATAGGTTGGGTCTTGAATTGATCTATGAGTTTCCTTCGCACCTACCTCTCTAGCATTTTCTCTTTTCTCTTCTTCTTCTGCCACTTTACACATCCACAAGTGGGTGCTTTCATGCATCCAAGAGGATCCTGAGCCTATGGAGTGCACTGACTCTGTATCATCTGTGGCTCTATGGATGGGATTGCACTATATGGGAAGCACATCTCTATGAGAGTAGTCCTTGAGATTGACTTTGGTTGTAACACCTAAGTGTTGCAAATACAAGGAATTGTTTCCCCAATCCTATACTACTTGCAGTTGTCTCATGAATGGTCTTCCCAAAATAATCTCATAGGCCTGATTTTTGATAAAGTCACATATAGCCAAAGTGTGCTCAAACTCTATACCACAAGTAGTGAGGGTTATCCCTTCTAGCAATCCTAAAGGTCTCTCTATGTGACCATCAGCCATTTGCAATTTCATTCTCGTTGGCCTGAGTGCTGGTTTGCCCCAATGCTTCCATAGGGAAGTGGTAGCAATTGCAACTCCTGCACCTGAGTCCAATATAGCCTTGGTTGTGTAGCCTTGATGAGTGATTGGAAGATAGGTGTTTCCTTCTTGTCCTTCGCTCATGTCTCCTATCTTGTCCAAGGGTATTTCAGGAACTGTCTATGGGACCCGACCTGGGAATGATGTTTAGCTACTTCAGGCACTTGGTTTGCTACATGTTTCCATAATCCTGGCTTGACCTTGAGTAGCTCCTCTAAAGTGAGATTGCACTACACTTTAGTGTTCTTTACTACTTCTGTGTTCCTAGGTATGATGAAGTCTTCATTTCTTATCATGATTGTGGGTGCTCTCATGCATGTAGACTTTGCTTCCCATGGGCCTGTGAAATGGGGTAGTTCCTGCAAGGAATTAGACTAAGTCAAAGCTCTCACTTGATTGGGTATCCTCCTGTTCTCCATAAATAGAAGGAATTTCATGGGAATTGGTCATGTAGGTCATCCACAAGTTCAAAGGGAGGAGGATTTTCACTTTCTTTAGCCCACTTCTCTTCTTGAATTCCTCTTAGAAATTCTGGTGAATATCGATTCATAGAGGAAGGAGCGTCTAATTCAGTGGAATTAGGCACATAAGCTTCCTTGGGAGGAATGCTCATTCTTTCACTTGCCTTGTCCTTACCTTGGAAGGTGGCTTCCTTTCTAGGCTTCGCAATTAAACTCTCCAATCTTTCTAACAGTCCATCGAAATGCAACTATGTCTTAGCTGAACTAGAGTAATTGAAGAGATGACTAGCTTCAAACATGGTCTCAGCCAATTCTACCATCTTAGCACAAATCTTGGTTCGTTCAATCTCTAGATCAGCTCTGGGGTAACATTTTTCATGATCTGTTACATTCCACCCCTCTTGGATTTTGGCCTGATATGCTTTTAGCATCATGTCTAGGTCTTCAGGAGTGGGATCTGCTAAGACAGATCCTACTCTAGGTGATGGTGGGGTTGTATGAGGTGGATTAGAGGGTGGTCGATTGGAAGGTGATGGGGATGGTGGTGGTGGTGATGTGTGAGAGTGTGTTTGAGAGGTGAGTTCAACTATCTTTCCCTTTGTTTCTCTTAGGCTTTCCTCAAGCTCACTCATCTTCCTCGATCATTATCTTTTCATTCTCTCTTGGCTATCTTTACATGCTCTTGTCCTTTTCTTAGTTACCATTAACCCAATGACATTGATAGGAGTGATCTTCGGACCATTATTTGGGTTCTTTGGGTAGTCTCGTAAGAGGTGCTCTTTCCCACAATCTTGACAAAAGCCTTGAATTGTCACTGATTGGGGCTGAGTAGGTGTAGGTAAAGGACAATCACGAATGAAGTGATCTCCCTGGCATTTTTAGCATGGTCCTCTAGGTGCTAGGGGTCTCACCTATCTAGGTTGATGCCTAGAATTAGGGTTTGCATACATGACATTAGTGTACTCAGGCTCCCCACTAGATTCACTAGGGTCTTTGTAATAGTAAGTTTCATTATGCATAGGTGAGCATTAGGTGACTACATATAGTAAGCTTGTGGACTATCCATATGAGTCGAGTCAAAACTATGATCATTTGGGTCACTTTCTGAAAGCAATGGTGTTACTGGCATTGAGGCTCTATTCAGGTTTTCTTCAGCGGTTGCATACTTCACTCGGATCACATTGGCTAGAGTTGGAGGTTGTTGAGCTAACACTAGCTGAGGCCTTTGTTGAGTCTGGTAGGGTGGCTGATAGGGTTCCTGGGGCCTACCATATTGTTGTGGGTACTGATTCTGATATCTCCCTAGTTGTGGATATGGCTATGGATAATTTTTCCTAATTGCTTTCTTGTTATATGGCCAGTCGTGCTGTGTGATTAGTGTATCTCTGTTATATGGTGTAGTATTGGATATTTAGGTTTGCTTGGGGTTGTGCCATGATTGGACACACATTGGCCATGTGGTCTCCACCACAAGTGTAACATCTTTTCACTAGGGCAAATCTGGGTATTTTTTTGCTAGAGACTCCTAATTTTTTAGCTACCTTCTTTGCAAGTTCCTCAATAGATGTGGATTGTTTGGAAGTAAGGCTAGTAGAGCTATCTAAATCCTTGTAGATTTTAGAAAGCTCCAATTCCTCCCCTAGATTATCCTCAATGTCTATGCACATGCATACACATTCTTCTATGGATCTAGGGTCCTTTAGGTACACATAAGATCTTAATTTGGTACTCAATAATCCATCCAAGAATAAAGCCACTTGTTTGGCTCGAGTGGGTAACTCTGGCACTGGGCATCTCTCTAGGTATTGTCTGAGCCTTCTTCTTGCAAGTCTAACCATTTTTTGAGGTGTGTGTTTGAAGCTATGTATCAAGGAAGAGGTATTATGTCTAATGCCACTTTTGGAGAATTCCATAATGAATGCTTCTAGCAGTTGGTCTATGTTTCTGAATTGCCTCTCATGTAGTGGTTGAAACCACATAAGAGCAGTGTTCTTGAGTGTTAGACCAAAAGCATTGTATTGTGTGAATAGCTCACCAACTTTCTCAGCTTTCAATACTTGCCTAAATTCTGCCAAACAATCATAAGGGTCTCCTCTACCATCGAAATAATTCTTCATAGACTTGACCAGTTGTGTGGGCCTTAAGGTCCTAGTGTGTTCTCTAGGTCTTGGCAGAGGGAATTCATATGTGTTTCTTTGATTTCATGGCTCTCTATTTCTCTCATTTTCCATCCATTCTATCTTAGTTTTTGTTCATTCTCTTCCTATTGGGTTAGAAAAGCTTACTTCAGGCCTATCTCTACTCTTGTCCCTTTGATTTCCATGAACTTGGGATGTTCCAACTCTTTGGTGACCAAAAGAGACATTGGCTCTTGGTTGGGGAAAAACAAATTCACCCTTCAGAGTCTAAGCATGTCTACCATGCTCTGAGACCATAAAGACCCTCTCTGAAGTATTGTCTAAGTAGGTCACTTTGCCGGGGGTATCAGGATCTTTGAATTCATATATGGTAAGCATTCCCACTTGAGTAGGTTGGTCAGGTTTATACCTCCAAAATGCCTTCGGTCTCTTGATTTAAGAACAAATCTGTGCTCTTGTTGTCCTCGGGAACCTGTTCTGGAGTGATTATTCTAGTTAGGACTCATCTTCCTCGAGGGGTTTTTGGCTCTCTTCCTAAGTGCCCTTGCTCTATGTCACCTATTTTAGCTTCTAAGATTATGTTACCAAATTCATATGTTCTCTCTGGTTGGTTGGTGACCACATACATTGTCCTTTCTTTATCTATGTTTGCACCATTTTCAAATTTGACAACTAGATGCTCTAATCCAATGGGTTGATCTGGGTTTTTAATCTAGACAACAAATCTTCTCAAACCATCCTCATAGATGCGAGCACCTAATTGGCTGGTCCTAATATATTCTAGCTGAGTCTTGTAAGGTCCTTCTAGCTTTTCTATGTATGCCACTATTGAGCTACCTACGGGTCTTTTCATGGTGAAGGATATCTCAGAATCACTCGTTTCTGAATCTAGAGCGTATGGATAGTCACTCAACTATAGGGCCCAAGACCTAGTAGTGTGATTTGACACTAACTTCAGAAGATCTGAGGCTTTGTCTATCTTGGCCTAGATATCTTCCTGACCTAAGGTTCATAAGCCTTGGTGGTTATCCAAAATTTTTCCAGTACAACCTCGTTGTAGAGTTCTTCTGTAAGAGTCACTTGTTCTTTTAATTTCCTTAGGATGTTACTTCTTGTCCAATGGTTTTCTTCATAAGGAATACTTGAGTTTCAATGCACTTGAAGATTGATCGCTCAATTTAAGTTCTTTTACTTTAGGGTTTTCTACAATTGTAACCTATTTATGCTTGCACTTGAGTAATTAGGGTTCTTGAACTTGATCATGCTTAATGTAGCCCTAATTAATCAATACCTCTATCTGTACTTAGCCTAAGCTAGGAATTGATAGAGGGGGTTGAGAATGATCCAACCTCAACTTGCTTATCCCTTGCTCTTGAATGCTTAAGCACCCCGTTCTCAAGCTTGCAAAAGACCCAAAGTTAGCTCAAGTTTAAAAGTTTATTGACATAACAAACCAAGTCTTTCCATGTAATTCACAGACTCAATTTTACTTTCTTTCTATGAAAATTCCCTTAGAGATCCCTCAACTTTATCACCCCTATGAAAGGTCAACTTCAAAATGCCCATGGGATTCAAAACAAGATTTTCAATGAGCCCAAGATCACTAGAAACGAAGTTCGTATGAGAAAGTTATGACAGTTCAGGGTTCTCGAGTTAAAACAGGGTTAAAATAGGCTAACATGCAAACAAGGTTTCTTGAATTATTTGCTTGGGGCCTCCCTATGTTCCTATAGCTTAATATTTATGCCCAAAATTAGCCCAAAGTTGCAATTTTAAAACCCTAAAAATTTGGCTAAAATTGGCTATCAATCGTGATCAACAAGGCTGTCAATCGCGATGGATAGAGCTGTCCATCGTGGCCTGTCAATCGTGATGGACGGGTATCAATCGCAATTGATGGGTGTCAATCATGATGGACAGGAGTGTCGGTCATGATTGATGGTGTCGATCATGACTGATGGGTGTCAATCGCGATGGACATAATTTCTTGGGTTTTTTCTGTTATATTGTGTCGATTGTGGCCTATACTTCGTGATGGATAGGTTTCTTGATGAAGTGGGGTGTCTATCATGATTTTTTGTTAGTTGCGATGGAAAAGGGTTTCTGTCGCAATGAACACCTATCAATCATGATGGATTGCTCTTAGTCGTGATGGAGGCCTATCCATCACGATGGACAGGCAGTCCGTTGTGGGCTATCAATCATGATGGATTGAATTTTTTAGATTTTCTCATTACCTTGTTTCAATCGGGCTTCTATGTGTCACAATGGACAAGAATTTCACCGTGTTTGAGTGTCAATCACGATGGACAGGGGTGTCCGTGGTGATGGATGTTGTCAATCGGGATTGATTGGCTGTCCATCGGGGTCTATCGATCGTGATGGATAGGCTATCCATCCTTATGGACACTGTCAATCGCGATTGATGCTGTCAATCGTGATGGACAGAGAAAATGAAACTTTTTGAAATTTTCTTGTGGATTTGTGATGTGCAAGGGCTGTAGATCATGAATATGCACTTAGTTTTACCGAATGGTCAAGTTTTCTATCAATTCGGATAGATAGAGCTCAATGCCTTGGGACCTGTGCAGACATTTTCTGTACGTGTGCAACCTGCTGGAGATGATGATACAATTGGAACCTACAAGAAACACTAAAAAACACACAAAAAAAGCAAGCACAATAGCTTTCTCTCGCTCGCTCTGACAAATGAAATGAGAGAAATGAGGTGGGGAAGGTAATATGACCAAAAAATTGAAAATTTTGTGAAGGTGGAGATGGAGGTGGGAGATGGTGAGGATGATGATGGTGATGATGGTGATGAAGTAAGAAAGAGAAAAATAAGGAAAAGTAAAGAAATTACCTACGATTCCAATGTCATAACTCTACGTCTTACCATCACACGCTCATCCTCGAAGCTCTCTCCCTAAAAATGGCACCAAATTTGGTGTCACTCTAGCACAATGGCAAGTACCAACGTGAGGACATCCACCTCATAATTGTCAATTTGTGGAGACGTGAGGAGTAGTATGATGACTATGAGCAAGTGATGGCACAAATGCATGAGTGAGAAGCACACCAGTATGCACACTCATACACACACACACATGCACACAAGGCAAGAACAAAGAGAGGAACAATGAAGTCCTTTGCATTACTCAAAAAGTCTCTTACAATAGCTCAAAACTTTAACAAGCTAACCTCAAAAATGAGCTATCTGGCCCTTTTTATAGTTTTTGACTACCTTTGGTCCTCTCCAGACCTAATGTCTGGCCTAGTTAAAAATTAGGTTCTAGAGCTTATTTGAGGACTCAAATGAAGTCTAGAAATTATGAAATTACTCTTCAAGCTCGAGGACTCTTTGGCTTGAACAAAATGGAGCCTAATCTACCAAAAATGTTATTTACAATGCTCATGTCGTGATGAAAATCACTATTAAAAAGAATTTGTCTTTGAAGATTTGTATGGTCTAATTACCAGATCTTCTTTGACTGCTTTGCCTACTTGGTCCTTCTCTCTGCGTTGACTCTTTATGTCGGCTCCCCTGTCTTGTACTGCCTTGACTACTGCCAACAATATAGGTGCATATAGTACCATTAATTTGTATGCTAACACATGCTTGCATATATGGACATATATGAATGGTGATATTTGTGTTCGTATGGAAGCATTAGCATGTGTATCTATGGGTTTATGGGTTAAGGCATGTGTGCTCTTATATGCAAACTAAAAGCATTGTGCATGCGAATGTGTAAATATGTTTCTCTACATGCATATATGTGCATAGAATTCCATGCGTGTTCATATATGCTATTTCACTATATGTGTGATTATATTCAAAGCATATGTGCAGGAATACGAGTGTACACAAATTTATATAGATGTGCTAGTGCATATAAAGGTAAGTATGTGTTGTGCATTTGTGTGAATGTGCCTGTTTTTATGTGTGTCTGAGCATGCATTGAAACTTAGTTCTATACAATTATTGGGCACAAAAGACATGAGTTGGAATATCGCAATGTTAAGCCGATATTATGCACAATGGAGTTGGTTCACTATGAAGCCTCAATATGGTTGATCATCATGAGCGTCGAGTTGCATTTTCACTTGAGGATGAAATTATTACTCTGTGAATTCATTTCTGCAGAAAACGTGAGTGTGCATATGTGGATAAAGACTTCAATGCTCTCGCATGCTCTCTCATGGTGTACAGGAGGTCTATTCATTCTATGATGTTTGAACAGCATGTCTTCAGCGAGCAAATGCAAGAAGATGGACTAATAAAATGAATGTGACAGTGTATAAAGAAGAACCGAAAGCCAAGGAAATCAGTGCTCTTGAGAGAGAGAGAGAGAGGGTATTTCTGTTTGATGTTTTTGAGAAAGAGTGAATTTTTACATCAGGGATAGTCATTGTCCATGGCTGAAATCAATGTTATATTTCAAATGTTGGCTGTTGAAAATAAGTTGGATGGTTCTAACTTCCCAATTATGGGCAAACATGATGCATCATGTATTGGTAGAAAAGGGCATGATAAATGTTGTGAAGGGTGTTGATGTAGGTCCCCCTATACTTACAAATGTTATGCTAGTGGGTGATATAGTTGATGTTGAAGATGATGATCTTCATGTTCCTAGTCCTACTATGGTTCCTATTACACCTACTATAAAGCATCTTTTCTGGGATGGCATAGACATATAGGCACATGCATTGATAATTTTATCTATCAAACATGCCATTATCTCTCATACTTGCTCATGAAAATATCCAAAGATGCTTTGGATAACCTTGTCACACTTTACTAAGATAGGAAATGAGGCCCATGTTGCTTACCTTGGAAAATATTTGGAGAGTGAGAATATGAATGAAGGAGATTCAATGGAAACTTTTTTGACAAAGATCAAATGTTTGAAAGAATAGTTAATTTCTACATATAAAATCCTGTAAATAGTTCAGTTATGCAAATTGTTCTTAATGATCTCCCAGATTCTTGTGAAAGTTTTGGTTTTACTCTTTGTTTGATAATCAAAGGTAAATCAGATCCATCTTTTCATGAATAGTATATGTCTATAGTGGAAGCAAATGTTCGGTATTTTGACAGTGGTGTAGCCAAACATATTACCTCACCACATAGTCTCTTCGATTCACTTAAGTGTACTCCTATAAGGAATATTTTCACATGTACTTAAAACTCTTCTTATACTATTATGGGATTTGGGAATATTATTCTTAATAGTGCAAATGGTAACACATTCACTCTATCAAATGATTAATATTTATGAGGGTAAAAAAGAATCTGTTGTCAATTCAACATTAGGAAAATTTGGCTTTGAGGATGATAGATGTATAGTTCATGATCTTTCTAATGGTGAAAATTTGTTGCATATCGAATGTTATGTCATGGGGTGTGCAAGCTCATAAATTATGACAGATCTATGAATGATTTTTCAGTTGAAGATTCTCATGCTATTTTAGATGCACAAATTCTCATGCTAACTTTGCCATGCATGTTTGGTCATCCAAATTTGGTTAGTTTGCCTCACTTGTTGAAATCTATAATTGTTTCTTCTTTACCCAAACTAAGTCACCTTCTAATCTTATGAGGGCTATTTTTTTGGTAGAATAGAGCATTATTCATTTCTTAAAGATGAGACAATAAGATTTGAACAAAAAATGAGCTTGTTCATAGTGATTCTATGATCCCATGTAGAAACCTTTAGGAATTAACTTTAATCACTAAAGCGTTGTCGGCTGTCACTACTTAGGAAGATTGGCATGACCACAATCCATCTCTTGATCATATGCATGTTTTTTATTGTTTGACATATGCACTAGTGCATGTGCAGCAATGCAGAGAATCGGATGATGAAGCTATGAAATGTACTTCTGTTGAATACAATTCTAAAAGTAAGGGTTATTGTTTACGTTATCCACTAAATTAAAGGATTTTGGTTAGTCAAGCTATAAATGTATTGTCATCATTACTTCCTGATCAACCCTTAAAGAAGTTCTACCTCACCCATAAGCTAGTCAAGGAGGAATCAAAGATGTTTGTGACTCACATACCCTTAGATCAAGAGTTGTTAGTATTAGAGGAAATGAAAAAGATTCAAGTGTTGAAGTTAGCTCAAATGTATGCCATCACACCCAACTTGTCCACAACCTTATGCATATATGCAACATTTTACCTTTGCAAGACAAGATAGATTCATGCAAGCACATAAGAAAATTTGGTTTAGTCTGTATCTCTCATAGAATGCTTTATTGAAAATTGTTCTTCCTCATTGGACCATTGATCAATTGTATGCAGCTAACACTAGATGGCCGAGAAAATAGGTGCTTAATGGAAGTTGCACCATCATGTGCATAGTATACATGTGTCTAGAATATGACGTATCGGTGGAAAGAGCACTAAACCAAGGTCAAATTCAAACATTCAAGGAAGAGAAAGCTTCCAAATCCCATCAAACCAAGATAATGAGAGGCACTATACCATGTTTGAAGCCTATATAGATGTCACCAATCCCCTTTCCTTCACCTTATGGGCCATAACCAGTCATCCCACCATTTACCATCTGTCTGTCATGACCAGATTGACCATCAACCACATACACTATTAGAAAAACCACAATTGAAGAAATAGTAAAAGGACCAGGGGCCCTTCTTTGATTTCAAAATACCTAATCTGCTTCCTCACTTAGAGTTTTCAGATACACAATTTGTTTATAAGAATATGAAAGAGTTAGCGGGGATCACAAATTGAGAGACTAGAGGAGCAACAAGGATAAGAAGAGTAAAAACTAGATATTGAAGAAGAAGAAGAAGAAGAAGAAGAAGAAGAAGAAGAAGAAGAAGAAGAAGAAGAAGAATAATAATAATAATAATAATAATAATAAGAAGAAGAAGAAGAAGAAGTATACCACCCTACATGCATAGGAGCCCTGTAACGACCGTATTCATGCATGGAGGAATTTTGATCATGTAAACAATTCAATGTAGAGAGGAGTCATGCATTATTTCAACAAGAGCTTACTCACACCAACTTTGATAAGAATTCATCAAAACAATTTATTTATTGACGAAGGTTGTTGGTTTGGTATACACCTTATGATTTTTAATGAAGATACAGCTTGCCTACTATGATCCATGCCATGTTCACCAACAAACACCCATAGATTCCACCATTCAGATCCCCATATCAGCCAACCTCTTGAGACACTTAATTCTCTATGGACACATCCCACCATGGATCCCTCCCATCGACACCTCTTCTCTAGCCCTCACTACATATCCATTGTCAACTAAAGCATTACCAAAAGAGTTTCAGTTGATTTTTAAAACCTTTTCTTGCACTGCTTCTCCATTAACCATAATTATCTCTTCACCAATTTTAGCTCAACAATCTCCCATATTTTTATCACCTATGATGTATCCAAAAACAAAAACACAACATTTGATTCCTATCTTCACCCTCATGGATGCAAGACCATCTTCCATGACCACCGTCACTGCCTCTACATTATTTCCATCCATTTCATGACTGATGTCATCAATTCAAGAATTTTGGAGGTGTATACAATACATTCACTCCATTCTCGAACCCCACACCACTGACATCACTCTTTGGAACCACATTCACACAACCATGACTCACATTAATATCACTTTTCATTGTATCCATCACACAGTCACTGATCTTAGAACTTATAAACATCTCACTACCTGCCATGATTCTCCCACCCCTCTCCCCACTAATCTACCTCCCCCTTCCCCATTCCCTCTCCACCACCACCACCACTCACAACCATAGCCACTTACCCAAACCCTTCCCATTCCCCTATTCATTTTTCATCTCACACCCTACATTAGTGCATATAATCCAATCTAGCCTACTATTGGAATCAAGAATGCCCTTGCTCAGATGTTTGCTGGCATGAATCAAATTCAAGAAGAGTATGCTTTCCTAGGCCGACCAAAACAAAATCTTCAAGAACATGCCAATGCCCTATAGACACAAGTAAATTTACCGATGCTCAAGAATGCTTCCCTAAACCCCCATCACATGACATTAAAGGAAGCACACAACATTTTAGAGACACAATTAGAAGATTAACATTGCAAAGCTTTTCAAGAGTTGGAGCGTCACTTATGCACCCAAATGGAAAGAAACACCAAACTGAGTCGAAATATGGGCCTGTTGTGCAGTCACTTAGTTGTAGCATGAAAGGAAAATACCTGACTCCAACAGAAAACCACCATACACAAGTGGTGCATAGAAATGGAACAAGATAGTAATTTGGTCAAAGATACTTAAAATCAAACTACTTCACATGTTTGTTCTATGGACATTGTAACAAAGTAAGTCTATGATCTAAGGGTTCGACTCGTTCAAACAGATCTGAAATCGGACACTGACATTTGGTCACTCATGTGTATGGCGAAAGATCTTGAGACTAGACTTAAGGATAAGTTCATGTGCTCTCTTCAACAAGTAAACCACTTAGCCTAGTGGTTAAGTCTCAATGTTGTGGAGGAGGAGGTATTGGATTGAATCCCCATGGGGAGCATGGGGAGTATTTTTGCCCAAGGAGCTCTAGAGCCTTCTAACTCAAGTTAACGTGAGTTAACTTAGGTCTAGTGAGACTTAACTCAAGTGGCGAGTACACCAACCACTAGTGGACTCCAGTGGAAGGTACTAAAGCAGTGGTCGAGATCACTCCAACCACAAGTAGACTCTAGTGGAATATATTAAAGGAGTGGAGGAGATTAAACATGCACTTGTGGACTCTAGTTACATTTGTGGTCCTCATTGATTCAAGTAGCTATATATACATGCATAAGGTTGGAAGGAAAGTCATCTCTCTAGCATGTTGTGGTCATAATTCTTAGTTCTTACAGATGCTATGTTTTCACATAGAGAGATAGTGAATTGGACAGAGGTGTTTCATCAACCTTATCATCGTTTTTATCCTTTGCACTAGATTTAGCGTATCAAGTACAAAAGGAGATGATTTTGGAGTGGTTTGAATAGGGATCATACCACACATGGACTCCCCTCTTTTTAGATCGAGTTTGGGATAGGATTCCCTTCTGATAAAAGAGGAAAATCAAAGAGATGACAAACATTCTCCTTACTTATGATCATGGGATTGAGATAAATGTTGTTATATATTTATACCTTGAAGAATAATTTTGAGGATGAAAATGTTTTTCAAGGTGGGGGCGAGTGGGTTATAAAATTTTTTGAACAAGGTTCAAGTTATGTTAACATTAGTATCTTTTGGAGCATTAAACAACCAATACACTTAGCCTAGTTGTTAAGTCTTGAAAGTGAGATGGAGGAGGACTTGGTTTCAATACTCACGAGTGCACATGGGAAAGAGTTTTGCCCAAGAACTCTAGAATCTTATAGAGGTTTCCACTCCTTGACATCCAATCTTTTAGAACCCCTTTACAAATAAAGAGTGATGTCTGTTGAATGTTGAGATATCAAGCTCAACATGTGATGATCTAGGATGACACGTATCAGTTTTTTGTTTCTTTGACATTTATAGTGGTCACACCAGTATATGTCAAGGATACTTCATTGAGATGTACTAGATTTATCTACCGAGAGTGATGGCATAGTTGTTTCTTGCCAGCTCACTCATTTTCAAACATTAGGTTTTTCCTTATGTATTGGTCTTTATATATTGCACTTGTTGTATTCTTGTTTTTGGGTCATTCTTAAACATTCATTTTTATGTAATAGAAGAAGAAGAAGAAGATAATTCTTCCTTGCCTCAATCTGATTGTGTGCTTCTCTTTGATTCTGAGAGTGTGTGAGCTCTCTTCCTTATCTCCTTCCTTGTGAGATGGTATCAGAGCCAACGTGGCTGAAGAGAGCTCGTGGAGAAGGTGACGGTGAAGAGTACGCAACAAGGCATGGAGAAAATGCGATTCACAAACGATCTCCACTTGTTACAAACATCGACGTGAAGGTAGAAGACCTCAAAATATTTTCGAGAGTTATCCCTTTAGGGTCACTTGTCTTTGTCAGATCAAAGTATCAGATCCATCTCGACCTCCGTTTTGAGCCCACAAGGTGGGGCCCACAAAAAAACTAGGTCAATTTTAGAAACTGTAATGTGCATCGTGTTCTGCAACACTCATATATTCCAGATCCAGAATTTCAAGAGATTTTGTGTACTCTTGATACAAGAAAACTGTGTTTTTTTGAGATTGAACTGTCACGTCATAGTGCAACAGTGTTCAAGCAGAAGTGTTGCTTGTAGTGTTTTGCAGTGTCCTGAATTGCTACAGAAATGGCAAACGCAGATGGAATGAATCAACTTATGAGTGATAAGTTGGACAAGAACAACTTCCATGATTGGAGATCTAGAATGACGAATTTCCTGATGGGAAAAGGCTACTCGAAGTACATCGAAGAAGAGAACGAAAATGCTTTGTAGTTACCAGAGAGGAATCCGACTATAGAACAATTAAGAGCATATGAGGAATGGAATCAAGGAGCACGAAAGGTAATGTATTGGCTATCTGTTAGCATATAGGATAGCATGATTGGGCACATACAGGATGCCAAAACTTAGAGAGAGGCTTGGAACAGTTTGGTCACATTGTAAGAGACCAATACAAAGGCACGAAATTGCAACTCAAGAACGAGCTGCATACATTGGAGAAAAAGAGCATCTCGGTAAGTGACTACACTCTGAAAATCAAAAGCATATAAGCAGTTCAGAACTTCTATACACAATACGGAAAATATTCCAAACTTTGTTGATCTAGTATCTATGTTGATTATTGAAGAAAAGAATCTTGGTGAGGATTCAAACTCCCAAGGAAAATCTAGTTCTGTGCAGGTATTCTACTCTAATAGAGGAAGAGGCAGAGGTAGAGGTTTCGAAAGTGGAAGAGGAAACAATAACCAAGACCAAAAGTCAACAACAGAATCATACACGAGGAAGAGGACAGTTTTGAGGCAGGGGGAGCCAAAGAGGCCATAGAAATTTCCAAAGAAATGATTCAGGTAATGATAGTAACGGATGTTGGAATTGTGGTAAACCTGGACACTTTGAACATGATTGTAGGTTGAAGAATCAAAATAACAAAAGACAGCAAAACAATTATGCATCCACAAGCGCAGATGATTCTGAGAAGCTATTCATGGTTCAACATCACATGATGAATACGATGTCTGCTGATGTTTCAAAATCGAACATTAATGTCTGGTATGTCGATTCAGGTGCCTCAAATCACATGACGAGTCATGCGGAATGGTTTAGTACTTTGCAAAAATTGCTAGTTCTTGGATATGTTGAAACATGTGATGACACATCACACCCTATCAAGCATACAGGAAATATAGCACTGTCTATGGAGGATGGGAAGGTAAAAAACCTTGCTCATGTGCTGCATGTTCCAAATATAACAAAGAACTGGTTTCTATTGGATAAACGGTTGACCAGGGATTACAAGTCAGGTTCAATGCTGATGGGTTGTATGTAGAAGAATACAAATGGGATGGAATATTGATTGCCAAAGGAAACAAAGTGGGTAGGATGTTCACCTTAAATGTGAAAATTCTTGAAATGAATGCAGCCATGTTTGCAAAAGGTGCAAGAGTTATTGCTGATATAGAGATCTGGCACAAACGGATTGGACATGGAAACTTGCAAAGGCTGAAATTGATGCAGTCAAAGGAGATTGTCCATGGACTACCAAATTTCAAGGTTGCAGAGATGCAAAAGGTATGTGCATCATGTCAATTTGGTAAACACTCAAGATCATCATTTCCGCATGACAAGCATGTTAGTGAGAATGTGCTAGAAATAGTACATACACATGTTTGGGGTCCTGCAAAGACCATATCTATGGGCGGTTACAGGTTTTATATTACTTTCATTGATGACAATACACGGAAAGTGTGGGTCTATTTCATGAAAGAGAAGAGTGAGGTATTCACTCACTTTCAGAATTTTAAAGCTATGGTGGAAAAGCAGATAAGAGTATATTCAGACATTAAGATCTAATGGAGGAGTTGAATACATGTCAAATGAGTTTAGCAATTTTCTAGAAAGTCATGGAATTTGACGTCAGTTTTCATGCAGGTACACACCACAATAGAATGGCGTTGCTGAATGCAAAAATAGGCATATTGCAAAAATAGGAAGAGCCTTGATGGCTAAGAAGAATATGCCTCATTGTTATTGGGCAAAAGCTATGCATACGGCTGTATATATCATGGACATAACTCCAACTGCTGCTCTACATCAAGTTACACCTGAAGAGAAGTTCACAAGTAAAAAGCCAAACCTATCACATATGAAAGTTTTTGGTGGTATTGCATATGTACATGTTTTAGATGAGTTGAGGACGAAGCTTGATCCAAAAGTAGAAAAATGTGTCTTCATTGGATACTCCCTTGAGCAAAAGGGATATAAATGTTATAACCCACTTACACGATAGGTGAAGTTGAGCAGAGATGTGGTATTTGATGAAATGTCAAGCTTCTATGCAGATGCCAAAAAAGGACTGAATCTTGAACCAAATGACAAAGGAAATGCTAAAAAATCAAGTGCAGAATCTCAAGCTTTGAGTGGACCGGATGCATCACCAAGCAATAGTTCCAACTCAAATCCATGGAGTGGAAGATTGCATGGAAATTTGAGTCTAGAAAATTCATCAAATATATCCAAGAAAGGTAAAGAAAAGCTTTTTGCTGGTCATAAAACATGTGCACGTTTTGAAGACGTTGATGGAGATTCAAGCTGTTCAAAAAAGAGTCTTGATGAGGAACTTGGATTGCCCTCTGTGAAGACTCCAGGAGTAAGAAAGGCACATGCAAATGATACAAGGAGAAGTGACCCAGGACCAAGAAGATATGGGAGGATACAGAATTCAATGCAATGATTGACATATGATAGTTACATGGCTCACCATTGTGCCTACATGACAAAGGTACTACAAGATGTTGAGCCTTCTTGTTGCAACTGGAAATGCAGATTGGGAAAAAGCTATGGATGAAGAGATGGCTACACTTTATGGAAACGATGCATGGAAGCTGGTTCCATTGCCACAACGAAAGAAACCCATAGGTTGCAAGTGGGTTTACAAGGTAAAGCACAATGTTGATGGTAGCATAAACAGGTATAAAGCACGTTTGGTAGCAAAAGGATATGCACAAACTTATGGCATTGATTATGAGGAAACATTCAGCCCAATAGCTAAAATTTCTACTGTTAGAACACTTGTTGCAATAGCTACAACAAAAGGATGGACTTTTCATCAGATGGATGTGAAGAATGCTTTCTTACATGGTGAGTTATAGGAAGAAGTATACATGGACCAGCCACAAGGATATGAAGATTCAAAGCACCCAAAATATGTTTGCAGGTTGCAAAAGGCTTTGTATGGGCTGAAGCAAGCTCCTCGTGCATGGCATGCAAGGATTGCTGATTACTTAACGACCATTGGGTTTTCTATGTGTGATGCAGATCATTCACTATATGCAAGGAAGGGTGATGATGGCATCACTATTGTGGCTATTTATGTTGAAGACTTGATTGTAGGTGGTGATAATGAAGAAAGCATCAAAGAGGTAAAGCAACATCTTATGCAGGAATTTGACATGAAAGATCTTGGTGTGTTGCGCTCTTTCTTGGGCATTGAGTTTATACATACAGAAACATGTATATGGATGTCACAAAGGCAATATGCCTTGAATATGCTGCAAAAGTATGGTATGGCTAATTGTAAGCCAATTTCTATGCCATTAGATTGGAATTTGAAGTTAGATACTACATCAGGTGAAGCATTTGAAAATGCTACTATGTACAAGAAAATTGTGGGAAGTTTGATATATCTCACAATTACAAGACCTATTCTTAGCTACACTGTTGGACTTGAAAGTGAATTTATGCAGGTTCCCAAGAAGCCACATTTGGATGCTCTGAGGTGCACTCTACGTTATGTGAGCGCTACTTTGGATTATCCATTGTTTTATGAAGCTGGTGTAGATTTGCAGGTTCATGGATACACCGATGCAGATTGGGCTGGTAGCATTCCAGATAGAAGATCTACTAGTGGCTTTTTATTCTCACTTGGGAGTGCAGCTATTACATGGAGCAACAAGAAGCAACTCACTGTTGCTTTGCCGAGTATAGAGGTGCTTCAATGGCAGTATGTGAGGCATCATGGCTAGAGATGCTACTTGCAGATTTAGGTGTGGAAGTGCAAAAGCCTATCACTATCTATTGTGATAATCTTAGCAGTATACAGTTAGCAGGAAACCCAATTTTTCATGCTATAACAAAGCATATCGAGGTACATTATCACTTCATCAAAGAGAAAGTATTAGGAGGTGATATTGACCTTGTTTATGTGAGAACAAATGAGCAGGTTGCTGATATTTTCACTAAAGCACTTGGAGCAGAGAAGCTGAAGATGTTTTGGAAGATTCTTGGATTAGAGGACATGAGATTGAGCTTGAGGGGGAGTGTTGAGATATCAAGCTCAACATGTGATGATTCAGGATGACACGTATTAGTTTTTTGTTTCTCATACATGTATAGTGGTCACACCGATATATGTCAAGAATACTTCATTTAGCTGTACTAGATTTATCTACCAAGGGTGATGGCACATTTTTTTCTTGCCAGCTCACTCATTTGCGGACATTAGGTTTTTCCTTATGTACTAGTCTTTATATATTGCACTTGATTTATTCTTGTTTCTAGGTCATTCTTGTACATTCCTTTTTATGTAATAGAAGAAGAAGAAGATCATTCTTCCTTGCCTCAATCTGAGTGTGTGCTTCTCTTTGATTGCGAGACTGTGTATGTGAGCTCTCTTCCTTATCTCCTTCCTTGTGACATTGAACACCTTTATAGATAAATAATGGTGAGTTTTGAACATGTAAAAGGAGGCTCAAAAAACATTGGTTAACTCTAAAAAGTTACTCCAGTGCCAAAATCTATATGTTGATTGGTTGGGTGGAGAATCACATGTCAATTTTTTGTGTGGAGGAGCTTATATCATAGGTGGATAGATGATGGGCTTATTTAGTATAAATTAGTCATATATCCATGCACCACACAAAAGTGGAAGTACATAAGCCTTTCTATTATCCAATATGAAGCTACACATCTACATACAAAATTAAGACAAACATCAAACTGGCACGTCCAATGTATTTTTAGGATCATCTCTTCTATGACATCTTTGCCTTCTCATCCTAAAAAGTTATCTTTCACCACTCTACCACCAAAGTGAATAAATATGTTTATATCTCCTATAAAGTGTATAATATAATAATTCAATCCTAGCTTATCCCAATTATTTCTTTCTTTGTTTACAAGATTGGCCAGCACCATGCATAACACTTTGTATGTACTTTTTGTGTTTTTATCAAGTTGTTGTAATAAGGGGTTGATACTACTAAAATTTCATCTAATAATCGTTAAGTGATCTCATTGATGAAATGGGATCCCATTTCACTCATGATCTCTATTGGAAGGCCAAGTCCGGTGTAGATTTGTTGGAAAAAAGTTTAGAGATCATTTTCTTGTTCCATTTAGTAGCTGCTTTTGCTTCCACCCACTTTCTTAGATAATTTATAGTTTGCAAGTGTTCGTCTTATGGTGGAATAATGAGTCCAACAAAATCCATGCCACATTTAGTAAAGCGTCTACTTCCTATATTTGTTCATAAGGGCATTTAATCTCTTCTCATAGGGTAATTTTCTCAAGCACATGTTAGATTATTTAACACACATTTTTGCATCCATGTGGAGGGGCCAACACAATCTGGTCTGCAAGTAGGATAATTTTTGTGGCTATTACAATAGGAAACTAACGTTGTGCCACTCTACCATGTTTCATTTCTAATACTGAGAGATATACTTGTAGAAAGTTATTTCATCCTCTATCTCTCATTTTCATGTATGCATAGTTATAAAAAGCTATTTTATCCTCTCTTGTATAGTTGATTCCCCTTGGAAGCATAGTTGCTACACTCTTCCTCTAAAGCTCAACTACTTGCGTTTGATATACCCAAAGGTGGTACTAGGTTTTTTTCCCATTAATGTAGTATTTATAGATTGAACATGTATGCATGTGGAAGCTTTTGATGAACTCATCTAGGAGGTTCTCCATTGATTAATCTAGATAACTGATTTTCCCATATGTAGGTTATCCCTTTCTTTACCATTACTTCAAATTCAAACTTCATCAATAGTAAAGAACCACACCATTTTGCCTATAGTACGTGAATTTTTACTAATTACATGAATGGTTGATGGTCAACAAAAGAATTTGAACTTCTTTCTTTAAAGCAATGTGGAAATTTCCCCATAGCATACACCATGCCTAATCCATCTGGCTCTATTGTTGTATACTTCTTTTCTATCCTAAGTTCATGGCTAGGATATGCTATTAGAAATCCAGCTTCTTGTCATCCATCAAATACTTGAATATGCATCCTATTGAATGATTGGAAGCATATATATGTTCTTGGGAGTTTTTTTACCAATATAGTGCCTTATGGGTGAGAGTTGAGCTCAAACTTAAGTTCATCAAATGCTTTATCATATTTTCCACTCAAAATTAGTTATGTCTCCATCAAGAAATTTTGAAATTATGGTGTACATTTGTATTGAACAATTATAATTCCGACATGGCCCTATAGATGCTAGGCTTTAGAATCTCTATGATGGTTTTCACCTTGGCTACCTCTATGGAAATTCCATTCTCAGACACTATGTGTCGCAAGATTTTCTTGTGTTGCACCATAAAGACACATTTTTTTAGGGCACACTTTGTGTTTGAAAATAGTTTGGGCAGATGTTGGTTATGGTCCCTACACTAAGGACACAAAACCATCAATAGATTATAACTTTCTCTGAAAACTATTATTCCATTGTCATAATTCTTTTATGTCGCATAGAAAAAGATTACAAGAGACTTGGAAGGACTTTGAGACATGTTATAAAGTTCCCCTACAATGACATCGTCTCCAAAATGCATTCCTTGACTAATTTCAAAGCTTAAAGTTCCAATACAAGGATACTATTCTATGTGCGTTTCAACATCCACAAGAATAGTTGTCTAGCTTGTTAGAAAAGGACAAGAATACCCACTTGAAGATACATCATATATCCCACTTTGTCTTTACTGTGTGCATGAAAGTGCCCACCTTGTAGTTGATAGACCACACAAATGAGGGAGAAGAACAAGTGGAAAATGTGAAGAGTAGAACCTCATCATCAAAATGCATGTGAAGGGCCGCCAAGGATGAATGCATTAGGTATCTCGTGCATCTAGCACCCTCCTACTAGTGGCCATCTCACTTGCTTCCCCCTTTACCTACCCCTTGCTTTTTATAAGAAGGGCGGTAGAGCACATTGGAAGTTTCTTGAGGTTAGAAAGAAAACATAATTTAAAGAGACGTCTTCAGCTTTTCTAGGCCGCGGGTTCCTTTGCATATCCTTCGGAGAATGAGGGAGAGAAGAAAGCGAAAAAGCCACGGGAAAAAAGCAGAGTGAGCAAATCTTTCCTTGCATCGCTTCTTGGTTTTTTATATGAAAAGCAGATACTTTGACGATTTCTGTGTGAGGTAGGCGGGGGCTTTCGAATCACGATTCCCACTTCCTATAATAAAACACTCGAGTAACAAGTGCGCCAACGTGGAGATCAAATACAAGTGAAAAGCAAACAGGTTTATGACGCTCTCAAGGATGGAATGACCAACACTTATGTGCGTGAAGAGAGTCCAAACACCTACTTCTTTGGGGCAGAGGTTGTGAGTTCAACCACCTCTAGGTTGCAACACATTTATGGGACAAATTGCCTTTCACTTGCATAGTTCTTTCAATATATTCATATTGCACCTTCAAATACAATTGCTGAAGGTGATGCAGATTGTGTTGAAGATGGTGATATTCTTCAGGTTTCTATTTGTGCTCCGATTCCTGCTACACCTACTGGAGAGCAACTTCGTTGGGATAGTAGAGATGCCCACGCACATGCATTGATAGCCTTGTCTATAAAATGTGCCATTATTCCTCACATTCACTCTTTTTAAAACAACAAAGGATGCTTGGGGTAGACTTACCACTTTATACCAGGCAAGGAATGAGGCTCGTGTTGCTTACCTCCAACAACAGTTGGAGAGTGATCACATGAATGAAGGAGATTCCATAGATAGTTTCTTGACAAAGATCAAAGATTTGAAGGAGCAATTGATTTCTGTTGATGAAGTCTTGCCTGACATTTCACTTGTGCATTTTGTTCTGAATGGTCTTCCAGATTCATATAAGAGTTTTGCTTCTACTCTTCAATTGATGATGAAAGGCAATCCAAATGCCTTAACATTTGAGGAGTTAGTCTCTGTTCTATTGCAAGACGATCAATCTAGGTAGAACAGGTCCATTATACATGTTACAGATCAAGCTTTCCTAGCTAGTCATAAGGGCAAAGGTAAATGGAGCTCATCTACTAGTAAGCAAAAATCTGCTAGTTCTACACAATCAAAGAAGGATGTCACAGACGAGAAGAAAATAGAAAAGCATAAATTGTTTTGCAAATACTATAAAGGAAATGATCATGTCATAAAGTGTTGTCCAAAGCTGGCTACAAAAGAGGCTAGAATGGTTGTACACCCAAAACAGAGGCTACTAATCTTGTGCATAATGAAGAATGGGCATTTACTACTGTTTGCAGTTATTATTTATCTTCTGACGAAGAGTGTATGTATGTCTACAACAGACTCAGATATTTGGTACTTTGATAGTGGGGCAACCAAACATATTAACTCACAGCACAGTTTCTTCACTTCACTTGAGCTAACCCCTACAGGGAATATTGTTACATGCACCAACAACTCCTCTTATCTTGTCATGGGAGTTGGTAAGATCATTCTGACTACTACTGATGGTAGTTCTTTTACATTGTTGGATGCTTTATTTGTGTCGGGATCAAGAAAAATATGTTATTAGTTTCAACATTAGCCAAGATCAGCTCGGTTGTGAAATTTGTTGATCACAGATGTACAGTTGATGATCTATTAAATGGTGATGTAATTATTGCTTCTAGCATTTTATGTCATGGGTCTCATAGACTATGAAATATCTATGAATGATTTAACATGTGTAGTACATGATTCTTAGGCTATGTTAGATGCAAAGCTTTGGCATGCACGCTTTAGTCATCTAAATTTTGCTAGTTTGCTATACCTCTAGAAATCTGAAATGGTATCCTCTCTGCCCAAACTTGAGGCACCTAGTAATCATGTTTGTGAATGCTATATTTTGGGCAAAACGTAGTGTTCCTTGTTCCCAAAAGATGATTCAGTTCGAGTTACTCAGGAATCACAGCTTGTTCACAGTGATGTCTCTGGTCCTATGAAGACACCCTACTTTGGGAACTACCTTTACTTCGTGACTCTTATTGATGATTTTTCTAGGCCTACATGGGTGTATCCACTGAAAGCAAAGTCCGAGGTGTTTATGTGTACAAATCAAGGCTTGTGGCTAACGGGTTTGCTTAGACTCAAGGAATTGATTATGAGGGGACCTTCTCTCCTATGGCAAAGATGCCCACAATCAGAGTTCTCATGAGTATAGCTACTTCAAGGAATTGGAACATTTATTAGTTGGATGTAAAAAATGCATTCTTAAATGGTTGGATTTCAGAGGAGGTTTACATGGCACAACCTCCTAGATTTAATGATAAATCACATCCTAAATATGTGCGCAAACTTAGGAAAGCTCTCTATGATCTCAAGCAACCTCCTAGGGCTTGGAACCATAGACTTGATACATTCTTGCAGGACAAAGGATTCAAATTGAGGAAGGCCGATTCTTCACTCTTCATTAAGAAGAATAACTCTGAAGTTATATATTTATGTGTGTATGTAGATGATATCATTCTTACAGGTAATGATGCAGATGGAATCAAGAAGATCAAAGCCCAAATGAAGGAAAAATTCAAGATAATAAAAGAGTTGACTTTTAGTCACGTGTAGTAGAGCAAGAAGAAGGAAACATTGAGCTGCAAGCTTGTGGGTACACTAAGCCCACACATGTTTGCATAAGCCTAAATCATCATCCTTGTATCATACATTCATAATATTATATATTTGATTCAGTTTATGCAAGTCATTCGGTATCTACTATTGTCTAATGCTAAGTGCTCATTTTAGTGAATTTGTTTTGAGGAGTTCTCAACGAATACTTATCCAATAAATGTGATGCAACTTGGAATATATAGCTTAGACCTTCTAGTCCTCAGCTATCAATTTTCATATCATTTGATTTAGTACTCTGTGAGATAAGTTCTCTATAAGTCACCTATGTTTCCTCACTGTCATCATCCTAAAAGTCGGGATTACACCCCTAACTTCTTAATGTGATTTCTCATCATATACTCATCCTAAATTAGTGAAATAACTTTCTATAGCAATATTAGGACTCTATTAGCTATGTCTAAAATCTATCAGGTCAATTGCAATCAATGAGTGAGCACTAAGCAAATTATTGAGCAGGTCCAAGTCCCAAAATAGCAGGTTCGTTGAAAGTCTTCAATCTTGGAAGTAGTTTGTTTTGACATAACTATTTGAGGGTGATGCTCCAAGATACATTATGGATCCAAATGCATATTTGGGAAGCTAAAGGTATCTATTAAGGTACTTTGAAGCTACATTGACAGCTGTAGAGTAGGATTTCTATAGCAACACCTCATGTGTGGAGTGTATCCAACCATCTCCTCACATGGTTGCCCAAGAATAGCCTTATTTGAACAGTTATCCTGGACAAAGAAGTGGAATTCCTTAGAAACTCCCCCAATTTTTACAGGTACAAACATACATGCCCTAGCAAAGCTCTGAAGCCATTATCTATGGTCCTCATCCTCCAGTCAAGTTTCCTTGTGTATGGGCCATTTGAACTTGTCATACAACTTCTTGGATATCACATTTTTCTCTGACCCTGAGTCAATGAAGGCCAAGGCTAAACATGAATCTCCATCATTTCCTAATTCTACTTTTACTTTTGGTATCCCTCTTGCCCAAAAGTTCTTATTATGATCACTCTCAGACTTTCTTGTCTCATCCTCAAGTCTGATCGGTCCATAAGTGAGCATAAGTAGAAGAACTCTCCAATGGATATTCTTTCGATGTAATCCAAGGGATAGCTTTTGATGTAGTTCAAATACGCCTCAAGCATAGTGTAAGATTGATGTTCAAACAGCTCCCTCTCAAGCTAAAGTATGCTTGAGTCTTCATTCTCTAATTGGTTGAATACCTGCCATAGCTTTGAATCTACAAAGCTTTATTCCATCAAGTGCCTTCATCATCATATCTGCTACTTCTTTTCCATTGGAACAAAAGAAATGTCAATCTCCTTTGCCATGAGCTTATCCTTGATGAAGTGTTAATGAGCCTCTATGTGTTTGGTTCTTGCATGGAAAATAGGGTTCGCTGCTAGATGCATGGAACTTACATTATCTCCAAATATGTGAGGTTTGGAACTTACAAGTCCCAAATATATATGCAATGATTTTAAACATATTGCCTCTTGAGTTGCTATGGTCAAACCTCTATACTCTGGTTCAATCGAGGATAAAGCAACCATTGATTGCTTCTTGGAACTCCATGACAATAGCTTTGAACCTGCAAATGCCAAGTAACCAGAGGTACTTCTTCTATCATCCTTAGCTCCTGCCCAATCTACATCTAAATAGATTTTCATATCCAAATCTGAAGAGTAAGGATAGAATATACCTTCATTGATTGTACCTTTGAGATGGTTAAGTACTCTCTTAGTTGCATCCATGTGTTGTCTTCTTAGAGAGTGCATGAATTGACTAAGCACTCCCACACTATATGAGATGTCTGCCCTTTTATGAGTAGCATATATCAAACTACCTATCAAGCTTTGATATTCTTTAATGTCTTCAATATTTTCACCTTCATAAACACTAAGTTTCATCTCCTAAGGTGTACCTGCAGGTTTAGTGTTGCCCATTTTGAAATTAAGAATTAGATCCTGAATGTATCTCCTCTGAGTCAAATAGATTCCTTCATCTGTGTATATCACTTGCATTCCTAGGAAATATGTGAGCTCACCTAAGTCACTGATTTTGAACTCCTCTTGCATGTGTCTCTTGATCCTTTCAATGCCATCATATCATCGCTTGTCACAATAATATCATCTACATATACACATAGATAGATAAGCTCATTGTGATCCCTTTTGATGAATAGAGAAGGATCTGAGTTGCTAGGTCTGAACCCTTGATCTTGAAGGTGTGTAACCAACCTATAATTCCAAGCTCTAGGAGCTTGTTTGAATCCATACAATGCTTTCTTAAGTCTGCAAACATAAGATTTATGATTAGGGTTTTCAAAACCTGGTGGTTGTGACATGTATACCTCTTCACTTATCCATCCATTTAGAAATGCATTTTTCACATCAAGTTGGAGGAGTCTCCAATTCCTTGCAGTAGCTACACTTATCAATGTTCTGATTTTAGTCATCTTTGCAACTAGTGAGAATGTTTTCTCATAGTCTATGCCACAAGTTTGTGAGCATCCTTTGGCAAATAATCTTGCCTTGTACATGCAAACTGATCTATGTACCCATTTGCAACCAATTACCTTTTGATGGATGACATTGGAACCAAATCCCAAGTGTCCATCTCTTTCAATGCATCTATTTCTTCTTTCATGGCCTTTTCGTAATTAGGATTTCCCTTTGCCTCTTCATAGATTGAGGGTTCCTCTGAAATTGAGTCTTTTGCCAAGTAGATTGAATGCTTTGTAACAAATGTGGAATCATATCCATACATATGAGGTTGTTTCTTCTCTCTTGTTGATCTTCTAGGAGCTTGCTTAGAGCATTCTCCAAATTCCTGCATCTTTGCTTTGCCTCTTGACTTCCATAGTTTGTAATCCTTTTTCCTTTCATCTTGTTCATCATCTATATCACCTTGGATCTTGGACTTGTGTATCATGCTTGCTTCCTAACTTATGAGAATCAGAATCAAGATCATATGGTAGAGTTATCTTTTGTTTGTCTTCATCATACCAAGATCTGTGTTCTTCAAACACAACATCTCTACTTGTAGTGAATTGCTTGATTGAAGGATTATAGAATCTATAACCCATCTAAGTTGAGTCATACCCAATAAACACTGCCTTTGTTGCCCTTTCATCTAGCTTACCTTTTATTTGTGATGGTACATGAACATAAGCTAAACAACCAAACACCTTGCAATGTCCAAGACTAGGTTTTCTTCCATGCCATGCTTTGTAAGGAGTCATACCTTGAAGTGATTTAGATGGTAGTTTATTGACAAGGTACACAATAGTTGAAATAGCTTCTACCCATAGATAATGTGGCAAGCTCTTCTCTTCAAGCATTGTTCTAGCTGATTTAACCAATGTCTTGTTTCTCCTCTCTGCAACTCCATTTAGTTGAGGAGAGTATTTGGTAGTCACTTCCCTTTTGATACCTTTATCATGCAAGAACTCATCAAACTCGTTGGAGAAGTATTCTCCCCCTCCATCAGATCTGAGCTTCTTGAGTGGTCTACATGTATGACTCTCCACATGTGCTAGATACTTTTTGAACCAACCAAACACTTCATTCTTAATCTAATATGGTCATCAATAAATGAGACATAATACCTTGATTCTACCAATGAAGGTTCTTGAATTGGTCCCCATACATCTGTATGTACTAAGTCCAATAAGTTGTTGTGGATGTAGCCTTTGTGGTTGAATGGTTGTCGTTATGCCTTCCAAATCTGACATGCATCACATCTGTTGATCATGTGTTGCTTTCATATGTTTGGCAGTTCAAGAACACTTTGATCCCTGCATATATGATCCAAGGTTCTTTCATTCACATGATCAAGTCTCTTATGCCACACTTCAAGCTCACTTAGGGTCTGAGACCCAAAAGTGAATAGAGCTATGTTCTTGGTTTCTCCTACTTCAAAAGTAAAGAACCTACCATGGTTCTCACCTCTAGCTATCTTCTTGAAGCCTTGACATGCATCTTCCACAAAAGCTCCATGGGTGAACCTGACTTGCAAGTCTTTTTCAACTATTTGGCCTACACTTATTAGGTTTTTAGTGATAGTGGGTACATAGAGAACATTACTCAAAATGTTTTTCCTACCATTGGAAGCTTTGACATTACCAATCTTCTCCACATTGTGCTTTTTGTCATCCCCTTTTTTTACTTCATGTCTATGCTTTGGACTTTCCAAGTCAAATAGAAGAGCAATGTTGTCTGCAACATGATTTAACATCCTGAATCTATGTAGAAGAAATGATCATCTTATTTACCTTCTTTGTGGCTTAGATTCATAATAAGCAATGAGTCTTCATGTGGTTAATCTTTTGAATAATTGTTGAAGTCCCATCTATTATAGCCTCTGTTGTTATTATTGAAGTTGTGTCTACCTCTACCTCTATTGCTACCATATCCACCTCTTCCACTTCCTTTCTGGGTCTTCCCATTGAACCAGCAATTATGAGTGGTGTGGTTGGTCTTATCGCTGATGGCACATGTTGAACATTCTGACCTTTAGATTTTTCATGCTTTGGTCCTTTCTTCTTCCCTTTCCACTTGCTCTTGCTTGCGAAGTTGGCTTGGGAAGTCTCCTCTTCATCTTCTTCCTTCTTCTTGTCTTTCAGCTTCTTATCCTTCTTATTTGCATATAGAGCACTAGTAGAATTACCATGATATGATTTAACTTCCTTTATGTTATTGTTGGCCTTTTGATTGAAGAGTTGTCCAAGAAAGATGTTGAAGTTTGGAGTCTGCACATCCATGATGAGATCATAAGCCATGGTGAAGGATTGCCATTTCTTATCATTTCGAATCCAATTGAGAATTTGCCTCATGATGACCTCTTCTTCAATCAGCTCTCCAATGGATGCTAACTGATCCACAACCCCCTTGACCTTGGTAACAAAATCTATGATGGTTTGTTTAGGTTTCGTCTTCATTTTGTTGAACTCTTTCCAAAGATGATTCTTTCTTGCCTTGGTACTAGTAGAAAAGAAAGCCTCTAGGGCATCCCAAGTCTCTTGAGATGTCTTGCATCCTCTAATATATGGTAAAAGAAAGTTAGAGATAGAGTTTAGTGTGTACAACCTTGCTTGAGCATCCCTTGTGCACCAAAGTGTGAGCTTATCTGTCTCCTTTTGTGTAGGTCCTCCTTTGGATCTTGGAATAGGCATAGCTTCATCACCTGCTAGAGTTCCATAAAGATTTCTACCTTGAAAATAGACCTCCATTCTGATTTTCCAAGCTGCATAGTTGTGTCAATCAAGCTTCTCAATCATTGAAGGAAAGTCGTCACCCATCTTGATCTATCTCAGATACCACTGAAAGAACTTGGAGAAGCTTGTAGGAGGTAGAAACGTGAGTTGTAAAGCGATGAAGTTTGGTCCAACCAACCAACACAAGACCATCCCTTAAGCTTACAGAGACTCAAGTAGACCTTATAGGCATGCGATAAGTGCAATAAAATGCACTATGCACTTTGGATCATCAAGGAGAAAGATTCGATACAAAACAGATAGGTTTGTGCATCGACTAGCTCAAAAAGATTACTATCTTTGGATGAGTTAATGAACTTCAAATGCTCATAGTGACCAGCGTGATTACACTTAGAAAAAATCCTTTTGGAGGAGTGATACACATAATATTGAGTGTATAGAACACACAAGATGTTGAAGCTCAAGGTCAAGGACAAAGCATGGAAGCGCGTCAAAGAAGTGGACACACAAGAAGAAGGAGCAAGTAGGGAGCTCCAAGAATCACATGTCAAATTTTCAAAAGAAATCCCTATAAAAATAGTGATTTTTATCACTAAAAATCATTGTAAATACCATTTTCTATTTTTTCAACTCCATTTTGTTCAAGCCAAGGAGTCCTTGAGCTTGAGGAGTATTAGATGTATCATACTACCAATTTTCATAATTTTTAGATTCTGTTTGAGCCCCCAAATAAGCCTTGGAACCTAAATTTTAACTAGGCCGGATGCTAGGTCTGGACAGGGCCAAAACTACTAAAAAAAACTATAAAAAGGGCTGGAGAGCTCATTTTTGGGTGAGCTTTTTGTAGATTTCAGCTTTGTAAGAGAGTTCATTTGCAATCGAAGATCTTCCATTGTTCCACTCTTTGCTCTTACCTTGTGCGCGTGTGTGTGTATGTGTGTGCATGCTTGTGAGCTTTCACTCACGCACTTGTGCACTTCACTTGCTCTTGGTCTTCATACCGGTCCTCACATCTCCACAGATTGACATTTATGAGGTGGAGCTCCTCATGTTGGTACTCACCATTGTGCTAGAGTGACACGAAATTTGGCGTCGTTGCCAGGGAGAGGGCTTGGAGGACGAGCGTGTGACGGTAAGACATAGAGTAGCGACGTTGGAAGGTAAAAAAATCACCATTTTCAGTTTAGTTTCTGAGTTTTTCTTCTCCTTCATCTTCATCATCATCACCATCTCCATCCACCCTCATCTTCTCAGTTTTTTCCATTTTCTAGAGTACATTCACCTCATTTTTTACTTGTGGTTGTGAGAAACAGCCTTAGAGAGGGTGCAGAACTGAAATGCAGAGGAAAGACACCTCAATATACCCAAAAATTGAGTGAACAGCCCCGGACGTGACGTGACCTGTGCCAAGTATCGTGAGTGCAATATCGTGGGTTTGAATAGAGATTTTTCATCTACAGGCACATAGGAGTGACAAGGAGGACACAAGGTACTCATATTTGCAAAAATTTCTGAATTTGGACTCCAAAAAAAATCCAAGTATCGTGTTCTCCCGCGGTTGAAGTATCGCGATACCTGAGTATCGTGATCTCCTGTGGTCGAGTATCGCGATACCTGGCTTTGCTGAATATCGTGTATCGCGTATCGTGAAAGTCCTGTTGCGATACTTATCAAATATCGTCTATCGTGAAATTCAGATCGTGATACTCCTCGAGTATCGTGTATCGTGAGTCTCTGATCGCGATACTTGTTGGATATCGTGTATCGCGGAGGCAACTTTCCCGATACCTATCAAATATTGAGTATCATCGGGAATTCTCTGGCGATACTTGTCGTGTGTGGAGTATCGTGGCAATTTTTGTGGAGTATCATATATCGTGTATCGCAGATTTGTGATCGCGATACCTGTGAAGTATCGAGTATCATGCACACCAAGTATCGTGTATCATGTTTCCGAAAGTATCGAGTATCGAGTTTTTGCAGATATCGTGTATCATCTGCTTCCAAGTATCGTGATACTTGATAAGTATCGTGTATTGTCTTGCTCAAATATCGAGTATCGTGACTTTTCCAGTGTGATAAATATCGTGTATCGTCTTGCTCAAATATCGAGTATCGTGACTTTTCCAGTGTGTCAAGTGTCGTGTATTGTTTAGTAGAGATATCGTGTATCGTCTGCTTCCAAGTATCGCGATACTTGATAAGTATCGTGTATCGCCTGTTTTGAAGCAATCCCAAAGAGGCCCTGTTTCCCTGTTTTAACCCCCAGAACCCTGAACTGGCATAACTTTCTCATACAAAATCCGTTCGGAGTGATCTTGGGCTAGGTTGGACTAGGAAGCAAGGGATTCCACAAGATTTTGAGAAATTCAAAGGACAATTGTGGTCTTGCAGACAAGGTTTAGGAACCTAAGATCAAGTAGACACTTAGGAAGATAAAGTACCAAATCACTTGAAACTAAGTTCAACTGCACAACCAAGTCAACTTAGGGGTTAACACTACTTGCTGAGTTCATAGATAAGTGAGTCAAAAATGTCACTTAACAGGGAGGGACTCTTGGCTTCTGAAGACATGCATAGATCCATACCTAGGGAAGGTCCTATGTCTACAGTGGAAGGGGAATATAGGATGTCTCTTCAATACATATCCACTAACGTGCAAGGAATACCCATCTACCTCGATGGCCTAAACAGGTCAGTAGCAAGAATGATAAACAGTACAAAATTTGAAATAGTTCCAAGACCGGCTGTCAAGTATGAAGGTGGAGTTTATAGGGACAAGATGGGCCAGATATATGTAGTAACCAAAAACCCTGATCAGATTAATGAAAAAGGAGAGTTAGCTCGAGATCAGGCTACTACCTCACAAAACCCATTTGAGACCCAGCAAAGAAAAATATGATGTTAGGACAAACAAGCCAAGGTAGTATACCCAATGGGCCACATGAGCAATTCACTATGCCAGGAATTAACCCCCACGACCACACTAGCCAGAGAATGGGAAATATGAATAGACCTACCTTTATTACAGAACCGCCACAAGGTGTCCCCATCGTAATTCGACCCCCAGAGCCCGACAAAAGACTAAGACTAATCCAATTGGCCAAATGTATGCGAAAGCATTACGATGGCATAGGAGAGCCGTATGAACACATTGCAGAATTCAAGCAGGTGTTGCGAGCGGAGCAAGTGGATGAATTTTTCATGCAATATGAATCCTTTGGGCTAACGCTCACGGGGATAGCCTTAACCTGGTTTCAATCCTTGGATCCAAGCTGCTTTGAACATATTGAACAATTCTTCCAAGAACTTATTTGGGAATTCACTAAGCGAGGGATCAAGCACAATTCATCATCCTTAATACATTGTTTCAAACAAGCTCCTAACGAGACAGTAAAAAATGCAGCACGAAGATTTAATCAATATGTATCCCGATGCCCCATGACAGAGAGACCTTCTCAGCAAAAAATGATATCCCTATTTTTAGAAGGCCTAGCTAATGGAACATTGAGAATCTTAGTATACATAAAACGATTACAAACCCTAAGTGAGTGTCTTCAGGAGTGCATAGATTTGGAAGACAACTTAGCTGAGGATCTCAAAATCACACAAGATCCTACCAAGTCAGAGAATACAAGGAGCAATGAAACTTTTAGTTCGAGTTATGTGGAGGAAGTGACAGAGTTAGTGGCCAAAAAATTAGGGATACAAGGACAAAGGAACTACGAGAACTCTTCCTTGAGAGTGCCAATGTTAGGAAGTTGCACACTTTGCGGTGGGGATCATCCATCTCATGTCTGCACCAGAGAAGCATTAGGGTTATCACAACCTTACCCTTACGATAGACAACCAACTCAAGAACCTAACATGTACTCTTATAGTGAGCAGAAGTACATCAACTACAACACCGAAAACTATCCAATGAATAGACATCCACCGTTGGTACCACCCCACTGTAGACCATATGAGTACCTTCCTACAGAATAAGGCAGAGAAGCTCCTAGGTATAATCGATGTCCAGGATCACGAGGAGCATCTAGATTGTATGAACATGGAGGATATGGACAACCTCAACCTATACCAGGACAACAACCACCCCACACCCTAGCTCCGATACAAGGGAAGAACCTCACAATACAAGTCGTTTGTCTTGAGTGTGGCAAAGAACAGCTCCTGAGAGATTGTCCCAGACATCCCTCTAGTGCACCAAAGGTTACACCCGTTAATGTAGTAGGCCTGTCACAAGATTCAAGTTCCAATAGTGATAATGTGGCTCCTATACATGCAATTACCAGGGCACAAGCCTTTCAAAAATCTAAACTAGCTGAGCAATCAGAGCCAAGTGAATCAGGTGAGCCTAGCAAGAGAAAAACAAGAACATGGAAGGATACTAGAGAGAAAGCCAATCGTAAGTGGACCAAAAAGTTATCCAAACTAGAAGAAAGCCTGAAAGATGAAAAAACAAAAATAGATGATATTGCCTCTCAAAGCCCCTCGCAAGTCAAAACTCCATCCACACCACCTCATCCCCACCCACCAACCAATGTAAATAGACCACCACAATCAGGGTCTGTTCTTGCAGATCCAACCCGAGAAGACTTGGACATGATGTTTAAGGCATACTAGGCTCGACTTCAAGAAGGGCCAACACCTACAAACCTAGACAAGAGTTACCCTAGAGCAGATTTAGAGATTGAAAAACGAAAATGTGCATAAAAATGGTGGAGCTAGCTCAAGCTATGTTCGAGGCCAACCAATCGTTCAATCAGACAAAAACTATTACACCGGGTTTGCACTTCCAGGGCTTACTAGATAGATTAGAGCAGTTGGTAAACAAGCCACAAGTTTCTTTACCTCCACAGGCTCAACCAACTGTTGAAAGAGAAAGTTCGTCACCAAAAAAAGTCTATGTTCCTGACTCCATAGATGATGGAGGACCTCTTTCAACCCAACAACACTCTCAAAAGTTTTTGCGGGAAATACAAGAAGAGAAATGGGCCAAGGAGAAGGATGATTCCCCTCCTATTCTTGAGATTGATGACCTTCATGATCAATTTCCACAAGACATTCCATCTATCTATGGAGACCAAACAGAGCAACAAGAAGATGAACGATTAGATTTTGAATCTAATTCTTTACATGAGTTGCCATAATTCACATGCCCATGGGAATCTGAATCTCTCCAGATCAGAGCTCCCACAATATTGGTAAGAAATGAAGACTCAATGATTCCAAGGAACACTGATGTCGTGAAGAACACTAAGGTTCAGTGCCATCTCACGGTAGAAGAGCTGCTCAAAGCAAAACCTGAGCTATGGAATCATGTGAAGGATCAGGTTCCAGAACTTGATTCCCATAGGCCAAAAGCAGGCTCTAAACAAGAAGCTCCAAAGATACCTCTCGACAAAATAGGAGACATGAGCGAAGGTGAAGAAGGTAATACTTATCTTCCAATCACCTACCAAGGTTACACAATCAAAGCAATCATAGACTCAGGTGCTGGTGCTGCTATTGCAACCACCTCCTTGTGGAAGCGATGGGGTAAGCCCACATTAAGACCAACTAGAATGAAGCTTCAGATGGCTGATGGCCATGTGGAAAGACCTCTAGGATTGCTCGAAGGGATAACTCTAGCCACTTGTGGTGTAGAGTTTGAACACACATTTGCTATATGTGACTTTGAGAAAAATAATGTCTATGAGATGATCCTAGGGAGGCCTTTCCTATGACAACTGTAAATTGTACAGGATTGGGGAACCAACTCCTTATACTTGCAGCACTTAGGGGTCACAACCAAGGTCAATTTGAAGAATTACACCTTCAGAGATGTACCACCCCTACAGTGGAATCATATCCACAAGGAGCAAGAAGATTCAATCTCTCTGCATTCTAAAAGTTCATCTGATACATCTTGGATGCATGAAGATACTCATTTGTGGATGTGCAAGGTCGCAAAGGAAGAGGAAAAATGCTTAAAGGCAAGAGAAAAAGGAACTTCTCAAGGAGATAGACCAGTTCGAGACCCAGCCTATATGCTGATGATATTTCCAGATGAAGAATTTGAGCCTCATGGTTGGGCAGAAATCCTAGCCACCATGGACATTGTTGTCAATGAAGAACAATGGACACCTCATTGTGATGAGGAGGGTTATGATATTTCAGTGTTCATGTGTCAGCCCTTGCTAGAAGAATGTGACTCTAGTGAATTCATAGAAGAAGAAGAGATTGATGATGATCTAGAGTCCATTGTGATGGATAGTTGCTTTATTTCAGAGGAGCACTATCTAGAAGACATATGAGTATTTACACAAAAAGAAGAAGAACCTCTCACAAGCATCAAAACGGTAAATTCAAAGGATGGGAGTGAAGGTAGTCAAAAGAAAAAGAAAAGAAAAGTAGTAAAACAGGACAAGGAGGAACTATTGTTTGAAGTACCAGAAAATTTCAAAAAATACAAAGTTGAGGACCGAAAAATTTTGGTACGAATGCCTAAGAGAGAGGCCACAACAGGAGAAGCATATGATAACAAAGAAAAAACCAAAAAAATTGTAGTCACCATCGAAGAGAACGAAGAGAGATGTACATACATAGGAGATGACCTAAGTAAAGAAGAGGAAGTAGAGTTGGTGACGTTATTAAGGGAATACAGGGATGTGTTTGCATGGCACTATAGAGACTTGAAGGGAGTAGATCCGAAAATTTGTTCTCATACGATCCCCATGATAGCAGATGCCAAGCCCACCAAACATAAGCCCTACACATATAATGACACTTATGCAGCCAAAATAAAAGAAGAAATTGATAGATTGATTGAAGCTGGATTCATCTATGAGATTGAGCATACTGAATGGGTGTCCCCCATTGTAGTGGTGCCCAAGAAGAATGGAAAGTTACGTGTGTGTATTAACCTTAAAAAAGTTAATGCCGCCACGATAAGAGATAGTTATCCGCTTCCAATCACTGAACATTTATTGGAGCATGTTGCAGGCAAGGAAGTTTATAGCTTCCTTGATGGATTTTCAGGTTACAATCAAGTATCCATTGCCCCAGAAGATCAACATAAAACAGCTTTTGCCACAGAGTGGGGGATCTTTGCATTTCGGGTGATGTCATTTGGGCTCACCAATGCACTTGCAACCTTTCAACGGCTCATGTGTCATGTCTTCAAAGAGTTCTTGCGAAAGAGCTTAGAAGTATATGTGGATGATTTATGTGCTCATTCCCAAGATTGAAGATACCACATCCCTGAGCTCAGACAGATCTTCAACAAATGTACAGAATATCGAGTGTGTATGAACCAAGAGAAGTGTGTATTCATGGTACGTCAAGGTAAAATATTAGGTCATATTGTTTCTAAGAATGGAATATCGACAGATGAGGACAAGGTAAAAGCCATAGCGGAGTTGCTGAGGCCAAGGAATGTTAAAGAGGTACAAGCCTTCATGGGCCATTGTGGATATTACCGTAGGTTCATTCACATGTATGCAATCATAGCTAAACCTCTTTATGCCTTGTTGACAAATTTTGAGTGGAACGATGAATGTGAAAAGTCCTTCAATGAGCTGAAGAGACGCTTGTGCACAGCACCAATACTGACCACTCCTGATTGGAATAAGCCATTCCATGTACACGTGGATGCATCCAATTATGCAATAGGATGTGTGCTGTCACAACCAACTGGTGAAGGGAATTTAGATTTGCCTATAGCATATGCTAGCAGGCAGTTGAATGCTGCTGAACAAAACTACACCACAACCGAAAGAGAAGGTTTAGGCATGGTATATGCTGTGAAGAAGTTTAGACACTATCTATTGGCCAACAAGTTCAAATTTTTCACTGATCATCAAGCTTTATTATACTTGGTCAATAAACCTTGCAACACAAGACGCTTAGTAAGATGGTTCCTCTTACTAATGGAATATGACTTTGAAGTGGTTGTTAGGAAAGGTAAGACCCACCTCAGAGCGGATCACCTTTCTCGCATCACTTCAGGAGAGCCACACCGCAAGGAGTGTCTGATGAATTGCCCGCCGCTTATCTGTTCAATCTAGAAGTCATTCCTAAATGGGCAAATAAGTTGGTACCAGTCCTAACCTTCAGACCCGCAAATAAGAATGTAAAAACAAAAAAAAAGATGAAATTGTAAAATCACAAAGCTATCAAATATTGGCAGGAAGCATGTATAAACAAGATACAAAAGGTGTTCTAGCTTGTTGCATCGAGGACGATGAACATAGCAGTTGGTTGCAACAAGCCCATGAAGGATTGCTAGGAAATCACTATTCTAAACAGTGAACATTGCAGAATCTAAAACGATTGGGAGTGTGGATTAAGAATTGTCCAATGCCACCCTTTATCACGTGTCATTAATTCCAGACTGGAGTGCTCCGTTGGTAGAATTCATGAGATCGGGGACCTTACCCAAGGAGGCTAGTCTAGCAAGGAAACGAAGCATGGAGCAAGAGGCTAAAGACTATGCCTTCGTAGGACACAACCTATATAGGAGAGGAAAAGATGGTTACTTAAGATTGTGCGTTCATGAATTAGAATATTTGAAAGTCTTAGAAACTGCCCATAGCAGTGTTGCAGGTGGACATTTTGGTCATGATCGAGTAATTAAGACTATTCTATTCTCAGGACTTTGGTGGCCCACTCTTCATATGGATGCACATACCTATGTGAAGAAATGTGACACATGCCAACGTGCCCAATACCCAATTAGAAAAGATGAGATGCTTTTGAGGCCAATGATGGGCGGACGTGCATTCTCGAAGTGGGGCATAGACTTTGTAGGTCCTATTAACCCCCCAGCTAGAAACTCCCATGCAGAATACATTACTGTAGCCATGGACTACCTTACAAAGTGGGTAGAAGTCAAAGCCACAACGAAGAATGATGCTCAAACAACGGCAAAGTTCTTATTTGAGAATGTGTTCACACGATACGGATTACCAATAGAGTTAGTAAGTGATAGAGGCACAAACTTCTTGAATGAATTCATTGAAAATCTACTTCAAGAATTCATGGTGATACATAAGAAGTCAGCCCCCTATCATCCACAAGATAACGGACAAGCTGAGAGCACAAATAAGATCCTATGTAATGTATTGACAAAACTAGTAAATAATAAACGCTCTGATTGGGACAAACAACTTGATCATGCTGTTTGGGCCTACCGATTTGCCTATAAAATGGTACTCAATGCCACCCCATTTCAGATGGTCTTCGGACAGAATGTTGTGCTACCATTGGACTTTTTGATTCCAACATTAAAAGTAGCACAAGAGCACGAGTGGAATGGACATGAGTTGTCCTCCAGGATCTTTGATCTAGAACGTTTAGGTGAGACGAGGCTAGGAGCAGTAGCAGGCATCTATGCTGCAAAGAAAAGACAAAAGGCATACTTCAATGCACACATCAAAGATAAAGGATTGAAAGAGGGAGACCTAGTGTTGGTTTATACACTAAAGCAACATGCCCGTAAATTGGAAAAAAGAGGATACAGACCCATGATCATTAATAGAATTTCCACTTGCGGTGCAGTTCAATTGACCACACTAGAAGGTGACGTCTTGCCAAACTATATCAGTGGTTGTCGAGTCAAGCTATATCAAGACCCTCTTACAGAGGATATGCTAAAGAGACTCAACACTGCTAAAAAGCGAAAAGAAGAAGAATTAAGGGATAGAGAAGAAGCACAGGCAGAGGCGAGAGAACGCATTAGGAGAAATAAGTTAAGACACCTAGGCCTAGATGTCAATGTTGAGGCCCCAAGATACCACATGGCCATGTGTCAAACATCAAGTGCAATGGCTTTTCAAATAATTGATCGACGTCCTTTTGTGACCATAGCGGTAGGACAAGGGAAGAATGCAAGGACTGTGAGAGCATTGATTGACTCAGGTGCAGCAACTAGTGCAGTTAGACTATCCTACTGCCAAGACTTGCAATTGAACATAAAGCCCATAGAAGCCTATCTCATAGGTCTGGGAGGTGTGGAAACCCCTTGTTTGGGCGAGGTGGAACTTCCCATCTACCTTCAAGATGTTCCAATAAAAGTCAAAATGCTACTGTGTCATGATGAGGACCTTATAGAGCCACTTATCTTGGGTCAAGTTTGGATTTACGACCATGTAGTAAACTTGAACCTAAGAAGTCAATTTCTTCAAGTTTGGATACAGGAACGATGTATTACATTAGAATTAGACAATTGCATGCTCACAAATCTAGAGGTCACACATTCTCGTAGTTCTTCTGAAACTAATCTTTGCAACAAAAATGTTGTGTGTGTCAACAACCCTACGAAGCAAAAGGACTCAATCATGGAAGCAAAAGCTCAAAGGCCAGTAAACCTCTCTTCTCCTTCACATACTAATGCACGTGTAACTCGATCAAAGCGGCAAGCAAAAATGACATCTGCTATATCAACTAGACAGATGGAATTCAAGAAGAAAGAAGCTCAGGGCATGCAGCAGATTTGGGTATGCGAAGGAAAACAACCACCAGCCTTGCCACAACCCTTCCTAGTTAGGCAAGTCAACTATGCTAAAAGAAGCACCAAGAAGCGAGGACCAGCTCAATCCTACGGACTTCGACAAATTTGGGTACCAAAGCAATCGAGGGAGGCCGACCATAATACCGTACAAATTTGGGTGCCAAAGAAGTTAGTTGCAGCTCAAAAAGAGCGATTACAAATGTGGGTACCAAAGACAATCTTACATGCACAAACACCACCAATCTCCTTCACAAGCAAAGCTTCCACAAAAACACCAAGGAGAAGCAAGGGTCACCACCAAGCACACAGCACCAAAGCAGATCAACCCACCTCTTCGACAATCATAAAAAGGCAACCAAAAAGGGTATGGGTTTGGAAGCCAAAAGTATCAGTAGCTTCCACAAAATCAAAGAGCCAACCATGCTGGATACCAAATTTTAGACACCATTCCATGATGAAGGGGCCAGAAGTGATTTCCACAAAGCCACGTACCATTCTCAAATGGATCCCTATAAGGAGGATTACATCATTGCAAGATTCAATCGACACCTCCAAACAAAGATTGCATCAAGTCTAGAATTAACATAAAAAAGCCTCGACCAACAACAACCATGTGCCTTTGGCATAACCTTGTCTTTTGCACCATTCAGGTCATGCATTTCCAAAGTATGCATTAATCTAGGGCCACATTACACGGTCGTGCATAGACACAATTGAGAATACCAGGCACATGCAACACATTGGACATATGTAAAATATTTTATTGACACTAACATCTTTCCTCTTGTTTTGTGAACTTGTTAAAAAAAAAAAATGAAAGAAAGAATAAGATTGTGTGTTTCACGAATCCCCAATGCGAACCATCAACAACGGAAGACAAGCTGATGATCAATCATCATGATGGAATTACAACACGAAGAGTTAAAGATCGATGAAATTTTCACCATGGTAAGAATTGTATGCTTCAACAACAACATAACCATGATCGATTAGGAAACCTCTTTGTCAGCTTACCCTTGAGTACCTAGCTCAAGACCCAACTTCTTCCACCATAATTCTTCCAATGCATTTCCCAAGTATGCATGCATAGGGATACATTACAGAGCCGTGCACAAGGCACATTCTTCTTCTAACCCATGCACAAATGCACTTATCCATCAGTCATTATGGGTCACAAGTACTTGGTATGGAAACTACAGAAGCCATCTTTGGAAGAACCAGAGGACATCACGGCAACAACAACCAGAGCCACGAAGCAATCCACCACAGGAGTTGCTCATAATCAACATTGACAACCTCTTTCGAGTAGCTCACAATTTTTGAAAGCTCACAAAGACACCATCCAGCTGGAATACACGGACGAAGTCCATACAAAGGTCGCAATGACAAAATGATGAACTAGACAACTGCCCAAGCTACAATTGGAAGATGAACCACTCCTACTGATACATGAAGGACACTACCTCTCAATGTACTACATGGAACAACCACTACAACAAGGGTCTGTCAGGGACGACCGACTCAAGAGGGGGGGGGGAGTGTTGAAGCTCAATGTCAAGGACAAAGCATGGAAGCGCGTCAAAGAAGTGAACACACAAGAAGAAGGAGCAAGTAGGGAGCTCCAAGAATCACATGTCAAATTTTCAAAAGAAATTCCTATAAAAATAGTGATTTTTATCACTAAAAATCATTGTAAATACCATTTTCTATTTTTTCAACTCCATTTTGTTCAAGCCAAGGAGTGCTTGAGCTTGAGGAGTATTAGATGTATCATACTACCAATTTTCGTAATTTTTAGATTCTGTTTGAGCCCCCAAATAAGCCTTAGAACCTAATTTTTAACGAGGCCGGATGCTAGGTCTGGACAGGTCCAAAACTACTAAAAAAAACTATAAAAAGGGCTGGAGAGCTCATTTTTGGGTGAGCTTGTTGTAGATTTCAGCTTTGTAAGAGAGTTCATTTGCAATCGAAGATCTTCCATTGTTCCACTCTTTGCTCTTACCTTGTGCGTGTGTGTGTGTATGTGTGTGCATGCTTGTGTGCTTTCACTCATGCACTTGTGCACTTCACTTGCTCTTGGTCTTCATACCGTGTAGCTCAAGCGTAAGCACCACCTCCTTTACTTGTCAATCCGCGGAGACGTGAGGACCGGTATGAAGACCACGAGCAAGTGAAGGCACAAGTGCGTGAGTGAAAGCACACAAATATGCACACACATACACACACACGCGCACAAAGTAAGATCAAAGAGAGGAACAATGGAAAGCTTAGATTGCAAAAGAGTTCTCTTACAAAAGTTCTATTCTCTAACAAGCTAACCCCAAAAATGAGCTCTCTAGCTCTTTTTATAGTTTTTTGACTAGTTTTGGCCCTGTCCAGACCTAGTGTCCGGCCTAGTTAAAAATTAGGTCCCAGGGCTTATTTGAGGGCTCAAACGAAGTCTAAAAATTATGAAAATTGGTACGATGGTACTTCTAATACTCCTCAAGCTCGAGGACTCCTCGGCTTGAACAAAATGGAGTTACTAAAAATAGATAATGGTATTTACAATGGTTTTTAGTGATGAAAATCACTATTTTTGTAGGGGATTCTTCTGAAAATTTGACATACACTTCTTGGAGCTCCCTACTTGCTCCCTTTCCTTGTGTGTCCACCTTGTGATGTGCTTCCATGCTTTGTCCTTGACTTTGAGCTTCAACACTCCCCCCCCTCTCGAGTCTGTCGTCCCTGACAGACCCTTGTTGGAAGGGTTGTTCCATGTAGTGCTTTGAGAGGTGGTGTACGTCCATTGTGTGAGCTGGTTCCTTGGATTCCAGCAAGAATGTGTCGTTGTGAGCTTTTAAAACTGCAAGTTGCTCAAAAGAGGTTGTCAAGAGTGATTTGGAGCAACTACTGGCTTCAATTTGCTTCCGAGATATGGATGTTGTTCCCATGACGTCCGCTAGCTCTTCCAAAGATGATGTTGAGAGCAGTCATGCCAACTACTCATAACCCATAATGAATGAAGGGTAAGTGTGTTCGTGCCTGGGTTGAAAAAAGTATGTGCCTTGTGCACGGCCTTGTAATGTAGCCCTACGCATGCTTACTTGAAAAATGCATTGGAAGAGCATGGTGCAAAAATTGCGGGTCTTGAGCTAAGTGCTCAAGGGTATGCTGACGAAGAGGTTTCCCAAACTATCATGGTTGTGGTCCAAGTAGAAGATTCTTACCATAAGGAAAGGTCAGTCGATGCGGATCTCTTCGTGTTGTACACCTTTCATCATGATGGACCATTGGTTGGTTTATCATTGTCAATGAATGCCCTGGTTGATGGTCCACCTAAGCATGACTCATTCATGTTCCATAAGCCAAATCTAGGAACAAGCTCTCTCTCTCTCTCTCTCTTTTTTTTTTCTTTTTTGGAAAAAATAGCACAAAACAAGAACACAAAAGTTAGTATCAATAGAAATATTTGACCTATGTCGATGTGCTCTTGTGCTTGGGATTCTCAAGTGTGTCTATGCACGGCCGTGTAATGTGGCCCTATATTAATGCATACTTTGGAAATGCATGACCTGAATGGTGCAAAAGACAGGGTTGTGCAAGGAGCACATGGTTGTCGCTCGTTCGAGGCTTTCGATGTTATTTGTGGATGTTGATGCCGACCTTGGTGGAGGTATCCATTGAGTCTCGAACTGATGTAATCCTCCTTATTGGAGTCCTTTTTAGAACATCATTTGGCACTGTAGAGGTCACTTCAGGCGTCTTTCTCTTTGGATGCTTTCTGAACTGTGGTATCCAGTGTGGTTGACGCTTTGGTTCGGTGGAGGCTACTTGCACTTTTGGCTTCCAAACCCATATCCTTTTTGCATGTCTTCCTACTAATGTTGAAGAGCTGATTTGATCTTCCTTTGGTCTCTGTACGTGGTTCTTACCCTTTTCTCTTTTGGGCTTCTTTGTTGAAACCTTTTGCATGTGGGAGAACAAAGGTTGTTGTGGATGTAGGAGCTTCTTAGGTACCCACATCTGTAATTGCCCTTGTTGAGCTGCAGCTAACTTCTTAGGCACCCAAACTTGTTGGATACCTTGTGATTGAGCTTGTCTGAGCTGCTTCCTTCGTCTTCTGGCCTGGTTGGTTTGCATGGATGGGATTTGTGGGGGCAAGGTTGGTGGTTGCTCTCCTTTGCGTACCCATCTCTGCTTCATGCTCGGAACTGCTTTTTTATCGAATGGTGTCTTTCTATTTGACGTAGCAGTTGCCGTGAACGGTTGTGTTTGCTTGTGTGGTGGACTCACTACTGTGGCTACTTGATTCTTTGGAGAAGAAGAAAGATCCACCCGCCTTCGAACCTGGTCTTCCACGATTGACTCCTTCTGCATCATAGAGCTTTTGACACATACAACATCTTCTTTCATATGATTAGTCTTGGAAGAACTAAGAGAGTGTGTGGTGCCATGATTTAGGAGCATGCAGTTCTCTAATTCTAATGTAATGCATTGTTCATGTACCCAAACTTGAAGAATTTGACTTCTTAGGTTTAAGTTAACTGCATGGTCATAGATCCAATCTTGACCCAAGACAAGTTGTTCTGTAAGGTTCTCATCTTGACATACTAGCGCTTTGACTTTCATTGGAACATCTTGAAGGTAGATGGGAAGTTCCACCTCGCCCAAACAAGGGGTTTCCACACCTCCCAATCCTATGAGATAAGCTTCTATGGGATTGATGTTCAACCCCAAGTCTTGGCAGTAGGAAAGTCTAACTGCACTACTTGCTGCACCTGAGTCAATCAATGCTTTCACCGTCCTTGCACCCTTCCCTTGTCCTAACTCTATGGTCACAAAGGGTCTTCGGTCAGTGACCTGAGAAGTCGCTATGCCTGACTTTTGACACATATCCATGTGATATTTTGGGGCTTTTGAGTTGACTTCTAGGCCTAATCGCCTTAACTTATTTCGCCTAATACGCTCTCTGGCCTCTACCTGTGCTTCTTCTCTCACTCTTAACTCTTCATCTTTTCGCTTCTTAGCAGTGTTGAGTCTCATTAGCATATCCTCAATGAGAGGTTCTTGATATAGCTTGACTCTACAGCCACTAATGTAGCTTGGTAGGATATCTCCTTCTAGAGTGGCCAATTGAACTGCACCACTAGTGGAAATTCTATTAATGATCATAGGTCCGTATCCTCTTTTTTCCAACTTACGGGCATGTTGTTTTAGTGTGTATACCAACACTAGATCTCCCTCTTTCAATCCCTTATCCTTGATGTGTGCATCAAAGTATGCCTTTTGCCTCTTCTTTGCAGCGTAGATGCCTGCTGCCGCTCGTAGCCTCGTCTCACCCAAGCGTTTGAGATCAAAGATCCTAGAGGACAATTCATGCCCATTCCACTCATACTCTTGTGCTACTTTTAAGGCAGGGATTAAGAAATCTAATGGTAGCACAGCGTTCTGTCCGAAGACCATCTGAAATGGGGTGGCGTTGAGTACCGTTTTGTAGGCAACTCGATAAGCCCAAACAGCATGATGAAGTTGTTTGTCCCAATCAGAGCGTTTATTATTTACCAGTTTTGTCAATACGTTACAGAGGATCTTATTGGTACTCTCAGCTTGTCCGTTGGCTTGTGGGTGATAGGGGGCAGATTTCTTATGTATCACCAAGAATTCTTGGAGAAGATTTTCAATGACTTCATTCAAGAAGTGTGTGCCTCTATCGCTCACCAACTCTATTGGTAGTCCATATCTCGTGAACACATTCTCGAATAAGAACTTAGCCATAGTCTGAGCATCATTCTTTGTTGTGGCTTTGACTTCTACCCACTTTGTAAGGTAATCTGTGGCTACAATGATGTACTCTGCATGGGAGTTTCTAGCTGGGGGGTTAATAGGACCTATGAAGTCTATGCCCCACTTCGAAAATGCACGTCCTCCCATCATTGGCCTCAAGGGCATCTCGTCTTTTCTCACTGGATATTGTGCACATTGGCATGTGTCACATTTCTTCACATAGGTATGTGCGTCCATATGAAGAGTGGGCCACCAAAGTCCTGAGAATAGAATGGTCTTGATCACTCGGTCAGGACCAAAATGTCCACCTGCAACACCGTTGTGTGCAGTCTCTAAGACCTTTAAATAGTCTGATTCATGAACGCATAGTCTTAAGTAACCATCTTTGCCTCTTCGGTATAGGTTGTCCCCTACTAAGGCGTAGCCTTGAGCCTCTTGCTCCATGCTTCGTCTTCTTGCTAGACTAGCCTCTTTGGGTAATCTTCCCGATCTCATAAACTCTACCAATGGAGCACTCCAATCTGGAATTAATGACACTTGATAAAGGGTCGCATGCTCCACTGGGGGTCTCTCTCTGCACCTTGGACAATTCTTAATCCACTCATGTATTTCTTTGTCCATGCTAGGCCAATACACTCCTAAACGCTTTAGATTCTGTAATGTTCGTTGTTTAGAATAGTGATTTCCTAGCATTCCTTCATGGGCCTATTGCAACCAACTACTATGTTCATCATCCTCCACACAACAAGCTAATACACCCTCAGTATCTTGTTTGTACATGCTTCCTGCTAATATGTGATATTTTTGTGATTTTACAATTTCTTCTTGTGATGTTTTCACATTCTTATTTGCAGGGCCAAAAGTTAGGACTGGTACCAACTTATTTGCCCATTTAGGAACAACACTTCTAAATTGAACAGATAAGCATCGGGTAATTCGTCAGACACTCCTTGCGGTGACTCTCCTGAAGTGATGCGAGAAAGGTGATCTGCCCGAAGGTGGGTTCTACCTTTCCTGACAACAACTTCAAAGTCATATTCCATTAGTAAGAGGAACCATCTTACTAAGCGTCCGGTATTGCAAGGTTTATTGACCAAATATAACAAAGCTTGATGATCAGTGAAAAACTTGAACTTGTTGGCCAATAAATAGTGTCTAAACTTCTTCACAGCATATACCATGCCTAAGCCCTCTCGCTCAGTTGTGGTATAGTTCCGTTCAGCTGCAGTGAGCTGTCTACTAGCATATGCTATGGGCAAATCTAAGTTTCCTTCACTTGTGGGTTGTGCTAGCACACATCCTATGGCATGATTGGATGCATCCACATGGACATGGAAGGGTTTATTCCAATCAGGAGTGGTGAGTATTGGTGCCGTGCACAAACGTTTCTTCAGTTCGTTGAAAGAATTCTCGCATTCGTCGTTCCACTCAAAATTAGACAACAAGGCATAAAGGGGTCTAGCTATGATCGCGTACATGTGGATAAACCTACGGTAGTATCCACAATGGCCCATAAAGGCTTGTACCTCTTTAATATTCCTTGGCCTTGGTAGCTTCGCTATGGCTCGTACCTTATCTTCATCTGTTGAGATTCCATTCTTAGAAACAATATGACCTAAGATTTTACCTTGACGCACCATAAACACACACTTTTCTGGGTTCAAACACACCCGATATTCTCTACACTTGTTGAAGATTTGTCTGAGCTCAGGGATGTGAAACCTTCTTTCTTGGGAATGAGCACATAAATCATCCACATACACTTCCAAGCTCTTTCGCAAGAACTCTTTGAAGACATGACACATGAGCCTTTGGAATGTTGCAGGTGCATTGGTGAGCCCAAATGGCATCACACGAAATGCAAAGATTCCCCACTCTCTAGCAAAAGCTGTTTTGTGTTGATCTTCTGGGGCAATGGCTACTTGATTGTAACCTGAAAATCCATCAAGGAAGCTATAAACTTCCTTGCCTGCAACACGCTCCAAAAGGTGTTCTGTGATTGGAAGTGGATAACTATCTCTAATCGTAGCGGCATTAACTTTTTTAAGGTTAATACACACTCGCAACTTCCCGTTCTTCTTGGGTACCACAACAATGGGGGACACCCATTCGGTATGCTCAATCTCATAGATGAATCCAGCTTCAATCAACCTATCAATTTCTTCTTTTATTTTGGCAGCATAGGTATCATTATATGTGTAGGGCTTCTGTTTGGTGGGCTTAGCATCAGCAGTCATGGGAATAGTATGAGAACAAATTCTTGGATCTACCCCTTTCAAGTCTCTATAGTGCCATGCAAACACATCCCTATATTCCCTTAATAGAGCTATGAGCTCCATTTCTTCTCTTGCACTTAGGTCATCTCCTATATATGTGCATTTCTCTTCGTTCTCTTCAATGGTCACTACAATCTTCTTGGTCTTTTCTTTATTATCATATGATTCTCCTATGATGGCCTCTCTCTTAGGCATTCGTACCAAAATTTTGCGGTCGTCCACTTCATATTTCTTGAAGTTTTCTGGTACTTCAAACAATGATTCCTCCTCTTCTTGCTTCACTGCTTTCCTTTTCTTTTTCTTTTGACTACTCTCACTTCCATCCTTTGAGTTTACTGTTTTAATACTTGTGAGAGGTTCTTCTTCTTTTTGGGTGAACACTCCTATATCTTCTAGATAGTGTTGCTCTGAGTTAAAGCAACTATCCATCACAATAGACTCCAGATCATCGTCATTCTCTTCTTCTTCTATGATATCACTAGGGTCACATTCTTCTAGCAAGGGTTGACACATGAACACTGAGATATCATAACCCTCCTCATCACAATGAGGTGTCCACTGTTCCTCATTGACAGCAATGTCCATGGTGGCTAAGATTTCTGGCCAGCCATGAGGCTCAAACTCCTCATCTGGAAAGATCATCGGTGTGTAGGCTGGGTCTCTAACTGGTCTATCTCCTAGCGAAGTTCCCTCTTCTCTTGCCTTTAAACGTTTTTCCTCTTCCTTTGCGACCTTGCACATCCACAAATGAGTATCTTCATGCAGCCATGATGGATCAGGTGAACTTTCAGAATGCACAGAGATGGAATCTTCTTTCGCTTTGTGGATAGAATTCCACTGTAGGGGTGGTACATCTCTGAAGGTGTAATCCTTCAAATTGACCTTGGTGGTGACCCCTAAGTGCTGTAAGTACAAGGAGTTAGTTCCCCAATCCTGTACTATTTGCAATTGTCGTAGGAAGGGTCTTCCTAGGATCATCTCATAGACATTATTTTTCTCAAAGTCACATATAGCAAATGTGTGCTCAAACTCTACACCACAAGTGGTTAGAGTGATCCCTTCTAGCAATCCTAGAGGTCTTTCAAAATGACCATCAGCCATTTGAAGCTTCATTCTAGTTGGTCTTAATGTGGGCTTGCCCCATTGCTTCCACAAGGAGGTGGTCGCAATAGCAACACCAGCACCTGAATCTATGATTGCTTTGGTTGTGTAACCTTGGTAGGTGATTGGAAGATAAGTATTACCTTCTTCACCCTCACACATGTCCCCTATTTTGTCTAGAGGTATCTCTGGTACCCTTTGCTTGGAGCCTGCTTTTGGCATGTTGGAATCAAGTTCTGGGACCTGATCCTTCACATGATTCCAAAGTTCAGGTTTTGCTTTGAGCAGCTCTTCTACAGTGAGATGACACTGAACCTTAGTGTTCTTCACGACATCCGTGTTCCTTGGAACCACTGAGTCTTCATTTCTTACTAGTATTGTGGGAGCTCTAATCTGGAGAGATTCACATTCCCATGGGCCTGGAAATTGAGGCAGTTCTTCTAAGGTATTAGATTCAAAATCTAACCTTTCGTCTTCTTGTTGTTCTGCTTCATCTCCGTAAATAGATGGAATGTCTTGGGGAAATTGATCATGAAGATCATCAATCTCAGGAATAGGAGGGGAATTACCCTTCTCCTTGGCCCATTTCTCTTCTTGTATTTCCCGCAAGAATTCTTGAGAGTACTGTTGAATTGAAGGAGGCATTCCTGGATCCGTGGAATTAGGAACATAAGCTCCCATTGGTGGTGAGCTTCCTCTTTCAATAACTGGTTGAGCTTGTGGAGGTAAAGAAACTTGTGGTTTGTTTACCAACTGCTCTAATCGTTCTAGTAAGCCCTGGAAATGCAAATCCCCTTTGACAGAGTTTGTCTGATTGAACTTTTGACTAGTCTCAAGTATAGCTTGAGCTTGCTCTACCATTTTCATGCACATTTTCATCCGTTCAATCTCTAAGTCCGCTCTAGGGTAACTCTTGTCTAGGTTTGCAGCTGTAGGTCCTTCTTGAAGTCGAGCCTGGTAGGCCTTGAACATCATGTCCAAGCCTTCTGGGGTTGGATCTGCAAGAACAGACCCTGGTTGTGGTCTATTTACAATGGGTGGTGGGGTGGGATGAGGTGGAGTGGATGGAGTTTCGGCATGCGAGGGGCTTTGAGATGCAATGTCTTCTATTTTTGTTTTCGCTTCTTTTAAGCTTTCTTCTAGTTCCGATAACTTTTTATTCCACTTGCGATTGGCCTTCTCTCTGGTATCCTTCCATGTTCTTGTTTTCCTTTTACTAGGCTCTCCCGATTCACTCGACTCTGATTGTTCTACTGGTTTATCCTGTTTTAAGGCTTGTGCTCTAGTGACAGCTTGTATAGGAGCCACATTACTGCTACTTGAACTTGAATCCGCCACTAAGCCTACCACATTAATGGGTGTAATCTTGGGTGCGCTGGAGGGGTTTCTTGGACAATCTCTGGGGAGATGGTCTTGCCGCAATCAGGACAAAAAGCCTGTATTGTGATAGCCTGTCCTTGACTCGGAGATGGTGGGTGGGGACAGTCACGAATGAAATGATCACCTTGACATCTAAAACAAGATCCTCTAGGGGCTTGTGGTCTCATTTGTCTCAACTGGGGCCTAGGGTTAGGATTTGTGTACATGACATTGGAGTATTCTCGCTCCCAATTTTGCTCCATAGGTGGTGCCTCATATTGATACGAGTAAATCTCACTATGTTCAGGTGACTCTGTGTAATACGCATGTGGACTACCTTCATGGGAGTAGTCTGAACAATGAGCATGAGAGTCATTATCTGGTATCAATGGGGTTAGTGGCACCAATGCTCTATTTGGATTTTCTTCTCCCCCAGCATATTTGACTGGAATCACGTTGGCTGGAGCTGGTGGTTGGTTCCCCAAGACAGGTTGTGGCCTATATGGTACCTGATATTGCTGTTGTGGTCTATAATATGGCTGTTGGTATTGCTTCTGATATCTACCTTGTGGGTAAGGTTGCTGATAATTCTGTCTAACAGCCTGCCTATTGTAGGGACAATCTTGAGCCGTGTGGTTTGTGTATTTTCTCTCAATAGTGCAATATGGAGCATTCCTTTCTCTAATGTTTTGGTTTTGCATTGGGCATACATTAGCCATGTGGTCGCCCCCACAAGTATAACACCGATTCACTCGAGTGACTCTCTGTGTTTGTTTATTTTGGACTCCCAGCTTCTTGGCAACTTGCTCAGCTATCTATTCTATTTCTGTGGAGATCTTTGAAGTATGACTAGTAGAACTATCCGAATCTTTGTAGAGTTTGGACAATCCTAACTCCTCACCCAAGTTATCTTCTATGTCAATGCATGTCCGCACGCACTCTTCTATGGATCTAGGCTCTTTCAAATATACATATGATCTTAACTTTGTGCTCAGTAAGCCATCTAAGAACAAAGCCACTTGTTTGGCTGGTGTGGGTAACTCGGGAGCAGGGCATCTTTCTAGGTACTGTTTGAACCTTCTACCTGCTAGTCGCACTGTTTCTTGGGGTGTCTGCTTGAAACTATGGATCAAGGATGATGTGTTATGCCTGATACCACTCTTGGAAAATTCTACAATGAATTCGTCTAGCAGTTGACCTATATCGCGATAGTTGCGACTACTCAATGGTTGAAACCAAGCCAAGGCAGTGCCCTTAAGAGTCAAACCAAATGCCTCGTATTGGGTGAATAAATCATCAACCTGTTCAGCTCTTAACACTTGTTTGAACTCGGCCACATGATCATAAGGATCTCCTGACCCGTCAAAATAATTCTTCATTGCCTTGATCACTTGAGTGGGTCTAAGGGTTCTTGGGTGCTCTCGGGGTCTAGGCAATGGAAAATCATGTTCATCTCTTTTTTGCCTATGTGCTTGATATCTCTCTCTTTCAGATCTTTCATTTTCAAATCCTGATCTATTCCTGCCCACGGTGTGTGCAAAACTTACCTCAGGTCTCTCTCTAGTTCTTTCTCTCTGGGCTTCATGAGCGTGGGAAGATCCTACTCCTTGGAGGCCATGGGAAACATTGGATCTTGGTGGGGGGAAGATCAATTCATTCTTCCAAGTGTATGCATGTCTATCATATTCTGTTACTAAGAAAATTTTCTCTGATGTGTTATCCAGGTAAACAACTTTGCCTGGTATCTCAGGATCTTTGAATTCATAGATGATAACTATGCCCAATTGGCTAGGTTGATCTGGCTTGAATCTCCAAAAGGCTTCCTCTGTTTCTCTATTCAAAAATAGTTCTATGCTTTTGTTGTCTTGAGGGATCCAGTCCGGAGTGATCACTCGGGTCAAAACTGACTTACCTCTAGGAGTCTGGGGTCCTTGTCCTACATTTCCTTGTTCTAGGTCTCCTATTTCATTCTCAGGAATGACATTTCCAAACTCATCAGTCCTATCTGGTAGGTTGGTGACCACATACATGGTTCCTTCCTTATCAATGTATGAACCCTCTTCGAACTTAACCACCGGGTGTTCAAGTCCAAAGGATTGATCTGGATTTTTGAGTTGTACCACTGATCGCCTCAGACCATCCTCATAGATGCGAGCACCTAATTGGTTGGTCCGAATATATTCCAACTGTGTCTTATAGGGACCTTCTGGTGTTTGTAGATGGGCAGTCCCTGAGCCACCTACAGGTTTTCCCATACTAAAAGACATTTCTGAATCACTTGTGTCTGAACTTAGTAAAAGATGACCACTTAGTTGTTGTGCCCAAGACTTGGATGTATGGTTGACACTAGCCTCAGAAGATCTAATGCTTTGTTTATCCTTGCCTAAGTGTCTACCAGATCTCAGGTTCATAAGCTTTAGTCAAGAGTCCAAATTTGCCCCTTGGTATGGTTCAAAATTCTATGGAGTCCCCTTGGTTCCCTAGTCCCACTTGAGGGTCTACTTCAAATTATCCTATCTCAAAATCAACGCGTTATTCTTGAAAAAAAACAATTGAGGTCGTGTAGGACTTGAAACGAGCTTTCTAACGAGCTATAGAGCTCAAAAAATGGACTTTGGATGAGAAAGTTATGCCAATTCAGGCTCCTAGGGGTCAAAACAGGCAAACAGGACCTTTGGAGAAAATCGCGATTTTGTGAATTTTCAGAGAATCGCGATTTTGTGAACTTTCAGAGAGTCGCGATTTTGTGAACTCATAAAATCACGATGTTGAGCACAAAATCGTGTTTCTGAAAATCGCGATGTTGAGCACAAAATCGTGTTTCTGAAAATCGCGATGTTGAGCACAAAATCGTGTTTCTGAAAATCGCGATGTTGAGCACAAAATCGGGTTTTTGAAAATCGCGATTTTGACTCAGAGAATCGTGATTTACAAAATCGTGTTTTTTTCACAAAATCGTGTTTTCTCAGAATCGTGTTTTTGGCATGAAAATCGCGATGTTGAGCACAAAATCGTGTTTCTGAAAATCGCGATGTTGAGCACAAAATCGTGTTTTTGACTGAAAATCGTGATTTGTGAGAATCGCGATTTTGAGCCCGCTGAAAATCGTGTTTTTAGAAAATCGTGTTTCTTTTGATATGAAAATCGCGATTTTGAGCACAGAATCGTGTTTTAGAGAATCGTGTTTTTTGACATGAAAATCGCGATGTTGAGCACAAAATCGTGTTTATGAAAATCGCGATTTTGAGCACAGAATCGTGTTTTAGAGAATCGTGTTTTTTGACATGAAAATCGCGATTTTGAGCACAGAATCGTGTTTTTTTAGAATCGTGTTTTTTTGACATGAAAATCGCGATTTTGAGCACAGAATCGTGTTTTTTTTAGAAAATCGCGATTTTGAGCAAAAAATCGTGTTTACACAGAATCGCCTTTTTTCACAAAATCGTGTTTACTGAAAATCGTGATTGGTGAGAATCGCGATTTTGAGCAAGAAATCGTGTTTTCACAGAATCATGTTTTTGGCTGAAAATTGTGATTCGTGAGAATCGCGATTTTGAGTAGAGAATCGTCTTTTTACAGAATCGTGTTTTCACAACATCGTGATTCTCAGAATCGTATTTTTTTGGCTGAAAATCGTGATTTGTGAGAATCGCGATTTTGAGCACAATCACAGAATCGTGATTTTTTCAGCCAACTTTTAGGCGGGAAAACAAAAAATCGTGATTTTTCAAAAAAATTTCAATTTTCACAGAATCGCGATTTTCATCACAGAATCGCGTTTTTTGGCGGGAAATTCAAATTCCTGAGCGCCGGCTATGGCGAGCTCCGTATGAGCAGAAAATCATGAAAAAAACACAGCGCTTGCTGTCCCTTGCTTCTCCTAACTCCTTCCCACACAATAATGCATGAAGAATGGTATGAAGATGGTGAAAATGCACTAAAAAACAAGAATTTTCTATGAAGAAGAAGATGGAAGAAGGTGGAGATGATGATGATGATGAAGATGAAGAGGAAAAAAACAGAAAATGAACTGAAATGACAGTTTTTTTACCTTCCAACGTCGCAAATCTACGATCTTACCATCACAACGCTCGTCCTCGAAGCTCTCTCCCCGGCAACGGCGCCAAAATTTGGTGTAGCTCAAGCGTAAGCACCACCTCCTTTACTTGTCAATCCGCGGAGACGTGAGGACCGGTATGAAGACCACGAGCAAGTGAAGGCACAAGTGCGTGAGTGAAAGCACACAAACATGCACACACATACACACACACGCGCACAAAGTAAGATCAAAGAGAGGAACAATGGAAAGCTTAGATTGCAAAAGAGTTCTCTTACAAAAGTTCTATTCTCTAACAAGCTAACCCCAAAAATGAGCTCTCTAGCTCTTTTTATAGTTTTTTGACTAGTTTTGGCCCTGTCTAGACCTAGTGTCCGGCCTAGTTAAAAATTAGGTCCCAGGGCTTATTTGAGGGCTCAAACGAAGTCTAAAAATTATGAAAATTGGTACGATGGTACTTCTAATACTCCTCAAGCTCGAGGACTCCTCGGCTTGAACAAAATGGAGTTACTAAAAATAGATAATGGTATTTACAATGGTTTTTAGTGATGAAAATCACTATTTTTGTAGGGGATTCTTCTGAAAATTTGACATACACTTCTTGGAGCTCCCTACTTGCTCCCTTTCCTTGTGTGTCCACCTTGTGATGTGCTTCCATGCTTTGTCCTTGACTTTGAGCTTCAACATACCGGTCCTCACATCTCCACAGATTGACATTTATGAGGTGGAGCTCCTCACGTTGGTACTCACCATTGTGCTAGAGTGACACAAGAATATAAGGAATAAGAAAAATATGCTTTTGGAATGAACTAGATACTCAACAGTGGTACCTCCTATTTTGTAGGAATACACAAAGATTGACCCCGATACAAAAGAAGTGGAATTTCTCCCAATATACATAATTAAATGCTTTGCAAATTTATACACATAAACAAGACATTAATAACTTTTCAGTGAGTCCTCTCTCATCCAATTTGGAGCTCTATAGAAGGAGAAACAACCTTTGCAAGCTTACTATTGTTGAAGAAGATGATGCAAAAAAATGGAGCAAGACAATGATGGCAACAAGTGTCTGTTATTGCTTCCATGTAATGCACAAGTGATTTGAGGTCTTTATATAGACTTTTAAAGTGCTCAAAGAATTCTACAAGTGGATTTTGAATTCAAATGAAGGTGGTAAAGGTTGTTGGAGGGAATCAATTCACTTTCCTACAATCTAGGAAAAGTGAAGATATAGTTTGATCTACTTTAAGGTGATTGATTGATTGATTGATTGATTGCAACTCAACCAACAAAAATTCATGGAATTTGGGCTCTCTTTTTATCATTTTACATGTGTAAAGATCTAGGCTTCTAAGCAGTAAAAGATCCATGAAAAATCTTTTAAAAAAAATATAAAAAGTGAGCATAAGTAAAAGAACTCTCCAATGGATATTCTCTCGATGTAATCCAAGTGATAGCTTTTGATGTAGATCAAATCCACCTCAAGCATAGTGTAAGCTTGATGTTACAACATGTATGTATGTATATATGTATGTATATGTATGCATGTATATATGTCTGTATGTATCTATGTATGGGTGTATATATGGGTGTGCATGTATATATCTATGTACATACATATGCATGTATGTTGTATTAATGGGAGAGTTCTCTATTCTTCGGAATTTTGAAATGTATAAGTACCCATAGATTACTTTGACTCTTAGCATGGATAATCCTAGTTCTCAATGTTTTTCGATTGATTAATTTAGATTGATGATGTCACATTATTTTTCCAAATTTACCCCTCCCACCTTTAGAAATTTTCCAAATCCATTTCTTGTAGTTAACTCCATGAGTCTTTGAGCTTCAACATTGATTCCTAACCCTCTAGAACTTTTCTCAAATTTTGTTCACTCAAATCAAACACCAAATATGGGTTTAGGATATTCTATTGACTAGGGTCGAAATTCGAGTTTGAAGAGGGTCACTCTTCAAAAATCTGCCAATAAAAGTGAACTAACACACCTTTGTAAAAAAATCTTGTTCATTCTCTCATCTAATCTAGTATGAGTTTCATTGGAGATCTTGTGCCTAGCTCATGAGTGAGGCTTGCGTGCATGCTTGTGTAATCACGTGTGAATCCTCTTGTGTGTGTGTGCCTATCTACTAGTGTGGTGGAGATCTTCATACTATGAACATGTCTCTCAAATTCACAATTTGTGCACAAGGATCCATTTCTTGATGCTAGTTTGTACATGTGTTGTGCCACGAGTCCAAATAAAAAAAAATCACTGTCAACTTTTGCACCTGAAAGAGAGAGAGAGAGAGAGAGAGAGAGGAGACATAGGATTATCGAGTATCAAATCAAGGAAGCATAATGGATGCACTCAAGCAAGGCAAGGTCTAATGGGAGCCACAAATGTTTTAAATTATCCCTCAAGTTGTACATTAAAATGTAAAATCTCACCTTTAGAAATATTTTCAAATGCTATTTGTTGTAATTAACTTCATAATTGTGCAATCCAAGGAGTCCTTGGGCTTGAGCAGTGATTCCATAACCCTCTAAATTTTTTTTTGTCTTTTTTTTACACTTGAATCAAGCACCAAATGAGGGTTTGGGACATGTTTTTAAGTAGCATGGACATTAGAGATCGAAAAGGGTCAATTTTCAAAGGCCATCTATAAAAGTGAAGAAATCCTCATTTTTAAAAAGTCTTTTTCATTCTCTCTTCTAATAAAGTGTGTGTTTCCTAGGTGATCTTGTGTCTTTTTGGTGAGTGAGGCTTGCTTGCATGCTTGTGTGTGTGTGAACCTGCATGTGTGTGTGATTCCTCTTCTATGTGTGTATCTGGTAGTATGGCAGAGGTCTTTATACCACTGAAGCATCTCTATAGTTCAAAATTTTTGGGAAAGGATCCATTGCTTGACATTGTTCTGTACATGTGTCATGCTCGTAGGTCTAAATTAAACAAACATCAAATTGAATTTTCTTTTCTAAGATATCTTATTTTCCAACTTATTTTTCTTTTTGGTACTAACTTACTTTTTGATGCTTTGCCTTGTGATGTAATCACTCCCTACTAGAGAAATATCTTGTTTTGTCTCTTCTATGGAAACCCTATCTTGCTATATAACCTTCTCAATCTCTACTAGATATCAGGACTATATCCCTACCCTATCTTCTCTTTGCAAACCTTGCCTTTTCCAACACCTTGACCATTCTCCTTGAGTGCTTGGCCTACATACTTGCCTTGTTTGCTTAATGAAGATCATTCCACCTTCGATCTCTATTATTTATTCTTAGTTACAGATATATATAGAACTATTACACCTTCCCATACAAAAACCATTATAGAATCAAAACATGATTTTATATAAATTAGTGGAACTAAATTCCATACCTCAACTTCAAATGTCAAAAGTTATTAACACTAGTGTTGTGCCAAAACAGAACACTATAGTCCCCTTTTCTTTAAAAAGTCAAAAGAACTCATCTGTAATAATCAAATAAAATTTGGAAAAAAACCTCAACCTTAAAAAGACTTATACATAGATACTCTATAAAAAGATATTTTTGGAAAATGACCTTTTCTAATAACCAAAAATGTAGAAATTATTGAATATGGTAAATAAAATTGTTTATTTATAGACCTACATATGAGAAGAAACATAAATCTCCATATATTTTTTTTCCTTGTATTGAAGTAATTTATCTAATCTTAATTTAGATTCATATAATCATCTAACACGTTTTGGGAATCGAAAAATTCATTTTTATAATAATAAATTTATTACTATAGATGGGGCTCATTATATAATTGTACACTATAAGAATAATTTTTATATCATTATTGATGCATAAAACACTATCATGATTGGTGCTTTATACCAAAAATCATAATATAGTATCATAAAAATAATCTACATCTCTTTGAACCAATAATTTATGTACCTATCTCACACACCACTAACCATCTCAATATTCCATGGAATAGCCATATTCCACTCTACTTGAAATAAATTTCATTCTAAAAAATTAGCTTTTCTCAATGATATAAGGTGTATAATATAATTCAAACTAATTCTATAAACATTATAACCTACATTATATAGAATAAACTAGCATATTAACTTCAATCTTGTCGCATATGCAATTTTTGCTCATCAAATGACCTATTCTTATTGTAGAAAAATAGAAGCATTTTTAAACTTGGAGCTACAATATATAAACTTGAATCCTAATCTTGTCAAAAAACAAATCAAAAAATTAAAGATAAGCTTCATAATACAAAATGAGTCACATTCATACCATCACTTTGCAAAATACTTCATAATTGACAACACTATGATGTTGTTGGAGTTTGAGGTCTACGAGAGCACATGAACTTCACCAGGAAGAAGAAAGCTTGGAGAAAAACACAATGTTGAATGTCTTACCAAGTGAATGTATGAGAGATAAGCGATCCATTAGGATTTATAGGCATATATACAAGACTGGGGAAGAAAACCTCCTACAGAGGGAAAAAAGTGCCTCACTGATCTTAAGTTTGTTTGTACACATCACTATCATATTGCATCAACAAATGCCCCCTAAGAGTGAAGTGGTGAACAAGGAGATGAAACTCAAGTATTAGGAAGTGTGAATCTATGTGGAATGAAATCAAATCATAGAAGGAAGTAAGCCAAAATCTTTGCAAAATGCTTCAAACTTCTCCCTAGCAAGAACCTTTTTGAAAATGTTTGCAACATTATCATGCATGGATACATAAGCCAAACTGATATCCCTAGGAGAAAGTCTCTCCTTGACATAATGATTGTACACCTCAATGTAACTTGTGTGAGCATGGAACGTGGAATTCATCACAACTATGAATGCACTCTGTGTGTTAGTAAAGATGGTGGTGGTAGAAGACTAAGAAACACCCAAAGGCATCTAAGCTGCACACACTCAACAATTCTTGTGAGAGATTCCCTTTTCTTAGCCTCACAACTAGAAGCGTCCACAATAGGCTTCTTGATCAATTAAGATATGCATGAGCTTCCAAGCATGAATAAAAAACCAATAGATGAGACATGAGTTTCAGAGCAACTAGCCCATTTTGAGTAAAACAAAAGCATGTAGATTTGGCATTAATGATCCTCTCCTTAGGTAAAACAATCCAAGTAGTCAACTATCATTTAAGTAGTGAAATATGCATTTAGTTTCCTACCAATGCTTGACACCTAGGCAATGCATAAACCTTCTCATCTGAGAGACAACAAATTGAATATCATGTTGAGTTATACATAAGTAAATCAAGTGTCTAGTAGCCTGATAATAGAGAACAATATCAAATGCATCTCCAAGATCATGAAGACTCAACCATAGACATGTTTCCATGTTAGTGGCAATAATTTTGTAATCATGAAGTCCAAAATGCTACAATAATGTGTCAATGTATTTTTTTTGACACAAAGCTACTCTCCCATCAACTTGGATAAACTAAATGCTGAAATAATGATGCAAATGCATCAAATTTTACATATCAAAAGAGGCATGAAAATCCTCCATAAACTCAGCAATATGCTTCTCATTAGGACCAATGCACAACCTATCGTCAAACAATAAAACAATTTTTAGAAGTACATAATCTCCACACTTAACATATAAGGTGATCTTAGTTGGATTGTTCTCAAAACCATGTGCTAGCTAGTAGGCATGTATCTTTTCAAACCAAGCATGTGGTGCTTGCTTCAATCCATATAAGGCCATTCTCAATAAGCACACTTTGTTTTCACAAAACCATAGGATTGAAATAAATACACTTCTTCATGTAAATCACCATTCAAAAATGTAGTTTTAATGTCCAATTGATGTACATTCCAACCATGATGAGGTTCATGTGTAGAGATGATATGACTAGTCACCATAAGACACATGGGAGCAAAAATCACATCAAAATCCATTCCTATCTCTTGATTAATGGAGAGTGTTAATCTCCAAAAGAATAAGTTATTCTTGATGCTAGAGCACCTTTACATCAAGAACAACTCAAAACTGCAACCAGTGTTTGAAGACCAATACCAAATTACCAAAATTTTGAACTAACTATGTAGTATGAACAACCTCAACATACAAAAAGTCTGCTTCACTTAATTCCCTCATAGACTGATCAAATGGCTAACGTCTGCAATCTGATCTTTTGTTGAAGTATGTATGACTTCAATCTCTTTATCAATCACCTTCTCTTTTAGAAAGTGATATTGAATCTCAATATGTTTAGTCTTGGCATGAAATACAGGGTTAGCAGCTAGATACAATGAACTCATATTATCTCCATAAATAGTGGGTGTACTTTGAATGATGTCAAAACTCTTCATGAGAGTCTTCAACCATATGACCTCCTTTGCAGCTTCAACCATACCTTTATACTCTGCTTTTGTGGATGACAAAGCAACTGTATGTTGCTTCTTAGAACACCAAGAGATTAACTTATCTCCCACATACCATAAATACCCATAGGTTGATCTCCTATCATCAGGATTACCTGCCCAATCTGTATCACTATATATCTTGATGTTTGTATCTAATGTGAAACCATAATACAAACCTTCCTTAAGTGTACCCTTAATGTATCTTAGCACCCTTTGTCCTGCAACACAATGTTCTTTCCCAGGAAAATGCATGAACTGAGACAACACACGAACTGCATATGACAAATCAGGCCTAGTTAATGTAGCATAGATTAGACTACCAACCAGACTTTGATATAGCTTCATGTCCTTGAATTTTTCTCCTCCATAACTGCTCAATTTGTGATTCACCTCCATTGGAGTAGGTGCTATCCTACAATCTTCCATTTTAAACTTGATTAGCAAGTTCATCAAATACTTTTCTTGAGTTACATATACTCCATGTTGAGTATATGAAACCTTCATGCCCAAGAAATATGACAAGTCTCCCAACTCACTAATCTTGAACTCTTTCTCCATTTGCTTATTGAGACTTTGTATGCCCTTCTCATCTCTACATGTAAGAATTATGTCATCAACATATATGCACATGTAAATGAACCCATCATCACTTGCTTTAACAAGCAAGCTACTATCTGCCTTAGACACTTGGAAACCAAGTTCCTTCAAGAACTTCACAAGTATATAGTTCCATGCCCTTGGGACCTGCTTCAATCCATACAAAGCTCTCTTGAGCTTACATACATACTCTGGATATCTTTTATCCTTGAAAACTTCTGGTTTCTCCATGAAAACATCATCTGAAATGTAACCATTTAGAATAGCATTCTTCACATCTAATTGACATATCTTCCAACCTTTACATGTAGCAATAACTATGAGATTCCTTATAGTTGTCATCTTTGCCACAGGACTATAAGTCTCATCATAATCTATACCATATGTTTGAGCATACCCTTTCACAACAAGTCTAGCTTTATACCTAGACACACTTCCATCTGCATACCTCTTTGTCTTGTAAACCCATTTGCATCCAATGATCTTTTGACTATTTGGTTTGGGAACCAAATCCATGTCTCATTCTCCATCAATGCATCATACTCTTTTTGCATAGCTTTCTCCCAATTTTCATTACCTTTTGCCTCTTCATATGTAGAATGGTCTTCCTCTGCTTTCACCATATAAGCATAATCTTTAGTGGTAAGAAATGAAGTATCATAGCTATACCTTGTAGGTTGTCATTTGTGCCTTGATGATCTTCTGAGTTCTCCAGTTCTTGAAGTTTTTGGTTCACCACACTCTAGACCAAACCTTGGCATTTCTTCAACTTCAACTTGTGCTTCATTGTTTTCGTCTTCCTCAAATATTTGAACCTTTGATTTACCTTTCTTCTGGTTCAATCTTTCTTCATCACCTGCACTAATGTTAATTGTACATGCATACCAAGTACCTTGCTCATCAAATGTAACATCCTTTGACACAAGGAATTGCTTTATGGATGGACTCCACAACCTATAACCCATGTGCTTATCATCATAACCAATGAACACATACTTTTCAGCTTTAGGTTCCAATTTATGCCTCATCTGAGATGACACATATGCATAAGCCAAACATCCAAATACTTTGCAATGATCTAAGGTAGGTCTCTTAGCCCACCATGCCTCATAAGGTGTCATACCCTGCAAAGCTTTACATGGTAGCCTATTAACCAAGTATGTGGCTGTATTTACAGTCTTAGCCCACAAATAATTGGGGTAATTTTTCTCTTTCATCATTGACCTTGCAAACTCAACAAGAGTTCTATTTCTCCTTTCTGCTAAACCATTTTGTTGAGGAGAGTACTTGCAAGTAACTTCCCTTTTTATACCTGCATTCCACAAGTAATCACAGAATTCATTAGAGAAATACTCTCCCCCTCCATTTGACCTTAGTCTCTTCAATTTTTGAACTGTGATTCTCTCTGCATACACATGATAATGTTTAATTGTATTGAACACCTATGATTTATCTTTGATCACATATATAGTGATCCACCTGGTAGAGTCATCAACATAAATCACATAATATCTTGAATCATTAATACTAAAGTCTTTTGATGCACCCCACACATCTGTATGTACCAATTCAAGCTTCTGTGAATACATGAAACCATGCTTCTTATATGATTGCTTATGAGCCTTACCTAATTGACATGCCTTACATCTGTATGTCATGTGTTGACCTGCAACATTAGGTAGTCCAAGCACTGAACCATTCTTAACCATATCCTTAATGCCTCTTTCATTGAAATGTCCAAGCCTTTTATGCCAAAGATCTAACTCAGAGATCTTATGTTGTCCATAAGTGAACAAGGCATGACCAACATTGCCTTGAATCTTCAATGTGAATAGCCTTCCTTCTTTCTTTCTTGAAACAATTTTTTTATACCCATTGCTAGGGTCTTCCACAAAAACTCCATCATTAGTGAACCTTACTTTATAACCTTTCTCTACAATTTGGCCTACACTTATCAGATTCTTTGGAATTGTAGGAACATACAAAACCTTACTCAAAAGAGTGGTTCCATCCTTGGCCTTTATTGATCCAATGGACTTCACATTATGCTTTGTATTATCATTCACCTTATTCTCAAAATCAGTCATCAAAGCTATGGTTCCACTCAGGTGATTGCTACACCCTGAGTCAATATAGAAGGCTCTTTGATCTTCACTTTGTCTTCACAAGTTTTGTTCATAATTAAGGTTGAATCCTCCTTCTTATATGAAGCATAATTCTAGTAGGTATTGTTGTAGAATTGACTTTGGAAACCTCTACCTACATTTCTTCCAAAGAAACCTCTCCTATCTCTACCTTTGAAATTACCTCTCTGATTTCTATTACCTCTTCCTCTTGAGTTAAAGTTCTGGTTATATCCTCCACCATTATGATTATTATGCCAACATTCATGAGCTAAGTGTTTATTCTTACCACAAATTCAGCAAGCTTTGACACCATCTTTATTGCTTTTGCTTCTTCCTCTACCTTTGCCACCTCCTCTTCCTCTTAGGAAGTTAGCTTGGTTAGTAGTGCCTTCATCTTCATTCAATTGTTGCTTGCCTTTGTTAATCTTCTTCTTGTCCTTTGAGTACATTGCTTGACCTCTACTTTTATCAACGTCACCTTTGACATCCTACTCAAAGGTTAGCATATGTCCTAGCAAACTGATTCAAATCAGGAGTGAAATGATCTAGTGACAATTCAGTGGATCGAATGAAAGGTTTCCACTTCTCATATCCTCTCAAACCTGTGAGAATTTGTCTTACCAATTTATCCTCTTCAATATCTTCATCAACTGCTCCTAATGCATCTGCAATGTCCTTTCATCCTTGCTACATAATTAGAAATAGATTGAGAAGCCTTCTTCTTGAATGTGGTGGATTTTGCCCATAAAGATGCCTTCTTTGACTTTGTGGTGTTTTGGAAATGCTCTTCCAAAGCATTCCATATGTCACTTGCACTTTCAAGTCCTCTAATATGAGTTAGCAAGTAATCATTAACTCCCATGTAGATAATGCTCCTTGCTTGAGCATCCTTCTTCATCCATGTCCGCAAATCTGAGAGCTCATCCCTAGTTGTAACACTAAGATCTTTGAATTCTAGTTTTTATTCTTCACGTGTGATGTATCCTATCAAGTCTTTGCTCAAAAGATGAGCTTCCATCCTCATAGACCAAGCATGATAGTTTTCTCTATCCAATTTCTCTATCTGAATAGAATCTCCCATCCTTTCTTCACCTGTGCAATGAATTTTTCAAGCTTTGTGAATGATGAATGTACCTTTACTTCGAATGTAGTTCCTGTTGATCTTCTTGATAGCTTCAGGCCTCTTTCTCTAGCTTCCACTTTAAACTTTCACATTTTGAACCTTCAAATGTTGATTTCTATATAACTACAATAGTCGGGGTGCTCCTTTCTTCAATTTTGATAACTCCTGCTCTGATACCACTGATGGACAGTGTTAATTTCCAAAATAACAAGTTATTCTTGATGTTAGAGGACCTTTATATCAAGAACAACTCAAAACCTCAACCAATTTCTTAACACCAATACCAGATTACCAAAATTTTGAAGTAATGTGAACAACCTCAACATATAGAAAGTCTGCTTCATTTAATTCACTCATAGACTGATCAAATGTGTAAACTTTCCAATAAGACTTTGTATGAGTGTCAACTAGTGTTTATGAACCTTCTCCAAGTTACATTTTGTCAAAAGGTTTAGTAAATCTTGAGATTTACTCCAAACAACTCACCTATGTCCAAAACTGTAATTTTGTATAGTCGACTTTGACACCTGCAACTTCTAATGCATAGTTCTCTTAAACTAGGACCCATTTATTCAAATGCTTTTAGCCATAGGTAGCTTACCTTGTAAATTAAACAATGTGTGCTTACTTCCTCAAAACTTTACACTCTGGAAGGAGAACTCACCAAAACATTATCATTGAATTTGCACCTCTGTAATCTTCTCTTCTTCACATTTACACATGTAAATGTTCCTACTTAAAATTCTCTCAACTTCATCACAATCAGGATCTGAAAATTTGTACACAGGTCACTAAACTATAGATTTAGACTTGTACAAAATCATTTCATAAAAGGATAAACACAGAAGGAGCACTCAGCAGAAGATCGGGGTGCAACTTTTGTTCTATTCAGGAAAACATTACATCTGATTGATGAGACACATTCTCATTACTTCTTAAGTGTCTAATAACTTCTAAAACTTATCATTCATCATCTCTCATACATGCCCCGACTTTCTACTTGTATATATAGGCATATATGTACAAACTTGTAACCATAACAAAGATATATGTGAGCTAATTACAAGTTTAGTGTACATGTATATACAAGTCTTCATTCACTAGTCTTCATGCTTCTGAATTTGATCTTTGCTTTATTCTTTGATTTCAATCCTTTTTCCTAATCACCAATTGTTGATTGTCTTGCACCAACATTGATCATAAACTTTAGCAATGATCCTAGCCTTGTAATTATCAATTGTTCCATTAGGCTTACATTTCACCTCGTATACCAATTTAGTGCCAATGGCCTTTTTGCTCATAGTCAAATCACACAAAAGTTGAAGTACCATTCTTTATAAGAACATATTTTGATTGCACATTAGCCATCCCATTTTCAAAATTATGTGCTAGGAACTTTGAAGGAGAAATTCAAAGAGTGACAAGAGGTGAGCTTTGCGCACACCATAGGGAGGGAAAGACCAGGACTAGATGTTGATAGAGTAGAATGGGAAATGCATAGAGGACACAAGAACCAAAGAAGCATGGATGAATTTCCCCTACCTAGACCAAGAGAATAGCCTAGAATTTTGAGACCCACACAACTAGTAAAGTCCATGAAGAACTACTTTGATGGTATAGGTGACCCATACGCGTAGAGGAATTCAAGAAAGTGTTGAGAGATGAACATGTTGAAGATCTGTTCACTCAATAAATGCTTTTGAATTAACTCTAAAGATTACATCCCTAACATGATTTCAAACCCTACATCAAGGAAAATTCAAATCAGTTGCCAGAGGCATTCACTATGAAATTTCTAAAAGTGGAATCAGACACAACACTTCATCATTAATTCATAGCTTTACGCAAACACCCTAGGAAAATGATGAGATTAGTAGGATGTAGGTTTAGAAAATACATTCATTGATGTCCTATCCCAAAACTACCTACTCAAGTTAAACAATTTTCTCTATTTCTAGATGGCTTATTGAGTGCAAAACTATGATCATACATCTATCTTAAGGAGCCCTCAACCACATAGAAACACATGAGAATGTGCATAGATATTGAGGATAATTTGGGTGATGAGTTGGAGCTCTCTAAACTCTAAAAGGATTTTGATTGTTCAAGCAACTTCACAGCCAAACCCTCAACCTCCATAGATGAATTAGCAGAACCAGTGGCAGAAAAGTTAGGAGTGTCAAATAGACAAGCTCCTAGAATGGTTTGGTGAAGCTTTGTTATTATTGTGGAGGAGATCACATGGAAAACATGTGTTCATTGCAAGCTCACAATCCCAAGAGCTTGAGTTCCCAATACTGCACAATTAGGAGAAAATACAAAAGCCACACATCTCAAGATTGTCCCTATACCAAGCAAGTAGTTAGGCAAAACTACTAGTAGTCCTACAAATAGCCAAGTATGTATCAAGGCTAGTACCAGTAGCAACCTTACTATAGGCCACCACATAACTACCAACCACATTATGAAGCACAACAAAGATCCCAATCCATGCTAGGAAAGCAACCATCACCCCTTGTCAATGTAATCTTAGTCAAATATGTGGGAGTAGATGATAACATCAATGGGGTATTAGTGCCAACATCTCTATTGATCTCTCATAATGATCCTAGTACTCACAAATTTGATTCAATGCCACCTCACTTTAAAAGAATTATCGAAAGTCAAATCTTGTTTGTGGAAGCATGTAGCAAGCCAACTGCCAGATGTTTCTAATTCCTACTCGCAAGAAGGATCACAAAGAAAGGTGTCGGAGATACCCATAGATAAGATAGGAGGCATGAGTGAAGGAGAAGAAGGCAATGCCTATCTTCCTATCACCTACCAAAGCTATACCACAAAGGAAATTTTAGATTCAGGAGCAGGAGTCACCATTGCCACCACTTCCTTATGGAAACGATGGGGAAAGCCAACTCTAAGAACAACTAGAATGAAGTTGTAAATGGCATATGGAGACATAGAGAAGCCTTTAGGATTTCTAGAAGGTATTACTCTCACCACCTATGGTGTAGAGCTTGAACACACATTTTCCATTTTTGAATTTGGAAAGAACCATGCCTATGAGATAATTTTTGGAAAACCGTTCATGAGACAGTTGCAAATAGTGCAGGATTGGGGAACCAATTCATTGTACTTGCAACGTTTAGGGGTAACTACCAAGGTCAATCTCAAGGGTTATTCACATAAAGATGTACCTCCTCTACAATGGAATACTATCCGTAGAACACCAGAAGAGATGGAGTGAGTGAACACGAAGATATCATCACACATCATGCTACCTCACCGAACTACATGGGATGCATATCAGTATTGGAAAGGGATTGTAGTCTTGCCATACTAAGATCGCATTTGTTTCCATATTACTGTGTTATTCATTTGTAGCATATCATTGTAATACACAAAAAAGTTCAGAATGGAAGTAGCAAATTCCTTTGTGCCAGGTCCCCAATCAACACCCAATGGACTATCACAACCTATTGGTAGAAGAATACCCATTGCTTCTGTCGCAAGAACTCATTTGACTTGAGAGTCCCATAACAATAGAGGATCCATGCCATGGAAGAACTAATCACATCAATGTAAAATTGCATTGGTTCCAAGGACTAGTAGGACCCCTCGTAGATGTAGAATATATCTTCAAAGTAAAGCTAGAATTCAACGATGGTTAAGGAAGAAACTGGATTTTCTCACAAGAATTTGAGATGCAGAGCTACACCTTTATGAGAGAAATTTGGGTTCAAGGAGTAATTTGAAGAACAACTACCAAAGCTAGATTTTTACAAGTGCTACTATCTATTCCACACACTTCAACTGATTCTAAAAAAAGAAAATTTAGGCACTTTTGTATTGTCATTGGTTGTCTCGAACCCAACTTTCAAGGCGTTTAAACTGACATGTAAGGTTATAAAGGTATCTTTAAAGATAAATGGAAGCCATATTTCATCTGAAAAAGAGGTCTTAGTTCCAAAAACCATGAAGAAGGGTGATGTGTTAAAGTGGTTCAATATTTCAGCTATCACACTCGAGTTGTCCGCACCCCTATGCATTTGTATGTAGCATTTTGCATTCTCGAGGCAAGACATGTTCACTCAATCATAGAAAAAAATATGGTTCAATTTATATCTAGCTCATAATCTATCAATGATAATTGATTTATCATTTGGATCGTGGATCAACTATATCTAGCTAATCATAGATGGATCAAGAAGCAAGTGATCAATAGATGTTGTGCAATCAAAAGAATCATATATATGTGCCTTGCTTACGATATTCCCATCGAGCATGCTCTCACTAGCACTCAATTACAATATTAGAAAATCAAGCATTTGGCAACCTCTTAGCCTACCAAGCACATGAGGGGATTCATTCCATTCTTACATGTAGAAACTTCACCTTCACCTTAACCATCTCCTCAGCCATCACCTCTAGGACCACACCCTATGATTGCTTCTATCAGCATCCATCTCTCACACATATCAACATCAAAGGTCAAAGAGGTGTCAGAAGAGGGCAACCTATAGACACCATATCATCGGCAATAGCTACTATAGAACCAATAACAACAGAGCACATGACCACAGGACCCATGGACATGACCACAATAGAAGGATTTGTATTCCTCGTCTCCAATATGGGAACAAATGATTTCACAAAAACTTTTGATTTTGAGATGCTAGATCCCATCAATACATAATGTAATTTTCAAATATCCAATTTTTTTTAGAAAGAATATGAATGCCCAAGTTACCCAGGCTCCCAAATAGATAGAGAAGAAGACCACACACACAAACCATGAAGATGATGAATGTACTATGATAGAGGATGATGAGGAAGATCACACCGATCAAAGAGACCAAGGAGAACATCAAGAAACACATGAAGAACAAGGAGAAGATTAGCACACCAAAGGCAAGCCCATTTTAGAAAGAACTGCTTATATTGTCAGTTTTCAAAGACTTTATAACACAATGCAGCCAATTCATGCTCCTTGTCAACTTACAAAGGAGCAAAGTGATGACCTATTACAATAAGAGCTCGATATAGTGATTTCAATGCTCCATTTTTAGAGGCTATCAGTATGCTTGTAGAAGCAGTACACACAATAGAGGCCCTCAACTACCTGTCACAAAGGCCTCTCCAATGATTTGATCCCTATCATGTACGTTCTCCCTCAATCAAGAAAAAACATGCAAGTTCCAATTCCACCAACATCTCTTGCAAATCCACCCTTCAAGGCCACGCACCCCCACCCATCGCACCAATTGATACAACATCCCTCACCACGCCCCCTATTCCCTCGATCACCACCAGTTCCTCCCTCTCCCAAGAATTCGAATCTACCTTTGAGAAACCATCCCATCCCATCTTCATGTTGCAATCATGTCCCCACCACAATCCCCTCCTCGTACATCTAGCCCCTCAATTGACATTATTCTTGTAACTTCACCCCCCCCCACCACCACTGTGCCCACTCCCATCTTTAGTGTTCCTCCGATCAAACCAACCATAGCACCATTTCCACCCCCTGTTCACCATCCATTCCCACCTATCCCACCCATCTGCATGCCTACTGACCTATAATTTACATCCTTTAACAAAACTACAACCCTATTGATCCCATCATTTCTCCAATAATTCCTCAACCCTCCTACTCACATGTACTTGTCACAAAATATGTTACTTTACTCCACTCCACCAACTCAACCATCATTACTAGCTAGTTTTGCTTTCACACTCACATTTCCACCTACACCAATATCACTTTTCACGGTTGACACCATGCACATCACCCTCTTTGAGACAATGGACATCTCATCACCCATGGCACCTCCATCCACACTTCCCACACAACTTCCCGTTCCACCTCCACCAACCTCACAATCACTCCTGAGCGTGTTCACACCAACATCCTCTATTCTTCTTCCCTTTACCTTTCCCCTTGCATTACATATAGATACTAATACACTTATGCATTCCAATCCCATCTACTCATCATCTACCATTGATAATGCAATACAACAAATGCTTATGAGCATGCATCAAGTCCATGAGGAGTTTACTTCAATAGGCTAATGCTACTAAGAGCTACAAACAACCATTGCGCAACTTCAAGCACAAGTCAATTCTTTGAGCATTGGGAATGCTTCACTTAGCATACAATATACGAAGCTCAAGGACACTCACAACTCCATGGAAGTCCAATTGGAACAACAAAACAAAGAGGCCCTAGTAGAAAGTGGAAGAACAACTTCGAGTATAGATAGAGCAGAATGCACAACTCACAAGTAACACGGGACTACTACATAGACACCTCGTAGATCCCTGCAAAGAGAATCAAAGGTTACAAGAATAAAATAGAGACAATTTCGAAGTAGTTATGGATGCTTCGAGTGTGCCTCTTAGTCCTAGATGCTTCTAGATCATTTTAGAAGACTATGCACTATTACTTGGGGATCATGAAAAGTTAATTGAAGAATGTGCCACTTTGAAGAATACGTATACAACATCACAACCAAGTGAACAAATAGAACAACCACTCCAATAGCTAGAAGCATTGTAGGAGGTATTAGAAGAGATGCAAGACCTGTGAGACCAAGTCACTACCCTATAGGCTCAACTGGCTATAGAATGAGCCAAAGTGCTAGGACTCGATTAATTATACCTATTTAGTGCCATCACGAGGGCCCCCCATGGTCTCATACATGATTGCAACCATCCGGCATTGGTTACCATGCTTGCATCGTATGATAGATATAAGAGCTAAGATGCGCTCAATATATGTGATCTCATCCAAGTTTATGCTATGAGTACCACATCATCCCTAAAAGCCTACTATGCTTGGAACTGTCGGATCAAATACCTACCAGTGTGCTATAAATAGAACTTTGAAGAAATGTTCTCCACAAGGTTTTGGGAATATCACTCCCAAGTGGTCATTCCCACACCGACACATTTACTTCAACTCTTCACTTGTAAGCAACTTATGTATTCCATTCACTATTGATACCTGCCACAAGCCACACCACAACCCATTGACTAGGCTAAGTTAGAAGCACATTTGGCAAGATACATCCATGTCAATGAGCACACCCTTGCTCATTATCTCCTTCATAATTACATCGAATGATCCCTACAACAAGGTTTGTCATCAAAGAAGAGGAAGCATGTGAAGAAAGAGGGATGGAGATAGAGCTTGGATCAATAGAAATACTTATCCTTCCATTGCCTCTCTCATTTTGTCTCTTCTATGTGTGTGTATGTGTGTGTGCATTAGTTACTTCTCACCATCACCTTTGCACATCACTCATTCATGATCATCATATCGTCCTTAATCTCCACGAATTGACAATTAAGGAGGTGAAGCTCCACGATGAGATACTCATCCTTGTCTAAAGCAACAAAGCTAATTGATGTCCCCTTGGTACATGAAAGTAAGGGTTGAATTGTGACCTCAACAAAAAAAACATCACAACTATCAAGAATGTGTTTAGTATGTGGATGATACAGACAATAGCCTCTGTTTTGAGAACTATACCCAAAAAGAAAACACATTTCACTAGTTTATCCTAATTTTCTACATTGTTTTTCAAGAACTAATGCATATGACTAACAACAACAAACAAATAGATGAGCAATAGATGGTTTGTGACCATGCCAATCCTCATATGAGTGATCAATTATAGTGCTTTGGTGGGACATATATTAAGTACATATGTTATGTTATCATTAGTGTCCATGTAAAAGGACAAATGGTGACCTGAACCTTTTGTATATGTTCTATAATAAAACATATCATGGCCTTGTCAACCAAAAACTCTAAGGTCAATCACATTGTTAAAACTTTGGAACAGTGAGACATGCTCTCTATGAACTATATAGTTCTTTGTTTTTTGTAGGTCTGTGCAGAGTAGCATGCTTGTCACTAGACCTCGATTTTCTACTATGAGGGCATTGTTGTGGATCTCTTTCAAAGCAAAAGACATCGTGGTGCATCACCATTGCAGCACATCACTGATATTATAGTTTTTTGGGAGCAAAATGAATTTTGTTGTTATGCGAGCAAAGAAAACACCCACCCAAACACCCACGGCTTTCTCCAAGGCTTACAATTAAGATGGAAACCAAGGCATAGACCTTGGCATACCTTTCAATATGAGTCACCAAAGTCACTATTGACCACACATGAAGGAAGACCTCAAAGATCAAGGAAGACAAAGGTTCCCAGTACTTCTCGGGGAGTTCACCCATCCTAGTATTGTTCTCCATAGAGCTTGTTTAACTAGCAATGGCAGTCTCTTGCCACTAGGCTATACTCTTGCCGTGTTTGAGGAGAGGGAAAGACTAAGGTTCACATTATCTTGAACACATTTTGGGTCCTCAAAACTTCATTCTTTGCTTTTGAAGCTTGTTTTGAATCATTTTTGGGGTGATTCTTGGAGCCATCTTGGAGTACTTTCACACATAATTATCTTTACAAGGGCTCAAAAACATCAAGAAGAATGTTTTTTGTGCTTCTTTGACAATGAATATTCAGCCTTGGGGCTGTGCTTTCAGCCACACTAGTGAATTTACATGTTTCTTTGAAGGCTTTTAATAGTGGGAGGAGCATCCATCACATGTTTATATAGCTTTTTTGGGTCTAAAAAATGGAGTTGACAGACACTTGCAAGTGTTATTGGCTAGATTTTGGGCTATAAATCCAGTCTTTTAGTGCCACTTTATTGAATATATTGAGCACATGCACACTATGTATGCTTCTATGGATACTGCTTATGTATGTCCATGTTGTAATTGATATAGGGGTTATGTTTTTGCATAAAGCATTTGATGTTGATAAAGAGAGTCATGATGAGGTTTTCTTAATTTCGGGGTCTCTTTGGTGATGTAGGTGGACGAATTACCCAACCTCGCCATATGAGATGTATGCTAGTTGTTCATAAGTTCTTGATAAGCATAGTTGGATTGCTTTGGTTAAGTGAATATTTGTAGTGGAGTCAATGATTCACTATGCAAGTTTACATGCCAGTACTCATAGTTTTATGATTCTTCTACATTGTTCATATGCTCATTTTGTAGAAGAGACTCTGGCAAAATTTTTCTAGATCTTAGATTCATAGTTATATAGTGGTTTACTTTGCTCCTTGAGAAAATTATTGGTGTGAGCACATACATTCTCACATAGTCTCTTTGGTTGGTTATTTTTGTTCATTCATCCAATTTTTGGGGAGGCTTTCCTAAATTTTTCCCAAAATCTGATACCTAGTCATCCTTTTTTAGCCTTAATGGTTATTCTTGTTGGCATCAGAGATCTCATGCACGTCTGGTGGATTAGGGTCTTTGTTCTATGGAAGAATCAGATTAAAGATGTCTTGATTCAAAGGGGATAGTGAAAGCCAACAAATGGAATATCAAAGAAACCTATTGATATGGATGATAATGATTAGGATGAGTTGGATGAAATTTCTACTTCTACCATTTGATTGCACCTAGCATATACTATTTACTTTATAGTATTTGATTGTGAAAGTATAGAGGAAGAAATGACATCAAATAAAGTGTATATGATGAGAAAACGACCTTCACATGAAGGACACAGATAGTGTTGCTACTCATCTAAATCAGTTTGATGTTATATTCTCTCAGTTACAGACTCAAAAATGGAGATGGATAATGAAATGAAAGTAGCCTTGTTCTTATGCACCTTGCCATCATCATGGGATACATTTTGCATAACTATTAGCAATAGTGCACCTTGTGGTAAAATGGTCTATGAGAACATATGTAGAGGAACATTGAGTGAGGAGATCTGTAAAAAGTCTATGGTTGGCACTCATAGTGGGGATGCATATAATGTTCATGATTCTTACCAAGGAAAGAATCAGCAATGAGGCAAGAGCAAGAATAAGAAAAAGAATGGTCAACAAAATAACTGTAGAAGCAAATCAAGGAAGAGGGATATCGAGTGCCATTATTGTCATAAGAAAGGACATATGAAGAAAAAATGTTATGCGTTAAATAATGCTAAAGGTGTGTTTTGGTGTTTTTGATATAACAACTAAAGGTTTGTGAGTGCGTGAAAGGCGTGAAAGGATGGACATCAATAATCAGATTAATATTTTATATAGTTCATAAATAAAGCCACGTAGAGATGTCTATTTTTAGAAATATCTATTTTTAGAAATAGTTCTATTTTAAAAAATAGTTCTATTTTAAAAAATAGTTCTATTTTTAGAAACAATTCTATTGACAAAAAGACTTCGATTTTTAGAAAAAGTTAGTAAAAGTAATGATTAGGATAAGAATCGCTATAGGCCACAATTTCTATTAATAAAAGCAAAGGCTCTCCATAAAAGAGACCAACTTTTACTTTCATGCATGCTTTTCGAAGCTGCTCTCATTTAACCACTATTTCGACATAATGAAAAATCCTATAAATACATGCACTCTGTGGACTCAGTGCATGGGGAGATTGTACCTAATATTGTGTGCTGTCTCGTCTCCTTGCATATCTATCTTTCTATGTGTTTCAACACTCATCACTTCTGTGTGCATGTGAATTAAGATTTTGATAACAGTAGTATGAGAGTTATATGCACGTCACTACGAAGGGGTCTATTTCTATTTGTTTTGGCGTTTGACCTCTGTTTTGCTGTTCCCTTCCACTTCTACTTCTAATTCAAATTCCGCTTTTGATCCCTGTCTCTATCTCAGTTTTAGTTTTATTTTTCGTTTTTGTTCTAGTTCCTTAACCTGAATGTACATTTACACCTACGTTTACTCCTACATTTACTCCTTCAGAGTGCCTAAACCTGAAACTACATTTACACCAATGTTTACTCTAAGGCATCGACTAAGGCATAGAAATTAGGCCTAACTAAGGCATAAATTTGGCATCTTTGGCTTCCCCATGGCTCCCTTGGCAACCATTGGTAGCCCTTGGCTACACATGAACCCTTTTTAATTTATGAGTGACAATAAGGAGTTTTATATTCACCAAGGAGGCAGGATTTGAACCCACAACCTCACTCTTACAAGGGAAGTGTTTTACCACTAAAGTATCTCTTTGTGTTGTTAGTCTAGTTCTTATATTTAGCACAACTTGCATCTCTTTATTACTTTTTCAATTCCCAAGGGCAACCCTTCCTTTTACATTTTAATTCAAGCAATCTCAAAAAATGTTTTTACAAATCTAGCAAGAGGCTTTTGTTCTCTATATATCCATGGACCTACAAACACTTTGGGGATTTTGGTGTGTCACCTCTACTCGAGGTATCACTTGAGCAACAACTAGATCTTCTGTGGCATGAACTTCGAGGCGCTCAGAATGAGATCGTTCAAGGAGATGAAGTACTTCAAAAGATGCAATCTGAAAAAGATAACCTTGCAAGGGTGGTAAAAGCTATTGTCTCTGCTCAATCTGATGGCATGCATTCCAAGATTGGTATTAAAAATTACCAATTTCTATGGTTTGATGGCCGCAAGGATGGCCCTTTAATTATTTCATGGTTATCACAATTTGAGGATTTCTGTTCTGAGGAATCATATGCTGAAAGTGATAAAATAAAATTTTCTACTAACTATTTAGTAAAAAAAAAGCTCAGCTTTGGTGGAATGATCTTTGTCATAGTGCAGATCGTCCAAACACACACAAGGCTTTTCAAGGAAAGCTTAAGGAGTCTTTTCTACCCCTACAGTTCCACCTACATGTTCGACGATTGTAGGCTACGATTACATGGATGGAAGGTGATACTTTTACAACCTATATGGGCCGGTTCTACCAATATCTAGTATTTCTCCGCATGCCTGAATATGTTTCCGATGATATGATGAAGAATAATTACTAAAAAGGTTTAGAGAAGTAGATTCAAGCAAAGATTCACTCATACTAACCTACATCGTTTCATGAAGCTATTGCCTTTGCTCATGATGCAAAGAGAGAGTACCATTGAATTATCAAAATGACTAGTTTGCCGCAACCACCTCAACAACAACAACCTTTTCACTAGTCTATTTTTTTATTATATGTGATACATTTACATATAGAATTTATTATGTAGGAGCATACTTTAGTTACAGTTCCCAAAATAAATTAGAATATTTCGAGCATATTCTAGACAGTAAGTGATTGGAAAAAAAATTCAAATAGCTAATAATATACATTGTTTTATTGAATTAGTTAGAGATTATGTTAACACCTCATAAATAATCTTAATAATTTAACGTCTCCATGAACATTTCCATGCATGTGTTTTTACATGGAACATGCATATTCTCATTCAATGATGAAACATGTGATTGGCCATCCATGTTTAGTTTTATTTTATCAATTGAGGTCAGTTGCTTTTTCAACTGAGGGGCATGTTATGAATTAAAGAGTGTGTTGAATAAGGAATTATTGGGATCTTAATTTATTAATGTATTAATGTCTTTTGGTGTTTTTGATATAGCAGCTGAAGGTTTGTGAGGATGTGAAAGGCGTGAAAGGACGGACATCAATAATCATATTTATATTTTATATAATTTGTAAATAAACCCATGTAGAGGTTATACTTTTAGAAATAATTCTATTTTTAAAAATAGTTATATTTTTAGAAATACTTCTATTTTTAGAAAAAATTCTATTTTTACAAAGAGTTTTTATTTTTAGAAAAGTTTAGTAAAAGTAGTGGTTAGGATAAGAATTACTATAGACCGCAATTTGTGTTAATAAAAGAAAAGGCTCTCCATAAAAGAGAACAACTTTTACTTTCATGCATGCTTTTTGAAGCTGCTCTCATGTAACCACTATTTTCGACATAATGAAAAATCCTATAAATACATGCACTCTATGGACTGTCGAAACAGAGTGCATGGGGGATATTGTATCCAATATTGTGTTCTATCTCGTCTCCTCGCATATCTATTTTTATGTGTGTTTCAACACTCATAACCTCTGTGTGCGTGTGAATTAAGATTTTGATAACAGAAAACATCTCCCTGACATAATGATAATGCACCTCAATGTGCTTTGTGAGCATGGAACGCAGGGTTCCTTGCAACTATTAATGTGCTCTGACTGTCAGTGAAGATGGTGGTGGCAAAAGACTTACCAACATCCAAATCAGCAAAAAGGGGTTTGAGGCATACACACTCAACCTGCAATAATGTAACAATATATTTTGGTTGACACAAAGCTATTCCACCATCAACTTGCATAAATTGAATGCCCAAATAATGATGCAAATGCCCTAAATTTTACATCTCAAAAGAAGCATGCAAATCATCCATAAAATCAATAGTATGCTTCTTATTAGGACTAGTGAGCAGCATGTTATCAACATGGACAACAATTATCAAAAGCACATCATTTGCATGCTTAACATATAAGGTGCTCTTAGTTGGACTGTTCTCAAAACCATGTGCAATCAAGTAGGCATGTAATCCTTTCATACTAAGCACGTGGTGCTTGCTTCAAACCATATAATGCCTTCACTACAAGGAATACGGGCATATAGCGACGGTTAAGGCGACATAATTTTGTCGCTATAAAATTACAACTTGCATCGTAATTAGCATCGCATGCGGACCGTCGCTTAAATGACGCATAAAACGACGGTATTTGCGACTTGTGATGCGACGGGATTGCGACGTTCCCATACAACATCGCTAAAACGACACAATTTAAAAGCGACGCTTTCTTGCATCGCATAGGCGATGTTACACGCCATCGCATAAGCGGCGCTAAAAATTGTTGCTTATACGACGAGGAATAGCATCGCTTACATGACGATCTATTGACAGACAAAAATTAAAACGTTGGAGGCTCTGCGATCGGCATTTTTATGCATCCGATCGAAGAGCTCTCCAACGTTCGCAATTGCGCTGCGCTTACGAGCTGAAGCAAGTATATACAGAATTGTTGTTTTGCCTAAGCTCTCTCTTATTATCTCCCTCTGTCTTTGTTTCTCTGTTTCTACATCTTTCTCTCTTTGAATTCTCTCTCTCTCTAGATCTCCCTCTCTCTAGATCTCTCTCTCTCTCTAGATCTCTCTCTCTCTAGATCTCTCTCTCTAGATCTCTCTCTCTCTCTAGATCTCTCTCTCTCTAGATCTCTCTCTCTCTCTCTCTCTCTCTCTCTCTCTCTCTCTCTCTCTCTCTCTCTTCTTTCTCTCTTTATTGCAGGTTATTCAAGAATCTAACCAAGCAAAAAGTATTGCTAACAATTGTAAGTACAATTTCTATTCTTTGTAGATCATTTGAATTGTGTTATTTTCATTACATAGCATACTCACACTTATTGATATGCACTCATACACTTATACATGATGAAGATGCACTTTCACACATATACATATATACACATGCACATACACACACATATATACACATAGATAGATGTGCACATACACTTAGACATACACACATATACACATGCATATGCACAAACATTCCTACAACCACATAAAAAGACATCCATGCATGCATTATTGTGTATATATATATATATATATATATATATATATATATATATATATATATATATATATATATATATATATATATATAGACACATACACACATTAACATATATGCAAATACATGTATATGCACATCCACATACACATGCATGTTTCATACATATACACATGCATATACATATACACATGTACATATACATATACATATACACACTATACATATACATGCATATACATATACACACACATACGTATACATGCATATACATATACACACACATACACAAGAACATGCACATACTCATACACACATATACACTTATACATGCACATGCACATACATACATATACACACACATACACATGCACATACATACATATACACACACATACATATACTCTTAGGTACACACATATGAATGAATTATATAATTAAAGTATTAAAACACATATACACATGCACACACACATGCATATACCTACATATACACATATACATGCACATACACACACATACACATAGAGTTATACATATACATGCATATACATATACACACACATACACAAGAACATCCACATATTGATACTACATATACACTTATACATGCACATGCACATACATACATATACATACACATACACATGCACATACATACATATACACACATACATATACACTTAGGTACACACATATGAATGAATTATATAATTAAAGTATTAAAACACATATACACATGCACACACATGCACATACCTACATATACACATATATATGCACATACACACATATACACATAGATTTATACATATACATGCATATACATATACACATACGTACATACACATGCATATGCACATACTCATACACACATATACACTTATACATGCACATGCACATACATACATATACACACACATACACATGCACATACATACATATACACACACATACATAATTAAAGTATTAAAACACATGCCTAATATAAACAATAATAACAATATTCAATAGAACAAAACTCTTCATTACTTAATACTATACACACAATTCAAAACATAACTGAAATAAATAAATTTTAATATATATATATATATATATATATATATATATATATATATATATATCAATGTAAATACATATAATTCAATGTCATAATCAACTAAATCCTAATCATCATCATCAGCAATATCATGATCATTCTGATCTTCCTCATCCTCATTGTCATGATCACCCTGTGACGATCGAGATCGTCCCTCCTGTGTCTGTCTCTCCACCTCATCCATATTTGTCTCTCCATAATACTCCTATATTACATATAACAAACATAAATAAATAAAATAATTAAAACATTCATAAAAACAAAATAATTATATAAAATTTAAAATACTCACAAAGGCATCAGGATGATCTTGCATATACTCGCTCAAACGCCGATATCCAAAATGTGTAACATACTCGATCTCCTGTAGGATATCGGCCATAATCCTTCCGCTGCAATGAAACAAATAAAAAACATTAGTTGCTTGCATTTTAACTAAAATAAAAAATATACTCACAATAACACATATACTTACAAATGTAGCTACAAAACCATTATGGCCCATTTGGCCTAGGTGTGATGTGTGGCCCGACTCCACTCTCTTCTTTGCAGTAGCCTGTTTATTCAAGAAAAAAAATACATAAATTAAATGTAAAAAATTACTAAAATAATAAAAATTATAAATATAAACTATTAATTTGTGTACCTTCTGCTGATGAAATGACTCCTGAAGACGTAGCTGTCTACAAAAAAACTGCCACGACTAAGGTGGTATGTTAACTCGCCTCTGAGTTTTTTTTACCATACAATATCTCCTGTTAATTTAATCTCAAACAGAAAAAAAAGTCAGAATACATACACATATATACACACACATACACATACACATACACATACCCACATACACATATACATGCAAACATATATGCATGCATATATGTATACATATACACATATACATACATATAACATAAACACTCATATACATATCCACATATATACATACACACCCATGCATGCATATACACTCATTCATACAAAATACATGCATTTATCCCACAATAATATGTAGTTGTGTATATGTGAATATGTGTGTATGTGTAAATGTGTATATGTGAATATGTGTGTATGTGTAAATATGTATATGTGAATTTTTTGTTTATGTAGATAATCAAATTATTAATATCCAATACCATTATTTGTAGATTCTGATCAATCAGATGGAACTCCACCACCGTCTCCTCTTCGTGCAACGACTTCATACTGTAAGTATATGAAATATTTAATTTTAAATATATTTGATGGATACATAACTTATATATTTTTTTTAATGTTTCTTATTATGTGCAGATTCTGATCAATCAGAGGTTACTCCACCACCTCCTACCCATGCAACGACTTCACATGTGTCCTCCGATAGGAATTATGATGAATTTTACTATGAAGAGCATATTATATGTTGGTGTAACTCTTGTTATGGCACGTATCGAAGACCACAATTGGAATGTATTGAACATGAGGCAGAGTATGGTAATTTTGAGCGTGCACCATCACTTAGTCAACGTGATAATCCTTGGGTATGTATTTTCTATATATATTAATGTCATTATTTTATTTAAAAACCATATATATAATCAAATTATTGTTGATATACAGGAATACTTGCTCGATGATGATGATGATGATGATTTTTCTCATAATGTTAATATACCTCGTACACGTCATGGACTTGTTGTTCATCAATTACAAGCAGAGGTTTCTAGAAATCCTCTACCTCCTGGTTTAGAGAATGAAACGGCTGGAGATTATCCATTGCCAGCTCATGATCGTTCTTTAGTACAAACATATGATAGAAGAAGATATGGAGGATGGAATAGAGGACAACTTCCTTTAGATGGAAAGGTTTTCAACTTTTGGGGTAATCGCTATATGATTGCTCCATTCACTATTACTAATGTTGGTCGTGGTCTCTTTATTGTAGAGGATTTGTATGTGCCTCCGAACTCTGAAGTCACTCTTATGTCATTTTGTGGTCCTATATATGGATGGGGAGATTGGCATCGACTTTCACGTTATGTTCAAAGCATGAGTACTTATGGAATATGCTTGAACGCAGCATCCCTTAATAGTAGAAGGATTTTACATGCAGAAAATGAAAGATTATATATTGATGGAAGACCTTACATACGTGGAAATATAGCAGGTTTAATAAATAGTAGTCGAGGGATACATAATAGTTCAAGGAATAATTGCACATTTGAGGAGCGTGAAAATAGTCATGAATCACCATACATGAGTAGAGATGTATCAAGATACATAGTTGTCAATGCTATTACTACATTACATGCTGGTGATGAACTATTAGTGAATTATGGATGGCGTAGACCTCGAAGAGCACCTTTTAGCTAGAGGGAATAAAAATTTTCTATCCATATTTAATAAGTTATATACTTAATTTTATATTTGAAGTTTACTTTTTATTCATTTATGGAATACTAATGAGTTTTATTTATATGTGTAGATTCCAACGTATGATGTTGATGATGTTCGTCCACAGCATTCACAATTACCAGTAAGACCACGATTATCAGAAGCTTCCATGAAGAGGCTACACAAAACTAATCCTGTGCAATATGCAAAGTTAAAAGATCTATATTCAAAAGACGATAAAGTACAAGATTTGTGTGACAATGATGAACATGATGGCATGGCAGATTTTATTAAGGATTGGTATCAAAATGACAGTGAGAGCATTGATATTTCTAAAAAAGAGAAATATCTTCAAGAGAAATGTCTAAAGCATGTATATGAAGGAAGTTGTTTGACACGACTAAGTGCGAGCTTACTTATTCTCAACCTTCAAAATCATTTTGGATGGAGTAATGTATTTGTTTTGACACTATTAAGGTATAATTTTCAATTTTCTATCTATTTATATATATATATGCATAAATAAATAAATAAATATATATATATATATATATATATATATATATATATATATATATATATATATATATATATATATATATATATATATATATATATATGTTTTTATTCTTACTTTAGATAAGGTAAGAAGAAGAACTTGAATTGAATGGATATGATTGTTTGGATGGCAGGATACGATTGTTTGTTTTGGAGGATATGAATGATTTGTCGATTCACACATATGTTCAGTTTGAAAGTGTGAATCGACAAATCATTCAATGAAGGTACATACTTCATATCCTCCAAAACAAACAATCGTATCCTGCCATCCAAAACAATCAAATTTTGTGTAAATATTTTGAAAGATGCATTAATAGTTTTAAAAGATGTGCGGACAAAAAGTGTCCATTCAATTCAAGTTCTTGTTCTTACCTTATCTATAGTAAGAATAAAAACCTACATGTATATATGCATATTTATTTATTTACCTTTTTTAATATATCTTTTTTTGATAAACTTACAGATTATTATCTGAAAAGTTTTTACCAAGTCAGAATATTCTTCCTACCTCACATGATGAAATGAAGAAGATAACCAACAATCTTGGTATAGATTATCAATGTATACATGCATGTCCTAACAATTGTATTTTATATAGAGGTGAATATGCAAACTCTTTGACATGTCCCAAATGTCAATCTCCTCGATATAAGGGTGAAGAAGGTAAAATCCCAAAAAAGGTATTGAGACATTTTCCATTGGCTCCACGGATTACACATATGTTTCAAAGCCCCGAATTATCAAAGCTTTTGACTTGGGGACATGATCACAAAAGTACTGATGGAATAATCAGAATTCCTCATGATAGTGTTGCATTTCAGCATATTGATTCTACATGGCCTGAATTTGCACAAAATCCACAGAATCTAAAGTTAGGGGTTGCATTAGATGGGGTTAATCCATTCTCCATGAAATCTAGTAAATGGTCAACATGGCCAGTGGTAGTCATAAACTACAATCTTCCGCCATATCTTAGCATTGAAAAGGAACATTTAATGCTTTCACTTTTAATCCCAGGCAAAAGACAAGTTAAAGATATGAATGTATATCTTGCTCCTCTCATTGACGATCTTCAAGAGTTATGGAGAGGTATTAATGTCATTGATGTATCGAAAAGCATCAATGAAAGACATATTACGGTTCGTGGACTATTCATGATTTTCCTGGATATGGCGTTTGTTTAGGTATTGATGTAATTTTTTTATTCAATATTCATGTAAATAAATATGATTTAATCTAATTATATTTTTATCATTTTCCATGTTGCAGGAATATCTACTAAGGGTTATAAAGCTTGTCCATATTGTGGTGATTGGTTGAGAGCAATCTATAGTAAGAATCTCAACAAAAATATTTTTCTTCGACATCGACGATTCTTGCCTGATGATCATCCATTAAGATCTAAAAGAGAAGCGATACATTTTAATGGAAAGCTTGAAACAGGTCAGTATCCAAAACCTATGACGCCTATGGATTGGTATAAAAAATGGACAGATGGACCTCTGATAGATCCAGAAGCAGAAATCTTCAGTGATGATTTAGATAATGAGTATGTGAAAAGAGGTAAAGGAAAATTGGCACTCGCAGAGAACATATCAATATGGTATTCTTTGGAGTATTGGAAAGAGTTAAAAGTATGTCATCTTCTTGATCCTATGCATATATTTCAAAAATATTGGTTATTCACTATGGCAACATCTTCTTGGACTAAAAGATACCACAACATCAAGGAATGATTTGAAAGATCAAAAATCCAAACCAAAGTTATGGCCAGTTTTTGATAGACATCGACAAGAAACAACTTATGCATCTGCTCCTTGGGTACTTACAACAAAAGAGATACAGACTATCAACAATAGATTTCAATTGATTAAGACTCCTACAGGATATGGAGCATCGTTTCAAAACATGTTTACTATGCATGATAAGAGCTTATCTGGGTTAAAGACCCATGACTGGCATAACTTTTTGAAACATATTTTACCTTTGGTTATTGATGGATGTACAACGAAAGGAGTACGAGATGTGATCTATCGTCTTGGATCACTTATAAGGTAATTATGATACTTTTATATTTAATATGTATGAATATATCTTTTATCTTTAATTAACTTCTTTATAACTGTTTTTATGATATGTATAGGTGGATTACATCCAAAGAGATCGATAAAAATTCGATCCCACAAAAAAAACGTGAATGCAAAGAGCTACTATGTTTGATGGAAAAAGAACTTCCTACTTCATTTTTTGATATTCAGGTTCATTTATTAGTCCATCTTGTAGATGAGATAGAGATTGCAGGTGTTGTCAACACTCAATGGATGTTTTGGGTCGAGCGATTTATGGGAATACTAAAAGGTTATGTGCGACAAAGAGCAAAACCAGAAGGATCCATGGCAAAGGGTTGGATGCTTGAAGAGTGCATGTATTACATTAGTGAGTACCTTGAAAGAGTTCATGAAGAAGCTCCACGTGCATGGACCAACGAGTCTTCTTCAAAAATAACAGATGAGGTATTATCAGGTAAGGGGGTTCCATTCTTATTTACATTTCAAGAAAAAAATGATGTTTCTACTTTTGTAGCATATAATAGCGAATGCATGAAAGCATTCCTTAGCGAGTATGAGGAACTTCAAAGTCTCCGAAGTAAAAGGCAAAAAAACAAAAGATCTAGACGTAATCTCGATAATAATGAGATTACAGATATACCTTCTTTCACGGATTGGCTATATAGTCGTTTGCAATGCGCCAATGCAAATAATGAAGAAATCTCAGATGAGCAAAGAGAGTTAATGATAGGTTGTGAACGAAAGGTAATTTTATTAAACTAATATTTTATTTTTTTCATATATGTATGTTAGTTTCTATTTACTAATTGAATTTATTTTGCAGGCTCGAATGTTCACTAATATGTGGGCTTTTGGACAACATATTAGAATCAAAGCCATTGATTCTTTACGTAAAACAGAGGATTCTAGTATTGTTGCTTCTTTCAAGAAACTATCACGTGCTAGCTCAAAAGACACGAACCTTATAGATAGCGAACTTGGTTACGTAGGAACTATTGTTGGTATCTACGAAATTTCATTTCGTACATTCTAACAGGTAGAAAAAAGTTTATATATTTTTTTTAGAGTTAGTTATTTTTTTAAGCACCTAATAATGGGTTTTTGTTGTTATATATTTTGATAGGTCATTTTGAAGGTTGACTGGTTTCGAGTGGAGTATAAAGGTAGTAATTCTACATTAAGAAAGGAATTATCTGGGTTTTGGGCAATTGATTTTTCCAAGGTAATGTGATCTACTAAAGAACCATATATTCTTCCTAGGCATATTGAACAAGCATTTTTTTATAAAAACCCAGATGCTCATCCTTGGTGGCAAGTCATTCATGTGCAACCTAGAGGTAGTTCATTGTTTGAACAGTTTATTGTTAGAGAGATCGAAGAAAGTCCTCTTGATGATTCAGCATCAGATACTGATACATCAACATCTGAAATAGAAATTAGAATCATTATACGTGATAATGATACTAATCTTTTTGATGAAGAGGATAATTCTCTACATGCTGATTCACTGATGAGGAAGAGGAATTACCAAAAATAGATATTAATCCATCAATAGATGATGTGATTCATGAGCACATAGATTTAACAATAGAAGAAATAAATGAAATCAATAAGGATAATGAAGATGAGACTATATTGATGTCTTACCAAAATGATGGCAATAATGAAAACATATGAGCAGTTTAGATAGTAAATTCTACTCTAGTTATCGATCAATAACTTGAAGCTTCTGAATGGATATCAGATAATAGGTTTTTTTTATCAAGTTGAATAACGATGAATCCTATTAGAGAGATGAAATCATGTTCTTCTAAGTTAGAGCATGAAGCTTGGGGGTATGCCTAATTATTTTATATATAGCTTTATCTTCGAGGAGCAAATTTTTATCATGTATGTATGCATATGTGTGTGTATTCATGTGTATTATATGTATACATATGTTAGTATGCATATATATGTATTTCATGTATATGTATGTGTTTGCATGTGTGTGATATATGTATACATGTGTTAAATATGCATATGTGTATATATGCATATGCATTTATGTAAAATATTCATGTATTCATGTAATATATGCAAGTGTTTATAATTGTGTACATGTATATATGTATATGTGTCTATGTGTAAATATGTACATGTAAATATGTATGCATGTATATATATGTTTATGTGTGCATGTAGGCATGTATATGTGATGTGTACATGTATATATGTATGTATGTCTATGTGTAAATGTGTACATGTAAATATGTTAGTATGTATATATATATTTATGTGTGCATTTAGGCATGTATGTGTGATGCATAATATATCTACTCCATTTTATATTTATGTATCCTATCTACATGATGTGTATATATCTTTACATATAATATGATCCTCGTTGATTCGAGTAGCTATATATAGAGGCATAAGGTTGAGAGGAGAGACATCTCTCTAGTAGGACGTCGGAGGTGTACATATACTTCAAACATATGGCTAAAAGGTTGAAATAGAGTTTTTAAATTAGGGATTTAAAAACCCTAATATCGAAATTAGTGTTTTCAATTTAGGATTTTTGAAATAGGATTTATTTATTTATTTATTTATTTATGCGTATGCATGTGTTGTGTATGTATGTGTATCTATATGTGCATATGCATGTGTTTTGTGTGTATATATGCATGTGTATATGTATATATGCATGTAAATATGAATATATGAGTTTGTACATATGATTATGCATGTGTATGTGTATGTGAGTATGTGTACGTGTATGTGAGTATGTGCATGTGTCTATGTGTATTCATTATATGTGTGTAACATTGCATGTGTATGTGTGTGTAAAAATGTGCATGTATGTGTGTGTATGTATAAATGTGCATGTATATGTATATGTGTGTAAATGTGCATGTATGATGTATATGTGTGTGTATACGTGTATTTATACCTCTAGTCTCACTCTCTCTCTCTCATATACATACATACATGCATAAACACACATACTCATATCCACATATATATACATAAAAGCAGTGCATACCGTGCATTGTCGCGACGATCAGCCATAAGTGTCCGCATCTCTTTTAAACACCACTTAAGCGACCATCCTATCCCAAACTCTATCTCAAGTGAACTAAGTACGTATTTTTTATCCCTCTCATCATGCTCACTCCAAAAATAAAAAACATAATGTAAATAAAACATAAGATATATATGTAAAACTTTTACTTACTTCCACGGTAAGTGGATAAAGCGCAGGTAAGAGTCGCATAGTGCCCGCATTCTTCTCTTGAACTCCAATCCAATCCCTATGTACACAATGTTCCCCTCTGGCTCTATGTCGCACTCTAGTCCTAAGGTGCTTATGCATGTCCTCATAGGCAACTCTGCTCTGCTATCACGTGCTGGAGGTGGTATAGGTGTTCTGAAAATAGATAGATAGAAATAAATAAAAATATGTGTTATAATATCATTAAACAAGTTTATGAAAACAAAACATACCTATGAGCAGCTAGCTCTCTTCCTGCATGTGGAGCCGGAGAAGAGCCCTCGTATGATCACTGGGTAAGCATCTGGATCATATAATCCAGCTCCTCATCAGACATCTCTGCGTAATCATGCATTATGGCCCCTAGAGTATCAGACGGAACTCTTGCTCTCATAAGACTTTTTATGAGAGTGAGTTTCACCTTTCTCTCTCTACTAGGATCCATAATACCTAACATATTAAAAAAAATGGTTAGAAATCAATATATATACGTGTACATATGTAAGTGTGTATGCATTAAGTATGTGTATGTATGCATGTGTGTATATGTATGTGCGTGTATATGTGTGTATGTGTGTATGCATGTGTATGTGTGTGTATGCATCATTATGTGTATATGTGTCTATGTGTGTATGTGTGTGTATATGTGTGTGTGTATGTATGTGTATATGTGTGTGTGTATGTATGCATGTATGTATGTATGTATGCATATGCATTATGTATGTATATATATGCATGTATGTGTATGTGTGAGTATGTCTCTCTATGTGTGTGTATGCATATATGTGTGTATGTACGCATATATGTGTGTATGTGTGTGTGTATGTGTTTGTATGTGTGTATGCATGTGTATGTGTGTGTATGCATCATTATGCGTGTAAGTGTCTTTGTGTGTTTGTGTGTGTGTGTGTGTGTCTATGTGTATGTGTGTGTGTCTATGAGTGTGTATGTGTTTATGTGTATGTATGTATCTATGTGTGTGTATGTGTCTATGTGTGTATGTGTATGCATGTATGTACGCATATGTGTGTGTATGCATGTGTATGTGTGTGTATGCATCATTATGTGTGTATGTGTGTATGTGTGTATGTGTGTATGTGTGTATGTGTGTATGTGTGTATGTGTGTATGTGTGTATGTGTGTATGTGTGTATGTATATGTGTTTGTTGTCTATGTGTTTGTGTGTGTGTCTATGAGTGTGTATGTGTTTATGTATATGTATGTATCTATGTGTGTGTATGTGTTTATGTGTGTATGTGTATGCATGTATGTATGCATATGTGTGTGTATGCATATGTATGTGTGTGTATGCATCATTATGTGTGTCTATGTATGCATGTGTATGTGTGTATGCATCATTATGTGTATGTGTCTATGTATGTATGTGTGTGTATATATGTGTGTGTATCTATGTGTATGTGTGTGTGTCTATGAGTGTGTATGTGTTTATGTGTATGTATGTATCTATGTGTGTGTATGTGTCTATGTGTGTATGTGTATGCATGTATGTATGCATATGTGTGTGTATGCATATGTATGTGTGTGTATGCATCATTATGTGTGTCTATGTATGCATGTGTATGTGTGTATGCATCATTACATGTGTATGTGTCTATGTGTGTATGTGTGTGTGTATGTGTGTGTGTGTCTATGTGTATGTGTGTGTGTGTCTATGAGTGTGTATGTGTTTATGTGTATGTATGTATCTATGTGTGTGTATGTGTATGCATGTATGTATGTGTAATATGCCTATCATAGGCACATGCATACCTTATGGTTTAGAAGCATATCCATTATTGAAATTAATCTCTTGAACGTTAGTTACTCATTATAAGTGTTTGTGATTGGGGTTAATCGTGTACTTGAAGATATATTGCATATATATGGGAATGAAAAGCAAGATAACTAGACTGAATATTTGCCTTAGTTGAGTTTGCATACAATTGCCCATTGCGAGTTGCTCTTCCATCGCTTATTGCATTATCATGGGTGTATGTACTTATGTTTGATATCGGCATTAGAACATGTTAATCGGGGGATTAACATGTGGTTGTACACATAATATCATGTGAAAATGTAAGAACTTGTTTATTCCATATGAACCTAAGAATTTGTAATGTGAAACCATTTAGTTCATAATGTAAAGAAAGAACACGAATAAGAAAAAATAGTGTGTGCGTAGTGAGTTAAAAGCAAAGTAAAAATAGAAATCGCGAACATCACGAAAAGTAGGAACTTTAACAATTCAATCAGATAGATGTTTGTAGGGTGCATGAGTTAAAAATAGGAAAGCGCACCCTGGGTGGAAGGATTTGACAGAGGAAAAGGAGGCCGATAGAGGCGTTATTTCTGGCAATTCATGCGCTATTACTTGGAAAAAAAATAATCGGATTGGCGATGAGAACGAAGGCTTCTTCTGGGGAGGTACGAGCGCGAGGAGGGAGGAGAATTGTTCTGAATCAAACACGCTGAGCTGCAGATCTTTGAGGAGTTTGGGAGTATTAGTGTTGATATGACTGCACTAAGCATGATCGTCTGTTGGCAGTGTTTAGCTCTTCAGTATATCTGATGACAGACAAGTTTTCGGGGTGCAGATAGACGAAGAAGGGGGTTGTATGCTGATGCTCTCCATCCGACAATAAGATTTGAAGATGATGATTCTCTGATAAGGCATTGGGCTATTGCTAACGGGATCATATCTGTGTTGCTCAGGACGACAATGTTAATCCTAAAATTTTATAATTGCTCTCATCGATTGGCTCGTTTTTTTATGACCATAGCTTCAGATTTTTCTCTGGCAAAAGTGCAGAGGCAGAGAGGAAGAATGCTCGTGCATGGAGGCATCACAGGATCTGTGTCAAAGTTGGGTTCTGTCACCTTTGTAACATCTTTAGGCATGGAGGGTGAGAAAGCGACCTGCAAAAGCTTGAAGAAAAGGCATGGGCCATATGCAGCTTCTCTCAAACTTCAAGAAGAGGCTCTTGACTTGGAACAAAAGCAGGTGCACTCTCTTAATCACGATATGTTTAGCCTGAAGTAAACGTACTCCCAGAAAATACTAGAGCATCAGGGCTTGGACAGTGGAAAAGAAAGGGAGTTCTTTGTTACTCTCTCGAAGGTCATGGAAGCTGGCGGAAAACAATTCATTGTTATGGAGAAAAGAAGCAGCATATTGTTCTTCTCTTTCTTAGCGCAGAGTTCAAGGTATGAGAGAATTCGGTGCAGTGAAGAGATTTTCCTTTAGTTGCATTATAACAGGTTTGGGGATGCATAAAGTTTTTGGAAGAATTCTTCATTATTAATTTTGCACTACGTGAGGATGGCAAGAAGAGTATATATACAAATGAAAGATGTGGGATACCTCCTCTTCGGGTAATACAAGCGAAGAAAAGGCATTTAACTTGGTTCATGGGAGTGCTCCGCTTTTGGGAAAAAGGGAATGCACGGATAAGAGAGATATTGTTTAGGTTACATTGATGTTTCCAGATGACGGCATATCTGCACATTTTCAAGTAGTTTTGAAAAATGAGTTTCGTACAAGCAGATTCAGAGATGCCCACACAAGGAATACAAAACTGAGCAGATGTGGTTCAAATATAATTGCGAAGGACACATAGATGTGTAAGTGGATGTACATGTGATTCTTGCTAAGTACTAGAGTAGATGTTGATGGATACACAGGATTGGGAATGCTCTGCTGAACAGAGAAGGAAGAAGGAAGCAGAAACCCACCTTTTTTTTAGAGAAGATAAATGTTCCGCTCATCTTTCTTGTTGGGTCTTCTTCGAACATCCCATTTGTGAAGAACGTTGATAGGGATGAAGGATTCAACATTGAAGATGCAGATTTCATGACGAATATGAAGATGATGAGATCGAGATTGAGAAGAAATGGACTTTACAAGATGCCTTTTTCCCACCATGAGCAACATCAAGAAGAATGCTTCATTGTGATTGAGAGTGAGAGTGAGAGTGTGATTGAGAGTGAGAATGAGAATAAGATCACAATTGTATATTCACATGATTATGATTGAGATTGAGATTGAGAGTGAGAGTGTGATTGAGAGTGTGAGTGTGAATGAGATTGTGATAGCTCGGGGGTGGTCGGGAGGTTGAGGCTTCGTCAAGAAGCAATTATCCAAAGATATTGTATCAAGATGTTCAAATCTTCATTCGGAACTTATTTCTTGTATATGGATTTGGAAAACATGAGATTTATAAGATAAGTCTTATTTCATAAACGTTTTTTTTTTCTCTTCATTATTTTGTTCAATTTTATGAGTAGCACTTATATGATCTGATGTATTTCTTTTCTTTCTGAGTGATTGGAGGAACGCTACAGTATGCATATGTGTGTGTATGCATATGTATGTGTGTGTATGCATCATTATGTGTGTCTGTGTATGCATGTGTATGTGTGTATGCATCATTACGTGTGTATGTGTCTATGTGTGTATGTGTGTGTGTCTATGTGTATGTGTGTGTGTCTATGAGTGTGTATGTGTTTATGTGTATGTATGTATCTATGTGTGTGTATGTGTATGCATGTATGTATGCATATGTATGTGTGTATCCATCATTATGTGTGTATGTGTGTATGTTTGTGTGTATGCATTATGTATGTGTATGTAAGCATGTGCATTATGTATGCATATAAGTATGTATGTATATATATGCATATGCATTATGTATGCATATGTGTGTATGTGTGTGTATGCATTATGTATGTGTATGTAAGCATGTGCATTATGTATGTGTATGTAAGCATGTGCATTATGTATGCATGTAAGTATGTATGTATGCATCTATGTATGCAATATGTATGCATGTATGTGTATGTGTGTGTATGTCTCTCTATGTGTGTGTATGCATATATGTGTGTGAATGTGTGTGTACATGTGTCTGTATGTGTGTATGCATGTGTATGTGTGTGTATGCATCATTATGTGTGTATGTCTGTGTATATGTGTGTGTATGTGTGTGTGTCTATGTGTATGTGTGTGTATCTATGAGTATGTATGTGTTTATGTGTGTGTATGTGTGTATGTGTGTATGTGTCTGTGTGTGTGTATGTATCTATGCATGTGCATTATGTATACATGTAAGTATGTATGTACATTGTATGCATATGCATATGCATTATGTATGCATATGTATGCATGTATGTGTTTATGTGTGTATGTCTATGTGTGTGTATGCATATGTGTGTGTATATGTGTTTGTATGTGTGTATGCATGTGTATGTGTGTGTATGCATGTGTATGTGTGTATGTGTCTATGTGTGCATGTGTGTGTGTATATGTGTGTATATGTGTGTGTATGTGTGTGTGTCTATGTGTATGTGTGTGTATCTATGAGTGTGTATGTGTATGTGTGTATGTGTCTATGTCTGTGTATGTGTTTATGTGTGTATGTGTATGAATGTATGTATGCATATGTATGTGTATGCATGTGTATGTGTGTGTATGCATCATTATGTGTATGTGTGTATGTGTCTATGTGTGTATGTGTTTGTGTATATGTGTGTCTCTATGTGTATGTGTCGGTACGCGTCTATGAGTGTGTATGTGTTTATGTGCGTGTATGTGTCTATGTGTGTATGTGTCTATGTGTGTATGTGTATGCATGTATGTATGCATAGGTTTGTGTATGTGTGTGTATGCATTATGTATGCATATGTGTGTGTATGCATTATGTATGTGTATGTATGCATATGGATTATGTATGCATATGTATGCATGTATGTGTATGTGTGTGTATGTCTCTCTATGTGTGTGTGTGTATGCATATATGTGTGTGTATGTGTGTATGTGTGTATGTGTGTGTATATGTGTCTATGTGTGTATGCATGTGTATGTGTGTGAATACATCCTTATGTGTGTATGTGTCTATGTGTGTATGTGTCTATGTGTCTATGTGTGTATGTGTGTGTGTATATGTGTGTGTATGTGTGTGCGCGTCTGTGTGTATGTGTGTGTGTCTATGAGTGTGTATGTTTGGATGTGTGTGTGTATGAATGTGTGTCTATGAGTGTGTATGTTTGGATGTGTAAGTGTATATGTGTGTCTATGTGTGTATGCATGTGTATGTGTGTGAATGCATCATTATGTGTGTCTATGAGTGTGTATGTATATGTGTATATGTGTGTGTGTGTATATGTGTGTCTATGTGTGTATGCATGTGTATGTGTGTGAATGCATCATTATGTGTGTATGTGTCTATGTGTGTATGTGTGTGTATGTGTGTGCACGTCTATGTGTATGTGTGTGTGTCTATGAGCGTGTATGTGTTTATGTGTGTGTATATGTCTATGTGTGTGTATGTGTCTATGTGTGTGTGTGTCTATGTGTGTATGTATGCATATGTGTGTATGTGTGTGTATGCATTATGTATGCATATGTGTGTGTATGCATTATGTATGTGTATGTATGCATATGCATTATGTATGTGTATGTATGCATGTGAATTATGCATGCATATGTGTGTGTATGCATGTAGGTATGTATGTATGTACGCATATGCATATGCATTATGTATGCATGTATGTGTATGTGTGTGCATGTCTCTCTCTATGTGTGTGTGTATGCATATATGTGTGTGTATGTGTGTGTGTATGTGAATTATGTATGCATATGTGTGTGTATGCATGTAAGTATGTATCGATGTACGCATATGCATATGCATTATGTATGCATGTATGTGTATGTGTGTGCATGTCTCTCTCTATGTGTGTGTGTGTATGCATATATGTGTGTGTATGTGTGTGTGTATGTGTGTGTATGTGTGTGTATGTGTGTGTGTATGTGTGTGTGTATGTGTCTGTGTATGTGTGTATGTGTGTGTATATGTATGTGTATATGTGTGTGCATGTGTATGCATTATGTATGCATGTGTGTATGTAACCTTATTTGTGTATGTGTGTATATGTGTGTGTATTTGTGTGTATGTGTGTGTGTGTCTATGTGTATGTGTGTGTGTGTCTATGTGTGTGTAAGTGTGTGTGTGTGCGCATACCTACTTGTTGTTAGTTTGTGCGGCCCTCTCTCTCTCTCACTCTCTCTCTCTCTCTCTCTCTCTCTCTCTCTCTCTCTCTCTCTCTCTCTCTCTCTCTCTCTCTCTCTCTCTCTCTCTCTCTCTCTCTCTCTCTCTCTCTCTCTCTCTCTCTCTCTCTCTCTCTCTCTCTCTCTCTCTCTCTCTCTCTCTCTCTCTCTCTCTCTCTCTCTCTCTCTCTTTCTCTCTCTCTCTCTCTCTCTCTCTCTCTCTCTCTCTCTCTCTCTCTCTCTCTCTCTCTCTCTCTCTCTCTCTCTCTCTCTCTCTCTCTCTCTCTCTCTCTCTCTCTCTCTCTCTCTCTCTCTCTCTCTCTCTCTCTCTCTCTCTCTCTCTCTCTCTCTCTCTCTCTCGGTCTCTTCTTGTTCACGTCCAAGTCCCGGCACAAATGTGCCGGGAGAAATCAAATTTTTTTTTTTACATTCCAGAGCGTCGCATATGCGACGCTCTGTAGTTTGCCAATGTCGCTCACACCGTCGCTAGGCAACGACGAAATTAGCAACGCTCTTTAATTAGCGTCGCATAAGCGACGCTAGCATCGCTTATGCGACGAAGGTCGGGGAAAAAAAAAATTCGAAATTCCTACCGTCGCTTATGCGATGACCTCGTCGCATAAGCGACGGTTCCTGTTTTTTTTCCAATTTGGGGGTGTCGCTATGCCCCCCTTTTTCTTGTAGTGCTTTTCAACGTGCACACTTTGTTCTCGTGCGCGTTTTGCATAAAACCATGGTGCAAAAAAAATCCACTTTTTCATGTAATTCACCATTCAAAAATGTAGTTTTAATGTCCAAATAATGTACATACCAACCATGATTGGGCTGCAAGTGCACATATGCTATGAGCGGTAGTCACTCGACATGTGGGTGCAAAGGTCTCATCGAAATCAATGCCTCTTTCTTGAGTGTAACCTGTTGCAACAAGCCTAGCTTTGTACTTGTCAATTGTTCCATCATGCTTACATTTGAGCTTATATACTCATTTAGTATCAATGGCGTTTTTTCCAAGAGGCAAATCACATAAAGACTATGTACCATTCTTCATAATAGCATCATATTCTCATTGCATAGAAGCCATCCATTTTTCAGAATTTTGTGCCTCCTCAATATTAGTCCTCTCATCAACAAGTGCATCATGTAAATCTACATAAAAAATGGAATGATCTGCATCATCATGTGAAACCTATAAAGGCTAAGAAATTGCCTCATTTCGACCAACACTTGACTATCCACCTATAAAAAGAGGGAGCAAAGTTTCATATACATCTTTGGAGCTAACTGATGTCTCCTTAGTACATGAAAGTAATGGTTGAATTGCATCTTCCACAAAAACAACATCATGATTAAAAAAAATGCATTTAGTCTCTGGATGATACATACGATAGCCTTTGGTTTCATAACCATACCCATTAAAAATACATCTCACTACTTTATAATCCAATTTTCCATTTTGTCACTAATGCATATGCCAAACAACCAAAGACATGCAAACGAGCAAGATTGTGACCATGCAAAGCCTCATATGGAGTGATAGGCTGCATTGCTTTGGTTGAACACCTTTTAAGTACATATGCAACACACATAACAACCTCAAGCTAGAAGCTATGAGGTAAAGCTTGACTTTGGATCATACACCTCGCCATTTCCATGAGTGATCTGGTCTTTCTTTCAGCAACTCCAGTCTATTGAGGTGTATAAGGCACTGTATACTAATATTTTATCCCATGTTTAGTCGAAAATGCATTAAAATTAGAAGGCATATATAATTCTGCTTTTTTGTTTTCTTCTCATTTTTGTCATCCTTCTTTGATTGTGTAGGATTAGTATATTTTTGCTTACTAATAGATGAGCTCCATTTACACCTGCCCTTGTGAACCTATTCTACCTAGATTGATCTTCGTGGAACAAAATAGAGACTAAATCCTCAAATGTTAAGGCATTTGGATTGCCTTTCATCATCAATCGAAGAGTAGAAGCAAAACTCTGATATGAATCTGGAAGACCTTTCAAAGTACATCACTGCTTTCATCCATGGCCACTAACTAGAATACCTTGATGTAGATAATTGATTGTATCTCAAAAAGTCGAATAGAACTACCCTGTTGAGATCTGTTAAACCTGTAACAGACTTCACGGTGATTGTACTGGAGAACCCAAACATGTATATATGTTTGGCTCAAAAGTACAAAATTTCTTGCATCGGCACTATGATAGTGCATTTAGAGACTGAAACGAGCTCAGAGACTCTGACCGGAGTATGCTTACAAACTTTTGTGCAATTTTGAGATTGTGACCAGAGGGGTGTCCATGATGCCCTAGATTAAGCAGAGATCTGCTTTGATACCAAGTATTCGAGTTTGAGGCCTACGAAAGCATGCAAACAGCACAAGGAAGAGGAAGAAGCATAGAACACAACACACAATAATGAATGTATTACCAAGTGAATGTACAAAGATAAATAACCCATTAGGTTTATAGGCGTATATACAAGTTGAGGGAAAAAGAACCTCCTAAAGAAGGAAGAAAGTGCCCGATGGTCCTAAGTGTGTTCAGACACATCACTACCAAAATATATCAATAATAATCAATTGAAGAGTAGAAGCAAAACTTTGATATGAATTTGGAAGACCATTAAGAACAGTCTACACAAGTGAACTATCTTGCAAGATTTCATCAATAAAAATCAACTACTCTTTCAAAATTTTCATCCTTTTCATAAAATTTTCCATTGAATCTCCTTCATTCATATGCCTACTCTCCAATTTTTTTTGGAGATAAGCAATATGAGCCTCATTTCTTGCTTGGTATAATGTTTGAAGAGTCTCCCAAGCATATTTTGTTGACTTGTAGGAGCCAATATAAGGGATAATGGCATGTCTGACAGACAAATTTATCAATGCGTGTGCCTATGCATCTCTGCATCCCAACAAAGTTGTTCTACAATAGGTGCAACATGAACTACAACACGAGTAGGAAATTAAAGATCATCATCTTCAAGATCATCTCCATCACCTTCAATCACTATATTTGTAGGTGTGGGAGGATGTTTTTCAACACCCTACACAATACTCCATCCCTTTTGCTATGAACACATTGCGCATTATGTATGTTCACAATAGGTGATTAGTACGATCGAACTTATTATCAATAGCCAACATACAAAATACATGCCTTCTACTGCTCCACAAAGAGATGACAAGATCAAGGGATGCACATGTACCTCTCTTTTAATCCCACATATGCTTTTATAAGCACTAAAATCAGGAATATAATGACCTATCTAGTTCATTACCTCACAACAAGAAGGGAATGGGAAGTAGGCACCTTCATACTCTTTTGAGCATGTGGGTGTCAGGCTATGGTTTCGGAATCCATGCATTGGTTTCCTATTGTTCCTTTTTGCACAATGGACTCCTTAGCAGACATGGGGCTCTTGGGATCATATGGGGTGCTCAAAAAGACTTTTTTGCTTCCTTCTCTTCAACAATTCCTCTTTAGAGCTCTCTTTTCCTCATGAAAAAGATGATGTTAGTCTAATAGTGTGCCCTTCAATTCCATATAAAGAACTTTCAAAATTACGCCTTCCTAACCTATCCATAGATACCAAATTTTATACTTCATAATTCTTAAAAAAAAAGAACACTTGAATGTTTCAACTCATCTTCTATCCTTTATATCCTCTTGCCCCAAAACCAGATAGACTCTAGAGTGGTCTAGTGTGGACATGTGACCATCACACCACACACACACACACACTCTATCACCTATCCCAAGGACCTTAGGATATCCCCCGAGCTAGGGAACTTGGCATCTAGCCTTCACCACACACACATCCTCATCACAAACACACACATAGTAATAGTCTCTATAGATCGATGTCTAATATGACTCTTCTCCTCTCTCTCTCTCTCTCTCTCTCTCTCTCTCTCTCTCTATATATATATATATATATATATATATATATATATATATATATATATATATATATATATATATATATATATATATATATATATACACACACACACACACACACACATATATATATATATATATATATATATATATATCCCTCTCTTTCTTCCTCTTTACATCCTATGTTATGTTTTCCAAGCTGTGATTAATGAAATTTGTATGAGAAATCTCATTAAAATTTGCAATTATCCATAGATTGTGAATATGAACAGTAAAAGAAAGGTGAAGCTCTTATGAACATGGATCCTCGTCAAAGGAGGAAGAGCAAATGACAATGGAATTGATGATGGCACATGAGGTGGAGGAAGTCCTTCCCTTTGCCAATGTGACCATCTAGGTGCTGATTTATGTTGTATTATACCAACTCATGCACTCAACATTGTATTCATCATAAAGATTGATTGTTTAAAAAATTTTGCACATTTATTAAGAGCCTTGAAATCTATCGGAGAGGGGAAGTCTTCTCCTTGTGTGGTGGTATAGGATGCCAAATGAACATGGATGCCAAATGAACATGGTCTATTCTACATGGGCTGTTTTTTTACAGTGACTAAGACAATGGCCAATCATTAGCCAAGGGATGTTATTAGCATTATTTCAACTTAGTACTACTAGATTAAAAAAGCAAAAGCACAAGCTTTGCATAAAAATGATGTTTCTCGATGAAGATAAGTCACCTGTGAGTCAAAAGTACATAAAAAACAAATGGAAATATTCTACCTCTATGGTGAGGAGGGTATCCTCAACAAGGCTATAATGTAAAATCTAAGTTTCACCAAATTGATCATGGAGAGCAGGCACCATTGTAGGGAATGTTGGACAAAAATAAATTTGCCCTCTTCGGCATGTCAATATGAAAAAACATGATTTCTAAACAATTTTGTTTTAGCCCTTCAAAAGAATTTTAACTCAATCTTCCTAGCATTCTTCAAACAATCCAAAGAATTACTGTATAACTCAATAGAATCTCAAGAAGTTGGGGAGAATTCGGCTCATAACTAAACATAAGTATTTCGTGAAACTCGTTGAACTCATGCAGCATACTAAATTTTGCATCCTTTGATACTTTTCTTTTTTAGCAAGAACAGAGAAAACAATATTAATGCAGAATGTAATTACAAAACTTCTTATCATGATGGAGAATCCATTCTATGGTACTCTGGATTGGTTACTCTGCTCATTGAGACCTATCCTCCACCTCATGTTTAACCCTAAAATAATATGATTATTAAGGTGGATGAAGTATGGAATGACTCACAGTAGGAATACAACGTCTCTTGATCATTTCATACAGTGAGAGGTTACAACAGATACAGTCAAAGGTTAGACATGTAAAATGAAGGAAATTGTAAGACTCTTTCCTTTCATAGGTAAATAGTACACAGATGTCGCTTGAAACTGGAGAAAAATGGAAACACTCGGGGGGATGGGACCAAGACCTTGCTCGGCCCAGAAGAACGAAAAATTGGAGGCGGAGCTGGAAGAGACGCCTGCCGTCGGGGGCGGTGGCGGCCCCTTCTTCATGGGATTTGTCGACGTTGATTTCATCTGCGTTTTTCGTACTCAAGAAGTGCAGCAACGTGGGATACAAGGAAGGGAAGCGCCGCAACGTGGGATACAAGGAAGGGAGGACAGGGCAGGACTGCCGTTGCTATGTGGACCATCAACGTGTGATGAGGGTCTCGAAGCAGAAAACCCCGTCAAACTGCGGAGCAAGCTTGCAGTAGGAGGCGCAGAACGGAGAGGACGCAACTGCAGAAGCCTTTGCAGCGGAGAACGGCGAAGGGGGAGGCGGCGTCGGAGATGAAGAGGAATTATTCTGTGCCGTGGGTGGCGAGGATTTAGAAGAGGGTGAACTGCTGGTAGAAGCCGGGAGCAGCAGAGAGAGCTCGCCCATGGCAAGCTTCCGAAGGGCAGGGCAGGTCTGTGGATCCTGGGCGCAGAGGGCGCTTAGGGCGGCAGTCGCCAGTCCAGCAAAGCAGCCGAAGGTCGCCATGACGGTGGCGCTTCGCGTGTCCGTGCGCAGAGAGCAAGGGATTGTAATAGATAGAAAGAATGCTGTGAAAGAGGTGATGTTTATGCTCACATAACTCAGATATGAGATATGAAGGCAGAATAGATGAGAACAGAATCTGGAAACTGAGAGAGAGAGAGAGAGAGAGAGAGAGAGAGAGAGAGAGGAGTACTGTGCGGCTATGGTGAGGAGAAGAAGCTCTACCTTTATATGGAGGCGGCTTGCCGTCGGGAGCCTTTAGCAAGGAGTTCAACGAATTTCAACGTCCGCCTGCTTGCGCCGCGTTGATAGTCAACGATACCAGGGAGTTTCTTTCTGCTATTTATTCCCGGTTTTACATCTTCGACGCGTCAAGTTTGCTTACGTCGTCTATGACGTCGCGAAGACGAAATTCTTAATAAAAATAATTAAAGCAACTTGAGGACCACGAGGCTTTTATTTTATTTTTTGCTTTACCTTTTCTTTAAAAATTTCAAACTGAATTTTAACTTTTTCTTATTTTCGCGTTTAAATCAGTTGCTAACGACCAGTTTTTTAATAATGCTTACGCTGGCTTCACATTGAGGCCGTTGAACAAGTAGGCCTCATAGTGAAGTTCCACTGAAAGTGGACAAAATCAATTGTTTCACTAGCCATGTATTCACATTGGAGGGTGGAACCTTCGAATTATTTTCAATTTATTTTAAATAAAAAAATATTTGTACAAGACAAAAAACTTTGTTTTTGTTTAAAGAATTGAAATATAAAGCTTAACAAAAATCCACGTGGGATGGAAGAAGAGCTTTGAGCAGAAGAAGAGGATCAGAACACTTCGAAGAATTTTGTTCCGCTTATTCACATGTTTCTTTGAGGTTCCACCATGGAGTCTGAATGGTTTACACTATACCTTGCATATTTGGCATGTGGTCATTGGATTGAGCGAACAGTTGAGTGTTGCCGCTCCTCTGTCTGAATCTGGTACTATATTGGAGCTAGAAGGGGTAGCGAACAATGGAGGCCTTACAGTTTTCCATGTGTGCTTTTTGTTTTTAAAGGAGGTTCCGCAGGTGCCTACTCCCTCGGCTTAACTTTGAATATACAACTATACAGGTTAATGAGCATAGTACTCACAGGATCCCTGTATCCCACAAAACAGGGGTTAGCCTTGTTTAAATTGGCCAAAGCCATTACATGTCCAGACTAGGAGTTGAACTATGGACCTCTGCCTCAAGAGGCCAAAGCTTTACCAAACAACCTACGAGATGTGGACTTTTTCCATGTGTTTTTTTTTCTTCTATAAAATTTAGCCTCTATAAAATTTAGCTTAAGATCCATGGATGATTGGTTCTTTGCATCATGGGCTCCATCTAAGCTTACCCTACCTTGATATTCTTCCTCACTCAATGTCTTTGTTGGGTGAATCCCCTCTTTCTAGAGAATACCATAAAAGTGTAGTGAATGATGTATTTTAGCTAGATACAATCTTGCACCACTTAGACATGCATGAACTATAATAGGCCTCGTCCTACCTCCTATTGCAAACTGAAGGCCATTGCCATGCCAATCACAGTCTCAACCCCACCATATAGAGAGGACATGGAGTACATTGCATATGTGATAGTGCTTGCTTGTCATACCTAACGTTTACTATTCCTTGTAATATTCAAGGGCACACGTGTGTAGACTTCCTAACCCTTCCTTCACATTATGAGGCCCATGTAATGGTATCTAAAGGGCTTGCTAAAGAAGGAAGGGCACATGGGCCTGCTAAAGAAGGAAGGGCACATGGGCCTGCTAAATGTACACCATCCATGGTACAATCCAGGCAAGGTAAAACATATACCATTGCAAGTTGTTAGAAGGATTATCCAAAGTCCTGCATGTCACCTCTTTCAGTAGATTATGTGAATTGTAGTTAATATAGTCAGATATAGCTTTTTGGATGATATGAACAGCATTTAAGAGCACATGTAATAAGAGGAACCATACTTTCTCAACACTTTCTCCAACCCCAAAAGCATGTGCACATTTATTTTGAATCCACTTTTTCAAGTTGCCTTCCCTCATGGATTCTGTCAATCATGGATTTTGTCAACCATTGAGCCCACTTTTTCAACATGAGATGTGGTGCTTTGAAGGTGTAGCATGCACACATGTCATGTTTTCTTTTAGTTCCCAACAGCATGTCAATTCTAACTCTGAGTGGTGGTTTTGTAAAAGTGTATTGGGAGAGACCGAAAAGTTGTAGGAAAAGAGGGAGGGAGATACTCACTAGCTTTTTCAAGACATCTCCCCACTTTTTTCAACATCAGATGTGGTGTTTTGAAGGTGCAGCATGCACACATGCCATGTTTTTCCTTTGCAAGAGCATGTCAATTCTAACTATATATGGTTTGCAAATGTATAGGGAGAGACTACAAAGCTTTAGGAAAGAGAGGGAGGGAGATACAATTGCCTTTAGGAAGACATCTCAATCCTCTCTATTGGGGATCCCGTTCACAATGATTTCGGAATCTTCTAGAGTAAAGACATGAAAATCCCTAAACATAGGTTTGCTCTTACAATTATTCATTCATCTATACAAAAAAGTTAAGATGGAGCCCATCAACCTGATAGATAACTTTTAATATAGCAACTTTTTAGCTATTCTGAAACCCTAACTATAATTGAATTATTGTAAGAGGGGTTCAAGTCAAGGTTCAAGCTAAGATAGAAGGAGCCCATCAAGTTGACTAAGGGAGCCCCTTCCCATAGAATACCAGATATAAGAGGATTCAACTGATGCAACAAAGACTTTATTGCACCATTGCACCTTTGTACTTCAAATAATTCAGGCCCAACCTTGCTTCCAAGGGTCATCTTGGTGAAAGATCATGATTCTAGAGGGACAAGGATGTGGATTCTTCAATTCTATACTAAGGGGATGTCTTTACAGTACAATGAAAGCCTAAACATCTATTCCTATGATTCATTTCATGCACGCCCAAATGTCTCATATATATATATATATATATATATATATATATATATATATATATATATATATATATATATATATATATATATATATATATATATATATATATCTATATATATAATTCCAAAGATACATGTTCATGAGCTGGTTGGTCTCCGCATGGAGATCATTTCCAAGGAATCCATCTTTTGTTCCTCTAAAGGAGTGCTTCCATGCAAAAGGAACTTTGGATTCCTCAATGACGAAGGTTCTTGTTGAGAAGAGGGTTCCCCCATGGTCATCATACTTCGTTCATACAAATTCAAAGATTGTGATGGGATGTATCTTCAAATCCAAACTATTGGCTCCCATCCTCTATCATATAAGATTGGATGGCTAAGGTCTTCTTTCAATTTTTTTCCCAAGGAAACAAAGCTCTTTAGCATCTTCCTAAATAATCATGAATAAACTATATATCAATATTTTAAGCAGAACATGTGTTATGGAGGAAAAAGGTCAGGGAATACACTCTAAAGTTCTCATTTCTCACCAAGGGTTCAAAGAAAAAAAATGGCATCTTAAGTCCTTTTTTTCTTCACATTCTAAAGATGAACAAGAAAATAAAAAGAATTTCCAAAAACAATAATGGGACGTATAGCATAGATACATGTGGTAAGGCCAAGGTATGTTCTACAAGAGTGATGTGACATTGATGCAAAGTTTCCTAGATGAAACTATACTCTAAACAAGCCTAAGTCCTGAATCATAAGGAAATATTTGCATTTTTCCTTTGATACACAGAGATAAATATATGTTGTGATGGTAGGGTGGCACAGATCTTCTCTTCTCTTGGGTTCCAACAATCTCATGCAAACAATTTGGCAAGATCACATGAAAAGATCAATCAGAAGGGCTTAATCACAATATTGATTGAGATTAACATCAATAAATGTTACCCAAAGTATATGCAAGTTAACTATAGATGTTAACCTTGTATCTCAATATTCCTTTATGAAACAAACAGTCTCCTCTCATTCAGGTTCATTCTAGGCTTACATTTCTCACTTCCTATTCAGAATATCCAAATATAGTAAGAGATCATATTATTCACATGGAATAAGGACTCATGAAAAGTTTCCCCTTCTTTTTCATGAAAAATCAACACATTTCTTTCTAGAAATTTCCAGCACAGCTTACTATCATTCACATAGAATAGAGAAGAGCGAATGTTTAACAATACCATTCAATCATTCCACAAAGAAAGAAGAGTGAACATGTTTCATGCCATCTATCAAAAAACATAGCATGTATTATATGTTATTATACCTTGGGTTTCCAGGAATGGTTAACTTAAATATTACTTTGGAAAACAATAAAAATACTAAAAATTGCAGGAAACTTTTCTATAGAGAATTTTTAGGTTTGAGAAACGTGAGTAATCATATAGTAGTTCATTGTATCTGGTGACTAGTAGCATGCGCATAATCCATTACATGATTATTTAATAAGGAACCGAAAAACACATCAAACATGCATGCACACATAGATGCATACATATATACACACACAGGTATATAATTTTCTGTACGCATGCATGCATACATCAATCAATATATACCCTCATGCATGCATGAATGCATACACATGCATGCATACATACATTCATGCATGCATGAATATATGCACACACATATACGGATGTATGCACACTTGTATGTATGCATGCGTGCATACATATGTACGTTCATGCATTGCATGAATGTATGCACATACATATATGCATACATGCATACTTACATACATCAATGCATACGCACATACATATGTTCGTTTGTACATACATGCATACATACATACATAGATGCGAGCATGTATGATGAATACACATGACACACACACACACACATATATATATATATATATATATATATATATATATATATATATATATATATATATATATATATATATATATATATATATATATAACAAAAAACTATGCAAATATGTAACAAAAAACTATGAAACAAAAAAGAAAATCAATTTTTTGTTTTATTCTCATTAGAATGAAATGCTAAATAGAATGCCACATAGGAAAGATGAATTGTGACATTTATAATTCAGTATAGATGAATTTAGTCGCCTATCTTTCTGTCGAATCCTATTTTATTTGTTTCGTTTATGCTACTATCTATTCAAATAAGAAGGAATAAGAGAGCAAGATCATGATGCTTTTGAGATGTTCTGCCTTTTTGTGTGTATGTATGTGTACATATTCGCCATATGTGTACATATTCGCCATATGTTCTGCCTTTCTGTGCCTTTTTGTGTGTATGTATGTGTACATATTCGCCATATGTGTACATATTCGCCATATGTTCTGCATTTCTGTGTGTGTGTATATGTATCAACGATGAGTGCATGAATGTGTGTGTGCTTATTCATGTATTTTTGTGTGTATATGTATCAACGATGTGTGCATGAATGTGTGTGTGTTTATTTTATTTCATGATAGATGTACCGGAATTTTCATATACACTAAGATAAAGAATCATGAGTCGCAAAAACATGCTATCATGTTACAACTAATGATTCTCTTCTAAGAAGAAGTAGAAGATGCTAAAAAACCTCATGAGATTATTAATGTCATTTTCTTTTTTAAAGGAAGTTTGACCTTGAGGCTTAATCTCCCATTTTGTAGGAACTAATTGAAAGTACAAGTGAAGGTGGGATCAATACACATGGGACTCTTTGTATCCCACAAAGTAGGGGTAGGGTACCTAGCACGATCAGATTTACAGAGTTAGAATACTCAATAGAGTAGACCTTGGGAAGGGATGACCCTAAGGCCCAATAAAGAAATTGGTTTTTCACATGAGATCCACGCGGCTTAGAGGTTTCACACAAGAGGTGCCCAATCCAAAATCCACCACATCGAAGGCCATAGATCATCCTATCCATAAGCAGGGGTGTTGTAATAAAGTAAGTCTATGGTCTAGGGATCCGACTGCTTCAGACAGATCTGAAATCAGATACCGTTTGGTCACTCGTCTGTAGAACCAAAGATCTCAAGAGTAGACTCAAGCATAAGTCATGTGCTCTCATATTCAAGTGATCCACTTAGCCTAGTGGTTAAGTCTCATGGTTGTGAAGGAGGAGGTCTTGGGTTCAACCCCCATGGGGAGCATGGGGAGAGAGTTTTTCCCAAAGAGCTCTAGAGCCTTCTAACTCAAGTTAACTCACCGTGAGTTAACTTGAGTCCAGTGGACTTAACTCAAGAGGCGAGTACACCAACCACTAGTGGACTCCAGTGGAAGGTGGGAAAGGAGTGCTGGAGATCGCACATGCACTTGTGGACTCTAGTTACATTTGTGGTCCTCATTCATTCAAACAGCTATATATACAGTCATGTGCTCTCATATTCAAGCGATCCACTTAGCCTAGTGGTTAAGTCTCATGGTTGTGAAGGAGGAGGTCTTTTGTTCAACCCCCATGGGGAGCATGGGGAGAGAGTTTTGCCCAAAGAGCTCTAGAGCCTTCTAACTCAAGTTAACTCACCGTGAGTTAACTTGAGTCCAGTGGACTTAACTCAAGAGGCGAGTACACCAACCACTAGTGGACTCCAGTGGAAGGTGGGAAAGGAGTGGTGGAGATCGCACATGCACTTGTGGACTCTAGTTACATTTGTGGTCCTCATTGATTCAAACAGCTATATATACAGGCATAAGGTTGGGAGGAGAGTCATCTCTCAAGTTCGTGGTGGTTGTAATCCTTGTTCTCTTACATTGGTATCAGAGCCCAAGGTTGAGCTTCCATGGTCTTCTCTGCGCTCCTGGAACTCTTGTTAAGCTTTTCTTATTTTCTCCATGCGGAACTCTTGTCCGATACGTATCTGTTTGTATATTTCGCTTTCAAATGATTGCTCCGGTTCTTCGTGCATTTTTTGTTTCTGCAAAATTATGGTTGTGAGTGCATATCATCCTCGGGCTTCGAACTCAGCACACCTACAGAGCGGACTTTTGTTGTAACCATCGTAGCTGCGTTAATTCTTACGATAATACGTATACCAGTTTGAATAGTCTTGTGCAGATTTGGTATTTTGCAGTGGCTTAAAAACGAAGCCATTAGCGGGGTCTATCACGAGGCTGGAGACGAACCCATCGTCTGGGGTTACGAAAGGATTCCACTATCTATTGGCGCAATCAGCTCTTAAGATTCATTGGTTTAAAGCTTTAATTATTGATCTTTGTCACCAAGCGTAGCAGCCTTCAGTGGGTACAATTGTTATCGATCATCTGACCTCTGCGCTAATTATCAGCAGAGATACCCACGCTGTTCTGTTGATTAGAAAGAGATTTGTTATCCAACAATCACGAAGATGCTGGGCTCTTAATCAAGCAAACCTTGCACCTTGAGAAACTAGCTTTGGTTCTACATCGTGGTCCCGCACATTACGCAGAGAACGAGGAAGTCATGTTCAATTCATGAATTTATCACACACTTTGATTTGATTCCGCAATTAAGGATTATGATCTGCTCCTTTTTGGGCGCTATCCTCCTACCAGGTGTTCCATGGCCTCTGCCGGACTTCACAGAAACACCTTTTCTTGGCAGATGGCTCTGGTGAGGAAGATGATGCTGCAGTAGAGGCGGATAACACCGATGTCCTCTCGCTCAGATTCTACGGACAGATTCTCCATTGCCTTCGGTTCCAATCTTCTTGAGCTGCCGCAATTGCTTTCTCTGTCGAAGCTGTCGACTGAACCTTGTAGTTCTTGTTTTTCTCCATGCCTGCACCTATTATCTCTAGCGATGGAATAATATCTAGCTTTGTCAGATTCTCTCCTTCTACAACCAACTAAAGCTACAAGCATCAGAACCCGCCATAGTTGAGACCTTATAATATACGCTATAACTGGTTCTAAATGCATGTAAAAAACTCCTCACATCTTCTACAGTTAGTACGTGATAGAAGACTGATGCAGTTCTAGGATCGTTCTGCTAACTCACCTCATCATCCAGATGCGTAGAAACACTCCGTCTATTTTCCACCGTGATGCAGTTTCATTCAAGATCTTTGTCTTGCCGACACACACCACAACCATCATGAATCTCATATGGTTTGCCTCTCTCAGGATGGGAGCCTCCAATATCGATTGCGAACAAGGCCTCGTTTATTTCCTGGCATGTATTTTCTTCATCTGCAGCAAGAAATGATCGAGAACGAAGAAGTGTTGCTTTCTGGTCATGCTGCTCTTCTTCCACCACCTTTAGTTACTGCGAGATGCAGCAGCGAGCTAAGCGGGAGAGACGAGATGAAGAGCACACCTCTAGCTGAAGGAAATAAAGAAAAGTGAGAGCCATTTGGTTTGATAGAGAGACTGTCACAAGGCGTCTGGGAGGACCGATCTAAGGCATCACCACCATTCTCATACAGCCAAAGTAAAGCAACGTTGGATCGAAACAAGAATGATCGTGCTTTCGATTTTCAAGGTTTTGAAGAAATGTGAGCATGGTTATGAAAGTTGGCTCTTCTTTGCATAGAAAGATTTTTCCTGATGATCAAAGGAAGGAGAATGGCTTTTCCAGAGGTCAATGGGAGGACGTAGCTAATTGGAAGATAAGTATTTTCCAAGTTATGTTTTCATTTCAATATTTGTTTCTCTCCATGCTTTCATGTAGGATGCATTTTATGAAAAATAATGCAAATTATTTGAAAGCTAAAAAAGAGAAAATAAACATATTGAAATGCAAAAGCACAAACATATTGAAATGTTTGGTGAAATGTTTGGTATGCAACTACAAAAGAAATGATTGTTGGTGCATCTCTCCTTTCAAAAGAATGTTTTCAAGCACCTTACATATTTGTTTTCTTGCTTCCAAAAGAAATAGGATGCACTCAAGTATGTGCACATATATATAACCTTTTGTAAGGTAGAGGATAGATTATTTGTGCATGGATGATTGGAAGCACACATACATTTTTAAGCTCAAGAAACTGCTTGATTTACGTTTAGTCTATGAAAGGAGAATACCAACATGTGCATATACTCGCATGCATTTGCATGCAAGAACAGACATTTATATATGCATGATTGTTGGTTAAGTAGTTGAATACTTTCAAGTTCAAAGGATAAGTTGATATGTTCCAAATTATATAAAAAAAAAATCATGGAACTTTTGAAGTTTGTTCTTTGATTTCATCTTTTTGAGGTTAATCACTCGTCAAGATGAATGATGACCCTAAGTCCCATATGTACTTAGGGAGTCATGAAAATAAACTAATAAAGGAAATAGCCTAGTTAGCTATTTCCTTAGTTAAAAAAGGAATATCTTTTGGACAAGTAATAAAGCCTTAAGTCTTGTTCTTGTTCAACAATCAAGATTTCTTATAGAAAAATGATTCCAGTAAAACTAAGGATTCCAAGATGAATCATTAGCTTAGTATTACTTGAATCTTTGGTAGGAATCTAAAGTTCTTGAAAGAAATATATCTCCCTAGATGTGAGACTAGAATCTTTCAAGTCAGTTTGATAGCTAGTAGTTCCCAACAGTTCCCCAATCATCCGTATTGATACTTAAGTCCAAATATTGATATAACTTAAAGGTGTATCAAAGCTTCTTAGCTTTGGAATCTCAGGGGTATCAGAGTATACATGGACTTAAGAGGGGGACAGATCTCTAAAAGCCCATGGGTGAGCAAAGAAGCTTTTATTAGTTCAGGAGATCTTAAGAATAAAGATTAAGTCTTTATTTAAGTCGCAAGATCAACTAGGATTGATCAAGCTTGGTCATGATTGCCCAAGAATATGTGATCGGAACTACTTTGTAGATTGCCCAAGCATTGGCAATAAAAATTTCTTTTTTGAAATTATTCACTCAAGTTCCATTTATCCAATGAAAAAGTGTGAAAAGAGCAAAACTGTTCCAAGTCCGAACAGGGTAAAGAAATTCCAAGAATGTAGTCTGCAACCGTGAAGACGATACTTAAGTCTGTGGAAGGTAAAACATAAATGTTTGCCTATCCTTAAAGGAATTTTTGGTACAAATCTAGAAAGCATGAGCGGATGCTTAGACTTAAGCAATAGAGAGATTCCTATAAAATTCTCGGCCGAGATAGGTACCCAAAGCAATAGTAAAGAAGGAATCTAAAGACAAGAAGTCAAAAACTCTTGTCACTACAAATTGTTCAAGGATAAACCAATCAAACTTGAATTTTTAAAAATTCAAGTACTTGGAATTCTCTTTGGTTTTCATTTGAAAACCCTAGCATAGAAGGATGGATGTTCCATCAAAAGGTTTTCAAGTTCCCCAAGAAAAGCACATGATTATGAGATGATCATGTGAAGGGATAAAAACCTAGAAAATCTAGTTAGAGGTAATGCCTGAAACTTCAAAATTCTTGTCAAGAATTGAAGCCAGAAGGTTCTCTATCAAGAGATGTTTAGACTTTAGGATAAGAATCACCCACACATTAATGTGAATATAAAATAGGGTGGTATGGGACACCAGATTTTATACTCAGATTGATGTAGGAAAGATGGTATGGGACATTGGACCGTGGGATGATAATTATCTTTTAGTCCTAGATTAGATCTTGAAAGTTAAGTTTGATCCTCAAGGGAATTAAGACTTCCAAGAAGGAGTTTAATTCAAAGAATGATGAAAGTAGTATCTCAAGATATTTCAAGATAACTTCAAGATGAAGGAAACAGAAGATATGAAGTAAGTGACTTCCAATATCTTCTTGAAACTCTTCAAGATAAAGTGTTGTTAATCGGAAATATTTGATAAATTTCTGAAAAAAAAAGTAGGACTTTGATTTTCAGTTGATCTTTTCAACCTAGGATTTGATTGACTAAGTCAAGTATCCAGTTCCTAGTATAACTTGGTAAATTCACTCTTTTGATTCAAAGAAATGCACAAGAATTGCATTCATGATAAGGAGGAGTCAGAAAGACTGAATGTGACTTGAACTTAGTCTCAAGTGAAGCATTGTTTTAGTAAAAACTCATCAACAGCACCTCAGTGGGTCGACACACTGATGGTAATTGCCACATCAGTATCCTGTGGTTGGATGATGTTTTTGATATTCTTTGCATCTTTTTGAGAATTCAGCTTATTTCTCTTAAAGATAAAGAAAATGCTTCAAATCTCTGTTGAAATAGATCATTCAGAAGTTAAAGTCATGAGTCATCAAGTATTTGACTCACAGCAAGTTTAGATCTTAGAAATTTAAATTAGTTTTACAGAGTTTTAGTCGTTTCCTTTCACTTTCCAAATCTTTTGAAATTGACTCAGATAAAGTATCTGATTCCTCTCGCAAAGGTCTTGGGTAAGCTGATTGGAATTAGATAACTAAATTAAACATCCTAGATAGATGTTCTGTATAATAACATATTCACTCTTCAAAAAGATAACAAGTCCAAGATTGACTTATTCATGTGAGTTTGCTTCCAGTTATTAGCATACCTACATTGAAGTTAGGAATTGCTCACCAGATTCGCAATTCCCAAGAATTTTCAGTTAAAGTCTTTGAGAAAATGTCTTAAGTTGGATAATTTTTTATTTTGAATTTGTATTGGACAAGTTGGTATGGTTGACTCCACTAAAATGGTAAACTTTGTCCTACAGTTAACATAGGATTTTTAAACTCATTAGGACAAAGTAATCCTCTAGACGGGTAGAAAAATCACGTAACTGTTGGATCAAAGTAAACCATTGTACAAACATCTAAGTTAGATGTTTGAGACAACCAAAGTTTAAGTGATCCAAATCAAATTCAAGTGAATCAAGAGTTCTCAAAGTCTTGTAAAGGATAAAGAATCCTACCTTCGTTACTAAGTTCATGCATCAGTTATGCCCAAAAATGGACTAGTAATTAGAATCCACCTAGTTCACATGTTTGTGCCTGGATCGCACATCCAGAAACTGTGAATTGGCTAGGGATGTTTTTTCCATCCTTATTATTCATTCACTACTTTGTACTTTGATCAGTTTATCAAAGTGCAATGCGAGACAGTGTTTTGAATTATTCGGGCACGGACGCCACCACAGAGATGAGACATGTTCTTCCAGTTCTAGAACATGACCATGTTCTTCCAGTTTTAGAACATGAGGCTCGGGGGTTGCCTACAGCTATATATATATAGCTTTATTTTCGAGGACGAAAATCTTTTCCAAGGGGGAAAGAATGTAATAAAGTAAGTCTATGGTCTAGGGATCCGACTGCTTCAGACAGATCTGAAATCGGATACCGTTTGGTCACTCGTCTGTAGAACCAAAGATCTCAAGAGTAGACTCAAGCATAAGTCATGTGCTCTCATATTCAAGTGATCCACTTAGCCTAGTGGTTAAGTCTCATGGTTGTGAAGGAGGAGGTCTTGGGTTCAACCCCATGGGGAGCATGGGGAGAGAGTTTTGCCCAAAGAGCTCTAGAGCCTTCTAACTCAAGTTAACGTGAGTTAGCTTGAGTCCAGTGGACTTAACTCAAGAGGCGAGTACACCAACCACTAGTGGACTCCAGTGGAAGGTGGGAAAGGAGTGGTGGAGATCGCACATGCACTTGTGGACTCTAGTTACATTTGTGGTCCTCATTGATTCAAGCAGCTATATATACAGGCATAAGGTTGGGAGGAGAGTCATCTCTCAAGTTCGTGGTGGTCGTAATCCTTGTTCTCTTACAGGTGTCCTGCAATACATGGGGTTTAAACCCCTGCTCCCCACTCCGAAAGCGATAGAGACATCACACACCCAAGGACATGATTAATGTCACTTGTTCTCATGTGTTTGCTCTTATTTATGAATCCTTTATATGAAGTATTATAAGATATGCGAGGATGTATAATGTTTATTTATATAGTATATAACATACAATATAGATTTTTGGAAGAATTGCGCTTCAATATTTTTGTTTTCCATCTTTCCAAAGAGATTAGAATTGTAGCATCATCAGTGGACGGTAATTATTTTGCCCTGTTTCAATGATGGTAATTCTTTTGCCCCATTTCTGTCATTGCCATAATGATTGAAAATAATTTTGAACACAACTGATATGGGTTGGACTTAATATGGTTAGGTTGGAATTACTATGATTAGGTATACTCCGTTGGATGATATGAAAACTGTATTTTTTAAATCATCTTCCTTAACTTAAATGCCTATGCATTTTGTATTCACTTTTGTAGTTTGAAGATGTATTATGCACACATGCTAGAAAATAATTTCAAAGTCAACAATAAGTGGTATTCTAAAAGAGTTAAAGGGAGAGGCTGCAAACCTTGTGGAAGGCATCTCATCCTTTAGATGGAGGCCACATTTCACATTCGTTTTCCAATCTTCTACAATCAAGGTATGTATAAGACATGATTACGTCTAATATATATATATATATATATATATATATATATATATATATATATATATATATATATATATATATATATATATATATATATACCAATAGATTCTTGGAAACAAATATTATGTGTCTTTCTTTTGTATTGGCCATGTTCCCACAATCTAAATCTTTGAAAATAGTTAGAACATGATTACTTCTACAACTATATATTCATCTATATATAAATACCAATAGATTCTTCGAAGCAAATACTCTAGGTCTTTCTTCTTGGTGTTGAGAAACTTGATGGCATCACTTAGGAGGTCTTAAGAAACCATTGTACGAGGGACATGATTTTCTTAAAATATTTGATAATTGATATCTAAAAAAATTAAATTTTTTTCCTAATAATATGACAAATATAATGACATTTTTCAGATGTATGCTCTCAAAGAAGAGCTTCCATAGCAATATTCATAACTTTAGATGGGGAATACAATGTAGTGGTATGCTTGCTCTGCTTGAAACTTGGGCTTGCATAACGTCCCTATAAATAGACCATGGATAGAGGTCTTCCTCCATTTGTGGTTGAGCATAGGAGGCCTTGCACATATAGCCACCACCCACATAGTAAACTGCTACCTATACATGGCCTAGTGCATGGGGTATGTACATCCAAACTAAGAGAAAATATCAAAACAACTTTGTGAAAAACAAATGAGGTACAACAAGCTCTTCAAGGATTGACAATCAAGATTTCACAATAAAAACTCATCTAGCCTCACAACTTAAAGAACTAATAGGTTTAGGTTGACTTGCATATGATTTTATCGTTTATCCCACTTGGAAATGATCCAAGTCTAGCTAATCCATATATTAACTATATTTGTCCCAATGTGAATATCATTGAAGATGTAATATAAGATGTAATATAAGATGTAATACAAAATTATCTTCTTATGATGAGGTCCTTACGATTGTGAGATACAAAGTATAAGCATGAGACCTAGACATTGGTCATGCACTCTCAATGTTTATACAATAGTGAATTATGTGGGCTTTAGCCCTATGCCCATTTTTTGAAGATGTTGATTGATATGATTATTTTCGAGTGTTTTAATGAATGTCTACGTACAATGAGGATATGTAGACATTGGTCATGTACTTGCTCATGTATTGACACTTCCCTCTCAATGTTATCCAATGGTGAATTATGTGGGACTTATTCATATTCCCATCTATTGAGGGTTTTGGTTGATATTATCATTTTCATGTGATTTAAAAGACCATTCTAACATGTTACTACTCTATAAAACAATATTCTCATTCCATAACTCCATGCTTTATTAACTCTTGAACAAATATATCATTAATGGTTCCTTGTGAACATGAAACAATGGATTTTTTATAATGGCGATGTAGCTTTGATTTTCACATTTAAGGTAAGCACAATCTTTTTAATTTTTTTCCTTTACTAAACTAATTTACAAGAATCGAATCCTGTAGTTTTTTATTATAGCTTTGGTGGAAGAAAGTGCCAAAATTGGTTTTTTTCTACTTACCCATGATTATATGAAGTGATAGAAAATTCTAGAAACTAATTTTCTAGCATAAAAAACCCCTACCCAATTTGAGTTACAATGCCCTTGAAGAGTACCACTCAAAATATAATGAATAATAAGATCTAAAGTTCTTGCAATGTGCATTGAAATTCAAATGCCTATGTTCTAATGATATTTTTTAAGTTTCTTGGATGACCAACTTAACACTTTGTTGTTCTTGTATATCTCTTTCAATTCTATGAGTACCAATAGCTCAATCAGCAATCCAAAGTAAAGTCTAGAATTGAAAGGAGCAGTACCACCTCTACATGTTATCAAGCCATTCAATCCAAGGGAAGTTTCCATAAAGTGCATCCTCTTGGAGAAAAGTAGAATAGAAAGAAGTAAGGTGGTAGAAACTGTTATGTTTACAAACATTTAAACATGAAAGTACAAAAATAAAAGTGATGAGACCTCCCAAGATCTTCAAAAGATCAAACAAATATTTCCAAACTTCAGAAATCAAACTTTCCTGCAAACTTTCAAGAAAACAAAAATGGGTGACTGTAGAAAACTAATCGCCACAAACTCATTGAGTAGAATTTGTTAAAATCAATCATATATTCTGAAAGTGGAATCTGAGTAGCATGCTTTAGAAATAAAAAACGTCAAAAAGGGTGGAGTATATCTCCCAAACGAATAGTTTGAAGTCAAGGTATGCGGAGGCCTGCAACAACAAGGTATGACTAACTGTCCAAATTGAAAACTGATGTATAACAACAAGAAAACTCAAAGGTGAGAAATTTTGATATTGATAGAAATCATGAGAGCTAAGGAAACTGCTTCAAGTGAAATCACTCAAAAAGACCTCATAACGACTGAGATATGAAAGTTTGAAGAGAGGTATGTCTCTGATGAGACACCAAATACACACAAGAAACTAGATCTTCAAAAATGCCTACTTTCGTGGAGTTTTCGCATTTGAATTTGTAGAAAAACCTGGTATATATATATAGTACAACTTGTAAGCTTCGTAACGCAACAAGAATCATTCAATTTGGCCACCTACACTAAGAGAACCACTCTTTTTATTAAGAGGCTGTCAACAGATGCGCCTTCCTTGTCTAAAAATAGACACCTCTCCTTTCCTTCTTACCTTTATCTACTTTTACTCTAAATTTAGAGATGTGAATGCCTTCACATGTTATTTATCATAAATAATAAAATCCATAAGCTTAAAAAAACTATTTTAGAGCTTGTTCTTATGTAACATTGCCTGCCTCAAGATCTAAATCCAAAGCCTTGACTCCTAGTAGAATTTTGATTCGCTTGATCTTCTGAGCATCCACTACTTTTGTGAGTATGTCTGCTAGTTGATCCTTAGTTCCAACATGTTGAATATCAATATCTTCATTCACCACCTTCTCTTGGATATAGTGATAGTGTACTTCAATGTGTTTGGTTCTTGCATGGTACATTGGATTAGATGCGAGCTATTTTGAACTTACATTATCTCCAAAGAGTAGTGGACATGATGTAGATAGATTCATGTCTTCATAAAGCTTCAAATACCACATAATCTCACATGTTGCATTTGTAAGACTTCTTTTTTTAGCTTCCGTGATTGAAAGTGCTAGTGTAGGCTGTTTTTAAGAACTCCATGAAACCAAATTATTACCTGCAAATATCAGATATCCACTTGTACTCCTTTAATCATCCTTATTTCAAGCCCAATCTCCATCATTCTATGCTTTCAAATCCATAACTTCATGATATTTATATCCCAAACCTTAATTTAATATACCCTTCAAATATCTCAAGACCCTTTTTGCTGCTTACATATGTACATCTGTGGGTTTGTTCATGAATTGAGACAACATACTTACACTAAATGTAATATCTGCCCTTGTTAAAGTTGCATATATAAGGGAACCAATCAAAGATCTGTAGCTAAGTGGATCTTCTAAAGGTTCACCATCTTCAACATTGTACTTCACATTGGGTTCCATCAGATTACTGATACTCTTGCAATGCTACATGCCATATTTCTTTAACAAATCTGAAATATACCTCCTTTGTAGAAGATATATGCCATCTTCCTGCTTCATAACTTCAATTCCAAGAATATATGTCAATTCTCCTAAATCTGAAATTTTAAATTTAGATCCAAGCTGCCTGCTTAAGACCATATAATGCTTTCAAGAGTTTACATACATGTGTAGGCTTCTTGGAATCTTCGTATCCTGCAGGTTGCTCCATGTACACATCTTCTTTCAAATCACCATTGAGAAATGCATTTTTGATATCTAATTGATAAAGATTCCATAACTTGCTTGCAACAATACTTATTAATGTCCTTATTGTTGATATCTTTGCAACAGGAGAAAATGTCTCCTCATAATCGATGCCATAACTCTATGCATAACCTTTACAAACAAGCCTTGCTTTATATCTACTTACTGAACCATCAATGTTTCTCTTTATCTTGTACACCCATTTGTTACCGATTACCTTCATGTTAGGTTGCCTTGGAACTAAAATCCATGTATTGTTCTCATACAAAGCTGTCATTTCTTCATCCATTGCTTTAACCCATTTCTTTACCTTTGATGCTTCTTTAAAAGTTGTTGGTTCCTACTCCTCAAGAAGTTTTGCCATATAAGCTTCATGGGAAAATATTTGCGGTTGCCTTATTTCTCTTGCTGGATACCTTGATTGACTTCTTGTCCTACCATGCTTTTCTTGCCTTTGAGTTTGAGTTCTTCTTGACACAGAACCTTCACTTTCTTCTTCCTGTGACTCAATTTCCTTTGAAATTAAATCTAGAATTTTCTTCAACTTTTCATTGGGGGGAGTTACCTCTTCATGTGTAATTTGACTTTCTGGTGAGCTTGGAGAACTTGGCTCTTCTTCGTGACTTCTTGTAGTTTCTTCTTCATCTACCTGCACTTCATGTTTATACCAAGATTTGACTTCATGAAAAATAACATCTCTCAAAACATTTACCTCTCGCGTATCTGGGTTCACACATCTATATCCTGGTTGCCCTTCTACCATATCAATGAAAATCATTTTTTGCGAACTTGGACCCAAACTTTGATCTTAACTATTATGGAACATGAACAAAACATATGCTTCCAAAAATTCTACAATTAGAAATATAAAGTTTTGATCCATCAAACAATTCATAAGGTGGTTTTTGTACATGAATTTGAGTAGGTGGTAACTTGTTCATCACATAAACTGCCATATTTATTCGGCCCAAAAAGTAAGTGGTAAGTCGTTTTCATTACAACCTATAGCATAGCTAAAATTCAAATAATTTAGAATTTATCTTCGTAGTTAGAAGATATTCTAAAAGTGAAGGTACATTGTTTGTAGGCTTGCCTAAGCACTTGTGCTATAGACATAGAATGGTGAATTTCAATAAGTACTTGATTGAATTTCAAGTTGATATTTTGTAAAACCTAACTAAAAGAGTTAATCTAGATTTTGAAAGAAAGAAATTGAAATTTGTATTTTATATCATTAGTCTAAGGGCTTCAAGAATATGATCGTATACATTTCTAGAGTTGGTCATCGTGTTTAACCCCTCCAAAGAAATGGTAATAAAACTCTAAGGAAATGTCCAAATCAAGTGATTTTCGGACCTATTCTTGAAAGGAAAAGGTTTTTGACAAGAATTTATGACATTTGTTGATATGGTGTGATCACCATGGGCTAGCCATACCCTAGATATTTGGTTATTGATGATTGGATTATGGTTGCATTCTTAGTAGGATAGAGGAGACTTTGTCAAAATCTTCAAAAATATATATAGAGCCATGAGGCCATGGAATAGGAGAACTTTAGAGGTTTTTCTCATTTCATAATTTTTTTTGTTTGAGAGTACAACAAATTGAAAACACACTCACACACCCAACCTCGTAAGATAGTGGCACCCATGTACACATTGTGCTTGGAATCATCCCTTATTTGTACTTCATGCTTATGCTTGGGATTCTCCAAGTTAGATAGAAGAGAAACATTTCTTGCAATATGGTTTGAACAACCAGAATCTATATAGAATAGGTGTTCATATTCTTTACCTTCTTTGTGGCTCAAATTCATTAGGAGTAATGAATCTTCATGTGATTGATCCTCTAAGTGGTTATTGAAGTCCCTTCTATTGTGACCTCTATTGTTATTGTTGAATTTGTGTCCACCTCTGCCTCTAGTGTTGCCAAATCCACATCTACTAGCTCCTTTTTTAGTCCTTCCATTGAACCAACAATTTTGAGTGTTGTGGTTATTCTTATTATATATGGCTCAAGATTGAACATGTTGTCCTTTTGATTTGCCATGCTTTGCTCATTTTTTCTTCCCTTTCCACTTGCTCTTGCCTACATAGTTGGCTTGGGAAATCTCCTCATCATCATCTTCCTTCTTCTTGCTTTTGTGCTTCTTGTCTTTATTATCTGCATAAAGAGAACTTGTCGAGTTACCTTAATAAGAGTTACCTTCCTTTAGAGTGTTGTTGGCCTCTTGATGGAAGAGTTTTCCAAGGAAAATATTGAAATCAAGAATCTGCATGTTGCTCTAGCACAATGGTGAGAACCACATTAAGAAGCTCCGCCTCGTTAATGTCAATCCGCGGAAGAGATAGGAGTGATATGAAGATCATGAATGTGAGATGAAGTGAGAGTGAAGGTGAGAAGCATAGAGATGCACACACACATACGCACACACACGTAGGAGACAAGCAAGACACAATGGAAGGTAGGAAAATTAGAATCTATTACTCCATATCTCAATTACAAGCTCAAGCTCACTCTAGATCATACAAGTCTACACTAGCTCACAGTAGCTAACCTCAAAAATGAGCTCTCTAGCTCTTTTTATAGATTCTAGACTAGTTTTGACCGGTTTCACATCTAGTGACTGGCATAGTTAAAAAATAGGTTCTAGGTTCTATTTGAAAGGGTAAACGGTGTCTAAAAATAGCCAAAATTGGTAGGATCATTCTACCTAAGCTCCTCAAGCTCGAGGACTCCTTGGCTTGCACAAAATGGAGCTACAAATGACAAAAAGGGTTTTTCTATGTTACATATGGTACAAAAGTGATGAAAATCACTGTTGGAGGTTTTTGAAAAGTATTTATAAAACATAATTCTTTGAAAAATGATTCGAATGACTCCCCACTACTTCATTGTGCTCTATCTTTGCATGCTTCCTCGACATCTGTGCCTCTGGCTACTGCCAACACCCCCTCCCTCTCGCTTCTATCGTCCTCGACAGAACCTTGTTGCGGGGCCTGTCGGATATAATTTTGTAGGAGGTCCTGAGGGAGGGTGTGTTCTAAAATGCAGATAACTCTTGCAAGATCTGCTTCGAGCTTCTCCCAATAGATGGGTTGAGGTTCCTCTGGTGGCGGGAGTCTATAGTGTGTGGAGTACACCAGTTGTTCACAGGCAAATAATTGCAGTAGATGTGTAAGCCTGCTTATGAACACCTCTGAGTGATACTCCCAAAAACTAGTAGTGAACATTTCTTCAAAGTTCATCTTATAGCACGTCGGTAGATATTTGATGCGACAGTGCCAGGCATAACACACCCGGAGCAATGGTGTCGTACTCATGTCATAAGCTAAATCTTGATTGCCATTCTCGAAACCTGGGGTGTTCACATGTGGTGCCTTGAAGCGACGGAAGACTTTCAATACTATTTGCATCATGTCAAATATTTTGACAATCATATGCACTGCTACATCATCCATTCCTCGTAAGCGAGGGAGCCAGTGGCGAATCGTTGCCATCATATATCCTACTGTGGGTGGTTTGGTGGGTGGCCTAAAATATGGGTAATTGAGCCAATCCTGGCATTGCTTGTTGTTCTGTACTTTAATGGAAAATGCCTTCCAGGAGCAGTGACGTGGTGGGACCCCAACATGGGTTGTACTTCAAGTGGAGTGGTGCTTTGACCCATGTGCTCATCATTTCTGGATATTCCTATAATAATTCATGGCGCCAAGTTGGTTGAAAGATTGCTCCTCTCTGCGCATCCATCAACAAATCTTCAAGTTCAAACTAAGTTTCGTGGGAGGGTTTTTTGCCTGGTTCCTTTTCGATGGTCAGTTGATATTCTGCCATTAACATAAAATACGTCTTATATTGTAGCTCGTGCCCAAATATGTACCTACGAGGGGCCAAGTGAGCAAAGTAAGGTGATTGTAATATTCATTCCTCTATCATGGCCATTGCGTGTAACTAAGCTTCCACACGTGCTGAGTGGGTTTGGCCAAGTTCTTCAATTGTCTTCATCCATGCACGAGTAGGAAGTTCAAAAGTCGTCTGGCCTTCGACTGTGACGCGTCCACCTGAGATGGGTTGTGGTTCATATGCTTCTTCAAAAGTGTCCTCCATCGAGATAGTCATTGTTTCTTCATCCGCTAGTAGTTTCGGTGGGGAGTCTAGCCTAGGGGGTGCTTCATATGCTGCTATCTGTGTTTGAAGAGTCAATACCTGGGCCCGTAGAGCGTTGAGTTCCTCGAGGATTTCAGTAGGTGGGGCCGGAGGAGTTGGTGGTACTTGTTGTATAGGTGCTCTTAATTGGAGCAGTTTGTGGTCTTCTTTGAGCTTTTGGTATTCCTCATTCATACTTTCATACTCCTCTAATAATCTGACATGATCTTTCAATAACATCTTCATGGATTCGGAGGGCACAGCTTTGAAACGACTGGGACTTAAGGGTTGGTTCAGTTGATCTAAAGAAGCTTCCAAGTTTTCTCTATTCTGTTCTTGTAGACGTTGGTTCTCTTCTTTAGTTGCTGCCAAGTGGCATCTGAGCAGTCCCATGTTTCTAGTAAGCATCGCATTGCGAATAGTTTGAGCCCGCAACAAGTTGTCAATATCAGTGATGGCCTCTTTTGTCTTTTGTTCACTTTCAAGTTCAAGTTTGTGATAGGCCTCGCATAGCTCTAGGTAGCAGGTGTTAAGCGATGCATTCTCTATTGATAATGAATTTAGTTGTGACTGTAGATCGTTCGTTGTTTTCTGCAGCATCTAGTAACTAGTTCCAAGAGAGGAAAACTCATCTCTCACTTGGGTCATGCATGTGAACATATGACGAAATGTAGTGTCAATAGTGGGTGATAAAATTAATGGTGTAGTGAATGCAGATGCTGTGGGTGTGGGTGTTGATGCAAGGGGAAGGGGAAATAGGGATGGGAATGTGGATGCATTGGTGATTGTGGAAAAATGTGTTGTGCCTAAATGTGATGGTGCAATAGGTGAAGTGAGTGGTGGCGTAGTGGGTGGTGATATGTCCATGTCACTGGATGTGGTGTCGAGTGTTGTGACTGTGAATAGTGGGGTGACAGTGCGTGCGTGAGTGGGTGTGAAAACAAGATTTACAAAGGTTATCACATAAGCTACAAATGGGGTCTCTTGTACTGCTTGGTGGAGAGGAGAAAGAGGAAATGCGGTGGGTCGGGAAGGTGAGACTGGGGAGAAAGTCAATGGAGGTGGAAAGGGAAATAGGGGTCTTGGAGGTGTGGGGAAGGAAGGGAAGGATGGATGGAGAAATGGACTGGATAGAAAGGTGGATGTTCGAGGAGGTAGGCTAGGTTGCGTAGGTGCGGCAAGGGTGAGAGGAATTGAAGCAACAAAGGCTTCTGCTACTGGACTGTCGAAGGATGTGGATGGCCTAGGAGAGGCAGGGTGTATAGGAGAGACTAGAGGGATGGGAGGTGAAGGAGGAGTTGTTGGGGTGGTGGGTACTTTGACAACTGTGGTGGTTTGTACAGTAGAGGTGTGAGGCGGGGAGTCGATGATGATTGTTTCTTCTACCAAAGATTCTTCAAGGATGAGGCGGGCTTCCCTGGCCTATTCTAAAGATTGGCCATCGGTTGGTACAGGAATGTATTGACCTAGTTTTGATAGTAATCGTACTCGGTGTGGGTCAAACTGCGGTAGTGGCTTTCTCTACAGATAACGTAATGCTTCATTAGTGACGACTGACTTAACTAGTTCTCTGAAGCCTTTGATGTACGCTTCTTCGAAGCCTCCTATGACGAGTTCCTATTCTATAAGCTCTTGGCTTTCTTCCTCAGATAGCTTTTTATACGCCCAAACTTTTTCCATGGTGTGATATAACTTCTTGATCGCCAAGGTATATGCAGCTGCTTCAAATGTTTCATCTTCGTAAGTACTGGTGTCACCTTGGGTGTCAGTATGTTGTTCTTGTTCATCCGTCTGCACATTCTCTTGAGATTCCTGGCTTCCTTGACTAGCTTCATCATCTCGGTCTTTATCATCTGTTTCTATCCTTTCTTCTTCTGATTTGGATACTACTTGTCCTTGCTGTTGATCAGGCGAAGTGGTAGGGTAGCTAGGGCGTTCATATTCTTCAGAGAAAAACTGGCCTTCAGAAAACTGAAATTCGTTTGAAAAGGCATCCGACATTTCAAAATCAAACGTTGTATCCATTGGTTCTGCTTCTAGGTTGGGTATCAGAAAAGAAAACGCTTCCGCACTACTGTAGTGGTGGTAGGTTCCTGAACTGATGTTGCCTGAGAGATAACTGCACTAGTAGTGCCTTCTGTGATGATAGGTCGTGATAGTCGTATGTGAATGGGTTGTATCACTGCAGGGGGTTCCGTAGGAGTTTGCTCTGGAGAGGGTTGAGGCGATGGGGACTCTGGAACTTGTAAGCATGGGATAGATTCTCTCATGTGCTTGTCTGCTCATCCCTTGCTAGATTTTTTGGCTTTCTTGGCTGTCCCTTTAAATGCCTTCAACTCTTCACTTGTCATCGCACGCTCTATTGATAAGTCGTATGCTAAACACATATACACAATTCTCATAAGAGCACAACATCCATGGATGATTTTTTTTCCTTTCCCATCTGTGCTGCGCTAAATACAACTGATCAATAATCCAACTTGCAAGATCAACTATTTGAGGCCCAATACATGCTAAATATAAACCAAACCAAATGCGTTTGTGGGGCATGGTGAATCGATCCTGAGCTGGGAATGCGAAATGTTGCATATAGATTCTTAGTGGCTTAGAGAGCTCAGGTGTGATTGCCAAAATATCTTCCCATTTGGTAACATCACCACGTTTCATAGGCTCTGGAATTAGCCTTTCTCGCTCTATTGGCTTGTGCATTCCATGTATCTTGATTGCAGCTCTAATCAAATCTTTAGAAAGATAAAACTTCTTAAACGGTGGGTCATTCACTAAGGATGGCAAAATGAATGTGCCTAGCAAATCCTTGTTCTCAAAAGTTGTCAATGTGGTTACCATGTAGTAGCATCTGTAGAAATATGGTTTAGGCAACGGATCACTGAAGTATTATGTGAAGCCTGCTCTCGCCCAAACATGCTTTAAGTCTTCTGTATTCTAGAGCGCTTCAAATTCTCTTGAGAAAAACTGGTACTTTCCCCACTTACTGCTATCAAAGGTCAAATTGGCATCAAAACTAAAATTTGCATCAGCCAAAGGTCTTGCTAAACCTTGGAACCAATGTGAATTGCGATGGACCTTTTCCGTGTATCCCCTAGGTGGATCATCGATGGGCATTGGTCCAAGGAATCCTTGAAATTCTGGTGGTTGTTCGGTCGGATGTGGTTCAGCTAGTAAATTGGCAAAATTTACCACGGGTACACTGGGGCCAGCTTCAGGTGGTCCTTCTGCCTGCATGATGAGTGATGCGAGTGTGGAGAAGATCTTCTACAAAATATTAGCACATTATTATGGAAATTAATCATGATCCCATTAAAGTGAGACCGCAATCCCTTTCCATAACCGATGTGTAACCCATGTAGCCAAGTGTTGTGAGGTGGTTTATGGAATGATTTTTTGCAAAACTAGTGCAGGTCTCTAGACACCTACATGCTTCAGATAATGCATACATTGCTTGCTGAGATATTATTACAAGTAATGTTGAGTTATAGTGTGTGGATTTGTACAAAGTTCAGTTGTGAATGAGTTATTACAAGGGTAGTGTTTAGTGGGGATGGGAGTAGTGTTAGACAACGGGTTTTGAGGAGACATCTAGATACGTTTTGGTATCCATTTCCTAAGGGTTGATGAGTGGGTGGTATGTTTCTACTAGGGGACAAAAGGTGGTATCGGATGTGGTGGTACTGAGGGGTGAAGTGATTTCTCAGGGGTGAAGTGATTTCTGAGGGGTATATATTACATGACATGAGTGTTGAGCTATGATACACTGTTTGGGTACCCATATCTGCGTGGGTGTGGGTCGATTGATCAGGTACTTCTTGGCAATCCAAATCTGTTGAATGCTTGTACTTATAGAAGAAGGTTTCATTGAATAAAGGCTCAAGTCCATTTGAGTTTTGTATTGAGAGTAGCAAGCTATCTAAGGTGCATCTATTTGTCCAAGTGCTGGACATACAAGGTTTCACTACACATTTTCGTTGTGCATAGGATAACTCATTCTCCACAGTTGGTACCAGAGTAAACTTGGTGATGAACCTTCATGAACAGAGCTAGAGATAAAGCAAAACAAAAGAGGAGCTATAAAACAAGGAGGAGCTTCACAAACACAAGATCAAAGGACTATAACTATTCGAGGTAACTCTCAAAGTCTTTGATACTCTTCAATGGCTTCCTTGGGTCAACAAGTAGAGAAGTTGGATAAGGATAACTATCCCGTGTGGAGGTTTAGAATGACCAACTACCTAATGGGCAAAGGCTTATGGGGTATTGTGAGCGGCGATGATGCTCAACCTCAAATCAATCAAGCTATGCCCACCAAAGTCCAAAGGAGGCAATCAAAAGAATGGGAAGAGAGGAATAGGAGAGTCATGTTCCTCATTTCTCAAGTCATTACTAATGCCATGGTAGGGCAAATTCAACAGCTAGAGAAAGCTAAGGATGCTTGGGAAGCTCTTGAAAGGATGTATTCAACAAATACCAAAGCTAGGAAACTTCAACTCAAGAATGAGTTGAACACAATCAAGAAAAGCTCGAGTCAATCCATAGCTGAATATACCTTGAAGATTAAGGAGCTAAGCGATGCTTTAGCTTCTATTGGCACAATAGTTGAAGACAAAGATCTTATGTGTTATACTCTCAATGGATTGAGATAAGATGAAAGATGGAAGCCTTTTATAGCTTCCATTAACTTGAAAGATGCATATCCAGGTTTTGAACAACTAATCCCTCATCTTGTCACAGAAGAGCTTAGCTTCAGTGGTCCCAAAGGAAAGGACAACCACAACCAAATGTTATATGCAGGTCAAAAGTAAAGGAAGGAACTCAAGAGGAGGCTCAAGAGGAAACTGAAGAGGTCACAGCAACTCCAACTACAACCAAAACAATTCAAAAGATAACAAGGATCCATCAAATGCGAACACACAAGGAAGAGGTCCAGGTAGAAGTAGAGGAAGAGGTATACATGAGTCAACTAGTTGGAGAACTACAAGAAGAGGTATACATGAGTCAACCAGTTGGATTTGAAGATGAAAACCATCCAGATTTTGTTTGCAGGTTGAAGAAGGCACTTTATGGCTTGAAGGCACCAAGAGCATGGAATCAGAGATTGGTAGAGTATCTAACTAAGTATGGATACAACCCAAGTAGTGCAGATCCTTCTTTGTACATGAAGGAGGAAGAAAATAGAGAGGTATATATTTGCATATACATCGATGATCTCATCATAACAGGAAATGATGTTACAGGGATTAAAGATATCAAAAGGAAGTTTGGTAAGAAGTTTAAAATTTCAGATCTTGGAGAGCTGAAATATTTTTTAGGAATTGAAGTTGTTTATGGAAAGAGTGGCATCTACTTGATGTAAAGGAAGTACTTGTTGGATGTTCTTTTCAGATTTGGAATGAGTGAATGCAAACCACTCACTCAACCCATGGACACAAATACAAAGATTTGTTCAAATGATGGAGAACCATCGGAAGATGTTGTTGGAATTTGGGGCCCCAGGATCATTCCAATACTAAAACCTTTTGAGCATACACAACTTAATTGACAAGATGATAAGTGAGATAGAGAAAGAAAGAGATCTTGAGACAAGGATAGGGAACGTAAGCTGGATGCTTACTTCACTAAAAATAATAGATGTCCAAATTACAACATGGGAGTACTACTCAACCATATAAAGTGGTGCACTCACTAATGGAAGAATAAGAAGATGATGATACAAAATTTAGATTATGTCGAAATAATCTAAGTGTGTATGAAGAGAACGAAGCAACGAAGCTAACAAAATAGTGTAACGAAATTGTAAATCAACCACAAGGTTAACTCACAAAAGATATTTACCACCACCTCGTAGAAGACTTCTTGCTGCGATGAGAGTAGCCTCTCCTTCACCAAAACTCACCTCCTTCAAGAGTGTGAGAACACTCTGTCTTCAAGAAGATCTCCAAGCTCTAGATCTTTGAGTGAGTGAGTTACACAATGAGCCAAGGGCCTTATTATATAGTATTTGAGTATCCATGAAAAGCTCTTCTTCGTAAAAGAAATCTACGTTCGTTAAATCTATGATCACTTACGAAAAAGAAAAACTCCATCGCAGGTAGCGTAGCCATCCGTGTGCTTTTTTTAATAAAGCAAATAACTAAAAAAAAAACTTCTACACTTTCACGAACAGGATTCAAGCCCGGGATCTCATGTTTAGAGACTTTTGCTTTAACCATGCTGCCACGTCTATTCGCTTTTCAAGACTTCAACGAACATAAGTTATATGCACGTTTTGCCTGCCTGGAATTCTATAGGAGACCTAACTGTTGATTTTATTTGTTGGACCAATGAGGACATTGACTTCCAACAATCCCTCCTTCAATGTCATAATGGTACAAGCTTCAGTAACCTACAAATCTTCTCATGACTGTCTCTAGTCAATGCTTTGGTAAAAATATCTGCAACATTCTCACTAGAAGGAATATAAACTAGCTCAATGTGCTTCTTAGCTATCTGCTCTCGAATATAGTGGTAGTGTACCTCTATATGCTTTGTCCTTGCATGATGCACTAGATTCTTAGCTATAGCTATAGCACTCTGGCTATCTGAAAATATCTGAATGGGTTGATGTACTCTTACATCAAGATAACTGAAAATCTTTTGCAACCAAACTGACTCTAGAGTAGCTGTAAATGCTGCACGATATTCAGCTTCACATGATGAAGTGGCAATAGTGGGTTGTCTCTTTGAAAACCATGAGATAAGACAATCTCCAAGATTAAAAAAAAATACACTAGTACTTCTTTTTGTGTCTCTATCACCTGCCCAATCAGAATCTGAAAATCCTTTTAGTAACAAATGTGTAGATTTTGAAAATACCATAGCAAAATTTGAAGTTCCCTTCAAATAGCGAAAGATCCGCTTTACTGCTTTCCAATGTAACATTGTCGGATTCTGCATGAACCTTGATACTTGAGAAACTACAAACTGTATATCAAGACGTGTATTACAAAGATATATCAAGCAACCAACTGCTTGACTATATAGAGCATCAAATGGCTCTGCATCTGCTACCATTTGTAAAGACATGTTCTGATCCATAGGTGTTTGCATAGGTTTAGAATCACCAATCTGAAACCTTTCCAAAAGTTTCTCAATGTACTTCTGTTGTGTCATGTAGATACACTCATCTCGAAACAGAAACTGAATCCCAAGATAATAATGTAAAATGCCTAAATCATTTACATCAAATGTTTGCTTCAATTCTTCTTTGAACATCTGCAAATCTTCATCTCTGGGACCTGTGACTATAATATCATCCACATAAATGATTGCTATAATCATCATACCTGTTTTAGCTTTGACATAAAGAGTTGAAGCCGCATCTGAGTTATGGAAACCAACGGATAAAAGATATGTATGTATCTTTTCATACCATGCTCTAGGTGCCTGTTTTAAACCATACAAAGCTTTTATAAGCTTACACACTAAGTGTTCTTTACTTGTCTCTTCAAAACCTTCTGGCTTCTGAATATACACATCCTCGTGTAAATCACCATTAACACAAGCAGTCTTGATGTCAAGTTGATATATATGCCAACCAAAATGTGCTGCTAGAGCAAGTACTGACCTAATAACAGTCATCCTAGATGTAGGAGCAAATGTCTCATCATAATCAATACCTTTTTGTTGTGCATATCCTTGACAACCAACCTGGCCTTATATCTATCAATAGTACCATCTGCTTTCCTTTTGATTTTGAAGATCCATTTTACACCTATAGCCTTCTTTCCTTCTGGTAACTCACACAGCTGCCAAGTTTGATTCTTATGAATAGAATCAATCTCTTCTTGCATAGCTTTTCTCCAAATAGGAATGTTAAGTGCATCTTTAACACATGCAGGTTCATCTTCAACAGTCATAAGTGCCAAAATATCATGAATCTCAAAGTCTTCAGCAAAACTTACATTATCTTTCTTATGTCTAGTTTGACTTCTTGTTCTTACATGATCTTGTTGTTGTTGTCTAGTCTGACTCCTTGTTCTTCCAGTAAAAGTCTTTATACCACTATCTTTCCAAGTCTGATATAACCACGTAGGTGTATCCTTGAATAGTGGTGAAACTCTTTCTGAACTTTCAGCTTCCACAGGTTCTGGAACTTGTCCTGCCGAGGTACTAGGACTTTCTGGAACTTTAACTTCTTCCATTTCTGGAATCAAAGTTTCTTGTGGAACTGACTTTGTAGAAAGTTGTGAAATTCCTCTTTCTTCAACTTTTTCTTGAATACTAGGAATTTAACTCCCTCCTGATATGGCTGAACATGTACATCCAAAATTTTCTAAAAATTCCATAGTCATTTTCACTAATGAACTCCGGAATTTCTGCTTCTTTATCATAAACCTTATCTTCAGCAATATAAGCATTACGTGAAAGAATAACTTCACCTGTCTCTGGAACATAAAACTTGTATCCTTTACTTTCAATAGCATATCCAATAAAAACAGCTTTCTTTGCCTTTACATCTAGTTTGCCTCGATCCTTTTTCTCAATATGTACATAAGAAAGTGATCCAAACACTTTGAAGTAATTCACATTAGGTTTTCTACCATAATAAGCTTCATATGGTGTGATTACCTTTAAAGCTTTTGTAGATGACCTGTTCAAAATGTGATTAGCTATATGTACTGCATCAAACCAGAATTTTGGTGAAAGCTTCTTGGATGCCATCATGCTCCGCATCATTTCAACAAGTACTCTATTCTTTCTTTCTGCAACACCATTTTGTTGAGGAGTATAAGCAATAGTAAGGTGTCGAGTAATACCTTTCTCATCAAGAAATATCTGGAACTCTTTTGACAAGTATTCTCCACCTCTATCACTTCTGAGAATCTGGACAGTTTCCTGACTTTCATTTTCAACCATAGCTATAAATTTCTTGAACATAAGAAAGACTTCTGACTTCGATTTAAGACCATAGATCCATGAATATCTTGTAAAATCATCAACGAATAAAACAAAATACCTGAAACCCTGAATAGATTATGCTCTCATAGGACCATTCACATCTGAATGAATAATCTGCAATTTCCTGGTAGCTGTAATATGACCATGTTTCTTGAAAGCTAGTTTATGCATCTTACCTTCAAGACAACCTTCACATATATCTGAATCATCAGGTAGCTTGAATGAGGGTAAACTCTCAACCATACCTCTGTCTTTGATATTCTTGAGAGCTCCAAAACTGATATGTCCAAATCTTTCATGCCATAGCTTCATATCTTCCACCGGTGATGAAGATTTGACTGCATATGCCTGACTGATTTTTGACAAAACAAAGATCCCTCCTTTATTCTTACCTTGTAAAAGACACTTGCCATCTTTATGTGATAAGATCTTACAAAGATCTTTCTCAAATACAACTTTAAAACCATCACTTAAAAATGCAGATATAGATAGCAGATTCTTCTTCATCTTAGGTACATAAAGGACATCTAAAATCTGAAAAACACCACCTTCTCTTGACTTTAGGGTTACTGTACCTATTCCCATAACATCCAAATCATTGCCATCTGCAATAGTAACTCTTTTACCTGAAGAATAGGAAAGAGAAGAAAATACATCTCTGCAACCTATCATATGCTTTGTAGCACATGAGTCAAATATCCAAGGACTTGCTGAAAGAACTTGTAAAGTTGCTTGATCAAAAGCTACTTCCTCAATAGTGATACATGCATAAGAATCACCTTGAGATTTCTCTTTTTTATCATCTTCTGCAACATTACCTGATGCCTTTTTCTTTTCTACTGCAATCCTTTTATAACATATTGACTTAGTATGTCCATGTTTCTTGCAGAAAGAACATATTTTTACCTTCTTCTTAGAAGAATTCTCTTTAGATGTCGTAGATATAGAATCTGAAGTAGAAGGTGAGAGGGACCTACTTTCCTTCTTGGATTGTTTTTCCTTCTTCTTATCCTTCTTCTTCTTTTGACCCTTTGATGAAGATGAAAGTGCTTCTTCATTCTCTTCCATTCCCTTCACCTGATCTTCATCTTGAAGCAACAAGAACTCTAACTCTTCAAATGTAACCTCTCTATCTCTTGTGGTAAGGGTAAGAGTGGTTATGAAGGATCGATATGAAATAGGAAGTGAATTAATCAGCGTATTTACCATTTCTTCATCTGATATCTCAACTCCTACATTTAGAAGTTGATCTCTCAAGTCAACGAGTCTCGTAATGTGGGTTTGAATTGACTCACCAGCTTTCATCCTTGTATTTGCTAGTTGTCTCCTCAAGTGCGCTTTCCTAGCAGGATTTCTGCTCTAAAAAAAATTCTCAAGCTTCAACCAAGCTTGATTAGAACTTTTGCAAGATCTCATCTGTGGTAGAATATGCTTTTTGACACTCATTGCTATGAATGAAAGTGCTAAAGCATCTCTAGCATCCCATCTTGCCTGATCTTCAGTAGGAGGAACTCTAGGTAAAGACCTAGCAGTGACTCTGGATGTCGAAGTGGTTACCTCTTCTTCAGTTGGTTCTGTAATAGTAATTCCAGTACCTCTTGAAGCTGTTGTAGACCCTTCTTCGCCTTCTCGTCTTGGTCTTGTTAAGGATCCATTGATGATACTCCATAAATCCTTTGTCACTAATAAGTTCATCATCATGAAACTCCACATGGGATAATTAGAAGATCCATCTAACTTGTCTTCAATCTCAATTCTAATCTCACTCATCTTATCTTAAGTGTGTATGTCAATTATGTAGCTCTGATACCAAGTGTTGGAATTTGGGGCCCCAGGATCGTTCCAATACTAAAACATTTTGAGCATACACAACTTAATTGACAAGATGATAAGTGAGATAGAGAAAGAAAGAGATCTTGAGACAAGGATAGGGAATGTAAGCTGGATGCTTACTTCACTAAAAATAATAGATGTCCAAATTACAACATGGGAGTACTACTCAACCATATAAAGTGGTGCACTCACTAATGGAAGAATAAGAAGATGATGATACAAAATTTAGATTATGTCGAAATAATCTAAGTGTGTGTGAAGAGAACGAAGCAACGAAGCTAACAAAATAGTGTAACGAAATTGTAAATCAACCACAAGGTTAACTCACAAAAGATAGTTACCACCACCTCGTAGAAGACTTCTTGCTGCGATGAGAGTAGCCTCTCCTTCACCAAAACTTCACCTCCTTCAAGAGTGTGAGAACACTCTGTCTTCAAGAAGATCTCCAAGCTCTAGATCTTTGAGTGAGTGAGTTACACAATGAGCCAAGAGCCTTATTATATAGTATTTGAGTATCCATGAAAAGCTCTTCTACGTAAAAGAAAGCTACGTTCGTTAAATCTATGATCACTTACGAAAAAGAAAAACTCCATCGCAAGTAGCATAGTCGTCCGTGTGCTTTTTAATAAAGCAAATAACAAAAAAAACTTCTATGCTGTCACGAACGGGATTTGAATCCGGGACCTCACGTTTAGAGGCTTTTGCTTTAACCACGCTGCCACGTCTATTCGCTTTTCAAAAGCTCAACGAACATAAATTATATGTGTGTTTTTCCTGCCTGGAATTCTATAGGAGACCTAACTGTTGATTTTATTTGTTGGACCAATGAGGACATTGACTTCCAACAGATGTAATGACATACAAAAGCATTGTAGGATCATTGATCTATGCAAACATTACAAGACCTAATTTGTCTTATGTTGTTGGTGTATTTTCTCAGTTTATGCAAGCCCCGACAAGTGAACACTTAAATTCAACCAAGAGAGTGTTGAGATACATAAAGCATACAGTTCATCATGCTTTGTTTTACAAGTTTGATGAAGAACTATAGGTCAAAGGCTTTAGCGATGCTGATTGGGCAGGTTCAAAGGAAGATAGAAGATCAACCTCAGGTTATGTGTTCATGATAGGAAGCAAACCTATCACATGGAGCTCAAAGAAACAACCTACTGTTGCACTTTCATCCATGGAGGCTGAATATAGAGGATTAGCATTTGCCACATGTGAAGCAATGTGGATTAAAAAGCTTTTGGCTGATCTTGGAGTGCAAGTTGGAACCATCCCTATATATGGTGATAACATGTCAAGTATTTACTTGGCAAGCAATCCTATGTTTCATGCAAGGAGCAAGCACATAGAGGTCCACTACCATTATGTAAGGGAGAAAGTATTGAGCAAAGATGTGGAGATAAAGTTCATTAGAACCAAAGAGCAGGTTGCAGATATGTTTAAAAAGTTTGTGGATGCTTCTAAACTCAAAGGTTTCAAGGATGTGATAAATTTGCAGGACATGGATGAAGATAACTCCCAAATGAGCTTGAGGGGGAGTGTTGAAGATAAATGTGTAAACTCATTTTCATATGAGCCATGCTTGGATAAATTTACAAAATATAAAGATAAAGAAAAAGTAGAGGAAAAAAGGAAAAAATAATAAAAGAAAAAGTCTAGTCAAAATTCATGATGAGTAAGAGATACAATATCTTATCTTGTAGTTAGTAGCATGTAGTGGAGAAAGTGGTGAGTTAAGAAGAAGGCACAAACTTTTTCACATGCTCATTGGTTATAAAAGTGAAGTGGGAGCACATTCAAAACAAGGAGAGAAAGAGGCAAGAGCTCCCAGTAGTCGGATCTAGTCATTTTGTTATTTTGTCCTCCCTTAGACTCCTTCCAGCCGCACATCAGTTTGTACATAGCTCTATTGTGAGGCTCATATCTCAGTGCATATATAACCATTTTGTGCGTTTAAACATTCATTGGAAATCTTATCTTGTTTAATTTCTGCATACCAAATATCTCTTTGAAAGCTTATATACTTTGTGAGATATCAGTGAAAGAGTGAAGTCCAGTTTTTTAGTATACCTGTGTAGACAAGTAGTCTATTTTGTTCGGTTATGTTTCCCAACCAAAACATATCCAAATTGCTTGATTTTTGTCTTATTGGAAAGATCTTGGCATCTACTTTCACTGTCCCAAAAATCTCACTCAGAAGTTTTATATTTTGTGAGATATCTGTCAGAGAGTAAAGTCGAGTTTTACAGTGTACTTATATGTGCAGGTTGTCTATTTTGGTCAGTTGAGTTCCTTGAATAAAACTCATCCAAATTACTTATTCTTTAGCTTTTTGGAAATTTGTTTGTGTCTACTTTCTTTGTACCAAATGTATTTCTCAAAGGATATATATTCAGAGAGTTATCAGTCCAAGAGTGAAGCTCAGTTCTTCAGCATACCTGTGTGGACAGGTAGTTCATCTTTGTTAGTTGTGATTCTTAATCAAAACTTGTCAAAATTAAGTTATTTATAGCTTGTTAGAAAGCTCTCTTTGTCTACTTTGATTGACTAAAGGCTCAAGTCCATTTGAGTTTTGTATTGAGAGTAGCAAGCTATCTAAGGTGCAGCTATTTGTCCAAGTGCTAGACATACAAGGTTTCACTACACATTTCTGTTGCGCATAGGAGAACTCATTCTCCACATATTTGTCTCATGCCTCTTGCTTTGTGATACTGATACTGCTTTCCTCCTTGTGTCATCTGATATTGTCGTCGGTCTGGGTTCCTCCGTTGTGGTTGACTCCTTTGTGGTTGAGGTTGAGAGGTCGAATGGACACTCTGCTTTGGAAAGAATTGAGGTCCAACACTTGCAAAACTTGCCCATTAGGAAGTGCTTCATTGTTTATCATTAATCTAGGCCAGTCCATAGTAAGTATGGAAGGATGGGCATCGTAGGTTGTTTTGCCCATGTGGCTGCTGATGCACTCCACCTGACTGTTGATGTAACCCACCTGACCGCAAATGGTCCCCATTTGTCTGCTGCTGGAAGACCCGGGGAGAATCTGTTGACCCTCTTTTATATGATAACTATCCATCGCTAAGCTCTCATGGGTTGACTTTGGAGAGAGCATGCTTAGCCGAGGGATTTGGCCAAATATCTTTCAGTCCTTTGTCGCATGCAGTTCATATGGTCTAGGGTTACATACCTTAGGCGGCGTGTTGTTAGGGAAGTCAAGCGGTATCACTCAATGGTGATTTGAGGTTCCAATCTGCAAGGAGCCTTGTCTAAGATTTAGGTCCACTGAGTGATTGTATAGCCAATCTTGGCCAAGGATTAGAGGTTCTATCAGGTCGTCATCATGGCACACTAATAGCTTCGCTATCATGGTCACATCGTGTATGAGGATAGGAAGATCCACCTCAACCATGCAAGGGGTTTCCATGCCTCCTAGCCCTATGAGGTGTGCCTCAATTGGCCGCATTTCTATTCCTGAGTCCTTATAGTGGGACCATCTAATCGCACTAGTCGTAGCACCTGAATCAATTAAAGCCCTGAGCTCTTGGGAAGGGTTGCCATGCTCTAGCCTGACTGTAATGAATGGTCTCCTATCCACTATGCTAGGATGAGTACTTGACTTTACTTGACACATGGCCATGGGGTATTTGGGTGCTATTTCCAAATGGTTATAATGTTCTCTCCCTAGTCCTTGTCTTCTTTGCTTCATGTGCTTAATGTGTTCTATAGCTTCTGCCTGAGCTTCAGCTCGTATTCAATTTTCTTCCTCCTTACACTTCTTTGCCAATGTGAGTCTTCTAAGCATATCCTCAGTAAGAGGTTCCTGGTATAGCCTGACTCTATAGCCACTAATGTAATTAGGCATTATGTCTCCTTCTAGGGTGGCTAATTGTACTGCTCCACTTGTCGAGAGTCTGTTAATGATCATCGGTCCATAACCTCACTTTTCTAACTTCGGTGCATGTTGTTTCAGCATGTACACTAGGACTAAATCTCCTTCTTTTAAGCTTTTATCTTTCACATGTGCATCGAAATAGGCTTTCTGTCGCTTCTTTGCTACATATATTCCCACTGCTGCTTTCAGCCTGGTTTCTCCTAATTGTTCCAAGTTCATTATCCTTGCTGATAATTCATGGCCGGTCCACTGATATTCTTGTGCAACCTTAAGGGTCGGTATCAAGAAGTCCAAAGGAAGCACATCATTCTGACCAAAAACCATCTGAAAGGGAGTTGCATTGAGTACGGTCTTGTAGGCCACTCGATATGCCCAAACAGCATGGTGTAACTGTTTGTCCTAATCTGAAGGTTTGTTGTTCACGAGTTTCATAAGTACGTTACAAAGGATCTTGTTAGTACTTTTGGCTTGACCATTGGCTTGGGGATGATATGGTGCGGATCTCTTGTGAATCACCATAAAATCCTGTAACAAATATTCAATGACTTGGTTTAGAAAATGCGTTCCTCAATCGCTCACTAACTCTATAGGCAGTCCATATATTGTAAAGACATTTTCAAATAAGAATTTTGCAGTCGTGTGTGCATCATTCTTTTTTGTGGCCTTTGCCTCTACCCATTTGGTAAGATAATCTGTCACAACAATAATGTATTCTACATGTGTACCTTTTGCAGGGGGGTTAATGGGTCCTACAAAGTCTATACCCTACTTAGAAAATGCACGTCCTCCCATCATGGGTTTCAATGGCATTTCATCTCTGCGAGTAGGAAATTGAGTTCTATGGCACACATCACATCTCTTAACATAGGTATGTGCATCCATGTGAAGAGTGGGCCACCATAATCTTGTAAAGAGGATGGCTTTGATTATCCTATCGGGTCCAAAATGACCCCCTGCAACACCTTGGTGTGCAGTCTCTAGTACGCTCAAATAATCGCTTTCATGAACACACTGTCTTAGGTATCCATCTCGTCCTCATTTGTATAGGTTGTCGCCAATAAGTGAATAGTCTTGAGCTTCCTGCTCTAGACTGCGTTGTCGTGCTAAGGTCATTCCTTGAGGGAATGTTTTCATCCTCAAGTACGTCACTAAAGGTTCACTCCATTCTGGTGTGAGAGACACGTGATATACATGAGCTGTGAAAGCTGCCCTATACTCAGCCTCACAACTAGAAGTGGCCACAGTAGGCTGCTTCTTGCTCAACCAAGACATACATGAGCTACCAAGCATGAAGCAAAAACCATTGGTGGACACACGAGTGTCATAACAACCAGCCCAATCTGAGTCAGAAAAAGCATGCAAATCTGGCGGTAGTGATCCCCCCTTAGGATAAAACAACCCAAGTAGCCGAGTACCACTCAAGTAGCGAAAGATGCGCTTAACCGCCTTCCAATGCGTGACTCCTGGGCAATGCATAAAGCTGCTCATCTGTGAGACAGCAAACTGAATATCTGGCCGAGTAATGCATAAGTAAATCAAGATCCAACAGCCTGCTGATAGAGAACAGTATCAAATGCATCTCCAGCATCATGAAGACTCAATCGTAAACCTGTCTCCATAGGAGTGGCAATAGGCTTACAGTCTTCAAGGCCAAAACACTGCAATAATGTGTCAATATATTTTGTTTGACACAAAGCCATTCCACCATCAACTTGCATAAACTAAATGCCCAAATAGTGATGCAAATGCCCCAAATCAGACATCTCAAATGAGGCATGCAAATCAGCCTTGAAATCATCAATATGCTTCTCAATAGGACTTGTGAGCAGCATGTCATCAACATAGACAACAATGATCAGAACCACATCATTAGCACGCTTAACATATAAGGTGCTTTCAGTTGGACTGTTCTCAAAACCATGTGCAACCAAATAGGCATGTGTTAAATGTTAGCCAAATGTTAGCCGTTAGGCACGCTACAATGCTTCTGAATCTGGACTTAGAGTACTTTGTACTACTGTGATAATTAAAAGCACTCTAATTCTTAGCCACGTGGGTTCTTGGGAGTGGTAGGGGTCTGTTAGACAGAGGCCCTGTACTATTTTCCCAACCTCTCACATAATCATAAATACTCTGTCACGTCTTAGCTCAGTACTTGACTCTGAACACGATTAACTACGCGGCTTACTGGATGTTGGAATTTCCAGACTGGGTCTGCTATAGTAAAAGAGCAGTAGTTCGGTTCTGACTTAAACTACTTCGAATACTCAACTTCATTCGCAGATGCACCTCTTCTTGACTCGGAGGTACACCGAACAATTATACTCAAAAGTATGCACTTACGGTATATCAACTCAAACAGCAGTCAAATCGTAACAGTCTTATCAGTAATTCCAGGGCACACAGGCTCCTTACCGATACGAGTCCTTCCTGGGATCGGAATCCACAGAGAACGCAGACTATTGTATCGACTCAGTTACTCACCGCACATTAACAAGCCAACAGCGAGACTACTTCCATGTTCTCTGCTTCGCCGAAGAACTGATACAATACGCTGCACTTAACAATACTCAGCGACACACTTAACCATGACCGAACAGATTCGTAACACACTGCAACTGTTTCGTAACTATATATTAAGATGCAAACAAACTACTAGACAAAGCGCAAACAGAACAGAACAGACAGAATAGAAAGACACACTCAAACAATACACTGCAATTCCCAAAATGGGCGCTCTCTCGCCACTCTTTCTCATTGCCTTATATAGAAGAATTTTTACAGTGGTGCGCGAATCTTTTGTTATCTGCGCGTTTCTCGAAAAGGTTCTTTCTATTTAAGACGCCTGTCCTAGTACATTTGTCCTTATTCGGCGGCCGTCTAACACTGGCACGCCCGGTGGACTCGAACCCGCAAGTTCTTAGGTTTCGGCTACAAGACCTTCTAAGTACATATTTCGGGCGAGCCTAAATGTGCGGGTGATTTTCTTTTTAATAGTTTCTATCAACTGAACTAAGGTGGTTTGTTCTAATAACTGGGCGTCCGTTCGAACGGAGCTCAGAGCGATGGCTTGGGTTAACAAAATTTCGGCCTGGTTTTGTAAGAAGGCCTCTTGTAAGTAGAAGTCGTTGGATAATGCAGCGTCGCGGGATGTCTTCATTTCGGTGACCTTCTGCTGCATATCCATGACCCAATCCTTCTGATTTTGCACTTGATTATCGAGTCGGTCGCTCATCTGGTTCTGAAACTCAATTGTCTTGTAGTAGGCGTCTCGTTCTCTTCGAGCATTGGCGAGGTCCTTTTGGTTTTTAGCCTCCCGAGTTAGTTGATGCCGCAGCATTCTGTTTACTTCGTCTAAACACTCCTGGGCTCGTCGTAGCTCATCTTTGACCTGTTCGGCCTCTCTCTGTTGATCTTGATTTTTCTGGACTATCTCCTGCAGTTGGGCCTTCGTTTCTTCGACCAGTTCTTCGAGTGAGTAGCTAATGTCTTCTTTTTCTTGTAGCGCGAGTCTCAGTACCCGAATTTCTTCGTGGGCTTCATTGAGTAGCTGGTCCTTGGCAGCCAGTTGCGCCAAGGCTTCATCCCGTTGTTGTAGCAATGTCTGTTGTGCCGTAACTTGGCCTTGGAGATCTACTACTTGGGTCTGCAATTGATGATTTTCGGCTTTGACGGCTTCGACTTCTTCTTGGAGAGGGGTGATGTCTGCTTCCAAGAGGTCGACCTTGTGCTGGAGATCCTGTCGAATGGTGTTGGCGACTTCACTCAGCTGTACGGGAAGTTGCTGAGAAAGGGAAATGAGCATATGGCCCATGGTGGCTAGTTCGGAAAATACGGGAATAGAGGGGAGGAGAAGTGGGTGTTGCGGTTGCGCAGAGGTTTGGGTTTGAATTTGGGGGGATGTCGGTGGCGAATAGTTGAGGGAAGATGACGAGGATTCCGGTTCCGGTGTGGGAATAGGGTTGACTGGGGGAGGTCTGGGATGGGCAGAGTTGGTGTGTGTTACCTGATTGCTTGTTGGTTGTTTATCGGTATTCTGGTCGATTGCGGATTCGACGGCCTTCAGTAATGTGTTTAGTGCATCCCTACCGGGTTGCTGCTCGTCTTGTTGAGGCTCGGAGGTTGCTTCGGTGGAGACCGTTTCGGTTTCGGTTCGGTTTTGCTGGTCTTGTTGGTGATCGGCCGAGGATTCGTTGTGGATGGAAGTGGCGGTGTCGTGGAAGGTTTCTTCTTGTTCGTCGTTGCGGTTGTCTTGATTCTTGTCGGCAGATCTTTGTGCTTCGCTTTCCGAAGAGCTGACCCGGATGCGCTTAGTGCGAAAGAGTTGGTTGATCTCCTCCTCTTCTTCTGCATCGTCATCGAGTGGTTGGACTGACTCTTCGTGCCTAAGTATGGGGCCTCGGGGTGGTGGTTGTGCGGCGAGGATGACTGGGAAGAGGAAGGAGATGATATGGGGAAGACGAGAGCGCGGGGTGGTTCCTTTATTTACTTGCTTCATGATGGCGACACACTCCTTATGGATTCTTTGGAAAAAGTAAGATGCGAAGTTGACGGGTTCTCGGGCTGCTAAATCTAAGGCGGAGTAGAAGGGTCGGGAGATGCCATAGGTGCGCTTCTGTAAATTGAGGATGGCAACTAGGAATTGGAGGGCAGATCGTTCGGGTTCGGGACGGCAGAGAATGGCGAACTCGTTTGAGGAAGAGCGGGGGAATAATTCGGTCATGCGGGCGAGGGGGATACTGGGGCCATTATCTCGGCCTTGCGGGGTGAGGCGGAAAGCTTCAGAGAAGGCGGGGAAGGTGATGACGGTTCTGGAGGGTAGCGAAGGGAAAACCCATTGGCGTTCGGTGGCAGGGGATTGGGCGATGGCAGAGATGATTTGTGCGAAGAAGGGATGGGCTTCCACTGAGTGCCAGGGCAACTCAGCGAAGTTGGCCAACCCTCGGCAACGCAGGTATTCTCCTACCTCGGTAGGGATACCATCGCGGAAGGTAGTGTAATTTGCTAGCGCTTCCATGGCGATCGCTAAGGCAGACTAGGAACACGAATACAGAGCACAAAGATCGCACAGATTTCTAACACTCACCACAGTAGCGATTTTTGGCGTTGTCGACGGGGTTAAATAGGAACAATACGGTGGGGTGGGAAAGGGGGTTGGGTATCATTGTGCGGTGCGGGAAGGATACTTGTTTTCATGCAGGCATGCGTATTCGAGTGACTGGTAAGGGGGGCGGCTGGTACGAAAAGATTTTCTAAAATGCGGCTATTTATAAAAAGAAGAAAGAAAAAGGGAAAGGATTAAACAAATTGCGGTCCACCGCCGAAAAATTTAATGTGGGTTAGGGGCGTGATGATATGGCCGCAGCTTCGACCCATTGATTACTTTCGGGAGTGGATTTCCGATCAACGTAGTCAACCAAAAAGTTGCGGGACCGACTTGTTCTGAGATTTTGAAAGGGCCAAACCATCGAAGTTTAAACTTTCCTGCGGCTCTATCCGACTTTGCGTTGTAGAAGAGTACGAGCTGTCCTACCGAAAAGATTGGCGTTTTCAAATATCGATCGTGCATCTTGGCTTGTCTTAGTTGTACTTCGCGCATGGTTAAAAAGTTGAGCCATCGGTGCTCATCAAGTTCTCTGAGTGCGTCCATTCGTGCTATCAGTGAATCTTCCGGTAGCATCTTCTGAGTGATTGCTACACGCAGGCTTGGGATGACTACTTCCATGGGTGCTATTGCTTCTAAGCCATAAGCTAGTTTGAAAGGTGTCAAGCCTGTTGTTACCTTATATGTAGTTCGGTATGCCCATAAGACTGCAGGTAGTAGTTGATCCCATCTTTCCGGTGATTCCATGATTAGTTTCCGGAGGATATTCAATAGTGATTTGTTTGTACTTTCGGCCAAACCATTGGCACGAGGGTAATACGGCGAGCTGAGTTTGTGTGTCACCTGGAAGGATTGGGTGAGTACCTTCATTAATTGATTTACAAAGTGAGTACCTTGATCTGAGACAATTTCCAGTGGTAAGCCGAAACGTGGAAAGACATCATTCAACAGGCATTTTGCTACTGCCACCGCTGTAGCCGACCGTAAAGCCCATGCTTCTACCCATCTTGTTGCGTAGTCTGTACAGGTTAGTATATATCTGTTGTTACTGAAGACTGCTGGAGGTGTAATTGGACCTATAAAATCTAATCCCCATTTCTGAAATGGTTCTAATGGCATGACTGGCTGTAAGGGAAAGAAGTGCCGTTGTAGCGGTTGTCCAGACCTTTGACAGTTATCGCAGTGTTTGACAAATTGGGCCACATCTCTGTACATAGTTGGCCACCAGAGACCACTCTGCAGAATTTTCCGGTGAGTCAAATTTGTGGCAAAGTGACCACCAGTAGGTGTCGAGTGAGCCATTGTGATAACTGAGTTAATTTCATGCGGAGGAATACAGCGAAGTAAGATTCCGGTGTGATCTGCATAATATAGTTCTCCAACAACTAACCGAAATCGGCGGCTAAAGACTGCAATTTTTTTGCGTACTGGTCTTGAAACTTGAGATGGAAGGCAACCATCAGTGAGAAAGGTCAAGATCTGATCATAATATGAAAATGGAACAGGTGGGTCTGCAGATTCTTCAGTAATTGGTTCTGATACATAAATTGCGGGTGTCGTGTCATCTATACCCACAGGAGATTCACCGGAATCTAAGCGGGATAAAAAATCTGCTAAGGCGTGTGAACTGCCTGGTCGGTGAATGACTTCGTAATCAAATTCCTGCAATAGTAAGACCCATCGTGCTAATCGGCCTCCTAGATGCTGCTGCCGAACTAGATAGACAAGTGCAGCGTGATCTACATGAAATGTGAATTTACGGCCTAGCAAGTAATGTCTAAATTTTTTGACTGAATATACTAGTCCTAAACATTCTCTTTCTGTTATAGAGTAATTTTTCTCAGCAGGGGCTAATCTTCGACTTGCATAATACACCGGTCTGAACCATTTATCAATTTGTTGCATCAATACACTTCCTATTGCTATATCTGAAGCATCAACAAATATATGGAATGGGTGATCCCAGTCCGGCGGTTGTAAAATAGGAACTTGTGTTAATAAATGCTTTAAACGATCAAAAGCTATCTGGCATTCCTGGGTCCATTCAAATTGTCGAGGTGTTTTACTGATTAGCTTGTTTAGTGGTATTGCCAGATGAGCAAGCCACCGTAAGTGTCTTCCATGCCACCGTACTTGGCCCATAAAGCGCATAACTTCTTTTGGAGAAACTGGCACCGGAGCTTCTAATACTGCCGAAATCTTATCTGGATCGACTTGGATACCTTGTGCAGATACAATGTGGCCAAGTAACTTGCCACATGAGATCGCAAACACCGATTTGTTTGGATTCAAACAGAGTCTATGCTCTCTGCATTTCTGAAAGCAGCACCGTAAATGAAATAGATGTGCTATCATCTTACCGAAAATTGAAAAATCATCGAGGTATACTTGCATAAACGAAGTAAGATAAGGAGAAAAAATCTCCTTCATGCATCTTTGAAATGTGCTTGGTGCGTTTCTCAATCCAAACCACATTACCGTGCAAGCAAAGACACCCCAATTGGTAATGAATGCGGTTTTTGGTATATCTGCTTCGGCCATTCTAACCTGATTGTAACCACTGTATCCGTCTAAGAATGAATACATTTCATGACCTGCTACCCTATCGAGCATTGTATCCAGAAAGGGGATCGGGAAAGGATCTGGTACTGTTGCTGCATTTAATTTCCGGTAGTCTACACAGATTCGTAGTTGCTTATTTTTCTTTGGCACGATCACAATTGGTGAAATCCATTCAGCATGTTCTATTGGTACGATGAATCCGACTTTTAATAACCTATCAAGTTCAGCTTTTACCTGTGATGCATAATTGGGATTCATCCGGTAGCCGGGCTGTTTGTTTGGTCTAGCTTCAGGCTTCAACAGAACTTTATGTTGGTAGATGCGCGGATCTAATCCCTTCATATCTTTGTAATCCCATGCAAAGATGTCTGAGAATTCGCGAAGGATTCGAATCAGGTCAGCTTTAAATGATTCCGGTAAGTTTTGCCTTATCTTTACAGGTCGTGGATGCTCTTCATCTCCTAGATTGTACGTGGTCAGCTAGTCTTCGGGGACATAAAACTGTTGCGGTTTCTTTGTATCGTCTGTTGACTTGAACAGCGATTGTAATTCATGATCATGTGTTGGGATACTTCCTTCATGCTTAACTGTGTTGGTGATAGGTATGATTGTACAAACTGAAGTGTTCCAGTTATCTAAAATAGACTGTAGATCAACAGTTCCTACAGACATTAAATCAGCATTACTCTTCAGAAATTCCTCTTCCTCATCATCTGATAGTCCATCTAACATGTTGACTGGTTCAGCAAAATATGGTCTGGCGTGAAGCTCGCACGGTTGTATATCATCTAATTTTACTACATATCTACGGTTGGCATCTTTGAATGTAAGCTCTTGTGCGGACCAATCCTGTATTACCTTCGCATGCTTCAGCCACGGTCGGCCGAAAAGAAGGTTGTAATCCAAAGTGGATTCTGGCAGATCTAGTATAACAAAGGTCATTTTAAAGGTCGTACCTTGTAAAGTGATGGGTACATTTCGCACAAATCCTACAGGGTGGACTCTAGATTGATCTGCCATTCTCACAAAAAATTGCACTGGTTCAACTTCGGTCCATCCTAACCTTTTGCATAAGGATGTTGTTGCAATGCTCACACCAGATCCTCCATCAATCAATACCTGCATAATTTTATGATTCTTGTACCATACTGTAATCAAGGGAACCGAATGATCAACGGTAGAATCAGGTTCCGGTTGAACTGCTGCTGTTGCCGGAATACAAGAAGGCACCGGACTGAACTGTTGCTGGAACTGTTGTCGAATCCCAGGTACTAAGGCCAGTAGTTGGCCGAGAGGCAAAGTGATAGATGCCTTGGATAAAATTTCCCAGGCTTGTTGAGATTGGTTGTCCTGCTCCTTTGGACTTGAGGTCTCCGCTGGTGTAGAAGTTTCTGTTGTTATGCCTACTGCTGATGATGGCTCCGCTGTTGTTTCTTTTTGTTGCGTTCCTTCCTTTGATGAAGCCTGAGTCCCCGGAATAGGTTCTGGGAATACGAGCGGTTCAGTTGCGGCCCAGTGACTAGCCTTGTTATACATCCTATGTTGTTCTCGTATCCCTGGTTCGAATACTTCTGCTGCTGTCTGCAGCTGTTTACCTGATCGGGTCTGTACTGTAGCAGCTTGCGTTTCTACTGGTGTAATTTGTACCATGTTGGCCATTGGGTTTTTCCGCTCCTTCTTCCGTTGATCGTACTCCGCTGCATCTTTGCAAAATCTCCTGATGTGTCCGAATTCGCCGCAAAAGTGACAGCAAGGAGGGGGTAGATTGGGATTTTCCGGTGGTGGTCCGTTTTGCCAGCGGTTTGTATTGAATTGGTTGTTCCTCTGTCCTCGGTAGTTCCGATATCCTTGTGGTTGATTGTTTCTCAATTGCGGAGGCACATAGTGATTCGCTGGCTGTCCATGTTCTTGTATAACTGCATTGACCGTTGTTGTTCCCTGTATTCTAGCATTGTAAACACAGTTGTCGGTAGTGTGTCCGGCAGTGTTGCAGATAGCGCAAAACGTGTGATTTAGTGCACAATTGGCACTAGTATGACCTGAATTTTTGCATGTGATGCAGTATACTTGTCTGGTTATGTCTTCAGCCATAGTTTTGTTTGTTTTCAACCACTCTAGATCTTCTGTAAATCCATCGACCTTGGATTCCAGTTGCAGAGCCATGACAATGACTGCATCCAGCGTCATAGCTCCAACACATCTTATGATCATGATCTGTTTCAGTTGTGGGGTTAAGCCGTTGATGAACCACTGAGTGATGACATCATCAGGTAAGTTAGCGTGGGCCTGTGGTATCTGCCGCAAGTGTGTCCTAAAGAGTGTAGCATACTCTTGGACAGTCTGATTAGCCTTTTGTCGGTTGTTTTGTAAATAATCAAAGATCTCGGCGGGATTCTTCTTTAGCCTGAATCGTTGCAAAAAAGCGTCTCGAACTGCGTCATAGGTACCGAAATGGTTAATATCGTATTCCGTAAGCCATCTAGCTGCTTCATTTACCAGTGTCGATTGAAAAACGATGGCCTTATACGCCTGATCCGGTGGATGGTTAAGAACGGCATAACTTATCTCGAAAGTGCGTACATGAGCATCCGGATCATCTCCTGGGAATCCACCGAATTTCGTGTATGTTACTCCTGTTGGAGGCGGCCTTGGTTGACATAACTGTTGTTGCTGTTGTTGTCCGTTCATTGTGAGTGTATTCAGCCCTTCTTCTCTATCTTGATGTTGGTTAGTTGAACTCTCGAGATTTTTGTCGCCGGATGGCGTGCCTTCCGGTGTGCTGTTTTTGCTTAGAATGCGTCGCACTTCTGCTTCGAAGAGTTTTCCTTCCTTCTGGATATCCAATATCCGAAATCTTTCTTCCAAGCACGCTGGTTGGGCTGAAGATTCCGCGAAAAATGCAAAGTCTTTGCCTACAGTTCGTGACTCTATCACCGGAATATCACCGGAATGAGCCGAAATTATGCCAGACTGTAGTGTTTTTCCGCTTTTACCGATCTCTTCTCCTAAAGTGTTTCTAATCGTATATAACTCTGAGTTTAGATTGGTTTCTAATGGCGTGTTGGTAGATTCTGAAATTGCTATATCTTCGATAGGCTGGGTCGAAGTAGCACCAGAATGTACCAAAGGCGTTGATCGTTCCACCGGAATATGACCGGAATCAATCGTGACGTTCTCAATTTGTCTGACCACGTGGTCGTGGGTTCGATTCCCACAGACGGCGCCAAATGTTAAATGTTAGCCAAATGTTAGCCGTTGGGCAGGCTACAATGCTTCTGAATCTGGACTTAGAGTACTTTGTACTACTGTGATAATTAAAAGCACTCTAATTCTTAGCCACGTGGGTTCTTGGGAGTGGTAGGGGTCTGTTAGACAGAGGCCCTGTACTATTTTCCCAACCTCTCACATAATCATAACTCTGTCACGTCTTAGCTCAGTACTTGACTCTGAACACGATTAACTACGCGGCTTACTGGATGTTGGAATTTCCGGACTGGGTCTGCTATAGTAAAAGAGCAGTAGTCCAGTTCTGACTTAAACTACTTCGAATACTCAACTTCATTCACAGATGCACCTCTTCTTGACTCGGAGGTACACCAAACAACTATACTCAAAAGTCTGCACTTACGGTATATCAACTCAAACAGCAGTCAAATCGTAACAGTCTTATCAGTAATTCCAGGGCACACAGGCTCCTTACCGATACGAGTCCTTCCTGGGATCGGAATCCACAGAGAACGCAGACTATTGTATCGACTCAGTTACTCACCGCACATTAACAAGCCAACAGCGAGACTACTTCCATGTTCTCTGCTTCGCCGAAGAACTGATGACAATACGCTGCACTTAACAATACTTAGCGACACACTTAACCATGACCGAACAGATTCGTAACACACTGCAACTGTTTCGTAACTATATATTAAGATGCGAATAAACTACTAGACAAAGCGCAAACAGAACAGAACAGACAGAATAGAAAGACACACTCAAACAATACACTGCAATTCCCAAAATGGGCGCTCTCTCGCCACTCTTTCTCATTGCCTTATATAGAAGAATTTTTACAATGGTGCGCGAATCTTTTGTCATCTGCGCGTTTCTCGAAAAGGTTCTTTCTATTTAAGACGCCTGTCCTAGTACATTTGTCCTTATTCGGCGGCCGTCTAACACATGTATCTTCTCATACCAAGCACGTGGTGCTTGCTTTAAACCATATAATGCCTTCTTTAACCTGCACACCTGGTTTTCATGCCCTTTTTGCACAAAGCCACGGGGCTGAAAAACATACACTTCTTCATGCAAGTCACCATTCAGAAATGTTGTTTTAATGTCCAACTGATGTACATTCCAACCATGATGGGCTGCAAGTGCACAAATGCTCCGAACAGTAGTCATACGGCATGTAGGTGCAAAGGTCTCATCAAAATCAATGCCTCTTTCCTGCGCATAACCCTTTGCAACAAGCCTAGCCTTATACCTCTCAACTGTAACATCAGGTTTATGCTTCAGCTTGTATACCCACTTAGTGCCAATGGCCTTCTTGCTTGGAGGCAAGTCACATAAAGACCATGTACCATTCTTCATTATAGCATCATATTCAGATTGCATAGCAGCCATCCAATTTTCTGAATTATGTGCTTCATCAAAAGAAATAGGCATTCTCATCACAGAGACTAGACGCAGCCATAGCATAGCAATCTAATGCAAAGGAGGCACTATGAGATCCTGAACGAGTACGATATGACAAAGGTGCATCTAATTTGCTGTCACGCAAAGTCTGCACCAACCATTTTGGCATAGTTTTTGCCTGCTCAATATCAGCTCTCTCATCAACAAGTGCATCATGTAAATCTGCATCAGAAATGGAGTGATCTGGATCATCATATGAAACCTGCAAAGGCTGAGAAGTTACCTCATTAGGACCAGCACTAGATTGTCCACCTGTAAAAAGAGGCATCAAAGTATCATACATGTCTTTAGAGCTAACAGATGTCTCCTTAGTACATGAAAGCAATGGTTGAATAGCATCTTCCACAAAGACAACATCACGACTAACCAGAATGTGTTTAGTCTGTCGATGATACAGACGATAGCCTTTACTTTCAGAACTGTACCCAACAAAAATACATTTTAATGCCTTATCATCCAATTTTCTGCGATGTTGTTCAGCCACTAGTGCATATGCCAAACAACCAAAAACATGCAGATGAGCAACAGATGGCTTGCGGTCATGCCAAGCCTCATATGGTGTGATAGACTGCAATGCTTTAGTGGGACACCTGTTTAGTACATATGCTGCACACATGACAGCCTCAAGCCAGAAACTATGAGGTAAAGCCTGACTCTTGACCATACACCTCGCCATCTCCATGAGAGACCTGTTCTTCTATTCAGCAACTCCATTTTGTTGAGGTGTATATGGCACTTTACACTGGTGTTTTATCCCACGTTTAGCCAGAAATGCATTAAAATCAGAAGACATATATTCCCCCCCTCGATCAGAACGGAGGGTGCCCATTTTACATGCTGACAGATTTTCAGCCAAAACCAAAAACTGTTTAAAGCACATGAACACTTCGGACTTTGCTTTGAGTGGATATACCCATGCATGCCTAGAAAAATCATCAATGAAAGTCACGAAGTAAAGGTAATTTCCAAAAGAGGGTGTCTGCATAGGACCACAGACATCATTATGTACAAGCTGCAATTTCTGTGTAGCCCAAACTGAACCATCTTTTGGAAAGGAGGAACGCTGCATTTTGCCCAAAATACAGCCTTCACAAACATGTTTTCCAGGTGCCTCAAGTTTGGGCAAAGAGGACACCATTTCAGATTTCTGCAGGCATAGCAAACTAGCAAAATTTAGATGACCAAAGTGTGCATGCCAAAGCTTTGCATCTGACATAGCCTGAGAATCATTTACTGCACATGCCAAATCATTTTCAGATCTTTCATAGTCTATGAGCTTATACAACCCACGACATAAAATGCCAGAAGCAATAATCACATCGCCATTTGACAGATCATGAACTGTACACTTGTCATCAACAAATTTCACAACCAAGCCAATCTTGGCTAATGCAGAAACTGATAACAGATTCTTCTTGATCCCTGGCACAAATAAAGCATCTGACAAAGTGAAAGAACTACCATCAGCAGTAGTCAAAATGATCTTACCAACTCCCATAATAGGATAAGAGGAGTTGTTGGTGCATGTAACAGTATTCCATGTAGGGGCACGCTCAAGTGAAGAGAAGAAATTGTGCTGTGAGGTAATATGTTTGGTTGCCCCACTGTCAAAGTACCAAACATCTGAGTCTACTGGAGACATGCATTGATCATGAGAAGATGGGTCAAAACTGCAGACAGTAGTAAATGCCCATTCTTCTTCCTGCACAAGATTTGTAGACTCTATTTTTGGTGTAGAGGCCTCTGCAACAACCATTCCAGCCTCTTTCTTCTTTGCCTCTTTAGCAGCCAGTTTTGGACAGTTCTTTATGATATGATCATTCCCTTTACAGTACTTACAAAAAAAATTCTGCTTTTCTGATTTCTTCTCATCTTTATCTTCCTTCTTCGAATATGCAGAATTAGCAGATTTTTGCTTACTAGTTGAAGAGCTCCATTTTCCTTTGCCCTTCTGACTAGCCAGGAAAGTTTGATCTGCAACTCGCATAATGGACCTGTTTTGCCTGGACTGATCTTCCTGCAAGAGAACAGAGACTAACTCCTCAAATGATAAGGCATTCGGATTGCCTTTCATCATCAACCGAAGAGTAGAAGCAAAACTCTGATATGAGTCAGGAAGACCATTCAGAACGGTCTGCACAAGTGAGCTATCTTGTATAACCTCATCAGCAGAAATCAACTGTTCCTTCAAGTCTTTGATCTTTGTTAGGAAAATGTCCATAGAATCACCTTCATTCATGTGCTCACTCTCCAACTATTTTCGGAGGTAAGCAACACGAGCCTCATTCCTAGCTTGATACAATGTGGTAAGTGTATCCCAATCATCCTTAGCTATTCTGCAAGAGCGAATGTGAGGAATAATGGCACGTTTGAGAGACAAAGCTATCAATGCATGTGCTTGGGCATCTCTGCCATCCCAGCAAATTTGCTCTGCAGTAGGTGCAGCAGAAATAGCAGCACGAACAGGAATCTGCAGAATATCATCTTCGACACCATCTTCATCAGCTCCAGCACCTGTATTTGCAGTACCTGTCGTTACAGGTGTAACAGGACGTCTTTCAACACCCTGCACAATGTTTCACAATCCTTTTGCAACCAATACATGTCGCATCATATAAGCCCATAATGGGTAGTTGGTACCATCCAACTTATCCTCAACAGCCAACATACGGAATACATCACTGCTTTCAGCCATGGCCGGTGACTAAAATACCTCGATGCAGAAAATTGACTGTATCTCAAAAAGTTGAACGAAACTGGCCAGACAAATTCTGCTAGACATGTAGAAGACTTCGAGACGCTTAAACTGGCAAACAGAAACTGGTATATACCTTTGGCACAAAAAGACGAAATAGCCTGCATAAGCACTGCAATAATGTGTTCGAAGGCCGAAACGAGCTCAGATCGCGATTTCGACACCACACAGCAAAGCTGTTTTGATCTCAAAAACACGCTGAGTATGCTCACCAAAATTCATGCGATTCTGAGACTACAAATGGAGGAGTGTCGACGGCACCCTAGATGAAGCGACGACATGCTTTGATACCAATTGTTGGAATTAGACGTCTGCGGAAGCATGCGAACAGCACAAGGAAGAAGAAGAAGCTTGGAGCCCAAACACACAATACTGATGGTATTACTAAAGAATGTACAAAGATAAGTAGCCCATTAGGGCAATAGGCGTATATACAAGTCGGGGGAAAAAAACCTCCTAAAGAGGGAAAAAAGTGCCCCGACGATCCTAGTGTGTTCACACACATCACTACCTAAATATATCAACAAAAAGAGAGTGCAATGGCTTGGCTATGATTGCATACATATGTATGAACCGTCTATAATAACCACAATGACCCATAAATGCCTGTACCTCTTTCATGTTGTTAGGCCGAGGTAGTTCGGCAATGACTTTCACCTTTTCTTCATTAGTAGAGATTCCATTCTTCGACACAATGTGTCCTAGAACTTTTCCCTATCTGACCATGAAACTACACTTCTCTGGGTTCAAACAAACTTGATATTCTCGACATTTGTCAAATACTTGTCTTAATTATGGGATATGTGTCTACCTCATATTTGAATGAGCACATATGTCATCGACATAAACTTCCAAATTCTTACGTAAGAATTCCTTAAAAACATGACACATGAGTCGCTGGAAAGTGGTGGGTGCATTTGTTAAGCCAAATGGCATTACACAAAATGCAAATATGCCCCATTCTATGGCAAAAGCCGTCTTATGTTGATCTTCTGGAGCAATGGCTACTTGATTATAGCCTGAAAAACCATCAAGGAAGTTGTAAACTTCCTTGCCCACAACTCTTTCCAATAAGTGTTTCGTGATAGGAAGAGGATAACTATCTCTAATTGTGGCGGCATTAACTCTTTTAAGGTTAATACACACATGCAATTTTCCATTCTTTTTGGGCACAACCACAATGGGGGATACCCATTCGGTATGCTCAATTTTGTAAATGAATCCTGCTTCTATCAAACGATCTATTTCTTCTTTAATCTTGGCAGCATAGTTATCATTGTACGTGTATGGTTTCTGTTTCATAGGTTTTGCATCTGGAGTCATAGGGATTCTATGGGAACATATATCCGGGTCTACTCCTTTCAAATCTTTGTAACTCCAAGCGAATACGTCTCTATATTCTCGCAATAGGGCAACTAACTCTTCTTCTTCTTCATTCGTCAAATCATGCCCTATGTATGTACATTTTTCTTCTTCTCCTTCTATGGTGACTATGATTTTTTGGGTTTTCTCTCGATTATCGTATACTTCTCCAACGTCAAATTTTTTGTTAGGCATTCGTACCATGATTCGTCTATCTTCTATTTCATACTTCTTGAAGTTCTCGGGAACCTCAAATAAAGATTCTTCTTCCTCTGACATGGTTTCTTTCTTCTTTCTTTTCTTACCTTCACTTTTGGCAGTCACTTGTGTGGTTAATCTCACCTCAGTCATAATTTCCTCGTGTCTCTGAGGGTGAGCTTCTACTTCGCAGAAATATTCCTCATCTGATGCAAAGGGAGGGTCCATAATAATTGACTCTAGATCAAAGTCATTTGCATCCTCAAATGCATCAGTGCAAGGTTCACATTCTTCTATAATTGAATCACACATGATTGGATCTATTGTAAATGAGATGTCATAGCCATCCTCATCACAGTGGGGTGTCCATTGTTCTTCATTAATGGCTACATCCATTGTTGCTAAAATTTTTGCCCAACCATGAGGCTCGAATTCCTCGTCTGGAAATACTACAGGTGCGTAAGCTAGGTCTTGAAGGGTTCGTGGAGGTTGTTCTGAACCTAAAGTTATGGCTGCTAACCGTTCTTCCTCTTGTTTTGCTACCTTACACATCCATAAATGAGTATCCTCATGCAACCATGAGGGATCTGATTCCAATGAGTGTACTCTGTTTCTTCTTGTGACTTATGGATAGTATTCCATTGTATGGGGGGTACATCTCGATGGGAATAGTCTTTAAGATTGACTTTAGTAGTCACTCCTAAATGTTGCAAGTACAAAGAATTAGTTCCCCAATCTTGTACGATTTGCAACTGACGCATGAATGGTCGTCCTAAAATCATCTCATAAGCATGATTTTTCCCAAAATCACAAATGGTGAAAGTATGCTCAAATTCTACACCACAAGTGGTGAGAGATATGCCTTCAAGTAAGCCTAATGGTTTTTCTATATGTCCGTCAGCGATTTGTAGCTTCATCTGAGTAGGTCTTAATGTTGGCTTACCCCAACGTTTCCATAAAGCGGTGGTAGCGATGGCTCCTCCGGCTCCTGAATCCAAGATGGCTTTGGTGGTGTAGCCCTGATGGGTTATTGGAAGATAAGTGTTACCTTCCTCTCCTTCACTCACATCTCCGATTCTTTCTACTGGTATTTCTGGTACCTTTTTGTGTGATCCTATCTGTGAGGGAGCAATAGCAACCTCAGAGAATTGATTTGCTACATGTTTCCACAATTCTGGTTTAACCTTCAATAAATCCCCTAGAGTGATGTAGATTCTTTTTCTCCTTGCTATCGATCAAGTATTTTTTAGCCTCTCCAGTAGTCCTTGAAAGTGTAACTCAGGTTTTGCCATTTATTCCAATTGAGATAACGAGAGGATTCGAACATAGTTTGTGCTAATTCTACCATCTTCATGCAAAGTTTAGTCCTCTCAATTTCTAGATCTGCTTTCGGATAATTCTTATTCATTTCAGCTATCTGGGTTCCTTCTTTTAATCTAGCCTGATATGCACGAAACATCATGTCTAAGTTTTCTGGTATGGGTTCCGCTAGAACTAATCCTGATTTTTGAGTTGGGTTCTCTTGATTCGATTCTTGTGAAGTCAATTCTAGGATTTTGGCTCTAGATTCCTTTAAAGTTCCTTCCAACTTAGTTATCTTTTTACTCAATTTTCTCTTGATTCTTTCTCTAGAATCTTTCCAAGATTTTGTTTTTTTAGTACTAGACTCTCCAACTTCCACTAGTTTCATCTATTTTCTCTTGATTAAGTTGTAGATTTTGTAAGAGCACCTAGGCTCTTGTTATAGCTTAGATAGGTACGTATGTAGGATTGGATCCATCTGCGTTGTGCACAATACTTATCACGTTGATCGGTGTCACTTTTGAAGCATTTGTAGGGTTCTTGGGGCAATCTTTGATGATATGCTCTTTACCACAGTCAGCACAAAAACCTTGTATGTTATAATATTGTGATTGTCCTGTTATTGGAGGATGTGGACAATCCTTTATGAAATGATCTCCTTGGCACGTAAAGCATGGCCCTCTAGGGCCCTGTGGTCTTTGTTGTCTTAACTGGGGCCATGGATTAGGGTTGGTATACATCACGTTAGCGTAGTTGGGCTCCCAACTAGGTTCCAATGGTGGACTATCGTATTGATATGTTTCCACATGTTATGGTGACTCTGTATAATATGTGAGTGGACTATCTACATGGGTAGAGTCAAAACTATTAGAGTTAAGGTCACTATTTGTGATCAAGGGTGAAGAAGGCACTATAGCCCTATTGAGGTTCTCTTCTGTAGCAGCGTATTTGACTGAGATGACATTAGCTAGTGGGGGTGGCTGCTGAGCTAAAACAGGTTGTGGTCTCTGTTGAGCCTGATAAGGGTAGTTTTGAGGAGGCCTATAGTAATGAGGCTGAGAATTATATTGGCATTGATACCTACCTGGTTGTGGGTATGCTTGCTGGTAGTTCTGTCGTACTGCTTGTTTGTTGTATGGGCAGTCTTGGGCCGTATGGTTCGTGTATCATCTCTCAATCGTACAGTATTGGCCACTAGGGTTGGCTTGCAGTTGTGTTGCATTGGGACACACGTTTGCCATATGATCACCACCATAGGTGTAACAACGCTTGTTTGTTGTTAACCTAGGCATCTGTTTACTAGAAACTCCTAGTTTTTGGGCCACTTTTTCTGCTAGGTCCTCTATCGAGTTGGATAGCTTTGAGGATACTAGAGATGAACAATCTGAGTCCTTATAGACCTTTGAGAGTTCCAACTTGTCTCCTAAGTTGTCCTCAATTTCTATACAAATTCTCACACATTGCTCTAGCGTTCTGGGTTCTTTCAAGTACACATAGGAGCGTAGTTTAGAGCTTAAGAGGACATCTAACAATAATGATACTTGCTTGGCCTGTGAGGGTAATTCTTGCATTGGGCATCTCTCAACATATTGTCTAAACCTACGTCCTACGAGTCTAACTGTCTCCTGAGGGGTTTGTTTGAAGCTATGAATCAACGAAGACGTATCATGTCTCACTCCACTTTTAGAGAATTCGGTGATGAATGACTCTAACAAGTGATGGATATCCCTAAATTGCCTTTGTTGCAATGGTTGGAACCAAGTTAAAGCCGTATTCTTTAATGTTAGTCCAAATGCATTGTATTGCGTGAACATGTCTTCTACTTGTTTTGCTCGTAGCACTTGCTTGAATTCCGCAACATGGTCGTAGGGATCTCCTGTACCATCAAAATAATTTTTCATGGACTTTACTAATTGACTGGGTCTCAATATCCTTGGATGCTCACGTGGTCTAGGTAGAGGAAAACCATCTCTACCACCTGGTATTCTAGGTTCTCTTTGTCTTTCCACTCTATCTGTGTCTGTGGTTGTTCTATCTCTCCCTAAGGGATGAGTGAAACTTACTTCCGGTCTTTCTTTGTTCTTCTCTCTTTGATTGCCATGGGCTGAAGATGTTCCAGCACCTTGATAGCTCGTGTTTACATTTGCTCATGATGGAGGGAAGACTAAATTGCCTCTCCATGTGTAGGTATTTCTTGCATGATCTTGTGCCACAAATACTCTTTTCGAAGTGTCATCCAGATATACAACTGTTGACAGTATACGGGAAGAAGCAAGTACGGACACACATGCAGATCTAGCACTGAGGCAACCCTCCATTTTTTCCAAAACCCTCACAGCATTTTAAAGTGATTCTCATCACTACAAACCCTTGTAAATATCATTTCACCTTTTTGGTAGCTCCATTTTGTACAAGCCGAGGAGTCCTCGAGCTTGGGGAGCCTTAGAAGTAGTTGCCTGTCAATTTTCATAATTTTTAGATCTCGTTTGGGCCCTCAAATAAGCCCTAGAACCTAATTTTTAACTAGGCCGGACACTAGGTCTGGACAGGGCCAAAGCTAGTCAAAAACTATAAATAGAGCTAGAGAGCTCATTTTGAGAGAGCTTCTTCTTAGTTTTGAGCTTGTATGAGAACTTGGTTGCAATAGAAGGGATTCCATTGTCTTACTCTCTTTGTTCTTGCCGTGTGTGCGCATGTGTGTGTATGTGTGTGCATGTTAGTGTGCTTCTCACTCACGCACTTGTGCCGTCACTTGCTCGAGGTCTTCATACCATCCTCATGTCTTCCCGGATTGACATTAAAGGAGGTGCTACTCATCACTGAGCTACACCAAATTTTGGCGCCGTTGCCGGGGATTCGAGCTTTGAGGACGAGCGTGTGATGGTAAGACGTAGAGAGGACGCGTTGGAATGGTAAGTAGTAGGTAAATTTCTGATTTTTCTCCATCTTCATCTTCATCTTCACCTCCATCTCCATCTCCACCTCCACCTCCTTCTCCACTACATATTCCCTCTTCCTTATCATTCCCTCATTTGTTGTGTGCGAGTTTGAGAGAGAGCGAGTGTGTGTGCTTGTTTTTGCGTGTTTTTTGCATGTTTCTTGCAGGTGGCAGCTCCATCATCACCTCCAGCAAGCTCAGCAGGTACAGAAATTGTCTGCACAGTCCCCGAGGCGTTGAGCTCGAGCTATCGCGACACTCCGAAAATTTCACCTTCTCACGATTCTGAGTGCACCACGACACTGCGCAGGCCTAGAGCTCCCAGGAACACTAGCTAGAACAGAAAAATTCACCATATCTCGACCTATCGCGACACTCCGAGGTATCGCGACACTCCGAGCTATCGCGACACTCCGAGGTATCGCGACACTCCGAGGTATCGCGACACTCCGAGGTATCGCGACACTCCGAGGTATCGCGACACTCCGAGCTATCGCGACACTCCGAGCTATCGCGACACTCCGAGCTATCGCGACACTCCGAGGTATCGCGACACTCCGAGCTATCGCGACACTCCGAGCTATCGCGATACACGGCCATTAACGCATGAAAATTGAGAGTTAATTTTTGAGTGATTGAGAGGGTAGTTGAGCTTGATTTTAAGACATATTGGTATAACTTAGAACCTTGGAAGTGGGCAAAAGACCTAGAAACTAGAGAGGGATCTCCTGAACCCTGAGAGCCTGTTTTGACCCTATAGTGCCTGAATGGTCATAACTTGACCATACGAACTCCGATTGATGAGATTTTGGTCTCGTTGGAAGCTCGTTGAGAATCCTACGTGGACCTCGACTGGTTTTTGTAAAAATCATACGCGGAGTTTTAGAACATGCATTTTTAAGTTAACCTTTAGGTGGAACTAAGTTGTTCTTAGATTTCAGGGGGTACAGTGAGTTACTCCAGGGGGACTAAAAATATTGATGTGTGTCTTCCAATTATTTGTGGTGATAAAGCTATACTAACTGGTGAGTTTTGCAGGAACTTTGTGGGCACTCAAGGCAAGCAAAGCAAGCTAGCAAGGGTGAGTACCGAGCTTGGGAGAAGGCTTCCTGGGTTTGCGTAGCTGTCTGATCAACCAGCTGATTGAGGTTGGAAGATCTCATAACCCTCCTTTGTCAATTCCTAGCCTAGGCTAAGTACGACTTAGGTGTGGTAATTAACTAGGGCAACGTTAGGCACGAATCAAGTCCAAGAGAATTGATCAACCAAGTGCAAGAAAATAAATAGGTCTTAAGTGCGAAAACCCTAAGGGACAAAAGGTAAACGGGAATCGATCACTCATCAAGTGCGGAAATCCACTTAAGTACTCCTGACGACGCAATTTCAGACAGACAAGACCATAAACATAATATTCAACTAAAAAGAACCAAGTGATTAGTGCAAAATCAACCCGCAACGAGAGCGTGCTTGGGGCCCAGGGGGTAAATAAATCAGGCATATGAACCTTAGATCAGGCAGACACTTAGGCCGAGACAGACGAAGCTTCAGATCTTCTGAAGCTAGTGTCAATCACACTGCCAGGTCTTGGGCCCAGCAGTTGAGTGAGTACCCATACACTCCCAGATCAGAAACCAGTGATTCTGAAAGGTCCTATCACATGGAGAGACCAGTAGGTAGTTCAGTGTTGGCTTATCTAGAAAAGCCAGAGGGGCCTTATAAGACTCAATTGGAATATATCAGGACGAATCGTCTAGGTGCTCGCATCTATGAAGACGGACTGAGAAGATCAGTGGTCCAGATTAAGAACCCCGATCAACCCTATGGAATAGACCACCCGGTAGTCAAGTTTGAGAATGGAGCATACCTAGATAAAGAGGGGACTATATATGTAGTCACCACTCTTCCTGATAGAACTGATGAGTTTGGAAATGTGATTGCGGAGACCGACATGGGTGATATAGAGCAAGGGAACTTAGAGAGAGAGCCAAGAACTCCCCGTGGTAAGTCTGTCTTGACCAGAATCATGACTCCGGAGCGGATTCCACAAGATAATAAAAGCATAGATCTGCTTTTAAATCGAGAAACCGATGAGGCTTTTTGGAGATATAGATCTTCTCAACCTCAGGAGGTGAATACCCTCACAATCTACGAGTTTAAAGACCCTGATAGTCCAGGCCAAGTAACCTACCTAGACACTGCATCAGAGAGAATCTTCGTGGTCACTGAGCAGGGCAGACATGCCTACACTTGGAAGGGTGAATTTGTTTTTCCCCAACCAAGGTCTAATGTGTCCTTTGGTCACCAAGGAGCTGGGACCTCCCAAGCTCACGGAGCTCAAAGAGATAGAAGTAGAGACAAACCCGAGGTAAGTTTTGCCAACTCCCTGGGAAGAGAAAGAACGGGAGCTGAAAGGAATAGAGTAGAACCTGAGAGACATAGAACCCCATGGAATCACCGGGACATTGATGATTTTCCTTTGCCAAGGCCGAGAGAACACACTAGGACCCTACGACCAACCCAACTGGTGAAGTCCATGAAGAATTATTTCGATGGCACGGGAGACCCTTATGACCATGTGGCAGAATTTCGACAAGTGTTGAAAGCTGAACAAGTGGAGGACCTATTCACACAATATAATGCTTTCGGTCTAACCCTTAGGAACACTGCCCTCACGTGGTTCCAACCACTGAATGAGAGGCATTTCAGAAACATAGACCAACTCTTAGAGGCATTTATTGTTGAGTTTTCTAAGAGTGGAATCAGGCATAACACCTCCTCACTAATTCATAGCTTCAAACAAACACCTCAAGAGACGGTCAGACTAGCTGGAAGAAGATTTAGACAGTACCTGGAGAGATGCCCTATGCCGGAGTTACCCACACCAGCCAAACAAGTGGCCTTGTTCCTAGACGGATTGTTGAGCACTAAGCTCAGGTCATATGTGTACCTGAAGGACCCCAGAACGATAGAGGAGTGCGTGCGCATGTGCATAGACATTGAGGACAATCTAGGTGAGGAGTTAGAACTATCAAAAATCTATAAGGATTCTGATGGCTCTAGCACACAGACATCTGGTCAATCCACATCCATCGAGGAACTTGCAGAGAAGGTAGCCCAAAAACTAGGTGTCTCTAGCAAGCAAATTCCGAGATTTGCCCCAGTTAAGCGGTGTTACAATTGTGGCGGCGAACATATGGCAAGTGTATGCCCCATTATGGCCCAACCACAAGCGAATCTTAGTAGCCAGTACTGCACCATAGAGCGCAGGTACACCAATCACATGGCACAAGACTGCCCATATAACAAACAAACTGTTAGACAAAATTATCCTCAGCCATATCCACAACATGGTAGATACCAGAATCAGTACCCATCACCACAATACAACAGACCACAGCAAACTTATCGGCCATCTTATCAAGGGCAGCAGAGGCCTCAACCAGTCCTAGTGCAGCAACCCCCTGCCCCAACCAATGCGATCCCAGTGAAATATGCTTCTACTGAAGAAAATCCTAATAGAGCCATAGTCCCAGTCACCCCATTGCTATCAGACAGCGATCCAAGTGACCATAGTTTTGACTCCGCACATATTGATAGCCCACAAGCTTACTACATGCAGTCACCCGAGCATGACGAGCCATACTATTATGAGGACCCAAGTGAAAATAGTGGGGAACCTGAGTATTCTAATGTCATGTACACAAACCCCAACTCTAGACCTCAACCTAGGCAGGTACGACCCCCATTTCCGAGAGGGCCATGTTTCAGATGTCAGGGAGATCACCTTGTACGTGATTGTCCACTACCTGTCCCTACACAACCTCAACCAATAACCATTCAGGGCTTCTGTCAAGACTGCGGGAAAGAACATCTCCCACGAGATTGCCCAAAGAACCCTAATAACATGCCTAAAATCACTCCTATCAATGTTGTTGGGTTAGTTGTAGACTCCACAGGGAGTGTGACTTCCACTGCACCTGTGCAGGTGATCACAAGAGCCCAGGCGCTTCAACGACACCAAGATGTTGTTCAGGAAAAGAGCCCCGAGGTGAGTGAAACAGAGAGCATACCCAAAAAGAGGACTAGCGCCTGGAAGGATAGTCGTGAAAGAATGAAGAGACAATGGGCAAAAAAGATAAACGAACTTGAAGAAAGCGTGAGAGAAACCAAGGCAAAAATCACAGAGATCACATCTCAACCGCACTCCCACACACTTCCACCACTACCATCCCCATCACCCTCCCTTTCTCCGCCCTCTAATACCCCTCACGAAACCCACCCACCACCCCGAGTAGGATCAGTATTAGCTGACCCCACTCCTGAAGGCTTGGACATGATGTTCAAAGCCTACCAGGCTCGACTTCAAGAAGGGCCAACAGCTGCAAACCTAGACAAGAGTTACCCTAGAGCAGACTTAGAGATTGAACGGATGAAAATGTGCATGAAAATGGTAGAGCAAGCTCAAGCTATACTTGAGACTAGTCAAAAGTTCAATCAGACAACCTCTGTCAAGCCGGATTTGCATTTCCAAGGCTTACTAGAAAGATTAGAGCAGTTGGTAAACAAATCACAAGTTTCTTTACCTCCACAGGCTCAACCAGTTGTTGAAAGAGGAAGCTCACCACCAAAGGGAGCTTATGTCCCTAATCCCACGGATGCTGGAATACCTCCTTCAATACAACAGTACTCTCCAGAGTTCTTGCGGGAAATACAAGAAGAGAAATGGGCCAAGGAGAAGGGTGATTTCCCTCCCATTCCTGAGATTGATGATCTTCGTGATCAATTTCCCCAAGACATTCCCTCTATCTATGGGGATCAAGCAGAGCAACAAGAGGATGAGAGATTAGATTTTGAATCTAATTCTTTACAAGAGTTGCCTCATTTCACAGGCCCATGGGAATCTGAATCTCTCCAGATCAGAGCTCCCACGATATTGGTAAGAAATGAAGACTCAGTGATTCCCAGGAACACTGATGTTGTGAAGAACACTAAGGTTCAATGTCACCTCACTGTAGAGGAACTTCTCAAGGCAAAACCGGAGCTCTGGGATCATGTGAAGGATCAGGTTCCAGAACTTGAATCCAATGCACCAAAAGTAGGCTCTAAACAAAAAATACCCGAAGTACCTCTCGACAAGATAGGAGACATGAGCGAAGGTGAAGAAGGTAACACTTATCTTCCGATCACATATCAAGGTTACACAACCAAAGCAATTGTGGATTCGGGTGCGGGCGTTGCGATTGCGACTACCTCCCTGTGGAAGCGATGGGGCAAACCCACCTTGAGACCAACGAGAATGAAACTTCAAATGGCAGATGGTCATTTTGAAAGACCTCTCGGATTGCTTGAAGGGATAACTCTAGCCACTTGTGGTGTAGAGTTTGAACATACGTTTGCTATATGTGACTTTGAGAAGAATAATGTTTACGAGATGATCCTAGGAAGACCCTTCCTACGACAATTGCAAATAGTACAGGATTGGGGAACCAACTCCTTGTACTTACAGCACTTAGGGGTCACCACCAAGGTCAATCTGAAGGATCACACCTTCAGAGATGTACCACCCCTACAGTGGAATCTTATCCACAAAACGAAAGAGGACTCTATCTCCGTGCATTCTGGAAGTTCACCTGAACCATCCTGGTTGCATGAAGATACTCACTTGTGGATGTGCAAGGTCGCAGAGGAAGAGGAAAAGCGCCTAAAAGCGAGAGAAGAAGGAACTCCCCCAGGAGATAGACCAATAAAAGACCCAGCCTATACACCGATGATATTTCCAGATGAGGAATTTGAGCCTCATGGTTGGGCAGAAATCTTAGCTACCATGGACATTGCAGTCAATGAGGAACAATGGACACCCCATTGTGATGAGGAGGGTTATGATATTTCAGTGTTCATGTGTCAGCCCTTGTTGGAAGAGTGTGATCCTAGTGAGTTCATAGAAGAAGAAAAGAATGACGATGATCTAGAATCCATTGTGATGGATACTTACTTTGACTCAGAGGAACACTACTTAGAAGACATAGGAGTGTTAACCCAAAAAGAAGAAGAACCTCTTGCAAGTATTAAAACGATAAGTTCAAAGAAAGGAAGTGAAAGAGGTCAAAAGAAAAAGAAAAGAAAAGCAGTAAGACAAGAAGAGGAAGAATCATTGTTTGAAGTACCAGAAAATTTCAAGAAATATGAAGTGGAAGACCGGAAGATTTTGGTACGAATGCCTAAGAGAGAGGCCATCATAGGAGAAGCATATGACAATAAAGAAAAGACCAAAAAATTTGTAGTGACCATTGAAGGGAACGAAGAGCGATGTACATACATAGGAGATGACCTAAGTGCAGAAGAAGAAGCAGAGCTTGTAGCTCTATTAAGGGAATATAGGGATGTGTTCGCATGGCATTATAGAGACTTGAAAGGAGTAGATCCAGAGATCTGCTCTCATACGATTCCGATGACCGCTGATGCTAAGCCCACCAAACAAAAACCCTACACATATAATGACAATTATGCGGCCAAAATAAAAGAGGAAATTGACAGGCTGATTGAAGCCGGATTCATCTATGAGATTGAGCACACTGAATGGGTGTCCCCTATTGTAGTGGTGCCCAAGAAGAACGGGAAATTGCGAGTGTGCATTAACCTTAAAAAAGTTAATGCCGCTACGATTAGAGATAGTTATCCACTTCCAATCACCGAACATCTTTTGGAGCGTGTTGCAGGCAAGGAAGTTTACAGCTTCCTTGATGGATTTTCAGGTTACAACCAAGTAGCCATTGCCCCCGAAGATCAACACAAAACGGCCTTTGCCACAGAGTGGGGAATCTTTGCATTTCGTGTGATGCCATTTGGGCTCACCAATGCACCTGCAACATTCCAAAGACTCATGTGTCATGTCTTCAAGGAGTTCTTGCGAAAGAGCTTAGAAGTATATGTGGATGATTTGTGCGCTCATTCCCAAGAGAGAAGTTACCACATCCCTGAGCTCAGGCAAATCTTCAACAAGTGTAGAGATTATCGAGTGTGTCTGAATCCAGAGAAGTGCGTGTTTATGGTACGCCAAGGTAAGATCTTAGGTCACATTGTTTCTAAGAATGGAATATCAACAGATGAAGACAAGGTAAGAGCAATAGCAGAATTGGCGAGACCAAGGAATGTGAAAGAGGTACAAGCCTTTATGGGCCATTGTGGATATTACCGTAGGTTTATCCACATGTATGCCATCATAGCTAAACCTCTCTATGGGCTGTTAACCAATTTTGAGTGGAGTGAGGAATGCGAGACTTCCTTCAACGAACTGAAGAGACGTTTGTGCACAGCACCAATATTGACTACTCCGGATTGGAGCAAACCCTTTCATGTCCATGTAGATGCCTCCAATCATGCAATAGGATGTGTGCTAGCACAACCCACAGGTGAAGGAAACCTAGATTTGCCGATAGCATATGCTAGTAGGCAATTAAATGCAGCTGAACGAAATTACACCACAACGGAGAGAGAAGGCTTAGGCATGGTATATGCTGTGAAGAAGTTTAGACACTATCTATTAGCCAATAAGTTCAAGTTTTTCACTGATCATCAAGCTTTACTATATTTGGTCAATAAACCTTGCAATACAGGCCGCTTAGTAAGATGGTTCCTCTTACTAATGGAATACGACTTTGAAGTTGTTGTCAGGAAAGGTAGAACCCATCTTCGGGCAGACCATCTTTCTGGCATCACTTCAGGAGAGCCACCGCAAGGAGTGTCTGATGAATTGCCCGATGCTTATCTGTTCAATTTAGAAATTGTTCCTAAATGGGCAAATAAGTTGGTACCAGTCCTAACCTTCGGGCCTGCAAATAAAAATGTAAAGACAAGCAAAGAGGAAATTGTAAAATCGCTAAAGTATCAAATATTAGCCGGAAGTATGTACAAGCAAGATAATGAGGGCGTATTAGCTTGTTGTGTCGAGGATGATGAACATGCTAGTTGGTTGCAACAAGCCCATGAGGGACTGCTGGGAATCACTACTCTAAACAACGAACCTTGCAGAATCTAAAACGCTTAGGAGTGTATTGGCCTAGCATGGACAAAGAAATACAAGAGTGGATCCAGAGCTGTCCAGGGTGCCAGGAGAGACCCCCAGTGGAGCATGCCACTCTTTATCACATGTCATTAATCCCAGATTGGAGTGCTCCACTGGTCGAGTTCATGAGAACAGGAACATTGCCCAATCAGGCTAGTCTTGCAAGAAAACGGAGCATGGAGCAAGAGGCTCAAGACTATGCTTTAGTAGGAGACAACATGTATCGAAGAGGCAAGGATGGTTACCTAAGACTGTGCGTACATGAATCAGACTACTTGAAAGTCTTAGAAACGGCACACAGCGGTGCTGCAGGTGGACACTTTGGGCCTGACAGAGTGATTAAGACTATTCTATTCTCAGGACTGTGGTGGCCCACTCTTCATATGGATGCACATACTTATGTGAAGAGTTGTGACACATGCCAACGTACCCAATATCCGATAAGAAGAGATGAAATGCCATTAAGACCAATGATGGGAGGACGTGCATTTTCAAAGTGGGGTATAGACTTTGTAGGTCCCATCAACCCCCCAGCTAGGAACTCCCATGCAGAATACATTATTGTAGCCACAGATTACCTTACCAAGTGGGTGGAAGTAAAGGCCACGACAAAGAATGATGCTCAAACAACGGCTAAGTTCTTATTCGAAAATGTGTTCACTAGATATGGGTTACCAATAGAGTTAGTTAGTGATAGAGGTACACACTTCTTGAATGAGGTCATTGAAAATCTCCTTCAAGAATTCATGGTGGTACATAAAAAGTCTGCACCCTATCACCCACAAGCTAACGGACAAGCCGAGAGCACGAATAAGATCCTGTGTAACGTATTGACGAAACTGGTCAATAATAAACGCTCTGATTGGGACAAACAACTTCACCATGCTGTTTGGGCATACCGAGTTGCCTACAAAACGGTACTCAATGCCACCCCATTTCAGATGGTCTTCGGACAGAATGCAGTGTTACCACTAGATTTCCTAATTCCAGCTTTAAGGGTAGCACAAGAGCATGAGTGGAATGGACATGAGTTGTCCTCTAGGATCTTAGATCTAGAGCATTTAGGTGAGACAAGGCTACGAGCAGCAGCAGGTATCTATGCTGCAAAGAAACGGCAAAAGGCATACTTTGATGCCCATGTGAAGGATAAGGGCTTGAAGGCAGGAGATCTAGTGTTAGTCTACACATTGAAACAACATGCAAGAAAGCTAGAAAAGAGAGGCTACAGACCTATGATCATTAATAGGATCTCCACGAGTGGAGCAGTACAACTAGCCACATTAGAGGGGGAGGTCATCCCAAACTATATTAGCGGATGCAGAGTCAAGCTGTATCAGGAACCCCTCACGGAAAAGATGCTAAGCCGACTCAATATTGCCAAGCAACGTAAAGAGGAGGAAAAACGAATTCGAGAAGAAGCACAGGCAGAGGCCTTAGAGCGTATCAAACGAATGAAGTTGAGGAGACAAGGAAGGGACCAGCCTATGACTGACACTCAAGAGTCTCCAGGCTATCACATGGCCATGTGTGAGGCTTCAGGAGAACGTACCCATAAGATAGTGGACCGACGACCTTTTGTGACCGTAGAAATAGGACAAAGAGACAGCACAACCAGCGTGAGGGCTTTAATTGATTCAGGAGCAGCTACAAGTGCAGTTCGGCTCTCTTATTGCCAGCAGCTGCAATTGGAGGTAAAACCCCTAGAAGCATATCTGATAGGATTAGGAGGTGTTGAAACCCCTTGTATGGGAGAGGTGAATCTTCCCCTCTACATACAAGAGGTCCTCATGCCAGCAAAAGTGCTAGTGTGTGAAGACGAGGATTTGACCGAACCTCTTGTCTTGGGCCAAGACTGGATCTATGATCATGCAGTCAACCTTAACCTAAGAAATGGACTTCTTCAGGTGTGGGTAGGCCAAAGCCGTCTCACGATTGAATTAGAAAATCAAGCACTCAAACCAATAGAACAGGCACCAACTCCTGGTCCCTCCAGGGATCCACATGAAGATAACACTGTTGTGCTTGTCCAAACTTCTATGGTGCAGAGGAATGTCAATCTTACTGGAGGTTCAGGAGCCAAGAGGGAGTTCCTAATTGATCCAAAGAAGATTCTAAACGAACGTACCGAACATCACTCTATACGAAGGAGGCCGCTGTTCAAGAGGCAGGAGCGCCAACCCGCGCAATATGGAGCATCTCGTGGCGTGAAGCAGATCTGGATACGCAAGGAGGGGAGACCCACAGCTCCAATAGCGGATTCTCAAGGAAACAAGAAACGAGCCTCACCATCAAGGAACAAAGCTAAGAAGCCCCCTTGGATGACCCCTAGGCACACCATTTCTATTTGGGTTCCTAAGCGGTCAATGAAGGCCACCCCTAATGCTAGACAGATATGGGTGCCCAAGGCTCGCTTACAAGCCCAAATTACTTCACCTTCAGGTACTAGGATGAAGCAGCTTTCACAAGCACTCTTGGCCAACAACTCAGAATGTGACAAGATACCTACACCTCTCACTGTCCCCACTCCCATCAACCCCAGGAATGTCTGGAAATGGGTACCCACAAGGTCCCAAATACATCACACTCTCAGACCGAAATCTTCACCTGTCCTTAGCTCTAAGAGCTACGACTCCTGTATCAAAGTGTGGAGAATTAAACTGTGTGTTAAACCCCCTGACCCTATTCTGTAAATCCGTCCACACTAACTCAGAAGCATTCCAAGCCCATTGCATCACCAGAGTATGCATCTAGGACGACAATGACCTCTAATCACCACTCACACATATCATAAACACCTCACCATTAACCACTGACCTCCGGAATTGTCATGTTAGTATTGTGAAGGGAACACCATTACATCTTGTTTCCTATGCAACACTAATGTGCCTTTCGTCTTCCAACAGATAAGCAACCTACTCTCATGGCAACAGCGGCAGGCACAAGCTCTCAGGCAGGATCTGGTGCTCCTATCAATTGGGATGCCATGCCAGTGGAAGCTCCACCAACAGCTAGGCCTGAAGAATTCTTGAATGTGCGAAGGATTCCTATTCCAGATCCACCCAGTGGACTAACCGAAAGAGTAAAAGGGCACTCCCATTGGTTCAATGAAATGCCAGGGGATTTGGGAGACGCAGATCACATATGGGAGTCCAAGATGGAGTGTGGAGGGGTTTGGTGGACCTTCCAATTCTTTTCAAGAGAATTTGAGACCTTACAGAATGCAGCTCCACTTCAGGATATCTGGCAAAAGGCAGGACTACAAGCTTACTTCAGTGCAGCTCTACCTAAACCTGACTTCCTCAGGTGCTACTACTTGATTGCTACGTTGAAACCTACCGGGGATAAAGATCATTCTGGCACTTTCTGGGTGCCCTCCTTATCCAATCTGGAGGAGATGAGGAAGTTTGAATTAAATGTAACGTTAATCAGGGAAGCCCTTCAAATGTATGGAACTCATGTGCCTTCGGATCGCGACCCTTTGATACCAGAATCAATGAAAAGCAATAGAGTCAAGAAGCTCAAAGAAATGTGCGCCCTCACCCCCAACATCGCCATACCTCTGCGGATGTGCCTCCAGCACTTCGCATTTCCCGCTCAGGACCGTTTCACTCAGCCTCACAAGAAGATATGGTACGGGTTGTATTTAGCAGAGACCGGAAGCTTGCCCATCAAGATGCCGGTATGGATCTTAGATCAGGTGTATGAGGCAGGCAAGCGGGGGGTGAGGAAGCCCACTTTACATGGGTGTTGTGCGTTGACGAGAATCATCTACAGATGTCTGGCATATGATGTGCCAGTTGCTCGAGCCCTCAAATATGCACACCTGGAGCTGTTCAAAGGGCGAAAGTCAGGGAGTCAGCCTGCAAAAAGAATGCGTGGATCCCTTTCACAGGTCATGATCCCTCCAGAAGCCACCGCCGAAGTCTCCACTAGAGAGGAAGCCCAGGTGGCACCTATCATAATCCATCTCCAGGAGTCTCAACCAAGAGAGGTGGTACAGCCCACTCCTTCTGCCCCTCCGCTACCTACCGATGCGGAATTTGCAGCGATGGCCACCTTCACCGAGGACCCAAATTTTGATTTTGAAACATTTCTGCAGACGGCTCATCTATCAGACAGTGAAGGTTGTCCTGACAATGTCGATCCGGGGGCATCAACCCAAAGAGAACATGCAAGAGGCGAGACAAGCAGTGTACAGGAGATAGGAGTGGCACAACTTCCTCAAAGACTAAGCACACAAGCTCAGGAGAAGGCACCAAGAGATAACCCGGAAGAGAGTGAAGACGAAGCCCCTGCATATACGGCACAGCTCAAACGGCTATACCAAACAATCAAGCAGGTACAACGACGCCATAAAATGTCAGAAGAAGCAAATAGGGCCCTAGTAAACCAGATGTTACACTCAGAGCATATCGACCCCCAGTTTGTAGAATCGCTAAATCTTTTGGCGGACACCTGTGGCATCAGTGAAGCAATGAGAACCTTGGTCTATCAAGAGAACCCTGCTTATGATCAAAGAAGAATTGATACACGGCCGCGACAAGGAAAGATGATTCAGATGGAAGTATCTACCGCGTTAGCTACGTCCACATCAGAAGATGTTCACATGATTAGCCCTAGGCCCAATGATGAACCGGAGGACATTACGCATGCACCATCCCCCCCATCTTCTCCTATCCCACCCTCAGAGCCTCTCTCCACGTGTCTTTCTACACAACCATTCTCCTCCTATAGTGAGACCATTGTACACACCCCCGTGTCCACTTTCCTTCCTTCACCCTCATCCATCTCTGTCACTCAGATTTTTGAACCCCAATTAGGTCACCCTTCCTTCCCCCATGCCTTTGGACAACCATCTGTCACTAGTCAGACTCTTTCCATATCTTTACCCTCCACCCCTCCATTTCCTCCCTCCCAAACTCTACCTACCCCATCCCTTGTAACTGCCCCGGGCACCACACTAATCACCCAACCCTCCTTCTGGACCCAACTTGTAAACATTCTTCAACAGGTTGATGAACATAACAAAAAGTCCCTCCCCCAAATTCACTTTCCCACATTCACGGCCACCACTATCACACCACCCACCGTCCCGGTGTTCACATTTCACGAATCACACTCTCTCATGTCCGATCCCATGGACATCTCACCATCCGCTGGATCACCCACCACCACTGTTCTCACAACACCATCACAGGTTATTACACTCACATCACCACTTCCACACACGGTAGGCACAACATCCACTTTTCCCATTCCCACTTCCCAACCCCCTGCATCTTCCACCCTTACCCCCGCATCCACCTCATTTAGTCTTGCACTCGACACCATGCTCGAAGCTGCCACTCAGCTTAAGCAGGAATATACATTATTGGAAGAAAATAACAAAGAACTTTGCACCCTCTCAGCAACACTCCAAGAGCGTGTCAACGCTTTGGAGTCCAGCCACACGGAGTCACAAAGCAAGATATCTGCCCTCGAACATGCAAATGCGCAACTCGCAGCGAGGCATATAGAAGAGAGCAAAGCCATGGAGGAACAGCTGCGAGATCAAATGGGCCGCAATGCAAGGCTTCAACGAAACATGGCTTTGCTACGACGACATCTGGCGGCAGCGCAAGAAGAGAACAGACGGCTTCAACAACAAAACCAAGAGAACCTCGAGGCTGCCATGGAGAACACCCCGGGAGCACCCATAGACCCGGCTAAATTTCAAGCTGTTCCCTCAGAAAGCATCCAACAGATCTTGGAAACTTATGCCAATCTTTTAGAAGCACATGATCTGCTTGTCGACTAGCTGAAGGACCTACAGAGACCCCAAGAGTCTACACCACACCGACAGGAACCTAAAGAACTGACCAACGCTGCTACTTCAACCGAACCTGAACACTCAACGACCAACGACGTACTGGAGTTACGGCAACAGGTCGCAGAATTAAAATTGAAGTTGATGCAGTACGAACAACCTCCTTCCCCACCAGAGCAACCGTTAGAAGAAGAAGCAGTTACTATTCCAGTGGAGGAAGCATTCGACGACACCTACGAGCCTCAACCATTCCCAGGAGGACGCGTAACAGAAGAAGGTCAAGATACCTATGAGGAACCCCCATCGGCATGGATGAAACAGGTAGAGGAAATGGGGCAAACTCATCAGGAACGGATATCCACTCAGATGCTGGCAATGAAGGCCATTGAGGACACCATCCTTCACTCAGAATACTTCAGGCACATTGCCCCTAGACGCCTTATCACTAGCTCAGAATTACAATACAAGCCCTATTTTGTATTGTTGGCTGACTACAATGCAGAAATCAAAAGGGTCACCAACAAGTGCCCAACATTTGCCACACAGTTCGAACCAGAAGATATACCAGAAGCGGCACGAAAAGGGGCCATATTCCAACCAACGTGGAGGCAGAAGTTACTCGAAACTTATCCAGAAATGCTTCGAACATGGGATCATGCCCCCATGCATTTGAAGTACAATCCGTGTTTTGGGCCAGTGCAAAGACGCAGATCATGGAAAGCTTTTGCCATCAAGGTTCAGAATAACGCAAACTGTAAAGAATGGCTCAATTACCCCGCTATCGCCCCCCCAACCGGTACTCCCACAGTGTCATACATGATTGCAACCATCAGACATTGGATACCACGCCTCCACCCTATGCCAGATGTGGCTGCCCAGATGATGCTCAAGATCTTCGATATGATGCAGGTCGTACTCAAAACTTTTCGCAATGTATGCCGTATTCAACCTCCTATTCCCGGGTTTATTAATGGTAACTACGACCTGCTATATGATATGAGCACAACCCCGAGCATACGAGTGGCTTACGCATGGCATGCACGCATAAGATATCTCCCTGCCTGCTACAAGCAAACATTCGACGATATGTTCACCACAGGGTTTTGGGAGGCACATTCAGAGGTATTCACACCACGGCCTACGCATTTACTCCATCTCTTCGCATGCGAGCAAACAATGCATTCCGAGCTTTACACGATGCCACAACCTGACATGCCTGGTATAGTTGATTGGGAGGCTTTGCAACGAGACCTGGTCAGAAGTTTAAGAATCAAAGAACAAGAATTGGCAACCGACCTCCTGCAGAAATACATTGATCAAACTGTGGAAAAGAGGTCTGTCAGAGGCGACAGACCCTAGGGGGGGGAGAGTGTTGACAGTATACGGGAAGAAGCAAGTACGGACACACATGCAGATCTAGCACTGAGGCAACCCTCCATTTTTTCCAAAACCCTCACAGCATTTTAAAGTGATTCTCATCACTACAAACCCTTGTAAATATCATTTCACCTTTTTGGTAGCTCCATTTTGTACAAGCCGAGGAGTCCTCGAGCTTGGGGAGCCTTAGAAGTAGTTGCCTGTCAATTTTCATAATTTTTAGATCTCGTTTGGGCCCTCAAATAAGCCCTAGAACCTAATTTTTAACTAGGCCGGACACTAGGTCTGGACAGGGCCAAAGCTAGTCAAAAACTATAAATAGAGCTAGAGAGCTCATTTTGAGAGAGCTTCTTCTTAGTTTTGAGCTTGTATGAGAACTTGGTTGCAATAGAAGGGATTCCATTGTCTTACTCTCTTTGTTCTTGCCGTGTGTGCGCGTGTGTGTGTATGTGTGTGCATGTTAGTGTGCTTCTCACTCACGCACTTGTGCCGTCACTTGCTCGAGGTCTTCATACCATCCTCATGTCTTCCCGGATTGACATTAAAGGAGGTGCTACTCATCACTGAGCTACACCAACAACCTTTCCAGGAGTATCTGGGTCCTTGAATTCATAAATCATAATGGAACCTACCTCGCTAGGTTGTTCCATTCTATATCTCCAAAATGCTTCGTCAGTTTCCTTATTCAGGAACAACTCTATGCTTCTATTATCCTCCAGGATCCACTCTGGAATTATTACTCTTGTTAGTACAGATTTCCCTCTAGGTGTCCTAGGTTCTTCTCCAACTATTTCTTTTCCTTGGGCTCTAGCTTTTGTCTCTAACTGAACTACACCAAACTCATTGGTATGATTTGGTTGAGTACTTAGGATATACATTGTTCCTTCTTTGTCTATGTATGCGTCTCTCTCGAATTTCACCACTGGACATTCCAATCCAATGGGTTGATCAGGATTGTGCATTTGCACCACTTGTCTTTGCAAACCATCCTCATAGATGCGAGCACCTAAGTGATTGGTGCAGACAAATTCTAATTGAGTTCTATAGGGTCCTTTGGGTTTTTCCAAATATGCTATGTTTGACCCTCCTTCTGGTCTTTCTGTGCTAAAAGCCATTTCCAATTCACTTGTATCTCAGCTCAACTCATAAGGGTAGCTATTCAGTTGTTGTGCCCACGAACGTGTAGTAGTTCCTACACTTGCTTTTGATGATCTAAGGCTTCATCAGTCTGACTTACCTATATGCTTGCCTGATCTAAGGTTCATGAATTTACTTCATGGCACTCTCTGATCGTCAATGGTTCTTTGTTCTTACTTACTTGATTCTTTTCAAATTCCTTTAGATTTCTTTAGATTATTATCTTATCTTACTGTAAGCGTCAGGAATCGACTTTTTGTTGTAGTTTTGAGTTCTCATTCCGTCAGACTTAAGTTCTTTCCTTTAGGTTTTTGTATCGCACACTTTTACGTTAGTCTTGAACTTGAAGAATTTAAATCTCTTGAACTTGAGGCGTTCCTATCGTCTTTAATCCACAATGCTAATGTTTAGCCTAACCTAATAATTGACTAAGGGGGTTGAGTATTCTTCCAACCTCAAGTCAACTGCTTGAATGCTCTGATGCCCAAGAAGTTGCACTTCCCAAGCCTTGCGTTCTTCACTGCCTTCCTCTAATTGCCCTTGATAGCCCTTGCTAGACCTGTAAAAATTCAATGTTTAGACTAATTTTCAAATTGATGATCAAGTATTTTGATATATAAACCTTCTAGGTCCTTATGTTTGCCCAAATTTAATGTCCTCTTTCTTTTCTAGTTCCTCAAATGGTCAACCTCAAATTATCCTCTCTAAAAATCAACGTTGGATGAAAAAGATATGAGCATTCAGGCCCTCGGGGGTAAAAACTAACAATTAGGTTTTTCTTTAAATATGAGCTAAGGGGTCTCCTATGAGCTTAGTCACCCAAAAATTTTCTTAAAATAGCCCCAATTTTGCTCAAAAAATCAAACCCTAAAATTGGCGTTTTGGGTGGACAATCGCGATGATCTGGGACAATCGTGATGGTCTGGGATTGTCGTGATGGCTCAGGTGAACCATCGCGATGGTGTGGTACAATCGCGATGGTCCGAGGGTGCGAACCATCGTGATGGTCTAAGTGAAGCGTCGCGATGGTCTCAGGTGAACCATCATGATGGTCTAATCATCGAGCAATCGTGATGGCATCAGTCAACGGTCAATGCAACCATCACGATGGCTTGAACCCATCGCGATGGTCACGAGGCACAATGGCTTGAGCCAATCGCGATGGTCCAATTTTGAGGCGTCATGATGGCGTACCTGGTATCATCACGATGGTCTAGCTTGACACATGACAAGTGGGTAGTCGTGATGGTGTAAGCCAATCGCGATGGCGTGGGGTCGACGGGATCGTCGCGATGGTCAGGGACCATCGTGATGGCTCAAGTGAACTGTCGCGATGGTGTGAGACCTGTTGAAGAATCACTCACGAATTTGACTTACAGACAAAGAAAGATAAAGATAAGTGGAATCAAATATTCAAAAAATCAAAAGCCTTCAAAATCACAGCCGTTATGTAGAGTATAGAATCCTGCAGAATTAGAGTTCATTACACCGAATCAAACTGTATATACAGAGAGAACGTGCATAAGAATAAGAGAGAGGGAAGTGCGAGCTAGAACGTGCGTGAGAAGAGCGCGCAGTATAAATAGAGCACATATAGAGATCAGAAAGTGTGAGAGCGATATAGAAGACGCCAGAGATCGCGTATGTATAGAGTGAGAGAGAAGTGAGAAGAGAAGTTTTTTAGAAGACGCCAGAGATCGCGTATGTACAGATGAATAAGGGAAACCTGAAATGTCAGGTATTCATCTGAGAGAGATGGTAAACAGAAACTACTCAGTGTAGGAGAGTTTCTATAGCTTGAGCAAGAAGAGGCCAAGCTTAGTTTGTACACATCTTCTCTAATAGAAAACACATGTTCATGTGGAAGTTTGCGCGCACTGTTCATATGTGAAGAACTCTGAGTATTTTTGTGTTAAGGTAGAAAGTTCATTAACTGTTAACAGTTACAGTTCGTTAGTAAACGTGTCCCTCGGTACTCTCTCAATCAATGAATGTCTCGGTCAAATACAGTTATCTCAGTAAACGCATTTTCGGTGAGTTACAGTTTTCTCAGAAAACATGTTTTCCGGTAGAACAATGAAGCATATCTCGCAGAGTAAATTAAAGTTTTGTATGAGAGTTAGCTTATCTTATAGCTAGACATCTCTACTATCAGTTCATCAAAGATTTCGGTGAAATGGATATGTACACACAGTACAAAGTCTAACCGAAAAGAGACATTCTGAACCAGAGAAGTTTTTTCTTAAACTTCAGAAAGTGTTCACTCAGTGAAGGAAGTTCACGTATCACTTCCTTACTTCTTGTATATTCACTTGAAGTAATTACAAACAGAATAGGAGTTGATTCCGGTAAGATTCCGGTATAACTACAGTGTCAGTCTGGTGACAGTCTGGTGAAGTCCCAGTGAATTTTTCAGTAAATTCAAAACACAGTCTTATACGTTTGAGCGACAGAAACCGTGCTAAGCTACTGCTGATTATAGAGGTGTTATAATATCACTCTAGCTTAGCTCTCTATTCGGTGGCGCAGCGATTTCCGCAGGTGTGACAAGGTTCAAGCCTTTGTTGCGACGACCACCAACAGTGGTATCAGAGCGAAAGTTAATCGCCCACAAGTGGTATCAGAGCCAGAGTATTCCCCATAATTGATATCAGAGCAAGATAAACCACACAAGTGGTTATAGAACGAGAAAGATTCTGAAGAGCAGAAAGATTCTCAAAAGATCACCGGAAGTAACAGAAACAAGAAGATCATGGCAGATCATGTCCAAATTGATAAATTGGACAGAGATAATTATCCCGCATGGGTAATGCGCATGGAAGCCTTACTTATGAGTAAGGACTTAATGATGTATGCGACCGGAGAAGAAAAGAAGCCGACTTTCGAAGATGATAGTCAATCGGAAAAAGAAGAATTAGAAGCCTTGAAGTTGTGGCAGAAGAAAGATGCAACGGCAAGAGCTTACATTTATAATACCGTTTTAGACCATTTACTACCACACATTAGAGGCCTGGAGAAAGCAGAGGACATATGGAGTGCGTTGGAAGATCATTTCCAAAATACTACGAAAGCTAGGAAGGCTAGCTTATGGTCCGAATTCACAACGTTCAAAAAGAAGTCAAGTCAAAGCATTAGTGATTATGTTACTAAGATGAAGGATCTAGCAGATAGTCTTGGATACATAAATGAAGATGTCGAAGATCACAGATTGATAGCGCAACTGCTAACAAGTTTGAGAGGAGATGAAAGGTGGAAACCTTTCGTACTATCGGCTGAATTATCTTTAAATCATTTTGTACCAAATTTAAATCAGTTGCTTGGTTTGATGCTCACATATGAGCAAGACCTGAAAGGAGATGCAGATAAAGGATAAAGTTCTGCAATGTACATGAAGAACAAGAAGAAAGACAAAGGTAAGTCAAAAGATGAAGAAGAGTCGAGTTCTCAGGCTTATTATGCAAGAGGTAAAGGCACCAACAGAGGAAGAGCAAGAGGCTTTGGAAAAGGAAGAGGTAGTCAGACTAACAACAAGAAGGCTTGCTGGATCTGTGGATTAAGTTATCATTTGGCTCATGATTGCTGGCACAATCAACAAGGATCAAATCAAAATCAGAACAGTAATAGCAGAGGCAGAAGCGGAAGATATCAGAGTAATTTTCAAAGAGGTAGACAGAATCATAGAGGAGGCTATGGTAGAGGTGGAGCAAGAAGTTGGGAACAGAATCAATCCTACAACACCACCTACAAAAATTACGCAAATGACACACAGAATGAAAGTCATACATCATTGATGATGAACTCGATCAGCACATCAGATAACGAAGACCTAAAGGTATTTTACATTGACTCTGGATGTTCTAATCATTTGTCAGGAAATATAGAACTAATGTCAGAATTGGAGAAAGGTAGTTCCAGTCATACTGTTCAAACAGGTGACAATACGAGACATAGTGTACATTCAATTGGAAAGGTGAAATGTAAAGTGGAGCAGATTTGCTAACAAATGTTTCGTATGTTCCAACAATACTAAAAAATTTGATTAGCGTAGGACAGATAGTTGAGAAAGGTTTTCAGGTCAGATTTACAAATGAAGGAGTATTTGTAGAAGATCCCGAGAACGGATATAATCAGATTGTCTCTGGTAAGAAAGAAGGCAGACTCGTTACTTTAAGAGTACAAGGGAACATCGGCCAAGCGTTGCTCACACATGGTGAAAAGGTGATTACAGAACTTGATCTCTGGCATAAGAGATTAGGTCATTTCAATGAAAAGGAATTAAAGCTATGATTTCAAATCAGTCAGTACTGGGATTACCGAATGTACAGAACCAATACATGATTCACAAGTGCGAAGCATGTCAGATGGGAAAAGCCCACAGATTACCTTTCCAGAAGAAAGGATTCAAACATGAAGGAGTACTCGAACTCATTCATACAGATGTATGGGGTCCAACAAAAGAAGGATCAATCAGCGGATCGAGGTATTATGTTCTTTTCATTGATGATGCAACAAGATGGATAACTCTTTATGTTTTGAAAGAGAAATCAAAAGTGTTTGGAGCTTTCAGGCATTTTCATGCATATGCTGAAAGACTCACAGGACGAAAGCTGAAGAGACTGAGGTCTGATGGAGGGGGAGAATACTTCTCCCGAGAGTTTAATGACTATCTTTGGAATGCAAGTATTAAGAGAGAAATAACCTGCAGATATACACCACAACAAAATGGTGTAGCAAAAAGAAGGAACCGAACTCTAGTTTAGTTTTCACGAGCTATGCTAAAGGAAAAGGATTGTCCAAATTATCTTTGGGCTGAAGCTGTAAATACAGCTACATACTTGGTAAACAGATTACCATGTACGGCATTAGATGGAATGACCCCTTATGAAGCCTGGTGGGGAAAGAAACCAACACTTGATCATTGCAAAGTGTTTGGATCAGTAGCCTATTCTTATGTACCATCACAACTCAGACATAAGCTTGGACCTAAAGCAGAGAAATATGTGTTTGTCGGATATGATGAAAAACAGATGGGTTACAGGTTATGGAGTCCTCTAACAAAACAGTTTACTGTTTCTAGAGATGTTACATTTGATGAACAGAAAAGCTGGTATACAGATCAAAGTCATACAACGGAAGAATTTGAAGAAGAAGTAAGAAGAAAAGAGAAAGGGAAATCAATCGTGCAGGTGAATAGAGATGAAGACTATATGTAGGAAAGTACATCCAGGATCGGATCAGGTATGAGAAATGAAGATGAACAAGGATTTGATGAAGAAGTGTATTCAGCACACTTGAAGATTTTGAACCAAGAAGGTCAAACAGGAATAGAAGACAACCAGAAAGGTATTCTTATGATACCTTGTATATAACTCAGAAAAATTATGCATATATGGTCAAGGATGATGAAGAACCTCAGAACTATGATGAAGCTAAAGGCAAGAAGCAATGGGAAGAAGCAATGGAAGAAGAGTTCAGCGCACTGGAAGAGAACAAGACATGGGAACTTGTTCCTAAACCAAATGGTAAGAAAGTAATCGGAAATAAATGGGTTTTCAAAGTTAAGAAACTTGCAGATGGAAGGATAGCCAGATACAAAGCTAGACTGGTTATCAAGGGCTATGCTCAGATGCATGGCATAGATTATGATGAGACGTTCAGTCCTGTGGCAAAGATGTCAACCATAAGGACAGTGATTGCTATGCAGCATCAAAAGGATGGAAGTTAAGTCAGCTAGATATAAAGAACGCATTTCTGAATGGATATATATTAGATGAAGTCTACATGGAACAACCGGAAGGGTTTGTAAGTTCCAGATACCCAAATTTTGTTTGCAGATTAAGAAAAGCAATTTACGGACTGAAGCAAGCTCCAAGAGCTTGGAATTATAGGCTAGTGAAATATCTCAATGAACTTGGATACCAAAGTTCGAAAGCAGATGCAAGTCTACTCATCAAGAGAACAGAAGAAGGTATGATCTACATTTGCATTTATGTAGACGACATTATAATCACAGGTACTTCAGATGAAGGAATTAAAGAAGTAAAGAGATTACTCGAAAAGGAGTTTCAGATCAGTGATCTAGGAAAGTTGTCATACTTTCTTGGAATGGAAATCACATACACAGATCATGGTGTATATGTTACACAAGAAAGGTATCTCCTAAACTTATTGGAGAAGTTTAATATGGAGAATTGCAGAGAAGCTTCAACACCGCTTGAAGCAAATCATAAACTCAGCAAATATAGTAGTGTAGAGTTTAAAGATATGAGGAAGTATCAGTCATTAGTGGGAAGCTTAATCTACGCTACACTAACACGACCGGATCTTAGTTATGCAGTGGGAGTTCTCTCACAATTTATGCATTGTCCGAAAGATCAACATTGGGTTGCAGGACAAAGAGTTCTTAGATATATCAAAAGAACTATAAAAGAAGGATTATACTATCCTTTTACGTCAGATATAAAGCTGAGAGCATACAGTGACTTAGACTGGGCAGGAAGTCAAGATGACAGAAGATCAACACATGGGTATATGATATACCTAGGAGATAAGCTAGTAAGCTAGTGTTCGAAGAAACAACACACAGTGGCTTTATCGTCAACAGAAGCAGAATACAAAGAACTTGTAGAAGCAGCTAAAGAAGTGATATGGATGCAGACCTTGTTCAAAAGCATGGGTATTGATCAAGGTATACCTATCATACATGGAGATAATATGAGCTCGTTGTATCTTGCAGCAAATCTAGTATTTCATGCAAGAACAAAGCACATAGAGATTCAATATCATTTCCTAAGGGAAAAAGTGATGGAGAAGGAGATAGAAATAATATACACTCCGACAAAAGATCATATTGCAGATATTCTGACAAAGAGCTTGGATGGAACAAAGACAAGCAGATTCAAAGAAACGGCAGGTATAAAAGAAAGAAACATATATGAAGACCGGAAGAGTTAAATTAGTGATTGAGGGGGAGTTGTTGAAGAATCACTCACGAATTTGACGTACAGACAAAGAAAGATAAAGATAAGCGGAATCAAATATTCAGAAAATCAAAAGCCTTCAAAATCACGGTCGTTATGTACAGTATAGAATCCTGCAGAATCAGAGTTCGTTACACCGAATCAAACTGTATATACAGAGAGAACTTGCATAAGAATAAGAGAGAGGGAAGTGCGAGCTAGAACGTGCGTGAGAAGAGCACGCAGTATAAATAGAGCACATATAGAGGTCAGAAAGTGTGAGAGTGATATAGAAGATGCCAGAGATCGCGTATGTATAGAGTGAGAGAGAAGTGAGAAGAGAAGTTTTTTAGAAGACGCTAGAGATCGCATATGTACAGATGAATAACAGAAACCTGAAATGTCAGGTATTCATCTATTCATCTGAGAGAGATGGTAAACAGAAACTACTCAGTGTAGGAGACTTTCTATAGCTTGAGCAAGAAGAGGCCAAGCTTAGTTTGTACACATCTTCTCTAATAGAAAACACATGTTCATGTGGAAGTTTGCGCGCACTGTTCATATGTGAAGAACTCTGAGTATTTTCGTGTTAAGGTAGAAAGTTCGTTAACCGTTAACAGTTATAGTTCATTAGTAAACGTGTCCCTCGGTACTCTCTCAGTCAATGAATGTCTTGGTCAAATACAGTTATCTCAGTAAACGCATTTTTGGTCAGTTACAGTTTTCTCAAAAAACGTGTTTTTCGGTAGAACAATGAAGCATATCTCGCAGAGTAAATTAAAGTTTTGTATGAGAGTTAGCTTATCTTATCAGTTCATCAAAGATTTCGGTGAAATGGATATGCACACACAGTACAAAGTCTAATCGAAAAGAGACATTCTGAACCGGAGAAGTTTTTTCTTAAACTTCAGAAAGTGTTCACTCAGTGAAGGAAGTTCATGTATCACTTCCTTACTTCTTGTATATTCACTTGAAGTAATTACAAACAGAATAGGAGTTGATTCCGGTAAGATTCCAGTATAACTACGGTGTCAATCTGGTGACAGTCCGGTGAAGTCCCAGTGAATTTTTCAGTAAATTCAAAACGCAGTCTTATACGTTTGAGCGACAGAAACCGTGCTAAGCTACTGCTGATTATAGAGGTGTTCTAATATCACTCTAGCTTAGCTCTCTTCGGTGGTGTGGCGATTTCCGCAGGCGTGACAAGGTTCAAGCCTTTGCCGCGACGACCACCAACAGTGGTATCAGAGCGAAAGTTAATCGCCCACAAGACTGTCGCAATGGTCCGGCCGAGTCGTCGCGATGGCGTGAGCCAATCACGATGGTGTGACACAATCGCGATGGTCTACCAAATCACTGATTTTCAAAATGCAACCTTGGATTCCTATGTGCGCAAGGATTGCCTATATGGTGGTGAACTCGCTTACCTCAAATTCCAAGTTTGGCAGACCATCGCAATAGTCTGACACACATGGCAAATTTCTAACAGAAAGTGATTTTTTACCTTTTGGAAGCTTTTCTGATGCTCTAGAGCACTCTATCTACAAGAAAACTTAAAAACACAAAAGCACATACAAGCACAAAAGCTCTCTCTCGCTCTCTCGCGCATGCACAAATGAGGGGAAATGAGGAGAGTGGGTGGATATGGTGAATTTTTTTATTTTTTTGGAGTGGAAGAAGATGATGCAGTGGTGAAGAAGGAGTGTAAGGGAGGTGAAAAACACAAAAAACTAACTAAAAATAGTAACAAAAACTGAAATTTTTACCTTCCAATGCCACTTCTTGCTAAACTCTTACCATCACACATTCGTCCTAGACTCGATTCTCGACAACAGCACCAAATTTGGTGTTGCTCTAGCACAATGGTGAGAACCACATTAAGAAGCTCCACCTCCTTAATGTCAATCTGCAGAAGAGATAGGAGTTATATGAAGATCGTGAATGTGAGATGAAGTGAGAGTGAAGGTGAGAAGCATAAAGATGCACACACACATCCGCACACACACGTAGGAGACAAGCAAGACACAATGGAAGGTAGGAAAATTAGACTCTATTACTCAAGATCTCAATTACAAGCTCAAGCTCACTCTAGCTCATACAAGTCTACACTAGCTCATATTAGCTAACCTCAAAAATGAGCTCTGCTCTTTTTATAGATTCTAGACTAGTTTTGACCGGTTTCACATCTAGTGACCGGCATAGTTAAAAAATAGGTTCTAGGTGCTATTTGAAAGGGTAAACGGTTCTAAATTTAGCCAAAATTTATAGGCTCATTCTACCTAAGGTCCTCAAGCTCGAGGACTCCTCGACTTGCACAACCTCTTTGAATCTAGTCACAAGCTTTGTGATAGTTTTCTTTGGTGTCTTCTTCATTTTGTTGAACTTATTCCATAGATGGTTCTTCTTACTTTTGTGGTAGCAGACAAGAAGTTCTCAAGTGCATCCCAAGCCTCTTGAGATATTTTGCATCCTCTAATGTGTGGTAACAAGAAATCAAAGATAGATTCTAATATATATGACATGTCTTAAACATCTCTTTCACACCATAAGTGTGAATTTCACAGTCTCCTCTTGTGTAGGTCCTCCTTTCGATCTTAGAGAAGGCATAGCTTCATTACCTACTACAATTCCATAGAGATTTCTACCTTGCAAGTAAGCTTCCATTCTAATTTGCCAAGCAACATAGTTTTTTCTATGAGGCTTCTCTTTTATTGAGGGAAAATGATCACCCATCTTGATATAGCTCTGATACCATTGTGAATACTTGAAGTATCTTGAAGAAAATAGAAATATTTGATCCTAAGTGTTGAAGTTTGGTCTAGCTAACTAGCACAAGACTAGCCCTTGCACTCTTGGAGAGTCAAATAGACCTTATATGCTTGATTTTAGTGCAATAATATCCAATATGTACTTTGGATCATCAAGGAGAAATGATAGATATAAAACACATGAGTTTGCACATTGACTAGATAATGATACTTGCTATTTTGGGTAGATACATACAACTTTAAATGTGCAATATAGCCAGCCTGATTGCAATTGATCGAAATCCTCTTAGAGGAAGGTTACACATGTTTGAGTAGCTAATATCTGTAAGATATGGAATTCATCAAACAATGTGCTAATTATAAGCTTAGATCTGATTGGTAGTAATCTTGACTTTTTAGGGATGTGCAGAGATAGACCCCATGACCTTAGATTCACTATTTATCACAATCTATTGAACCAAATGCTAAAAACATTTGTACACCTCATATAGACAAAATTATCTTTCAAATGAATCTTGATTCATATAAATTGGATCATTGTGGAGAGATAACTAGCCTCTACAAGTTGATAGATAAGGGAGATGATGATGTAGAAAATGAAGAAGATCAAAGTTATGATCAAAATAATCATTTCTATATTGATCTAACATTAGAGTAAGTGTTTCTTAGTCCTTATATAGGCTCTTTTGTATTACATGACTCTTTTACAATGATTTAAATGCTAAGATATCATGTGGGTAGTGTTTGTTATGATTGAAGATCTCTTTACTACAATCTAGGAAAAGTAAGGGTCTAATTTTGATTTTAATTTAGTAACTGATTGATCACCAAACTTACCAACCTCCAAAATCGTGGATTCTTGATTTTTCTCTTTTATCTTTTGTCAAGAATAAAGATAAAGTAACCATAAAGACTTATGGTCCTTACATGGATGAAGAAATCTCATGAGACATCATGAGTAATTGTGAACCTTTACATTGATTGAGATTCTTAATGAATCCCCTAAAACTAAAGACTCACTTCCATGAATAGATTGAACTAGAACAAGTCTTTATCAACCATGGTTTCAGCTTGGTGATCTAATAGTTTCTGACCCTCAAAGCTTCATTCTTTGCTTTTGAAGTTTGTTTTGATATATTTCTAGGGTGATTCTTGGAGAACTTTTATGCATAGTTCTCTTTATAGAGGTTCAAGAACATCAAGAAGCATGTTCTTTGTACTTCTTTGACAATGACCATTCAGTTTTAGGGTTTTGATTTCAGAAACACTAGTAAATTTATGGGTTTCTTAAAGGTTTTCAATGGTGGTGGGAGCAACCATGAAAGGTTTATGAAAGTTTTCAAGCAAAAAGAACATAGTTGACAAACACTTGCAAGTGTTGTTGGCTAGTGTTTGGGCTATAAATGTAGCCTTTTTCAATGCCATTTTATTGGGTATACTGCATGCATATACACACTATGTATGCTTCTATGGATACTGCTTATGTATATCCATGTGGTCATTGAGATAGCAGTTATGTTTTTGCATGACGCCTTTGACATTGATAAAGAGGTTCGTGGTGAGGTTTTCTTAACTTTGAGACACCTAGATGTCAGGATATGTATGGTGATTTAGGTGGATGACTTATCCTACCTTTCTATAGGAGATGTATGCTAGTTATTCATAGGTTCTCCATAAGCCTAGTTGGCTTCCTTCGGTTAAGTGGTTACTTACGTGTTAGTACTCGCAAATTCGTGAGTTTTTGACATCGTTTATATGCTCATTTTGTAGATGAGACTCTTACAATTTTTTCTAGATTCTTTTTTTCAACTACATAGTGATCTATTTTACTACTTGACACACCAATTTGTCTAATTTTTCCCAAATTCTAGCGTTAGTGGTATTTGGACTATTCTAGCTTCATTATCATTCTAGTCAATTCTCTATCATCATGACATTGGAAATCTCAAGCACATCTAGTGGATTTGGGTCTAGTGTCAATGTCAGCAAGAGGAGCTATAAATTCTAGGGTAATGAACATTTTTAGATCTAAAAGTCTGATGGCACAAACTTTGCTCTATGGAAGAATCAGATTAAAGATGTGTTGATTTTAAGGAGATAATGGAAGCTAGTAAATGGAATTTCAAAGAATCCGGTTGATATGGGTGCTGATGATCGGGATGAGTTGGATGAAATGGCTAGGTCTACCATTTGATTGCACCTAGTACATAACATTTAGTTTATAGTATTAGACTGCAAAAGTGCAAAGGAGAGCTTTAGAAGAAGTTATGCAACACATATGAAAAATAAATGGCATCAAATAAAGTGCATCTGATGAGAAAGTTATACGAACTTCATATCAAGGAAAAAAGATAGTGTTGTTGCTCATCTAAATGAGTTTGATGATATATTCTATCAGTTAAAGGCTCAAAAAATGGAGACGGATAATGAAATGAAAGCAGTCTTTTTGCTATGCACCTTGCCATAATCATGGGATATGTTTTGAATAGATATTAGCAATAGTGTGCCTAGTGGTAAACTAGTCTATGATGACATATGTGGAGCACTCCTGAGTGAGGATATTTGCAGAAAATCTATGATTGGAAATTGTTGGGAACTAAACCCACAACCTCCCAGCTAGGAGTATGATGGGCTAATCACTTACCCCAAAAGCCATGGTTGAGGATACGTTCCTAATCCTCTCTCTTAAGGTGTGGTTGATCCAGATTTTGCTAGGATTATGTGACATTATTTACCCCTTAGATTAAGCATGGTCCTCAATACTCACTTGTGGACCCTCTCTATAGCTTGGTAGACCCCTTCCCAAGGTTCAGCACCTACACTAACCCCAAATTCAAACACACATCCCTATTTTGGACCTATCCAACCCTCCATTGGTTCCCTAATTCCCATTTGCCTTCATCTATGGCCATATATATGAGCTGTATGTTCTGGGTGTGAACGGTATGTTAATATATCAAAGAATCATAGAAAAAAGTTGGACCATAATTCAAAGAAATGCATTTTTCTTGTATATGGTCGAGAAGGACAATTTGGATATTGCTTATGGGATCCTGAAACATGGTCAATGATCAGAATTAGTGATTTCATTTTCAATGAGTCTAACATGCATAAACAAGACATTAAGGAGGTTGAAGTGAGAAGAGTGTATTTGAGGATACTAGTCCTCTAGTTAGCATGCATAAAAATGCTACACATAAGGATGTTTCAAGAGATTGTGATCCATTTTCAAATGTTCCTATTCTACAACCATTGAGACATTCTGCATGTGTCTCATATCCACTTGATAGATATGTTCCAAGTTTGGATTTTGTTATGCTAATAGATATTGGTTAGACTTCTTGCTACAAAGATTCTATGCTGACAAAGGATCATGTCAAGTGGGAGCATGCCATGAAGAGTGAATTGGATTCTATTCATAAGAATGCTACTTGGGATTTAGTACCTTTGCCAAAGGGCAGGAAAGATTTACCATGTAAATAGGTATATAAGCTGAAATTCACATCAAATAGTGCTTCTCCAAAGTATAAAGCAAGACTTGCTGCAAAGAGTTTTAAGAAACAACATGGTGTTGATTTTGAGGAAATCTTCCCTTCAGTATTCAAGATGACAGCTTGGATTTGTTGCATTGGAGGACTTAGAGCTAGTCCAAATGGATGTGAAAACTAATTTCTTGCATGGAGATCTTATAGATGAGATCTATATGGAACAATCAAAGGGTTATGTAGTTCCTAGAAAATGAACTCTAGTTTGTAATTTAAAGAAGAGATGGACTTAAATAGTCTACTAGAAAATGGGACCAAAAATTTGATAACTTTATAAAATCTCAAGGCTATTCTCAAAGCAATGAGGATCATTTTCTGTACATAAAGAGATTCTCAAACAACAACTTGATATGCTTGATACTTTATGTCGATGATATGTTGATTGTTGGGAAGTCCTCTAATGACTTGTCGTTGCTCAAAAAGAAGTTGAGCGAGACATTTGATATGAAGGATTTTGGGGATGCAAAAAATATTCATGGTATGCACATTATTCATGATAGGAGTGATGGTTCGACGAATCTGTGTTCCCAAGATACTTTTGAAGGTACAACCCAACATATCTCACATGTAGGTGCCAAAGTTTATCTTAGAGGCTTCATTCAAGCCTATCCATTCAAATTTACTAGAAAAGCCTAGGCCAAACTCCTATGGTTAGATTGGACATAAGTCCATGTTTCCTAACTTACATAAACCTTATATTGTTCATCTCCACACTTTTTAAACATGGAGACCAAATATTCCCCAAAATTCGCTCATTAAAATGAACCTCTTCAGCCCAATCACACGTACAAACACAAATCTCCAATCCAAATGTCATCTTCAATGTTCACCTCTTAAAGAACTTGGAGAAGCTTGAGTGAGGTAGAAAATTGAGGTTCAAGTGATGAAGATTGGTCTAGCCAACTAGCATAGGACCAAACCTTGCACTCTTGTAATGTCAAGTATAACTTATACGCTTGTGATTAATGCAAATAAATCCACTATGTATTTTGGAAAATCAATGAGAAAGTCATGATACAAAACAGATAGCTTGCACATTAACTAGCTCAAGAAACTTGCTATTTTGGGATGAAACACTCAACTTCAAATGCTCAAAGCATCCAGCATGATTACAATTGGAAAAAATCATTTTTTAATGAATTTTATAAATAGAGTTTATTATCCAAAATGCACAAGAGAGGAAATAACATAAATAAATATGTTTGCAATAATCTTAACACTGATTGGTAGTACCCTCGATTTTTCAACATTGTGCAAAGATAGACCCCGAGACCTTAAAATCAAGATTTCTTATACTCCACTAAATCAAATGCTACCAAAATTTGTATACATCACATAGACAGTGATGGCTTTCCTACAAATGCTCATTCATCAACGTTTATACTCTTTAGAGAGAGAATCAACTTCTGCAACATTGAAGATGATGGTGCTACGAAATGAAGGAGGAAACTAATGATGACCAAAAGTGTATGTATATTACTTCAACCTAATGTTCAAGTGATTCAAAGTCTTTATATAGACTTTTGAAGCTTTCCATAACTCTTCTCTAATGAATTCAAAAATTGAATCCATTATGATAGAGTTTGTTGTGATGAATAAATCATCTACCTACAATCTAAGAAAAGGTAAAGTCAAATCTAACCACCCTAGATTTAAGTGATTGATTAATCATCATCACCAACTTTCAAAACTCGTGGAATCTAGATTTCTTCTTTTATTCTTTCACAAGCATAACTATCAAGGCTTTTACATGAATAAGAGATCCATAAAATAGATCCTTATGAGATATAAAAACTGAACATAAATGAGAAAACTCTTCAATGGATATCTTTGCCATAATCCAAGGATGATTTATTTTCATGTAGAGCTAATCCACCTCAAGTATAATGTAAGCTTGATGATCTAACAACTCCCCCTCAATCTAAACTATGCTTAAGTCTTCAATCTTTGATAGAGTGAATACCTGTTATTGATTTGAATATGCAAAGTTTGATTCCATCAAGTGCCTTTGTCATCATATCTACTACTTTCTTTTCAGTTCAAACAAAATATATGTGAATCTCGTTTGCCATGAGCTTCTCTTTGATGAAATGGTAATGAACCTTTATTTTTTAAGTTCTTGCATTAAAGAGAGGTTTTTCCACTAAGTGCACAGAGCTTACCTTGTCTCCAAATATGTGAGATTTGGAACTCACAAGTCCTAAATCTGAGTACAATACTCTTAACCATATTGCCTCTTGAGTTGCTATGGTCAAACCTCTATACTCTGCTTCAATTGAGGATAAAGCAACTGTTGATTTCTTCTTGGAACTCCATGACACAAGCTTTGAACTTGCAAATACTAAGAAACTAGAGGTACTTCTTCTATCATCCCTAGCTCTTGCCCAATCTGCATTTGAATATATCTTGAGATCCAAATCTTATGATGGTTGGACCAATCTTCATGATTTAAACCTCACTTTTGTACCTCCCTCAAGCTTCTCTAAGTTCTCTAAGTTCTCTAAGTGGTATAAGAGCTACATCAAGATGGATGATGGATTTCCCTCAATGATTGAGAAGCTTTATAGAAAAAACTATGCTACTTGGAAAATTAGAATGGAAGTCTATTTGCAAGGTAGAAATCTTTATGGAATTGCAGCAAGATGTTACCACATTGTAAGCAACATTTCCCTTCTATCTAATTTTGAAAGTCCAAAGCATAGACATGAAGTACAAATAGGGGATGATACTAAGCACAATGTGCAGAAGATTGCTAATGTCAAAGCTTCCAATTGTAGGACAAACATTCTAAGTAAGGTTATCTATGTATGCACTATCACTAAAAACCTAATAAGTATAGGAAAAATAGTTGAAAAAGCTTGCAAGTTAGGTTCACCCAACATGAAGCTTTTATGGAAGATCCATGTCAAGACTTCAAAAAAATTAGAAGGTGAGAATCATGGTTGCCTCTTTACTTTTGAAGTAGGAGAAACTAGGAACATAAAGAAGTTTCACATTGTTTAGTCCATTCCAAGTTATTCAAGAGGCTATACAACGGTTTAGCAATGATGGAATACATGTGGATAAAACGTCGGTAGTACCCATAATGTCCCATAAAAGCTTCTACTTCTTTGATTTTCCTAGGTCTGGGTAACTCAACTATAGCCCTTACTTTATCTTCGTAGGTTGATATATCATTCTTTAACACAATATGGCCTAGAACTTCATTCTTACCATTATTTTTCTATCCTCAACTTCAGATTTTTTTTAAGTTTTTTGACACTTCAAATAGGGATAATTGATCTTCTTCTTGTGTGGGAGACTTCCTTCTTTCCTTTTTCCCAAGATTAGTATCTCCTTTTGATTGCACTCAACCTGTTCATGAGTTTTGGATTCTACTAAGTATAAGTATTCATCCTCTAAAGAACAAAATGGTTCCATGATGATGGATTCTAAGTCCTCATCACTTACTCGTGTTGACTTGTTTGTGAAATGGTCACATTGCTCTATAAACGGCTCAAACATAAGAGGTCCTACCACCAAGATTGAGATATCATGGCCATCTTCATCACAATGGGGTGTCCATCATTCATTATTTATTGTTATGTCCATGTTGGCTAATATCTCTACCCAACCATGAGGTTCAAACTCTTCATCTAGGAATATCATAGGCACATAGGCTGGGTCTTGGACGGATCTAGGACATCTCTACCCAGACTTGATGCACCTTTTAAACATGTCTATGAGGGCTCTATTTTGGGCAAAATGCAGTTTTCATCCTTCCCAAACGATGGTTCAATTCAAGCTACTCATAAATTACAGCTTGTTCATAGTGATGTCTATGGTCCTATGCAGACACCTCCTTCTAAGAACTACCTTTACTTTGTGACTTTTATTGATGAATTTTCTAGGCATGCATGGATGTATCAATTGAAAGCAAAGCCTAAAGTGTTTATGTGCTTCAAAGAGTTTTTTAATTATGGTTGAATGTCAGATGTAAATTGGGCACCCTTCATTCTGATCAAGGGGGGAATACATGTCTTCTTATTTTAATGCATTTTTGGCTAAATGTGGGATAACATATTAGTGTATGGTTTTGTACAAACCTGAAAAAAGTGGAGTTGCTAAAAGGAAGAATAGGTCTCTCATGGAGATGTGAGCTATATGGTCAAAAGTTAGGCTTTACCACATAACTTTTGGCATGAGGTTGTTATGTGTGTAGCATATGTACTTAACACGTATCGAACCAAAGCATTGCAGTCTATCACTTCATATGAGGCTTGGCATGGTCACAAGCCATTTGTTGCTCATCTCCATGCCTTTGGTTGTTTGGCATATGCATTAGTGCCCAAACAACAATGCATGAAACTAGATAATAAAGTAGTGAAATGTATTTTTGTTGGATATTTTTCTAAAAGAAAAGGCTATCTTTTGTATCATCCATAGAATAAATGCATTTTGGTTAGCCGTGATGTTGTTTATGTGGAAGGTGCAATTTATCCATTACTTTCATGTACCAAGGAGACTTGAGTTATCTCTGGAGATGTTTATGACACTTTCCTACCTCTTTTTATAGGTGGATAGTCTAGTGTTGGTCCAAATGAGGCCATTTCTTAGCAGTTACATGTTCCACATGATGATGTAGATCATCTCATTTTTTATGTAGATTTACATGATGCACTTGTTGATAAGAGTACTAATATAGAGGATGGAAAAGCTATGCCTAAATGGCTTGTGCAAACTTTTAGCGATAGCAAATTAGATGCACCTCTATCATATTGTCAAAGCCACAATGCTTCCTTACATGCCTCACTTGCTGCAACATACTCTGCTTCTATGGTGGAAACAGTTGTACATTCTTAAAGATGAGATCCCCAAGAGATAGCACCTCCAACAAAATGGAAAATGTACCTGATGTAGACTTACAATTGTCTACACAACCAGCGTCATCAGAATCTGTGTAACAAATAATGGATGTTCTCCCTTGCCCAAGCATAGACAATTGTCCTTAGTGCCACTCAGATATCTCAAAATCATCTTGACTGCTTCCCAATACTTCTTGCTAGGATTAGACATATATTTGCTTACAACTACCACTGCAAGTGCAATGTCTGGTCTCGTAGCTACCATAGCATACATGAGACTACCAAGAGCAGACTGATAGGGAATTTTGTTAATGAATTCCTTTTCCTCATCTGATTTGGGGCAATCGTCCTTGCTCAATTTCACATATGTGGATAAAGGTTTACTCAATGCCTTTCCACCCTGTATATTGAACTTGTGAAGTACTTTGGATATGTACTCACTTTGAGACAAGCATATGCATCTTTTACTCCTATCACGAGTAATGTGCATGCCAAGAATATGTTTGGCATCCCCCAAATCCTTCATATCCAATGTATGACTGAACTTCTTTTTTAGAATTGATAATTCATAAGAGGACTTCCCAGCAATCAACATATCATCTACATAAAGTATCAAGCATATCAAGCAGCCATCTAAGCATCTTCTTGTGTAGAGACAATGATCCTTATTGCTTTGAGAATAGCCTTGAGACTTCATAAAGGCATCAAACTTTTGGTATCGTTGTCTAGGGGACTTTTTAAGTCCATACAAGCTCTTCGTGAGCTTACAAACTAGACTTTCCTTGCCAAGAACTACATAACCCTCTGCTTGTTCCATATAGATCTCATATGTAAGATCCCCATGCAAGAAAGCAGTTTTCACATCCTTGATAACTGGCGTACATTATGCATAGTAAATTTTGAACCATCAATGAATTGTACAACCACATCTCCAATCCCCACAACGTCACACTAGTAAGAGTCACCAACTTTCACGGTACCAAGAGACTTTGCTGCATAATTATAGAACCATTGTTTGTGTGGTGTCACGTGGAAAGAAGCACCAGAATCTACCAGCCATGTGCGGGAAAGAGAATCAGCCATAAGAGCCTCAGTTGGCACAGTACTATCAAGCGTCAACACATCAGCGTCATCAGACATAGCATTAATTTCTTCAATCTTCACAGTCAAAGTAGATGGTGCAGGTAACTATTTAACATGTCCATCACCATTTTGTCCTTTACCTTTAGCATTCTTTAATGCATAACAATCTTTCTTAATGTATCCTTTCTTATGAAAATAATGGCATTCAATATCCATCTTCCTTGATTTACTTCTACTCTTATTCCGTTGACCATTCTTTTCCTTGTTCTTTCTCCTGCCATGTTGCTGGTTCTTTCCTTGGTAAGAATAACAAACATTATATGCATCTCCACTCTGAGTGCCAAACATAGATTTTCTACGAATCTCCTCACTCAAGAGTGCTCCACATATGTCATCATAGACGAGTTTACCACCAGGTGCACTATTGCTAATAGTTGTGAAAAATGTATCCCATGATGATGGCAAGGTGCATAACAACCATACTGCTTTCATTTCATTATCCATATCCATTTTCTAAGCATGTAACTGGGAGAATATAGCATCAAACTCATTTAGATGAGTAGCAATTTTATTTTTGTCCTTCATGTGAAGGTCATATAATTTTCTCATCAGATACACTTTATTTGATGTCTTCTCTTTTTCATATGTATTGCATACCTTCTTCCAAAGCTCCTCTGCACTTTCACAATCTAATACTATAAAGTAAACATTATCTGCCAGGTCAAGCAAATGGTAGACCTGGCCATTTCATCTAACTCATCCCAATCATCTTCATCCATGTCAGCAAGCTTCTTTGAAATTCCATGTATTGGCTTCCATTGCCTGCCATCAAATTTTCAGATCTCAAAATGGTCTTTGCCCTGCAAGTTATAGCTCCTCCTCGGAACACTAGCACTAGACCTTGATCCACCAGATGTGCATGAGACCTCTGATGCCATGATGGTAGAGAACTAAATAGAATGATAATGGAGCTAGAAGATTCCAAACACCAACAAATAAGTGTATCAAGGAGTACGACCACTATATAGTTGACAAAACCAAAAATCTAGAAAGAAATTGCTAAAGTATCCTCTGCAAAATGAGCATATGAACAGTGTCAAAATATCATAAAAATGCAAGTACTGACATGTTTACCTACATAGTGGATCACTGACTCCACTACATATAATGAGTTACCCAATAGAAGCCAACTAGTCTTATCAAGCACCTATGAACAACTATCATACATCTCCTATGGCGAGGTTGGGTAAGTCTTCCACCTGCATCACCAAACAGACCCGGACATCTGGGTGTTTCCCAGTTAAGAAAACCTCATCATGACCCTCTTTATCAAACGTAAAAGGCTTTATGCAAAAAACATAACTGCTATATCAATGACCACATGGACGTACATAAGCAATATCCACAGAAGCATACATGGTGTGTATTGTTGAGATATTAAGCTCAACATGTGATGATCCAGGAAGACACATATCATTTCTTTCATTTCTCTGACATGTATAGTGGTCACACCGGTATATGTTAGGGGCACTTCATTGATCTTTATTATATTTATCTATCGAGAGTGATGGAACATTTGTCTCTTGCCAGCTCACTCATTCGTGGACATTAGGATTTTCCTTATGTACTGGTCTTTATATATTGCAGTGGTTGTACTCTTGTTTTTTAGGTCATTCTTGTAGATTCATTTTTATGTAATAGAAGACAAAGAAGAAGACCATTCTTCCTTGCCTCAATCTGAGTGTGCGCTTCGCTTTGATTGTGAGAGTGTGTGAATGTGAGCTCTCTTCCTTATCTCCTTCCTCGTGACATGGTATCAGAGTTAGTGTGGTTGTAGAGAGCTCGTGGAGAAGGCCAACAATGAATACGCAAGAAGGAGTGGAGAAAGTGCGATTCACAAATGACCTTAGATTGTTAGGCATGAAGGTAGAAGACCAAAATATGTTCGCAAGTTATCCCTTTAGGGTCACTCGTTTTTGTCATATCAGCATTTCGGAGCCATCTCGACCTCCGTTTCGAGCTTGCAAGGTGGGGCCCATAGAAAAACCAAGTCAGCTTGCAAAATTGTAACTTGTGTCATGTTTGGAAACACTCATATATTCCAGATCCACAATTTCAAGCGATGTTGTGTACTGTTGATACACGAAAATGGTGTTTTTCTGAGATCGAACTATCACGTCATAGTGCGATAGTGTTCAAGTAGAAGTGCTGCTTGTAGTGTTTTGTAGTGTTGTGAATTGTTGCAGAAATGGCAAACAAAGATGGAATGAATCAGGTTATGAGCAATAAGCTGGACAAGAACAGCTGCCATGCTTGGAGATTTAGAATGATGAATTTCTTGATGGGAAAAGGCTATTGGAAGTACATCGAAGGAGAGAATGAAAATGCTCCATAGTTACCAGAGAGGAATCGCTGAGGAATGGAATCAAGGAGCATGAAAGGTAATGTATTGTCTATCTATTAGCATACAAGATAGCATGATTGGGCACATACAAGATGCCAAGACTCCGAAAAAGGCTTGGAATGGTTTGGTTACATTGTACGAAACCAATATAAAGGTAGGGAAATTGCAACTCAAGAACGAGATGCATACATTGGAGAAGAAGGGCATGTCAGTAAGTGACCACATTTGAAAATCAAAAGCATATGTGAGTCACTTGCATCTATTGGAGTGAATGTAGATGATAATAATAATGTGAAAGTATGCCTTTGTGGTTTAGGAGCTGCATATAAGCAGTTCAGAACTTCTACACAGACTAGGGAAAATATTCTAAATTTTGCTGATCTAGTATCAATATTGATTATTGAAGAAAAGAATCTTGGTGAGGATTCAAACTCCCAAGGAAAGCCCAGTTCATAGCAGGTATTCTACTCTAGCAGAGGAAGAGGCAGAGATAGAGGTGTTGGAAGTGGAAGAGGAAATAGTAATCAAGAACAAGGTCAACAACAAAATCATGCAGGAGGAAGAGGACAGTTTCGAGGCAGGGGGAGCCAAAGAGGTTGCAAAAATTTCCAAAGAAATGATTCAGGTAATGAGAGTAAAGGATGTTGGAATTGTGGTGAACCTGGACACTTTGAACGTGATTGCAGGTTGAAGAATCAAAATAACAAAAGGTAGCAAAACAATTATGCATCCACAAGTGCAGATGATTTTGAGAAGATGTTCATGGTTCAACATCACATGATGAATACGATGTCTATTGGTGTTTCAAAATTGAATGATAATGTCTTGTATGTTGATTTAGGTGCTTCAAATCACATGATGAGTCATGCAGAATGGTTTGGCACTTTGCAAAAATTGCCAGTTCCTGGATATATTGAAACAGGTGATAACACATCACACTCTATCAAGCATACAGGAAACATAGCATTGTCTATGGAGGAAGGGAAGGTAAAACATCTTGTTGAAGTGCTGCATGTTCCAAATATAACAAAGAATCGGGTTTCTATTGGACAAATGGTTGACCGAGGATTACAAGTCAGGTTCAATGTTGATGGGTTATATGTAGAAGAATACAAATGGGATGGAAGATTGATTGCCAAAGGTAACAAAGTGGGTAGGTTGGTCACCTTAAATGTCGAAATTCCAGAAATGAATGCAACCATGTTTGCAAAAGGTGTAGGAATCATTGTTGATATAGAGATCTGGCACAAACGGATTGGACATGCAAACTTGCAAAGGCTGAAATTGATGCAGTCAAAGGAGATTGTCCATGGACTACCAAATTTCAAGGTTGCAGAGATGCAAAAGGTATGTGCAGCATGTCAATTTGGAAAACAATCAAGAGCATCATTTCCACATGACAAGCATGTTAGTGAGAACATGCTAGAAATAGTACATACAGATGTTTGGGGTCCTACAAAGACCACATCTATGGGTGGTTGCACGTTTTATGTTACTTTCATTGATGACCATACACGAAAAGTGTGGATATATTTCATGAAAGAGAAGAGTGAGGTGTTCATTCACTTCTAGATTTTTAAAGCTATGGTGGAAAAGCAGATAGGGAAGTATATTCAGACATTAAAATCTGATGGAGGAGGTGAATACATTTCAAATGAGTTCAGCAATTTTCTAAAAAATCATGGAATTCGACGTCATTTTTCATGCAGATACACAACAAAATGGCGTTGCTAAATGCAAAAATAGACATATTGCATAAATAGCAAGAGCCTTGATGAGTGAGAAGAATATGCCTCATTGTTATGGGAAGACGTTGTTCATATTGCTATGTACATCATGAACAAAACTCCGGCTGTTGTTGTACATCAAGTTACACCCGAAGAGAAGTTTACAGGTAAAAAGCCAAACTTATCACATCTAAAAGTTTTTTGTTGTATTTCATATGTACATGTTCCAGTTGAATTAAGGATGAAGCTTAATGCAAAAGCAGAAAAGTGTGTCTTCATTGGATACTTCCTTGAGCAAAAAGGGATATAGATGTTATAACCCACTCACACGATAGGTGAAGCTGAGCAAATATGTAGTATTTGATGAGATGTCAAGCTTCTATGTACATGCCAAAGAAGGATTGAATCTTGAACCAAATGACAAAGAAAACGCTAAAAAAGCAAGTGCAAAATCTTAAGCTTTGAGTGGACCAGATGCATCACCAAGCAACGGTTCCAAGTCAAATCCACAGAGTGGAAGATTTCGTGGAAATTTTAGTCTAGCAAATTCATCAACTACATCTAACAAAGGTAAAGAAAAGCTTTCTGCTGGTCATAAAACATGTGCAGGTTTTGAAGATGTTGATGGAGATTCAGGTGGTTCAGGCAAGAGTCTTGACGAGGAACTTGGATTGGCCTCTGTGAAGACACTAGGAGTAAGGAAGGCACATGCAGATGATACAAGGAGAAGTGACCAAGGACCAAGAAGATCTAGGACAATACAGAATTCAGTGCAATGATTGACATATGATAGTTACATGGCTCGTCATTATGCCTACATGACAAAGGTGATACAATATGCTAAACCTTCTTGTTTTGAAGATGCAATTGGAAATGCAGATTGGGAAAAGGCTATGGATGAGGAGATGGCTGCAATTTATGTAATCGATACATGGAAGCTGGTTCCATTTCCACAAGGAAAGAAACCCATAAACTGCAAGTGGGTTTACAAGGTAAAGCACAATGCTGATGGTAGCATAAGCAGGTATATAGCACAATGCTGATGGTAGCATAAGCAGGTATAAAGCACCTTTGGTAGCAAAAGGATATGCACAAACTTATGGCATTGATTATGAGGAAACATTCAGCCCTGTAGCTAAAATGTCTACTGTCAGAACACTTGTTGCATTAGCTACAGCAAAAGGATGGACATTGCATCAGATGGATGTGAAGAATGCTTTTCTACATGGTGAGTTACAGGAAGAAATATACATGGACCAACCACAAGGATATGAAGATTCAAAGCATCCAAAATATGTTTGCAAGTTGCAAAAGGCTTTGTATGGGTTGAAGCAAGCACCTCGTGCATGGCATGCAAGGATTGCTGATCACTCGACCACCATTGGATTTTCTATGTGTGATGCAGATCATTCACTATATGCGAGGAAGAGTGATGATGGCATCACAATTGTGGCTGTCTATGTTGATGACTTGATTGTAGGTGGTGATAATGAAGAAAGCATCAAATAGGTAAAGCAACTTCTTATGCAAGAATTTGACATGAAAGATTTTGGTGTGCTGCGCTATTTCTTGGGCATTGAGTTTATACATACAGAAACAGGTGTATGGATGTCACAAAGGCAATGTGCCTTGAATATGCTACAAAAATATGGTATGGCTGATTGTAAGCTGATTTCTATGCCATTAGATTAGAATTTGAAGTTCGATACTATATTAGGTGAAGCATTGGAAAATGCTACTATGTACAAGAAAATTGTGGGAACTTTGATATATCTCACAATTATGAGGCTTGATCTAAGCTACACTGTTGGACTTGAAAGTCAATTTATGCAGGTTCCCAGGAAGCCACATTTGGATGCTCTGAGGCTCACTCTACATTATGTGAGTGTTACTTTGGATTATGCATTGTTTTATGAAACTGGTGTAGATTTGCAGGTTCATGGATACACCGATGCAGATTGGGCTAGTAGTACTCCAGATAGAAGATCTAGTAGTGGCTTTCTATTCTCACTTGGAGGTGCAGCTATTACATGGAGCAGTAAGAAGCAACCCACTGTTGCTTTGTCGAGTACAGAGGCTGAGTATAGAGGTGCTGCAATGGCAGCATGTGAGGCATCATGGCTGCAGATGCTACTTGCATATTTAGGTGTGGAAGTGTAGAAGCCTATCACCATGTATTGTGATAATCTTAGCAGCATACAGTTAGCACAGAACCCTATTTTTCATGTTAGAAAAAAGCATATCGAGGTACATTATCACTTCATCAGAGAGAAGGTATTAGCAAGTGATATTGATCTTGTATATGTGAGAACAAATGAGCAGGTTGCTAATATTTTCACTAAAGCACTTGAAGCAGAGAAGCTGAAGTTTCGGAAGATGCTTGGATTAGAGGACATGGCATTGATCTTGAGGGGGAGTGTTGAGATATCAATCTCAACATGTGATGATCCAGGATGACACGTATCATTTCTTTCATTTCTCTAACATGTATAATGTTCACACCGATATATGTCAGGGACACTTCATTGAGCTTTATTAGATTTATCTACCGAGAGTAATGGCACATTTGTTTCTTGCCAGCTCGCTCATTCGCGAACATTAGGTTTTTCCTTATGTAATGTTCTTTATATACTGCAGTAGTTGTAGTCTTGTTTTTTAGGTCATTCTTGTACATTCATTTTTATGTAATAGAAGAAGAAGAAGAAGATCATTCTTCCTTGCTTCAATCTGAGTATGTGCTTCTCTTTGATTGTGAGAGTGTGTGAGTGTGAGCTCTCTTCCTTATCTCCTTCCTCGTGACATGTATGTGCTCAATATATGCAATAAAATAACACTAGAAGGTTGTATTCACAACCCAAAAACTAGCCAACAACACCTGCAAGTGTCTATCAACTCTGATGTTTTAGGCTCAAAAACCAGCATAAGTTTGCAACAATTGCTCCCATGAAAATTGAAAACCTTTTGAGAAACCTGTAGTTTTACAAGTGTGGTTGTAAACATAGCCCAAAAGATTGATATTTATTTTTGAAGAAGTACAAAGAACACTCTTCTTGATGTTATTAGACATGTGTGAAGAGAACTATGTGCGAAAGTACTCCGAAAAGGCTCGGAAATACACCCCAAAAAATGCTTCAAAAACAGGCTTTAAAAGCAAAGAATGAAGCTTTGAGGGACCAAAACATGTTCAAGGTAATGTTAACCTTAATCTTTCCCCTTCTTCAGACACCATAAGGTTGTAGCTTAGTGGCAAGAGATTGCCACAGTTAAGCAAGCTCCTCCTCGAACCACATCTCACAGAAAGACCGCAAGAACTTCAAGCTGTGCATGTCCTCCCAATTCAGGATCCTCCTCAGGGACACACCTCTCAGGTGGGCAAACACGCTCATTGGTTCAGTGATGTTGCTGGACCATTGGGTGATGGAACCTATTTTTGGGAAGCTGAATTGGAGTTTAATGGTAAATGGGGACGCTACCATTTTTTCACGCGTGAATTTGAGAGCTATCAGAATGCCGAAGTCATGCGTTCAGTATGGACCAAAGCTGGCTTGGACAGTTATTTCAGGGCCCACTTACCAAAGCCGGATTTCTTGCGTTGTTCTTATCTTATCAGTACCATCACTCCGAGCAGGGCCAAGGGAGGCGACAGCACCTTTGTGTTACCCTCACTGTTGCCGGGCCATGAACTTAAAAGATTCAAGCTGACCCTCAATCTGGTACGAGAAGCACTGGGCATGTATGGCATGCACATCCCCACTGAAAAGGAAACAATGGTTCCAGGCAGAATGAAACATAAAGACCTCAATAAGCTGAAGGATATGGTAGCGATGACACCGACCATCGCTCTTCACCTGCGGACCGTCATGCAGCATTGTGCTTTCCCCGCCCAGGAAAGATTCACCATGCCACCAAAGAAGATATGGTTTAGCTTGTATCTGGCAGAGACAGAAAGCCTCCCCATCAACGTACCCCATTGGATCATAGATCAGATTCACCTAGCCCATCAAAGGTGGAACAAGAAGCAAAAAAATGTGCTTCACGGGTGCTGTGCTCTAACCAAGATAATCTACCGATGTCTCGCTTATGACGTGCCTATTCAGCGGGCATTAATATGGCCTCGGGTCCAAGAATTCCAGAGAAGGCTATCAGCGGCAGGTCCCCCATCAAAGAAGATGAGAGGGGGAGTCCAATTACCCTGCGCTCAACCAAGGGGAGCCACCACTACACCAGAAATTACCCCTCCCCAGACACGATGCATTAGGCCATTCACCATCCGGCTACCAAGACCAAGTACAGAGGGACCCAACCTGGTGTTTCCTCCTGTCCCATCAGATTTGGAATTTCCACAGGGCTTTACCCTCAACGATCTCACTGATGAAGAAGTGGCTAGACTAATCTACGACTCTAATCTCGAGACGGAAACAGAGTGAGCTCAGGAACCACAAACCCACACAACAACATCATCCCCCACCCGACCAGAAGTGGTAGAAGTCGAAGTAGATGAACAAGAGGCCGAACAAGAGGAAGAAGCCTACGAAGAACAAGAGTATGATGAATTTTCAGACTTGGCAAGTGCCCCCGCGTATTCGGCTCAAATCAAAAGACTATATCGAACCATGCAGTTAGTTCAAGAACAACATAAAATGTCACTGGAAGCAGGCAAAAAACTCATGAACCAATTGCTGGCAGAAGAAGGCGTGGATGACATGTTCATCGAGTCCATAAACCTACACGCCGATGCAGTAGGATTGGATGAGGCCATTCATGAGGCAATGACCTACATTCACCGATTTGAGAAACGAGTTCCCGCTCGTCCCATGAGGTCCGGGAAACAAATTCATATCAATGTATCAGCATCAGGAGATACAACGCAAGCAAGCGAACATCAGGAAGCACCACTGTCACCACCTTCCCCACCCCTCACCACACAATTCACTCCACCACATGACACTATCACCACCACGTCCACTACCACCACAATCATCATGGGAATTCCACTCTCTCCGGGAATCCAATTCGGGGGAGTTACCATGCCCTCTTTCACCACTCTCTTCACTAACGTCACATCCACCCCACCCACGATACCCATCTACACGGTCACTCAAACATTTGACACTATGGAAACATCCCCTGCCACTGCACCGCTCCCTCCCCCCATGCCACCTTCATCTCCCATACCCCCTCCACCCACATCTCCACTTGCATCCACATCATTCACAATTCCCTTTCCCACCCCCATTCCCCCTGCATCTTCACCCCTCCCTGCATCATTTAATGTAAATAGAATATTTCTAGCATTAAATCAATGTGTATATCAGCTTCAGAATGAGTACCGAGCTCTGGACGGCCGGTATCAACAACTAACAACACATCACCAGGACTTACAAAGGCAATTTAAAATTCTTGAAGAAGAAAATGCAGATGTAAATCAACGATATACAACGCTTGAGCAGGCTCACCAAACACTACTAGAGGCACCCCAACCATCGAAAGAATCAGGCGTCAAACAATTAGAAGCCTTGCTCGAAGTATACCAGGCCGATAACCTACGAGTCAGACGTAACTTGGCGCTACTCAGGAAACATATGGCCACAGCACTGGAAGAGAACAAGAGACTGCAAAAACAAAATGAAGAGAATCTGGAAGCGGCAATGGAAGGCTCTCCCCACGAGATAGATCCAGAGCAGTTCAAAGCAGTTCCCACGGAGACGATGAAAACCATTTTGGAAAGCTATGCAGATCTTCTGGAAGCCCATGATGACTTGGAAAGAGAACGTGACACACTCCAGAGCAGACTTAAGGAACAGGAAGAACAACCAAAGAGTGTCCCATCAACCTCTACCTCAGACGAAGTAAAGGCCTTAACGGAGCAGGTAACAGAATTACAAAAGAGGTTACTGACATACGAGAGGCAGCCCTCTCCGGTAGTAGAACCAGAGCCAGAAGAGTTGGTCCCTATTGAGGTAGATGATTCGTACGAAGAACCGTATGTTCCTATGCCGATGCCAGGCGGGCAACAAACCTCAGAGGGACTAGACACCTTGGAAGTGGAAGCACCCGAGTGGCTTCAGACACTGGAAAAGACAGAGAACACACACGAAGAACGGGTGGCCATTCAGATCCAATCACTAGCGAACCTAGAAGAAACTGTCATAAAGTCAGAATATTTCAGAAGCATGTCTCATCATAGATGGATCGGCGTCAATAATGACCAATATGTGCCATACTGCATACTGTTGGCCGATTACAATGCTGAGATTCAACGACGATGTGGCAAGCCTCCCACATTCGCCACACAATTTGGTCCAGATGATATACCAGAAAGTGCTAAGCGTGGGTCCATCCATCAACCCACCTGGAGGATCAGGCTTTTGGAAACATATCCTGAAATGGTTCGAACCTGGAATAACATGCCGTTGTTTATTAAATATAATCCTTGTTACATTCCAGTTCTCCGAAGACGCACCTGGCCTGAATTCACTATTGCCGTCAGAGACATCAAAGCCTGCGCAAAATGGTTAAATTATGTTTATCTAGCACCTCCACGAGGACCCCCCACGGTGAACTACATGATCTCTACAATCCGTCACTGGAGTATTCGGCTACGCAATAATCCTGACGTGATGGCCCAGATGTGTATGAAAATATTTGAATTAATGCTGATCACCTTCAGGACGTTTAAGAACATTAAGGACCCTCACTTCTCAGGAGCAGGCTTCGTGACAGGAAATCAGGATCTGGTGTACGATATGAGTACCACCCCATCAATTGAAGTAATATATGCTTGGCACGCCAGAATCAAGTACCTCCCAGCCTGCTTTAAACAGACATTTGAGGAGATGTTCATCACAGGATTCTGGGAATATCACTCCGAAATCTTTATACCCAGACCATCACATCTCCTCCAATTATTTGCTGTGGAGAGAACTATTTACTCAGAACAATTGAGGGTGCCTCATCCAGATGTTCCCGGACCTGTGAATTGGGATGAATTGCTCACAGATCTAGCACGCGGATTACGACTCGAAGAACACCACCTCGCCTCCGATGTAGTCCAATATTATGTTCAAAAATCCTCTAGACAAGGGTCCGTCAGGGGCGACAGACGCGAGAGTGGGGGGGGTGTTGGCAGCAGTCAGGGAACTGAAGGAGCCACAAGACGAAGAGAGTCAGAGCGAAGGGACAGCACAAGCAGGCATGGCAGTCAAAGAAGATCTGGTAAATAGGCCATCTAATTTTTCAAGACATCAAGGAGTTGAGCACACAAGAAGAAAGAGCAAGTAGGGAGCTCAAAGAGGTGTATGACAAATCAATAGAGAAAACCCCTACACAAATAGTGATTTTCATCACTAAAAACCATTGTAAATATCATTTCATATTTTTGTAGCTCCATTTTGTGCAAGCCAAGGAGTCCTTGAGCTTGAGGAGCCTTAGAAGTACTTACATATCAATTTTCGTATTTTTTAGACTCCGTTTAAGCCCTCAAATTGGCCCTGGAACCTAAATTTTAACTAGGCCGGACACTAGGTCTGAACAGGGCCAAAAGCTAGTCAAAAACTATAAAAGGAGCTAGAGAGCTCATTTTTGAGGTTAGATTGTAATTGAAACAAACTTGTAAGAGCTCTTGAAAGTAATCTAAAGAACTCCATTGCTCCTCACTCTTTGTCTTGCCGTGTGTGCGCGTGTGTGTGTATGTGTGTGCATGTTGGTGTGCTTCTCACTCACGCACTTGTGCTTCCACCTGCTCAAGGTCTTCATACCATCCTCATGTCTCCCCGGATTGACATTAAAGGAGGTGCTACTCATCACTGAGCTACAATGTGCATGTGCATGTGCATGTGCATGTGCATGTGCATGTGCATGTGCATGTGCATGTGCATGTGCATGTGCATGTGCATGTGCATGTGCATGTGCATGTGCATGTGCATGTGCATGTGCATGTGCATGTGCATGTGCATGTGCATGTGCATGTGCATGTGCATGTGCATGTGTATGTGTATGTGTATGTGTATATATGTATGTGTGTACCTAAGTCAAGAAGTCTTAGAGACTTGTGCCAAAGAGACTAAATCTCATTTGCCACACAAGTGCATATAGTGGGGAATTGACACACGCTTATTTGTCAATCTGAGGCCTCTTGAACTTCATTTTCTTTACGTGTGATGTGTTCCCTTGCTAGCCTTAATCGTGCTGAAAGGTTCTTACCCATTTCATGAAGTTCATGCTTTTCCTGCATTGCTTTGTCATAGTCCTCATCAGCCTCAAGCATCAGTTGTTGTGTATCCATAGCAGTTGTGATCATATCTTGCACCACTGGCTTGAGCTTAGCGACGTCGACATTCAACCACATTTTTGGAATGCTTGGAGCTTCTCCTGTTTGCACATCCTTTTCGTGCTCCACATGTACAATTTCATTATGTGGTTGTCTGATTTGTAGTTGTACTTCTGGTTCTTTTCTTTCTTCGTCTAGGTTGATAATTTTCGTGGCACTCCCTTCAAATGTAACATCCATGGGGGAGGGTTCTGCCACGACCCTTATTGGAGTGAAGGGATCTTATTCTTCCACCATAGTTTCTGTTGGTTCTTCCTTCGGATTCTTGAATGACCCCTCTCTTGTAAGCATTGTTTCTTTGATTTGAATTTTTGAGGTCTCATTTATTTTGATGACATGGATTCCTTCTTGGGGTACCTCTTTGCTTGCGGTGTCTTGATTGGGGTTGATGGGGATGTCATTCATCTTTATATTCTCTTCTTCAGCATTGTAGTTCACTTCATTTAATTCCTCCCATTGTCCATCATCTTTTGACTCACTTCGAATGTCCGTGTTTAATAGGGAGGTGTCTGGCTCTTCTTGTGTATCTGAAGAGGAGCTTGAATTATCCAACCCTATTTCCCTGTATCGATGTACTTTGGTTAGCTTCTTTTTCACTTCTGTATCTTTGTGGGCTTGCTGGTAATGGTGCCCTTGCACTGGTAGATTAACTTGACCTTCTGTGTATTGATGTGTGTCTTCCACGGCTCTTGTTAATTATTCTTCTGCAATTGGTCGGTGCTCTTCAATTCTTGTCTTCGGGAGCACGTGTACCCTTTTTGTAGCTGGAACTTCAGCTTCTACTTGCATTACTTCCCTTATTCTCTTTGTACCTCTCATTTTGGGTTGAGAGCTAGTTTCTGCCTCCTCAATGATCTTTACTCCTTTTTTCTTTCTTGGGATTGTGGCGACCTTGGCATACTTAGCCATGGCTGTTAGTGAGGGCATTTCTTGGAGGTGCTCTCTAATACCTAAAGCATGATAGATCAATATGGTCATAGCTACACTACCGTTCAGGAACTTCTTGTGATTCCACTGCTTCTTTGCCTCGAATAACCTTTCCTGTATGTATGGAGTCAGATTAATTTGATTTCCAATTTGTTTGATAGCATGTGATAGTAGTTGGACGATGATCTTTTGAGGAGCAGTGTATCGATGCATGTTAGGGAAACAGAAATGTTGATGAATTAGTTGTACTTCCTCTTCCATGTCAATTCGATTTATGTCAGTGAAGGTCCTGGTCTTTGCCCCTCGATTTTCTTCTTTCAATATCGTAGTTCCGTCGTTCTCCCATCCAAAATCTTCCTTGATTAAATAATGTGTAAATTGGATTATGACCCATTCACCTACTACATTCATGACTCTGGCCTCTGGCACCAATGGATCATGTAGTGCTGGCTGCAATGTATTCATGACTTGCGTCCACCTTTGAAAGTCGGGCTTGTAGATCGGCAATTCAAAATATTTGTGTATACCCACTTTTTTCATGATGTCAATGGTAGACGGAAGCTCATGCACCACTTTAAAATCTTGGGACATAACCGGGAACTGATGATCCGTATCCATGATTTTGATGGTCACCAGGTAGAGATACTCCCCAGCCGGTTGATCTTCTCTAAACCAGTGTCCCTTTGCTTTAGTCATGCTTTGTAAGGGGAATTCCAATACTTCTTCCTGAATAGTTGCTTCAGAATCTTCAGAAGCCATCTGCACTTGTATTGAGAAGAGCGTTAGCTTCAATAGAAGGCATAGCATTAGTGTTGTGTGTGGTAGTGACATGTCGTTTGATGCATCACTCCGTTCCCCATGTTTTGCATAACTAATATCTCTTACTACATATTTTTCTTTTCTTTTCTGAAAGAAAACAAGGATTAGTATAGCCGAAGCATTTTTTTATTTACATAGTAGATCCATTCCTAAGGAAGTTGAAGCTATGACCTATTCCCCATTGGAGAATGTGCACCACTAATTATATTATGTACATCAAGTGTCGAATGCTTGGCCTCGTAATGTGGCCCTATTATGCATACTTTAGGTGCATTCGATACTTTATGAGTGCAACTGGGAGCCTGATGGTTCTCTTGTTCCAGTTCATGCGCTTTCTTTGGTTTCCATATCCACTGGAGCATTGAAGTATAAGCTCTCGTCCTCTCATCATGTCGCCTTTTCCTTGGTGTAGCTTCTTGAATCACTGGCATCTTCTTAGCTACAAACTTGCTTTCCCGATGTACTTGTTTGGTCTCGCACTGCTGGCTCGTCGATAGGCTGTTTCTTTTTGGTTGTCGATTTCCTGTTTTGCTACTTGTCGAACATGCTTTGGAATCCATATTTGTTGGTGGTTCCTTTGTGCCGCTACTAATGACTTTGGGAGCCAAACTCTCAACAAATCCCTTGTTTCTGGTCTTTGCAATGAGGAATTCGTATTTGTCTGTACCTTCTGATTAGGATTGGCTTGTGTTTGTGATGCTCCCCCTGATCCATTTATTTGGTCCTTGCGAACCTATTTCAAGTTAGGATGTCTGTGTTGTGAAACTAAGCCGATAGAATTCCATATTGATGATTTTAGTGTGGCTTTGGTTGGCTCTGTTTTTGTTTGTTTACGATTTGCATGAAGTGAACCTGCTTCCTCCTCTGTGGATTTGGTGCTTAAAATTTGATCTACCTTTGGTTGTCTTTCCTGCAGCTCATTGATGGGTTCAGGTGCTATGTCCTTCTCAGTACTATGCTTAGAATTCTCAAAGATGCTTGGTCCATGAGATGGTTTCTCTTCTAAAAGGCTAAAGATTTCTTTGTGTCCCACTTTGGCGGAGATGTATCCTTGAGCTAGATGAATACTCACTTCATTCTCGATTATCCAGTCTTGCCCTAGTATTAGATTTTCTATGAGGTCCTCATCTATACACACTAAGACTCATTGTTCCATGGAGGAATTTCCTAGGTGGAGGGACACAGTAGTTTCTCCAATGCATTCTATGACTTGACCTCCGATACCTATCATCTGTGCCTTAGTAGGTGTGATATTTGCATGCAGAGACATGATGATTGTATTTCGCACACAACTAATTGATGCTCCTGAATCTATTAAAGCATCTATCAATTGGTACTCTGTCTCGCCAATCCCTAGGTTTAGGTATGGTTTGGATAGGCTATGGTTCTTCCCATTGGAATGATGAACTTGGTAGTTGGCCATGGGAATAGGCTCTTCACCTAGTAAGTACCATTTGTCTCTTTGCCTTATCCACTCTTTCCGTTTCTTAATACATTCCAAGGCTTCTTGTCATGCCTCCTCTCTAATCCTCTCTTCCTCTTTCTTCCTATTTTGCGCACCTATGAGACATGCTAACATTCAATGGCTCCATAAACTGTTTCACTCTACATCCACTTATGTAGTTAGGAAGAATATATCCATCCAAAGTGGCTAGATTAACTGCTCCACTCGTGGAGATCCTATTAATGATTAGAGATCCATATCCGCGTTTTTGTAATTTCTTAGCACGTTGCTTCAAGGTGTAGACTAGGACCAGGTCTCCTTCTTTTATTCCTTTGTCTTTTATGTGTGCATCATAATATGCCTTTTGCCTTCTCTTGGCCGCATAGATTCCTGTGACAGCCTGCAACCGAGTTTCATGCAGCTTCTCGATTTGATCTAGTTGTTGGGATGATTCATGTCCTATCCATTCATGTTGTTGGGCTACTCTCAAAGTGGGTATCAAAAAATCAATTGGCAGAATTGCGTTATGTCCGTATACTAGATTGAAAGGGGTAGTTCCAATGGCAGTCTTGTACGCGACTCGGAAGGCCCAAATTGCATGATGCAATTGTTTGTCCCAGTCAGACCTCCCATTATTGACAATTTTTGTCAATATTGTGCATAACACCTTATTGGAACTTTCCGCTTGACCATTGGCTTGGGGGTGGTATAGGGCTGATTTTTTATGGATCACTAAAAACTCATTCATTAGAGATTCTATTACTTCATTAATGAAGTGTGTTCCTCGGTCACTCACAATCTCAATTGGTAATCCAAAACGAGTGAATATATGCTCAAAAAGAAACTTAGCAGTGGTTTGAGCATTGTTTTTTCTAGTAGCCTTTGCCTCTACCCATTTTGTCAAATAATATGTGGCTATTATGATGTATTCGGCATGTGACCCTTTGGTCGATGGGTTAATGGGCCCTATGAAATATATGCCCCATTTGGAAAATGCTCTAGTGCAAACCATAGGTCTCAATGGAATGTCATCTCTCCGAATTGGGTATTTAGCCCTATGGTATGTCTCGCAGCTTTGTACATAGGTCTTAGCATCCATATGTAAAGTTGGCCACCACAAGCTCGCAAAGAGGATCATTTTTACGATTCTCTCAGCTGAGAAATGACCTCTTGTCGCACCTGTGTGTGCCATCTCTAATACGGGTAAATATTCTCTTTCATGTACACATAGTCGTAATTGGTTGTCTTTTCCTCTCCTAAACAGGTGTCTTCCCATGAGTACATAATCCTTGCTCATTTCCTCTAGGGATCGTTTTCTTGCCAAGCTAACTCCTTCCTCATGTTCTCTTGTCCTTAGGAACTTTACCAATGTTTTGCTCCAATTGGGTGCTATTGTTTAGAAAGGTATGGAGGTATGATCCTCGGGGATCGTCTCTTGGCATTTTGCGCAATTACTCACATAGTCATGGACATCCTTAGGCATGTTCGGCCAGTATACTCCTAATCGTTTTAACTCCCTAATAGTTCCATGAGTTCCTTTGCGTGCCCTCCATTTGTTTACGTGAGCTTGTTCAATCAGCTTCAATTGTTCATCTTCCTCAGCACATCTTAGTAGTACACCGTTAGGTTCCTTATAGTACACACTTCCTGCAATAGTGTGCAAATTCCTTGACTGTAGAATTTCCTTCTTACTCTCTTTATTGATTGAATGTTGTGGGCCATGAGTGAGTATCGGAATTAGTTTCTCTGCCCATTTTGGACACACTTCCAGATTAATCAAATAAGTGTTGGGCAATTCATCTCGTACTCCACTTGGTGGTTCTCCATGTGTTAACCTGGAGAGATGATCTGCTCTTACATGGGTATTTCCCTTTTCACTATTACTTCGAAGTCAAACTCCATTAATAGTAGAAACCATCTTACCAGTCTTCCTGTGTTACAAGGCTTATTGACTAGATACAATAAGGCCTGGTGGTCTATGAAGAACTTGAACTTGTTGGCTAAGAGATAGTGTCTAAATTTCTTCACTACATAGACCATTCCTAATCCCTCTCGCTCTGTAGTTGTATAGTTCCTCTTAGCTTGGTTGAGTTGTCCACTCGCATAAGCAATTGGGTGATCTAACTTTCCTTCATCTGCTGGCTGGGCTAAGATACATCCTATTGCGTAATTTGAAGCGTCTACATGAATGTGAAATGGTTTGTTCCAATTCGGTGTTTTCAGAATTGGGGCTATGCTAAGCTGCTTCTTTAACTCATTGAATGCCTTCTCACATTCCTCTGTCCATGTGAATTGAGTCAAAAGTCCATACAAGGGCTTGGCAATTATGGCGTACATGTGGATAAATCGATGATAGTATCCACAATGTCCCATAAATGCTTGCACTTCTTTTGCATTCTTCGGTCTAGGAAGCTCTAAAATGACCTTAATCTTGTCTTCATATGTGGATATTCCATTTCTAGAGACTATGTGTCCTAAGATCTTCCCTTGTCTTACCATGAAGACACACTTCTCAGGGTTCAGGCAGACTCTATATTGTCGGCATTTATTAAATATCTTCCGCAATTCAAGAATGTGGTCTTGCCTTTTATTTGAATATGTACATAGGTCATCTACATACACTTCCATACTCTTCTTCAGGAATTCTTTGAAAACATGACACATCAATCGTTGGAAAGTAGCAGGCGCATTAGTGAGTCCAAAAGGCATCACTCGGAAAGCATAGACTCCCCATTCAGTTGCGAATGCGGTCTTTTGTTGGTCCTCAGTAGCAATAGCTACTTGGTTGTATCCAGAGAATCCATCTAAGAAGCTATAGACTTCTTTTCCTGCAACTCTTTCCAATAGAAGGTCAGTTATGGGTAATGGGTAGCTGTCACGTATAGTGGCTGCATTGACCTTTTTCAAGTTAATGCAAACTCTCAGTTTTCTGTTCTTCTTAGGCACAACTACTAGTGGTGATACCCATTCGGTATGCTCTATTTCATATATGAATCCTGCCGCTAGTAGCTTGTCTATTTCTTCTTTTACTTTAGAAGCATAGACCTCATTGTATGTGTAAGGGCGTTGTTTTGAGGGTTTTGCCTCTGCCGTCATTGGTATTCTATAAGAGCAAATTGAGGGTTCCACACCCTTGAGATCCTTATATGTCCATGCAAATACATCTCTATATTCTCGGATCAATTGTATTAATTCTTCTTCCTCCTCTCTTGACACATCTTTACCTATGTATGTACATCGTTCTTCTCCATCTTCCACTATTACTATGATCTTTTTTGGTTGTTCTTTGTTGTCGTACGCTTCTCCTTCTCGATCCTCTCTCTTAGGCGTTTGAATGGCTATCTTTCTCTCTTCTACTTCGTACCTTTTAAAATGCTTCGGAACCTCAAAAAGGTCAGGATTTGGTCCGATTTTACTCACACTTTCCTCTTGCTTCTGTACTACGGGGGCTGCTTCTATCACTAAGACTTTGGTCATTTCTTGCTTATTTTTAGTTCGAATGGTTTCTAGGTAGCTTTCTTCCGAATCAAATTCTGGTTCCATTTCTATACTCTCATATTCCTCTGATTTCCCCTGCTTCTACCTCTTGAAGGACAACCATGTACAAATTTACATCATAGCCTTCTCCGTCTATGCATTCGTTCATAGTTAGAACTTCCTCATTCACACAAACATCCAAGGTAGCTAAGATTTCCATCCATCCATGCGGTTCAAAGGTTTCATCAGGGAAGATTTGAGGCATATACATTGGTTCCTCTACAGGTCGATAGTTAGAATGTCCTATTGGCCACAGTTGCCTTTTATTATCCTTTTTCTTGGCTTCTTTACACATCCATACTTGGGCGTCCTCGTGCATCCATGATTGATCGCTTGTTCCAGCACTATGAATAGATAGGTCATCTTCCTCCTTGTGTATAGGATTCCATTGTAGTGGAGGGACGTCTCGATATGCAAACGTATGCAAGTTTATCTTGGTGTTATTTCCTTGATGTTGCAGGTATAATGAATCTCGTTCCAGTCTTGCACTATCCACATTTGTCTCATGAAAGGTCATCCTAATATCATTTTGTAGTTGTTAGGCTCCTTCTCAAATTTACAGATGGCTAAAGTGTGTTCAAATTCAACTCCACAGGTGGTTAATCTCATATTTTCTAATATTCCTAAGGGTTTCTCCACATGGCCATCTGCTAATTGGAGCTTCATGTGTGTCGGACGTAAGGCAGGCTTTCCCCATTTCTCCCAAATTTCCTTGGTGGAAATTCCTACTCCTGCTCCTGTGTCTAGTATAGCCTTGGTCATGTACCCATTGTAAATGACAGGTAGACATGTATTACCTTCGTCTCCTTCACTAAATTCTCCCACCTTATCTACTAGGATTTGTATCTTAGATGGGTTTTCTTTCCCCTTGTTTTCCTTTTCATCCTTCTCTTGCCCTAATTCCAGTTGGCTTGCTAATTGTTTCCATATTTGCGGTTTAACCCGGAGTAGTTCTTCCATAGTTAGTTTGCATTGTACTTTTGTCTTTCTGAGTTCTGTTAGATTGTGATAATTCTTATTTGAGTTTCCTTTTCCCTTTCCCTGTACTGTGGGTGCTCGGATTATCATAGATTCCTTTTCGTATTCTACCATGTAATTCGGTAGAGTTGAAATGCTATGAGCTTCTTCTCTATTTCGGTCTAGTCTTGATACTTCCTCATATACTTCTTCCATGTTGGGATTTGGTTGATAAACTTCCACATCTAATTCCTCAAAGGGAGGCTTAGTCACTCCATTTCTCTTCCATTGTTCTTCTCAGATTCTATTCCATAACTCTTTTGGCCAGTCAGCCTCTAAATCAGGTATTGTTGACATAAGTTTGTCGTGGATTTTCACTCGCTCACATCTGTCATCCTTCTTTTTAGGTTCTTTATCCTTGGCTTTAACACATTCCTTGTATTGCTCCTCTGCTATCCTTATCTCTGGAAGGGCTGGGATAGTCTTTTCTAGGGTTGCTTGTGTTACCTCTATAAGTTTCTTGCATAAAGAAAGCCTCTCTTTTTCTAATTCTCCTTGTGGGTAAAGCTTTTTGTGTTGTTCCACATTCGGTCCGTCCTTAATTCTAGCTTGGTACGCTTTTAACCACATGTCTAAGTCGTCTGGTTTTGGGTCAGCTAGAATTGATCCTGGTTTCTCTGCTTCTCGGATAAGTGGTGGAATGGGAACTTCTTCCCGAATCTCTGGTTCTTTATGCTCCTTACTGCTTCTTGTGTGTTTCCTATTCTCTTGACTTTTGTTTTTCATCCATTTTCCTTTGAGCTTCTCCCTTCTTTCCTTCCATTTTTGCGCTTTTATGTTCTGGGTATTCTCATGTGGGTCCTCTAAATCTTCTACTATTTGAATTTTGGGGTTTACTGTTCTATTGTTTTCTTGTTCCCGATCTGGTTGTTTTTCTTTTTGTTCCTTCGTTTGAGCTCGTGTAATGGCCTTTAAGGGCACAGTGTATTCCTTATCACCTCCAGGTGCTTCTATCACTTCAATTACATTAATAGGTGCAGTGTCTTGAGCCTTGATGGGATTTTTTGGACAATCACGGAAGAGATGTTCCTTTCCACAATCACTGCAATATCCTTCCCACGTCCTAGGAGGTGGTGGGTTGTAAAGTCGAGTACATTCTCTAATAAAATGATCTCCTCCGCATCTATAACATGGTCCTCTCGGCACAGGCGGTCTAATGGGTGGTCTCACGGGTGGTTGCGCTTTAGGTGCAGTGTACATTAATGTTGCCACTTCTGGCCCATAGGTATATTCGTATCCTTCGTATCCGTTAGTAGTGTGGATCATAGGTTTGTTCATACTCAGACACGTTAGTGTCATAGGGGTAGTACTCTCCCTGAGATTGCTCGTAACCTGAGTTTGTCGATTCCATGCTGGTCATAGGTGATGCTGGTACAATGGCTCTTTCTAGGTTTTCCTCTGGTTGAGCATACTTAATCGGTACCACATGTTGAGGAAGTGGAGGTTGTGGTCCTAACACCGGTTGAGGGTTTCCAAATTGTGCTGGTTCATATGGCAAGGAGCTCTTGCTGGTGTTTGGTAGGAATTGTACTTGGGCATATCTCTACCTGGCTCTCTAGGTGGATATCCATATGGTCGATACTGAGGTGGTTGTAGGGGCCGTGCCTGCCTAATTAATGGGCAGTTTTCCGTGGTGTGATTGGTATATTTTTGTTCTATGTGGCAATACAAGGCAGCTCCTTGATGGGGCTGTCTATTGTAAGGATATGTCTGAGGTACACATGTTCCTCCTCGTACACACAAGTGAGTGGGGTGATCTCCTCCACATAGACTACATCTTTGTAACATAGGCACTCTTAAGGCTCGGTGTTGGTAATTTCTTTGTCGTTGGACTCCTAATTTCTTTGCTACCAGCTCTGCTAATTCCTCCACATTACTCGAGTTGGACGTAATTGTACTCCAAGAGTCTTCTGATTTAGTGGGGCTAGGCATACTCTTCAGATCATCCGCTAGGTTGTCCTCTAAGTCAATACATTCCTGTAGGCATTCACTCAATATCTATAGCCTCTTTACGTATACTAGCATTCTTAAGGTTCCGTTCGTTAATCCATCCAAGAATAATGAAATCATTTTTTGTTGAGTGGATCTCTCTGCTGCTGGACATCTATCAACGTACTGATTGAATCTTTGGGCGGCTGTTTTCACAATTTCATTAGGGCTCTATTTAAAACTATGGATTAAAGATGCAGAATTGTGTTTAATCCCTCTCTTAGTGAATTCCCCAATGAATTCTTGAAAGAATTGCTCCATATTTCCAAATTGGTTGGGGTCTAATGGTTGGAACCAAGTCAGAGCCGTTCTTGTGAGGGTGAGTCTGAAAGACTCATACTGCATGAAGAAGTCGTCTACTTGTTCCGCCCTCAAAACTTGTTTAAATTCAGCAATGTGATCATAAGGTTCTCCCAATCCGTCAAAATGATTCCTCACGCATTTGGCCACCTGAATAGGTCTCAATCTTCTCATTGGTCTGGCTGCCTAGGCATTACAGGGAAGGCAGGGATGGCTGGTCTAATTGGTGGCATTCCTGGCTATACTCCTATTGGTGGTCGTGGCCTTACCGGTGATCGGTATTGATTTCCTACTCCTGGGTGGGTCTGATTGTGTGGTTGCACTGCAGGAGCGGAAAATTGTACATGAGTTCGGTTCGGAACGCTCCGTTGGCTTGTTTGTCCTGACATTGTGTGCTCTACCTCCTGTTGTGTTCCGAAGGGGTTCTGAGAGGTGGTTGCATGCTCTCTCTGAGGGAATATAGGCAATCCCATGTATTTTAGTTGAGCCCTGTCTAGGGCATCTACCAGCCAATACCTTCTCTGGTTCCTGTCTAGGTATGTAATTCTAGACTCGTCTTCCGGATCCTTCAATTCATAAAAAATCATCGGACTTTCTTCTCTTCCTTGGGCCGGTGAGTCAGTTTGAAGTAACAAGTCCGATCCATGGATCAGATAGACTTCCAATAAGTAGTCATCTTGAGGTATCAAGTCCCCTCTCAAGACTCGCGTCACTTGGGACTTGCCTCTAGGGGTCGTATTGTTGCATCCATGGAAGTCACCATCCTAGCCACAGATCTGTTTAAACCATCCAGATAGATGGGGATCTCTTGGGCATTAGTAGAAACATACTGTAAGGAAGTGCGATACTCTCCTTCTACAGTGGTCATGAAGTTTCTACCGGGAGTGGGACCCTGCATGTCTTCTAAAGCCATGGGTATATCCTCCTCTGAGTCACTAGAGGTGTCTGAATAGACAGAGTGGTGACTGACCTGAGCAGCACTTCCAACAGAAGATATGACACTCCTCCGGCTACTTAGCACCCTTCCTGACCTCAAGTTCATTCACCCTCCTGGGGCTCTCTAGGTTTCTAAAACTCTCCCTAAGTGGCTCCTCAAATGCCTCAAATTTGCCTTTGAAAATGCTCCAAAAATTCTGACAATACCACTTTCGGCGATACTGTACCAGACGATACTGTACTAGGCGATACCAAGCTGTCCACGATACGATACCACATAAGCTCACGATATGATACTTGAAGACTAGAGGATATGATACTTAGAATAACATGCAATATGATATAGCTGTTGAGCACGATACGATACTGACTACCCTGGCGATACGATACCTCGAGTCTGAACGATACGATACCAAATCCTGTCACGATACGATACCTAAGGAGTCCACGATACAATACCAGAAAACTGGACGATACCATATTATGGTTACAGATGATACGATATCACTTTTACAGACAATACGATACTGCTAGCAAGCCCGATACGATACTGGACTTCTCACGATACGATACCAGTGCAGTTGACGATACGATACCACCAATTTGCACGATACGATACCTCCAAACTGGACGATAGGATCTTGGGTGCACAATACAATACCAACTCTGTGGGTGATACGATACTCAAATTGACCGTGATACGATACTGAAATTTGGCACGATACGACACCTAGGTTTTGTACAATACGATACTACTATTGAGCCCAATACAATACTAGACTTCTCACGCGATATGATACCACTACAAGTGGCGATACGATACCACCAACTTTGCACGATACGGTACTAAAATGGTATCGCGATACGATACTGGGAAGAGTGACAATACGATACCAAAAGTGGACCGCAATACGATACCACTTTGGTAAAGTGAGATCGTGATACCAACCAGGCGATATGATACCACAAGTGGTATGGTGATACCAAGCCTGGTAACCGACGATACGATACTTTGGAGAGGATCGCGATACAAGGGAATTTTTGGTATCGTGATACAAAAAACTCAACCGATCGTGATACTCAAGCCAAAATACCTCCAAATTCAAAAATTTTTCTCCCCCCTTGCTCTTCTCTCACCCCTCTTCACTCCTAGCCTATTGTCTCACTCAAAGAAGTCCAAAAAGCACTCTGTCCCGCCCCGCAATACCAGATATGCGTTTAATCATGTGTGTGAGCACTTCTAATGTGTTTTTGCTATTGGAATCTTATGGAAACTTACCTCTGTGATGTCCTGCTTGTGCCTTGAGCTCACTATCTAGCTTTGAAAGCCTGGAGAGCGCGATACTACCCGGACGATATTGATTGCTGCCTAAGGACGATACCACTTTGTGAGCAAATGAGAAATGAGCTTTTTTTTTTTGTTTTTATACTTTTTTAGAGACTGAAACTTAGCTACACTAATTTGGAAAAAAAAAATTGGGATTTTTCTTGGTGATCTTGGCTTACTCCTACTCCACGTCTCTTCCTATCCTAACCCTAACTCTTTCTTCTCTCCCTCTCTCCTAACCCTAAACCTAAAAACTCATTACACACACCTCAGGGATGCAAAGTAACAAGTGCTGAAGTGGTTGACTACTTGCCACTGAACGAATTCACTTCTACAAGTACGATTTCGTCACTCTCGAACTATAACCATCACGAAGGCACCTTGGTTGAGTGGTTCCCCGGCAATGGCATCAAAAACGTGGGTACCTAAGTCAAGAAGTCTTAGGGAATTGTGCCAAAGAGACTAAATCTCATTTGCCACACAAGTGCATATAGTGGGGAGTCGACACAGGCTTATTTGTCAATCCGATGAACCGACCTAACCAAGTGTATGAGGACATGTGCGCACGTGATGGGAAATGAAGTGGCTTAGCTCACATGCATGAGAAAAGACTAACCTACCTCTCCAACTCACTGAATCACTGAAAGTGTCTGTCACGATACCACTTACAGCAGTTTTCACTAAATTGAGGATTTCTCCCAACTCCGAACTCCAAATATGGCCAATAGCGGGTTCTTTTCAAAGCTCTCGACGAGACTATTGGACATGGTTTCACTCGATTCTAACAACCATGCCTCAAGTTATGACCAAAACAGTGAATGGCGGGAAGCACACACACTCACTCCACAACTCGTACTAGCTCATACACACACTATAGTCGCTCAAAAACAGTGGGGAGGGGTAGACAACAGTCCTACACACACATTCCAAGCATTACACGCACATAGAAGATCAAAGAGAAGGTAGAAATCTACAGGAAAGAAGAAAATTTGAAATTCAGGAGCTCTTCCTCTTCAAAATGGCAAAAAGTCTCTACAAAGAGTCACCAAGTGACTTATATACATGTGCCATAAAAATGATCCTTTCACACAAGAGACCGGCACTTTATTAACTAAAAGGTGAATTTCCTACTAATTTACAAGGAATATATTACAATGATTTGGGATTATGCATCTAGAGGACTCCTCTAGTGCATTTACATGGCTTGAGGGAATTTCCTAAGACTTTGAAGAAGAAAAAAATATGCCCGTTAATTTGAAAATTTTGGGACTCCCCTTTCATGCCTCTTTGCTCTGCAACATATGCGTATCTATCTGTTTGTATGTCTGTGTGCATGTGTGTGTATGTGCATGTGTATGCATATGTGTAGGTTTGCAATCTTCAAGACCCAAATGCTACAATAATGTGTCAATATATTTTGTTTCACACAATTATTCCTTGGTCAACATGCATAAATTGAACTCCCAAATAATGATGCAAATGCCAAAAATCTAACATCTTTAAGAAGCATGCAAATCATCCCTAAATTTAGCAATATCCTTCTCATTAAGATCAATAAGTAGCATGTCATGACTATATACAACAGTGATTAGAAGTACATCACCTGCATGCTTAACATATAAGGTGTTGTCAATGGGATTGTTCTCAAAACCATATGCTAGTAAGTAGGTATGTATCTTTTCATTCCAAACATGTGGTGCTTGCTTCAAACCATGTTGGAAGTGAGGTAGGCCCTTAGGCTCATGTCACAGGTCCATGGTTCCATAGGTCCAGCATACACAACATTAATTCCAGCAATCTTCCATATTGACAAAACATGAACATACCACAACTTAATCATACAGATGATGAGATAAAGATAGAGAAAGAATAGACGATATGTGTAAGGTGTTACGTAAGCCATCGCTTACTCATAGTATCATATATACCAATGTTCAATGTACAATGTGGGAGCAAAACTCTCAACCACTCTATGTGATGAGAAATAGATGAATGAGTGAATGTACAATGTAACAAACATATTCAGATGTGTGGGCAGTAATCTGAATATACATGAGATGTGTGACCTAATAGGTTATAGAAGAGTGAATATGAGTGACTGAATGAGGAAGGATCAGTGTGAAACTGATGGTCAACAAACCTACATCTAAACTTAGGCTATGGAACACCCTAAGTTAGATACGTGTGTGAAAAGATCACATACTTATAAAGTAGCATAGAATGCTAACAAGATTGTTGCCGGAAATCCTCAAACTCATGTGAACACACCTTCTCAAACACCTCATAAAATATGCATAAAGCATATACGTACTGTTTCTCTTGTACCTATGCCGAATAGGACTCCTCCTGATATGAACGCCACAGCCTCCATAAACTTCAAGTAGTACCTGTGTGCATAAAGAGAATATGTACCTGAATACTTAACATAAGATGTAAATCTTATGTTAACCACCATCCAATGTCTTTGAAGTAGCCCGACATCTTCTTGTAGAAGACAATCTTCAACCCAATATCTTCCTGTAGAAGATAATCTTCAAATACACCATGTAGATGGACGATCCTCACCATCAAGCTGCTAATGACCAAGTCTTCTTGCCATGAACAAGAGATAACCTCCTCTTCATGAGGTAGAGTGTGAGCACACCCTTCATCTTCTCCAAGAAGAATCACCAAGAAGAACTCCATAGCTGCTCCTCAACATGCTTCAAGTTAGCACCATGGTTGTCCCATGTGCTAGAAGAAACACCACCTCTACTGAGGTCCAAGCTCCAAGCTTGTGTTGATCCTAGGTGAAGGATGAATATAATGAGCATGAGGTTCTTCTTATATAGGATTTTGGTCTCTTCCAAAAGCAATAATAAAGCACAAAAATCCACGATCGCATAAAGCTTTTCAATATCGTGATTTGAAAGAGAAGATATCCGTAAAACGCTGTACGCCATCTTCTTCGCAATCGGGAGACGTTGTCCGCCGTGAGCTTTTATGAAGTAAAAGCTTATCCAAAAGTATTCACGAATCACGAGCTACGCCCGCTGGGATTTGAATCCTGGTGGGTGTATTAGAAACACTTTGCTTTAACCAAGACATTCCACGCTATTGTGTGTATAGGAATGAAAAGAATAATGTACAGATCCTTCAAAATTCTGGGCAATCTTGTCCAATTGGATCTTGACCTTTTGACCATGGGATATTGTACTTATATGATATTGTTTCCAACAAACCATAAAATGCCTTTTGCAACTTGCAAACTTTTTTTTCATGCCCTTTTTGCACAAATGTGGGGCTCAAACATACACTTCTTCATGTAAATCTCCATTGAGAAATGCAGTATTAATGTTCAATGGATATACGTTCCAAGCATGATGAGTTGCAAGTGCACAAATCCTATGTAGGATGGTCATTTGGCATGTGGAAGCAAAGGTCGCATCAAAATCAATGCCTCTCTCAAGCATAACATTTGGCAACAACCCTAACCTAAACCTATGAATTGATCCATCAGGCTTATGTTTTAGCTTGTATACCCATTTAGTGCCAATGGCCTTTTTGCTTGGAGGCAAATCATATAAACACCAAGTACCATTCTTCATAATAGCATCATATTCAAATGCCATAACAACCATCCAATGTTGTGAATTATGTGCTTCTTCAAAAGAAACGGGCTCATTCTCAACACAAAGACTAGAGACAACCATTGCATAACAATATGATGCAAAGGACGATATGAGAGCCTGAACAAGTAAGATGTGATATAGGTGCATCTAATTTTCTATCTCAAAGTCTGCACCGACCATCTAGGCATAATTTTGGCCTCTTCTATATCAACTCTCTCGTCAACAAGGGCATCATGTAAATCTATATCAAAAATGGAATTATCTACATTATCATTTGCAACCCATAAATGTTGAGATGTCACCAATTGATTGTCCACATGCAAAAAGAAGCAACACAGTGTCATGCATATCCTTCAAGCTAATGGATGCCTCCTTCATAGATCAAAGTAATGGTTGAATTTCATCTTGCAAAAAAAAACAACATCACTGCTAACCTAGTTTGTGTTTGATGCAAATGATAGCCTTTGCTTTTTGAATTGTACCTAACATAAATACATTTCACTAGTTTATCATCCAATTTCTTGCATTATTGTTCAAACATTAATGCATATTCCAAACACTCAAAGACATGCAGATGAGCAACATATGGATTCCAAACACGACAAACCTCATATGGAGTGATCCATTGGAGTGCTTTGGTGGTGTTGGAGTTAGACGTCTCCGGAAGCACGCGAACAGCACAAGGAAGAAGAAGAAGAAGCTTAGAGGACAACACACAATACTAAATGAATTACCATTAGAATGTACAAAGATAAGTAACCCATTAGGGCAATAGGCGCATATACAAGCCGGGGGAAAAAAACCTCCTAAAGAGGGAAAAAAGTGCCCCGGTGGTCCTAGAGTGTTCACACACATCACTACCTAAATATATCAACAAATCCCCCTTGGGAGTGATGCGGTGAACAAGGAGCTGGCACTCATGTATAAGAAAGTGCCAAGCTATGTGGAATCAATCCACAAAAGGAAGTAAGCCCAAAGCTTTGCGGAAAGCTTCAAACTTCTCCCTACGCAGAGCCCTCATGAAAAGGTCTACAATGTTCTCCTGTGTGGGCACATGTGCCAAGTTGATCCCCCCCAATAGAGAACCTCTCCTTGACATAATGATCATGCACCCCAATGTGCTTAGTGCAAGCATGGAACACAGGGTTCCTCGCAACTGCCAATGCACTCTGACTGTCAATGAAGATGGTGGTGGCAAAAGACAGACCAACACCCAAATCAGCCATAAGGGATCTGAGCCACACACACTCAACGGCCCCTGTGAAAGATACCCTATACTGAGCCTCACAACTGGAAGTGGCCATAGTAGGTTGCTTCTTGCTCATCCAAGATATGCATGAGATACCAAGCATGAAGCGAGAACCACTAGTGGACACACGAGTGTCATAGCAACCAGCCTAGTCAGAGTCAGAAAAAGCATGCAAATCTGGTGGTAGTGATCCCCCCTTGGGATAAAACAACCCAAGTAGTTGGGTACCACTCAAGTAGCGAAAGATGCTCTTAACCGCCTGCCAATGCTTGACACCTTGGCAATGCATAAACCTACTCATCTGTGAGATAGAAAACTGAATATTTGGCGGAGTAATGAATAAGTAAATCAAGCATCCAACAGCCTATTGATAGAGAACAGCATCAGACGCATCTCAAGCATCATGAAGACTTAATCATAAACCTGTCTCCATAGGAGTGGCAATAGGTTATAGTTTTCAAGGCCAAGATGCTACAATAATGTGTCAATATATTTCATTTGACACAAAGCCATTCCATCATCAACATGCATAAAGTAAATGCCCAAATAATGATGCAAATGCCCCAAATCAGACATCTCAAATGAGGCATGTAAATCAGCCTTGAAATCAACAATATGCTTCTCATGAGGACAAATGAGCAACATGTCATCAACATACACCACAATTATCAAAACCAAATCATTAGCTTTCTTAACATATAAGGTGCTTTCAGTTGGATTGTTCTCAAAACCATGTGCAATCAGATAGGCATGTATCTTTTCATACCAAGCATGTGGTGCTTGCTTTAAACCATATGATGCCTTCTTTAACCCACACTTGGTCTTCATGCCCTTTCTGCACAAAGCCACGAGGCTGAAAAACATACACTTCTTCATGCAAGTCACCATTCAAAAATGTTTTTTTAATGTCAAACTGATGTACATTCCAACCATGATGAGCTGCAAGTGTAGAGATGCTACGAACAGTAGTCATTCCACAACTAGGAGCAAAGCTTTCATCAAAATCAATGCCTCTTTCCTGTGCACAGCCCTTTGCAACAAGCCTAACCTTATATATATCAAATTTTCCATCATGTTTACGCTTCAGCTTGTATACCCACTTAGTGCCAATGGACTTCTTGCCAGGAGACAAGTCACATAAAGACTAGGTACCATTTTTCATGATAGCATCATATTCAGATTGCATTGTAGCCATCGAATGTTGAGAATTTTGTGCTTTATCAAATGAAACAGGCTTAGTCTCATCACAGAGACTAGAGGCAGCCATAGCATAGCAATCTGATGCAAAAGAGGCACTATGAGAGCCTAAACAAGTATGGTATGACAGAGGTGCATCTAATTTGTTGTCACGCAAAGTTTGCACCAACCATTTTGGCATAGTTTTTGCCTCCTCAATATCAGCTCTCTCATCAGTAAGTGCATCATGTAAATCTGCATCAAAAATAGAATGATCTACATCATCACATGAAACCTATAAAGGTTGAGAAGTTGCCTCATTAGGACCAGCACTAGACTATCCACCTCTAAAAAGAGATAGTAAAGTATCATACATGTCTTTGGAGCTAACAGATGTCTCCTTTGTACATGAAAGTAAAGGCTGAATAACATCTTCCACAAACACAACATCATGGCTAACCAAAATGCATTTAGTTTGTGGATGATACAGACGATAGCCTTTGCTTTCAGAATTGTCCCAACAAAAATACATTTTACTGCTTTACTATCTAATTTCCTGCAATGTTGTTTAGGCACTAAGATGAGCAACAGATGGCTTGTGACCATGCCAAGCCTAATATGGAGTGACAGAGTGCAGTGCTTTAGTGGGACACTTGTTAAGTACATATGTTGCACACATGACAGCCTCAAGCGAGAAACTATGTGGTAAAGCCTAACTCTTCACCATACATCTTGCCATCTCCATGAGTGACATGTTCTTCCATTCAGCAACTCGATTCTATTGAGGTGTATACGGCTATGTACATTGATGTTTTATCCCACGTTCAGCCAGAAATGCATTAAAGTTAGAAGACATATAAGGGTGCCCATTTTACATGCTAAAAGATTTTGAACCAAAAACCAAAAACTATTTGAAGTACATAAACACTTCGGACTTTTCTTTGAGTGGATATACCCATGCATGCCTGGAAAAATCATCAATGAAAATCACGAAGTAAAGATAGTTTCTAAAAGAAGGTGTCTACATAGGACCATAGACATCACTATGTACAACCTGCAATTTCTGAGTATCCCGAACTAAACCATCTTGTAGAAAGGAGGAACTATGCATTTTGCCCAAAATACAGCCTTCACAAACATGTTTTTTGGGTGCCTCAAGTTTGGGCAAAGAGGACATTATTTCAGATTTCTGCAAGCGTAGCAAACTAGCAAAATTCAGATGACCAAAGCATGCATGCCAAAGCTTTGCATCTCATGTAGCCTGAGAATCATGTACTGCACATGCCTAATCATTCACAGATCTTTCATAGTCTATGAGCTTATACAGCCCACGACATAAAATGCCAGAAGCAATAATCATGTCATCATTTGACGGATCATGAATTGTACATCTGTCATCAACAAATTTCACAACCAAGCCAATCTTGGCTAATACTAAAACTGATAACAGATTTTTCTTGATAAATATGATGCTATTATGAAAAATGGTACCTGGTCTTAATGTGAATGGTCTCATGGCAAGAAGGCCATTGGCACTAAGTGGGTATACAAGCTGAAGTGTAATCTTGATGGAACAGTTGACAGGTATAAGGCTAGGCTTGTTGCAAAGGGTTATGCTCAAGAAAGAGGCATTGATTTTGATGAGACCTTTCTCCTATATGCCGAATGATTAGTGTTCATAGCATCTGTGCACTTCTCGCTCATCAAGGTTGGAAATGTACATAAGTTGGACATTAAAATTACATTTCTGAATGGTGATTTGCATGAAGAAGTGTATGTTTTTTAGCCCCATATTTTTGTGCAGAAAGGGCATGAAAACAAAATGGGCAGGTTGAAAAAGGCATTATATGGTTTGAAGCAAGCACCACATGCTTGGCATGAAAAGATATATGCCTACGTGATTGCACATGGTTTTGAGAACAGCCCAACTGAGAGCACCTTATATGTTAAGCGTGAAAATGATGTGCTTCTGATCATTGTTATCTATGTTGATGAGATGCTGCTCATTGGTCCTCATGAGAAGCATATTCCTGATTTTAAGGCTGATTTACATGCGTTATTTGAGATGTAAAATTTGGGGCATTTGCATCATTATTTGGGCATTCAACGTATCCAAGTTTATGGAAGAATAGCTTTGTGTCAAACAAAATATATTGACACATTATTGTAGCATTTTGGCCTTGAATACTACAAACCTTTTGTCAATCCTATGGAAACAAATTTACGGTTGAGTCTTCATGATGTTGGAGATGCATTTGATGTGTTCTCTATGAGTGGGCTGTTGGAATCTTGATTTATTTATGCATTACTCAGCAAGATATTCAGCTTGATGTCTCACAAATGAGCAGATTTATGCATTTCCTAGGTGTCAAGCATTTGCAGGCAGTTGAGCACATCTTTCGCTATTTGAGTGGTACCCGGCTACTTGGATTGTTTTATCCCAAGGGGGTTTACTACTACCAAATTTACATGCTCTTTTTGACTCTAATTGGGTTGGTTGCTATGACATTCGTGTGTCCACTAGTGGATTTTGCTTCATGCTTGGTAGCTCATGTATATCTTGGTTGAGAAAGAAGCAGCCTACTATGGCCACTTCCAGTTGTGAGTCATAGTATAGGGCAACTTTGAAAATGACTATTGAATGTGTGTGGCTCACATGCCTTATGGCTGATTTGGGTGGTGGTCAATCTTTTGCCACCCCCATCTTCGTTGATAGACAAAGTGCATTGGCAATTGCAAGGAACCGTCTCTTCCATGCTCGCACTTAGCACATTGAGGTGCACTATCATTATTTCAGGGAGAGGTTCTCTGTTGGAGAGATCAATTCAGCATATGTGGCCACAGAGGAGAACATTGTAGACCTTTTCACAAAGGCTTGGCCTAGGGAGAAGTTTGAAGCTTTCCGCAAAGCTTTGGGCGTACTTCCTTTTGTGGATTGATTCCACATAGATTTGCACTTCTTTATACATGAGTGCCAGCTCCTTGTTCACCGCATCACTCCTATGGGGGAGATTTGTTGATATATTTAGGTAGTGATGTGTGTGAACACACTAGGATCGTTGGTATACTTTTTTTCTTCTTTAGGAGGTTTTTTCCCCTAGCTTGTATATACACCTTTAACCCTAAAGGATCACTTATATTTGTACATTCTCTTGGTAATACAGTAAGTATTGTGTGCTTCGCTCCAAGCTTCTTATTCTTCCTTGTGTTGTTTGTGTGCTTCTGCATAACTCAAACTCCAACATTAGCAAATTCTTGCTTACTAGTAGATGAGCTCCATTTACCTTTGCCCTTTTGACTAGCTTTACCTTTGCCCTTCTGACTAGGTTTACCTTTGCCCTTCTAACTAGCTAAGAAAGCTTGATTTGCAACATGCATAACTGATCTTTTCTACCTCAATTGATCTTCTGGCAAGAAAACGAAGACTTACTCCCTAGATGTTAAGACATTTGGATTCCCTTTCATCACCAATTGAAGAGTAGAAGCAAAAATTTTATATGCATCTGGAAGATTGTTAAGAACATCCTAGACAAGTGAACTACCCTGCAAGAATTCATCAATAAAAATCAAGTGATCCTTCAAATCTTTCACCTTTATCAAAAAATTATCCATAGAATCTTCTTCATTCATATGCTCACTCTCCAATTGTTTTCGGAGGTAACCAACATGAGCCTCATTTCTTTTTGGTATAAGTTGTAAGTGTATCCCAAGCATCCCTTTTTATCTTGCAAGAGTGAATGTGAGCAATAATATCATGTTAGATAGACAGACCTAAATCTCTAATCAATCCACTATTAGTAGTTTGATGTATACTATGGTAGCTATCATATCAACCATTGCATTTTTGTGAGAATATGTGTTGAATCTTGGCAACAACATTGGGCAACGATCAAAATAATATTGAGGTATCTGAGGGGCACTAATTATGAGTGTCTATCTTGGGTAGAGGTGACACTTTATAGGTGGTGTTATTTCTTGGAGGTCTTATCTTCATCAATATGCAAATTGTTTGCACTATAGAAGTAGAGTATGTTGCAATCAATGGGGGCATGTAAGGAAGCATTGTGGCTTTCTAGATTGGTATGTGACATGGGCTTGTCTTCACATGTACCTCATTCAGTCAAGTGATAGTCAAGGTGCTATTGCCTTGGATAAAAATCCTGTATCTCATGCAAAGATGAAGCACATTGAGATGTGGTATCACTTTATCCTTGATTCCTTAGCTATTGAGTGCATTTTATTTGAGAAAATTCATGTTGAAGTAAGCATAGCATATGCTTTGACTAAGGTTCTACCACAAGATAGGTTTAGAAAATGTTTTCACTTAATGGGGATCACTTGATCTTGTTTCTCACAATCTCATATACATAGTGCAACATGCCCTTGAGGTAGGAGGTAGAGATCATATATCAAACTCATATATTCTTTGTCATTCTTTATTTGTTATGCTTTAATCATATCAACCATATTGATCTTTATTGGGATAGTGCTATCGTTATTGTCTATGTGAAAGGTCAAATGGTCGCTTGACACTTCGTACATGTTAGTTATACTAAAATATATTGTGGTATGGTCAACTAAGAATTGTATTGATATCATCCATTTTTGAGACCTACATACAATTGAATCATGTCCTTAGATTCTCCGATTTTTGCATTTTTATCTAGGTCTACAAACAAGTACATAGTGTTTGTAACATAAAAAAAAAAATAGTATGCATTGCAAGGAGCCAAGAATCTCCCCTTCATAAATGGAATGTTGGAAGATGGAAGCATATGGGAGGAAAGTAGTGGAAGTATGAAGTTTTTTTCTTTCAAAGTGGAAGTTTGGCAGAAGCCTACTCCCCCTTGTTTTTGCTTGAACTAATGGAAAGAGCAACTATACAAGTGAAGTACCCATGGGACTCCCTATATCCCACAAAGTAGGGGTAAGACTTAGTAGGCTATCCCAAGGCAATAGAACAGTGATAATCTTAAGGCAACATAAAAATTGTTTTGAATAGCTGGCCTAAGGTTCAACATATGTCCATTGCTGTTGGTAGGGTTTGAACCCCACTCCCACCTTAAGAGGCAAGAGTTCCACGTAGCTAAACCAATGTGGGTGGATGTGGGAAATATGAAGTTGAGTGAAGATTACAAAAAAAAGAGAGAAAATTCATTCAATGCTCATGGTAATACTTCCAATGAAGGATTGCATGTGCATTTGGAGAATAAAGATTTAATGCCTCAAATGAGATAATGTCGTGCAAAGTGATGCTACCTCCCTCTCCCTCCCCCCCCTGCCCCCTTTTTTGTATACCACATGCACACATACAAACACACACATATATGTGTGTGCATGTGTGTGTATGTATATATGTAAGTCATGTACATATATGGACACACACATACATGTACATACGCATATACATGCTTTACTTTGTGGCCTCAAAAATTTTGTTCGAATGCACTATCATAGGGATTGTGCAAGCAATTTCGTCCTTTTATCCCAAACATATATACAAGTTTAGGTTGGCTAGTACAAGCACCTTGAAGCCTACTAGAGGTTTAGCACATCTCGATAGAGTGTTCCTATTCAAGATTTTGAGATCGAATCAATTTTTCACATCAAGCTATTTAGCCACTGGCCATGGTTGAAAGCAATGATGTATTTCATAGGTTGACTCTTGAGGATAAGTTGGATGGTACTAATTACCCATTGTAGGCATATATGATACGTCATATTGGTAGCAAAAGGATTATGGAATACTATGCAAGGTGTTGACAAAGATCCTACCACACTCACAAATATAGTTATTGAAGGGGTGCAGATGATGTTGAAGATGATGATCTTCAATCTTCTACTTGTGCTCCATTTTCTTGTCACATAATCCTAGTAGGAGATGGTTGAAGCATGCCCTAAGAGAGAGGATTAAGAAGTAATCCTCAACCATGGCTTTTGGGGCAAGTCGTTAGCCCATCACACTCCTAACCAGGCGGTTGTGAGTTCAATTCCCAAGATTGATATCAAAGCCTAGTTGAGGAACTTGGGCAAGACGGAGGTAAGAAGCCTCAATCGTGGGCAATTGGGAAGTGTTTGATTACGGGTGAGTCTGAAACTAGCCAAGAAGGAAGGCGCATGGGCATTTGGGCACCAACAAAGGGTTTGATAGGTCCAATATAGGTCCATGCACTGGAATTTGAGGATAGTGGAGGTACCCAAACGTGGAAAAGGACCCAAGTGAAATAGAAGAGTCCATAGGTGAGCACTGAGCACAATGATCAATCTAAGGGGAAGGAATGTCACATAATCCAAGTAGGAGATGGTTGAACCATGCCTTAAGAGAGGATTAGGAAGTAATCCTCAACCATGGCTTTTGGGGCGTGGTTAGCCCATCACACTTGATCAATCTAAGGGGAAGGAATGTCACATAATCCAAGTAGGAGATGGTTGAACCATGCCTTAAGAGAGGATTAGGAAGTAATCCTCAACCATGGCTTTTGGGGCAAGTGGTTAGCCCAACCAGGACGGTTGTGAGTTCAATTCTCAACATTCCTACTCCACCTATGTAGAGCTACTTCATTGGGATGGAAGCGATGCTCATGCATATGCATTGATAGCTTTGTCTTCCTCATCAACTTTCGTACAATCATCCTATATGAGCTTCACATATGTAAGCAACAATGTATTGAATGCCTTTCCAATGCATATTCAACAAGTGAATTACTTTGGATATGTAATCACTCTAAAACAAGCCTATGCATATATTACTCCTATCACATGTAATCCTCATAACAAGGATATATTTGACATCTCCCAAATCTTTCATATCAAATGTCTGCCTTAATTTTTTCTTCAAGAGAGATGCGTTATGAGGACTTTTCGACAATCAATATATCATCAACATTCATCATCAAACATATCAAGTTCCCATCTAAACATCTCTTAGTGTACAGCTAGTAATCTTTCTTGCTTCTAAAGTATCCTTGGGACTTCATGAATGCATCAAAATGTTAATACAATTGTCTAAGTGACTTCTTATGTCCATACAAGCTCTTCTTCAATTTACATAATAGATTTCCTTTGTCAAGCACTACACACCCATCTAGTTATCCATATAGATCTCATTCCTAAGATCTTGAAGTAAAAAGCAATCTTCACATCCATTTTCACTTGCTCAAAGTCCTCTTTTGCAATTAATCCAAGAGAGGTGCATAATGTAATCATCTTGACCACTAGCAAGAATATTCTCTCAAATCATATGCTCATTTGTATCCCTTTGCAACCAGCCATGTTTTGTACTTTGGAGAAGCACTATCTGATGTGAATTTCAATTGATATACCTGTTTGCATGGTAAAGATTTCCTACCCTTTGCCAAAAGTGCCAATTCTCAAATACCGTTTTATGAACAGAATAAGAGTTCACGCTTCTAACATGATTGTCTCCCTACATAGCTTCTTTATAACAAGCAATCATTGACATCTATAAACCAATTTTGGAGTGAACATATTAGGTGGATATGAGGCATATGGAGATCGTCTAAATGGTTGTTGATAAAGAACATTAGTAAGCTGATGTGGAACACTTTCATGAACACACTTTTTTTTCATATTCTTTTGCATACCTACAAGAGAAATAACGTCCTCAATACAACTCTTCCACTCAAAACTCTTCAAGGAATTGTTTATGCACCTTTGTTTCATTGAATATGAAATTACTACATCTGACCACTAAACAAGCTTTAGAATCCCATGCGCAGTATCAAAAATTAGCATACATACAATTGAATTCATCAATGACCGAATCCATTCGGGCACCTACGAGAATAGGTAAAGAATGATGCACTAGTGTTTCCAAGTAAGCATAATGACTATGTGTTCATATTGGCTACCTGTTAGGAGATATGCTCCCTAAACTAGGTGAACCCCTTGCGCCACACTTTGATAGAGAATACATAAGAGATCACATGGTCGTGATACATTCACCACTTAGATCAAAACAATCTCCTTTCCACCAAGGGTCTAAAGCTCATCACAATTTGTTTAGTGTTCAATCAGATTGCTTAGGAAAACATTTTCCGCACATCAATTGATATAAAGAAGTCGCTCACAAAGAAGGAAAGTCTTGGTGAAACTATAACATCTATAAATTGGAATGTTAGGGACATACACTAGTCCAAAGTTCACCTATGCTCAAGAGAAATTGAGATACTTTCTTTTAAAGGAATTTGAAAGCAAGCATCACAAATTGTGCCGTCCTTGTACATATATAGCTTACATGGACAGAAACATACATTAAGGCTGGCTTCATGAATTATGTTACACATTTGATAAGTACCTTATGATTTTCTAATTATTTTAATTTATAATTCCATAGGCCAATGATTATTTTTTTGTTTAAAGTCCTTTTTTGTATAATCTACATAGATTATTGTGGAACATTAGTCCATCTATAACATTACCCTTTGAGATTCGAAGTTTTGATATGGAATTAGTCAATATAATGGGATTACATGTATACTTCGCAAGGTTATAAGGAGCTACAATACTAATCTATCTTCTGGTATTTAAAAATTTTACAAATCATTTTTTTTTTTAGAGACATAACATGCTTTAAGATCCATAGAGATACAACCTATGCCATGGTGATAGAAAAATGGTATTGTTCCTCTCAAATTGATGAGGAATTAATGTTTGAACTTCAATCATTATCGATTTGAAGAATATCTATATATATTTATGGTGTATCCGATCATATGTCACCGGATATATATCCTAATACCCAACTATCCACTGAGGCACCTAAGAAAATAGGTAAAGAATGATGCAGTAGTGGTTCCAAGCATAATGACTATGTTCTTATTGGCTACCTATTAGGAGGGACGCTCCCTAGACTAAGTGAACCCCTCGCGCTACACATTAATAGACTACATAACAGATCACATTGGCACTACGACATTGACAAGATTTTGCCTTCTCCATTGTGAAAATTTTGAACAACTCTGAACAAATCAAGTCTTTCCAAGAAATACATTTCAAGACATCTTAAAATTAGTATTACGATCAAATCTCAGACAGAAAAACTCCACTCAGGGACTAAACAGACCAATAATTCCTAAATATCAGAGTACAAGAGACCCTCTCATGCAAATCAACCTGAAGAAATATTTAGCATCTCAAACTTCACACCTAGTCTTCAAAGAGAAGCAAGATATACATATAATTATAATAATTTCCACCAATTGAGAGTTGGAATGAATACATGATAAATATATTAGAATTACTGCTGCTCTCAAAACCATCCAGCCCCTGAGAAAACGTGATTAAAAAAAATGTCACACAGGCCAGCCTTTGTCTACTTATAGAGGGTCGTGCCATTTCAACAAGACGACCCTGTTGTGATTCTTGAGCATTATCAATATGAGCCAGCTCTCAAACATCGATAAACCTACCGAGCTATTCAATAATATACATTCCTGCTCCGTTGTACAAGACGTGTGTCGACGACTGCAATTCGAAGAAGTGATTCGCATTGCATCCCCCTACCATTTACCTTAGCCCTAGTACTTTCATTCAGACCTTTTGTGTGGTGCGGAAACCCTGTAATAAAATTACCCTAGTCCTTCAAGATGAACAAGACAGCATGCAAACTCCAGGCCGATAAGCCCATGCAGGAGGGAGCCTTGCATACTTCTCCATCCCAGGCTGATCACTGTACGGATTCTTCATTACTCTCAATAGCTGATTAACTTCACTGAAATCTGCCTGTTCAGCTGCATCAATAGCCATTTGGCACAGATAATTCCGTAGAATATATTTGGGATTAACAGAGTCCATGTCTGCCTTTCTAACATCATCAGGCAAACCTTCATTTCGAAGCTGTATTAAAAACAAAAATCCACGTGTAAAAACTAAACATCTTAAATAATGCATTGTATCTGCTCGAACACTTGCAAGCAAATGCTCACAGCAATTGACATTTTTGCAACGATGAGGCCCTGCATCTATCATACTGTTTACTATAACCTATATTTTCCGATTAAAGCACAAGAAAATCCTGAATCATATGCAGAAAATGACACACCATAATAATCATACGATATCCCTATTGTTAAAATGACATGCACCTGCCTACCAGACCAAAATAGTATTTGAATAGAAATCTACTGACGTATGGACTCCACATAAATTCTAAACATGCATCATAAAGCCAGGGAAACTGATATGACCTTCAAACAACAGACGCATGGGTATAAGAGGGGAAAGATTGTGAATACAGTAGAAACACACAAGAAAGATTACCTGCTGTGTGTAAAGTTTCATCCAATCAATCCAGGCTTTCTTGCGTTCTTTGCTTGTTTCCAATAAGACACCTTTTATTGGCTTCAGAAGGTCCTCATCAACGGCATCAGAAGATGATTTAACATTGCCCAATGCACGAAAGCAGTTTGTGTAGTCAACTTTATCGAATGCCATGTTACTTAAGAGTTTGTTAATAAGATCACGGTTATACTCCTTCAGGCCCAACTTCCTGCTCATTAATTGCTTATACTCTTCCATGAATCGCTCGCCATATCTGTGAAAGCGTACAACAAAAAGCTTTAGATATTAGTAATATGCAGTGCGTCTGATAATCCAGGAATTTATTATTTTTGTTGTTGGATCTCTTAAAAAGCAGAGCCAAAGATGACTCTTGTTCTTCCTGCCTTCAACATAATGGAGTGTTTTGATACACTTAAATAATGTTTTTCATTTTTGCCGTGTGAATTTGCCTTCAAATGAATATTGAAACATCATCCTGTCATCATCAAAACAACAAAAGAAAAGATAAAGCATTATGGATCACATCATCATGCGATACCTGTTGAGTCCGATTTCACTTTCTTCTTCAGAAATAAGGTTAGCTTCTTTAAGCGTTGTTGCAAGCTGCATAAGGTTCCAAAGGCCAATATCTGGTTGATTTGCAAAACAATATCTTCGCCCTGGCAAGTCCGTCGTATTAGGTGTGTACTTTGGATCAAATGCATCCAAGAACCCAAAAGGGCCATAATCAATGGTCAAACCAAGAACACTCATGTTGTCTGTATTTAATACACCATGTGTAAAGCCAACGCCTTGCCACTTCGCAATAAGAACAGCAGTTCTTTCAGCTACTTCAATTAACCATTCTGCAACAATAAAAAGAAATGTCTGACTTTCATTGAACCCACCCACAGCTCCCGATCATTAGGCATAGAAAATACTCAATTAATACAGTTGCATATGATACGCATGTTTTGGCAAGAAAAAACATTCACAAAGATAGTTCAGTAACGACCTCATTTTCTAAAATCGTTAGCCACATAGAACACATACAGAGATAATTGAGTCGTAAGCCTTCTGAATAGAACTATACTACCCGGTTGATGTTTGAAATAGAATAAACATTGCTGTATTTTCCTTCATCGGTGAGATCTGAATGTCTGGTAGTGATTAGTAAAATTCTTCAGGCATCACGATGTTTCAAGTGATGCTTGTGTAGGATAATAAAATGCTTTGCACATTAATATTATAAAACACCCTATAATCAAACTAAATGCTGGAATCTATGCTCTCACTGTTCCTTCCCTACACGTTCTGCATGCTAAGAATTCTTTGGTCTGAACTCATGAAAACTCATTGTTTGCCTTCTGCCAAACTCAAAACTGCAAGCTTCTCTTTAGTTTCTCCTCCACATAAACCCAAAATTTACTGGAGCCCCAGAACAAGTGCATGCCACTTCTGCTTATTACCTTAGACTACATCTCGTCTTTTAAATTAAAAAAAAATGGCGTGTAAGAATTAAAAGATCAAACATAATATATATATATATATATATATATATATATATATATATATATATATATATATATATATATATATATATATATATATATATATATATATATATATATATATATATATATATATATATTGTGTGTGTGTGTGTGTGTGGACACATATACATATATATGCATATATTTGAAGGCCAAAGGTTGGTCCAACATCGTGATGGGAGATGAGCAGTTTTGGAGAAAGGATGAGCATGCTTTGAAGCCTCTTCATAGTGTGCTAAGGATCATGGACATGGAAGGAAGCACTCTAGCCCTTATATATGAGTATGTAGATCATATTAAAGAGTGCATTGAGAAGGTAGAAGGGTTAATGGAGAATGAGTAAGTTTTTTTGTTTTTTGTTTTTCTCTTGAATTTTTATTTTTAAAACTCATCATTCATGATTCATGAATCATGATAATGGACAATGGACATTGATGTTTATGTTTTTCTTTCCAGGAAGAATGAGCTCTTAGAATGTGTGGGAAGGAGATGGGATTGGTTTCATAAAACAATCCATGCAATTGCACATCTTCTACATCCGTTATGGCATAATGAGGAGGCATACTTAGATAATGAATTGGAAGATAATTGGCTCACATAGTGAAAATGTGAAGAGGAGATGATGTGCAGATGATAGATCAGTTAGAGAAAGAGCGATATGCATTTCGTATGAGTGAGAAGTAATTTTGGGAATCCCACAGCATGCTTGCGAGAGAGCCAGCTTGCACCCGTGACATGGTGGGAAAGATGTGGCTTGGACACACCTCTATTGGTATATATTTAACTTTTATTACTATGTTACATCAT